>CAMGYJ010000011.1:39846839-41046839 GCA_946122785.1 Linum tenue | reverse complement strand
CGAGTTGGCAGCCATCAGGCTAGCCGCAATGAAAGAACAGGTAGCCAAGTACCACAACGCGAAGCTGGTCCCACACAAGTTGATCCTTGGCGACCAGGTACTACGGCGGAACTTCCGCCCCGACCCCAGACACGGGAAGCTCGCCTCGACATGGGAAGGTCCTTACTTGGTCCGCGAAGTCGTCGGCGCCAACACATTCAAACTGAGCGAGTTGGGGGGCAACAAGATTCCAAGAACATGGAATGCACAGAATCTAAGGAAGTACCACCAGCCATATTAGCGTGTACCACGTTCGCAACAGCGCAGTAGCGCAATGAATAAAATGACATGGTTCGAAAGAACAAAAATTAGCAATAGTCCAGCACTATTCGCGCCCAGTTCGAAAGAACAAAAATTAGCAATAGTCCAGCACTATTCGCGCCTAGTTCGAAAGAACAAAAATTAGCAATAGTCCAGCACTATTCGCGCCTAGTTCGAAAGAACAAAAATTAGCAATAGTCCAGCACTATTCGCGCCTAGTTCGAAAGAACAAAAATTAGCAATAGTCCAGCACTATTCGCGCCCAGTTCGAAAGAACAAAAATTAGCAATAGTCCAGCACTATTCGCGCCTAGTTCGAAAGAACAAAAATTAGCAATAGTCCAGAACTATTCGCGCCTAGTAGAAAGAACAAAAGTTAGCGATATCCGTGCTCGCCCAGCTCGCGCATCCTCCGTGCGAGAAAACAAAACGAGAGCGGTGGTCGTCGCCCATTCGTGCACACAAAGGTATAGAGCAAGATAGATAAAAAAGAGAGAAAGAGAAACAAACACAGTCGAAGACCTCTTGGCATAATCAAGAAAGGAGCCATAATATTGTTCGCAATTACACATAGAAAAACAACAAAAAGAGCACAAAGAGTCGACAAAACAGCTAGGGCTCGATTGGACAACACTTAAGCAGAGCCAGTGTCGGGCTGTTCGCCCTCCCTGCTCGACTTGCGACGCAACAAAGGACGCTCCTCTTCCTCGTCCTCCTCGTCTTCATCAGCCACCTCGCCATCCCTCCTGGCGCCCGGAACCTCCTCCCCAATGGGACGCTCTACCTCCTCCCGGCGCTCCGCCTCTTCCTCCTCCTCTCCCTCGGACTCGGAGTCGGAATCCAAAGGACGCTTCTCGCCGATCCACACTTTGACATGCTGAACCATCTCGCGAGTATCCCAGTGCATCCCTGGATTCTCGGGGCGAATCTTCTTGCCGACCACTATCACGGCCTTGGTCATGGCATCCGCCATGATCTTCCCGAAAGGTCGGGAGGACTTGAACTGACGGATGGCCGCGGCCTCAGCCTCGCGAACGGCCTCAGCCTTCGCAGTGGTATGAAGGCGAACAAGGTCGTCCTTCTCCTTCTGGAATTCTTCGCGAGCTTTGCGCAACTTCTCAGAAAAATAGACTTCCAGCTCTTTCCGGAGGGCGGAGCGCTCTTCGTTCCGCACCTGCTCTTTGGCCGCCTCCACGTCCGCGGCTAATCGGCTCTGCAAAAGGCCGAGCGACTCCAGTGCCTCGTTGGCCTTAGTTGTCGCATCTTCAGCACGATTGTTTGCCCCGAGGACCTTCCCCTCCAGCTGGACGATTTGCGCCTCGTCGGCCTTCATCTTGGCACGCATCGAGGCGCGCTCTTGCTGAGCTCGAAAAGTCGCCGACAGACCCTACAACGCCACGAGTCTTAGCCAAACACGAAGACAAAAAGAAAAAGGGGAAGACGGAAAGGGAAGGTTAAGAAAATAAACCTAAACTACAGGGATCCGACTAAGTCTTACCGCGAAGTGGATCTGCGCCAGGTCATGGAGAGGGTCCGTCTTTTCCACCCGCGGAGGAACGGAGAGAACGGGCCCGATCGCCCAGAGCGCATGGTTGACGGACACCAAGTTACACGTCGCCGCGGTGTGAATCCGCACGTCGCGGACTTGGTGGACGGTGGCGGTAGCAGGTGCAGCGCTGACGGGGGCAGCAGTGGTGGTTGCCCCGGAGGAGCTGCTCGCCCCACTCCCATCCCGACGAGCGGGCCTGGTCACTGTTGCCTCGGGCTCCGACAGCGCCAAAGACAGCTGTTGCGCGGCGGTCAGTTGTGGCGCGGCGGACGTCTGCTTCACCGCCTGGGAAGTTGGCTCCACTATGCGAATTGTTTTGCGGGGCCTCTCGATAGCTTGCGGATGCGGCTGCTCGATCTCCTTCCGCTTTGAAGCTTTGGGCGCCGCGACAACCTTCTTCTTCTTCCTCTTGTCAGCACGGGGCGCGACGTCGTCCACCGACATCATGCTGGCAAGGCTGGAGAAGTCAACACCTGCGCCAATAAGTCGTAAGAGAGCGGTTAATAAGACAGAATACAAAGGAAAGAAAATATAACTAACCATCCCCAAACAGCTCCTCCAAGCAGGCTTCGCGAACACCCTTGGCGTATAAATTGATGCGGTGAGGCATGCAAGCCTCATACTCATCGTTCAGCCCGACATAGAAGCCGACGTCCGACTCGAACCCGCGCGTACTGCCCTTCTCCCAGGAGGAGGGTTCCGCCATGGTCCCGCTCGCCCATTCCCCGGGGGTGGGCTTAACATAAAAAAATTCCTCGAACCAAGTTTTCTTCAACTTGGGCGAGCCATACACAAAACCTTCGGGGCGGTTATCGCGCCGCTGGATAGAGAGACAATCGCTCCGCGTGGTGGCCTCCTTGATTTTGTACATCTTTCTAAACAAGCCATAGGTAGGCTCGATGTTAAGCCTTTTGCACGCGAGACGGAGACAGCTCGCGTGCATGATTACTGATGGGGAGAGCCGCCCGACGGAACACTTGAGGCGCTCATATATAGCGCACAACAGCGGGTCAATGAGGAACTTGAACCCCATCACCCAATATTCCGCGTATACGCCGAACCATCCTGGGGGGCAGTTGCCCACCATGCTGCGCACCGACGGGGCAGCGTATTCCCAACTGGGGGGCAAACCCAGCCCGCGGACTAACTCCTCCACATCGTCCACGTCGTATGTCGAGGAGTGCTCGGGCCCGCGCTTGAGGCTGTCCGATGGCGCCGGCTGATCGCCCCACATCTCGGCCCACTCAATCACGCGGTAGGTTGCGCCGACACCGCGCATCCCCAAGCGGGCCATAGCTTCGGTAACGCGCTCAACAGCGCGCGGCGCGAATTGCACACCTGGGTCCCCTTGCGCCATCTCGTCCGCGACTTCATCATTGGCGATTTCATCATCGGCAACTTCATCGTCGGCGACCTCACCGTCGGCGGCTCCATCGTCCAAGACCGGTCGACCACCCTGGTTACGCCGGATGATTACAACCCCACTACCGGAGGAAATATTATCCACATCGGAAGAGCTTCCGACACCGTCGCCGGACCTAGCGTCGTATGACGGCGTCGCCGGAATCCCACCGTCGCCGCCGCCGCATCCGCCGTCAGATCCGCCTTCCCAATCTCCAGAACCACCGCCCCCGTCACCGGAACGGTCAGAAGAAGTGTGCGAGAGAGGGGAGAAATTACCTTCTTCGCCTTGCACGACCTCGGCCTCGTTGTTGTTGATGCTGGACATGATGTCGACTCGAAACTTAACAACAGCAGAAGAGGATTGAGGTTGCAGAAGGAGGAGAAAAATCTCAGAGGAAGCAAAGTGGAGCAATAATCGGAAGAAACAGATGAACCCTTCTTCCCCACAACAACCCATATTTATAATGGGTTAGAGGGAAAACAAAGGGCCAATGTCGGCCAGCGGAATGCGAAGGGTTAAAGCCACATAGGGATCCGTAACCGTCAGATCCCACCAAATCTTTTCGAAATTCAAAAAATCCCCGCCCAAATAGCCTAACCACACGGTGACACGTGGACACCTATCAACATAGGCACTAGTCGGCGACGCCACAAGTGCCGCGCACCGCCTGGGGGGCAGGGCATACCCGCGAGGAAAGAAAAACTCGCCTCGCGCAACACCGGATATCGCGCGAACGAACAGAGCCCAACAGCGAGCGCGCGATGCCCGCGGGAGAAGAAAAACACGCCTCGCGCATCGTGTGCCGCAAAAGGCGCGACGCGAACAAAGCCCTACTACAAGCGCGGTGAAAAGCCCAATAACGAGCATGCGAGCGAGCGCCATCAATAAACGCGTCGCCGGCTCATAACATCGCGCGCGACGAAGAACCCAAACGCGAGCACACGCAGGAGCCGACCGATGGCGACAAGTAGAGTAAACGAGCGGAATGAGCCCAAAAGACCAGCCTCACGGAGATCACACAGGCCCGAGTCTGTCAAGAAAGAATCCAAACAGGAGGTGTTCACAAAACACCCCCTGATGGGGGGCAATTGTTGGGCATGTGACTCGGGCCTAGCCGCGCCAAAGAACAAGTCGGGCCCAGCCACGTCGAGGAGCAGGGCGCGACTGGATGGACCCCGACGTGGCAGCGCGAGGACCCCGAGCGCCACGCCGCGTCGTAGTCAACCACGTCTTGGCGCGAAGAGCTTAGGCACGAGGCGAATTACAAGCGCCGAGGGAGAGCATAGCGTAGGCCAAGCCAAGAGAGAAGGGGAGCGTAGCTTTCCTTCCCAAGAGGTAGTCACATCAGGGCCATTGACGGGTCTCTGACACGTCCTAGGTAGAGGGATGGCCTGGACAGGGCCTAAAATCCTTAGTGTGTCAGTGGTCACATCATTGTATCCCAATAGTCACATCGTTGTATCCCCACTTGAGTCAACCACTCACCCACCACAACGAAGCCTATAAATAAGGCATTTACTACGGTGGGTGAGGGGATCGCATTTTTTCACCATTCTCTCTCTATAGCAACTACTTCTCTTTCTAAAATTCTGATCCACGTTCTCACTCATTCTCCAATTCTTATTCCTCCGATCGACCCGAGCACTTGCGTTTCTTCTTGACCCAAACTCTCACTCGAACCTCACTCCTACACTCAGTTAGGTTCAAACAATATATAATTTTTTTTATTTACAATATTTTATAAAATTCTTAATTAAGATAATTTATCAAATAACTCTGGAAAATGCCCCCCCCCCCCCCCCGGCCGAGTGTTGACTCCATTAGTCCACTTATCGTTTGCTTGTAAGATTTTAAAAAATGAAAGATTTGGGTAAAATTCTGGATTTGAAAAATTATGTGGGATTTTTTATATTGGATTTGTGTTGGATTTTAAAAAGTATGTGTTTACTTGTTGGATTTCATATTGGATTGTGTACTTAGGATTCATTACTTAAATGTTGAATTTACAATTTTATCCTTAATTTGTTTTGGCTTTTTATGGGTAAATTTGATTTGTATGAAACATCCTCCTCCATGTGTACCATTTGTTTTGGCACCCATTTCAAATAGAAGAACACGACCCTTCAACATGCTTGTATTCAATTCAATGATTTTTCTTCGGAAGATTGTGTTCTTGAGATAGAGGAGTATTGTTCCTCGTGGAGAAAAGAACATCGTAAATGCTAACTTGAAGGCAAGCGACTTAAATGTTGGAGAAGAAAGCGAAATGGGTAAGGTTGTTGCTTCACAATAAAAAAATTAACAAGACTTAACAATAGATAATAAGGACAACATAGGAATATAAAAAGAGATGAGGTTAGTTTTGTCATTTACTCTCATAGATTTCTAGCCTACTACAAAATCTCACCTAAATTGGTAAGATTTTATAATCCATGGACCCCACGGATTTTGGTCCCAAAATAATCCAACATGCATGGGTCCCGCACATGGGCGGACCTCGTCCGAAAATTTTGTTAATGACCTATATATTTTTTATACAATTTTTATACAATTTTTTAATTTGGGACTTGCGACAGAAATCAAATAATTGTGAGCGACACATCTTCATTGTACGAGAATGATTTTCTTATTATAAATTTATTTATCTTAATTAGTAATAAACAATAATAAGTAAAATCAAATAAATATGTTTATTTTAAAGTAACCACGCCACAACCCAACAATGGAAAAAGTATAAATAACTCCATCCTTTGAAACTCACCATTTCCACCCCTTAACCCTTCCTTTGTTGAAAATAAAAAAAACTCATCTTTATCTCTTTTTAGTTTCTAATTACTGAGATCAATTGCCACATCCCCTTTTCTTTTATCCTTTAGTTTACTTGCTCTTAAAGTTGGTGTTGACTTTACTTGTTGCAATTGCAAGGCGCGAATGAACATTTTCAACTATGAAGATAAACAAGAATGAACTTCGAAATCGGTTGAGTAACCAATTTATGAATGATTTTTTAGTTGTGTGTATCAAAAAGAATTTGTTTCACAACATAAGCGATGAATGTAATTTACAGACATTTCAGGATATACAAAGTCGTCGTGGTTTATGAATTCATTTCTAGTAATTTTTATTTAATTTAATTTAATTTTTTTATTATTATTTTATTTCATCGGTGAGGCACCTCTCCCGCAATTCTGGGTCAGCCACTAGTCCCGCAGCTCATAATCCAACACCCCTTCAGTACAAACATAGACTTTAAGCATAATCTCATAGATGTAGAATTTTTGACCAAAAATCCTTGATCAAAATCCCAAGAGCAAACGACCACTAAGTCAGGATAAAGTTGGAGTTCAATTCTAGAAAATGATATAAGAGAAACCATGAAAATGTATATAACATGCATGTGGGGTGAAGTATAAAACCTGAGATTGGTAAAACAAATTAAAGTGGCATGCAATTGGAGTGAACTAATAGAAACCTTAGCTAAGATTTTCCTTTTATTACTTCATATTTTAGCTATAATAAAGTTGTGAATTAATGGAAATCTCAATTTCTAATTTTACTACATTTATCATGTTGATTGGTCTTATAATGAAAATAAAGTTGTGAATTAATGGAAATCTCAATTTCTAATTTTACTACATTTAGCTATAATAAAGTTGTGAATTAATGAAAATCTCAATTTCTAATTTTACTACATTTATCATGTTGATTGGTCTTATAATGAAAATAACTAATATTTTTTATGTTTCCCATATAAATTACATAGGGTCAACCTGTTATAACCCATAACTCATAATAAATTATTCAACCTGAATACGACCTGCCACGAAGCGTACGAGTTACTCGCCCAACCTGTTTATTCCCGTTTCTAAAAGGGAGAGATTATCGTCCCTTTGGGGACATCCGATAAAAAGGGAGAGATTATCAACTTCAATACGAGGCGTGGGGGTATACGACAAAACCCAACAGTAGCAGTGAAATTAATCACTGAAATGAGATATCTTCATTTGTCGCGATGCATATGTTTCGTCCCATTTATGCATACGCATGCTCTCGCTGATGAATATTTATGCATGCTCTCTGTATCTATTTGCTTGGAAACTGGAGAGCACAATCTCACTTCATTCATTCGTCGTAGTCAGTACTGATTCTACTGTGTTTGTTTGTTTGTTTGTTTAATGCACTTCAACACTAGTGCTTTATTAGTTCTACCAAAACAAATGGGGTGAAGGCAAACAAGCTAAGCGACAAGGTGAATCATGTATGAATTCGTGATGAGAACTAAAGAGCTTAATCAGTAATTCAAGCGATGACACCATATTATGAGGCCGACAAATCACTAATGATTTTGACGAAACCCTATCATATGGATTCAAATTAAGAAACACTTTTCAAAAAAGAAAAGAAAGACAAATTCTTGCAACACTCGTACAAATAATTTGTCTTGTATATTTTTGTCGCAGAACATGAGAGCAAAAGGTATCTTGGTTTGCTTGTTCTCTCCATGCATGACCCTCCAAGAGAACAGAGACAAAGCAGAAAGTTCTCATGCTTAATTGCTCATTACCCACCCTAGCCAGCTACCTACAAAGGTCAACCTTCTGACCTTGTAAAGAAGAGTAATCTTGGCATATGCCTGTGTATTAGCTCTAGCTATTTGGTCAGGGTTTTTTGGTTTTACCCGAAACCGGACCGTATAACTCGGATCGAGATCGGACTGGGACCGGATATTAAATAATTCAATCCCATTTTCGGGCTTAGATTTGAGGTAAAAAACCGTTCGGGACCGGACCGAAACCGGATAAAGACCGGATAAAGAGAGCCCAACACCCAAAATTTAACCATCTCCTCACCCTTTCGGACCACAGGTCACTCAAATCCCTACAAACTTGGGGCGGTTCAAGACCGAATTGGGACCGGACCGGTTCAAGACTGAACTATATCCAATCCAACCTTTGGTCCTTATATTTTCAAAAAGACCGGACTGACACCGGATCAATTCGGACCGGACCGTATAGCCACCCCTACTTTGTATGTAACGTCTTATCCTCATCATTGTGTACTCATTTGTGTGAGTGGCTCTCAAAGGGAGGTAAGCAGCTCAACATCAATTGTACAAATCAAAAAGATTGCATGGAAGAAAGGGAAAGAAAGTTTTTTGGGTTCCTTTATTACCAAACCCGATAAAATCCTCAGCTCCCAAGAACGCAACCTTTGAATGGGATAGGGGGAAAACTAAGTAAATAAAAGTATTGAGGAGATCATAGTGCTTTATACTAATAATAATCATCTAATCATTTTTTAATTATAATTCCCACAACATAGAAGGATGGCTCAACTGGCCACCTCTGCCTGTTACTCTTCAAATCCCAACTCCAACCCAAAATTAACAAAGCGAAAGTAAGCAAGAAAACCCTCCTCAGTCCTCAATGATTCCCTTCTCTTCATCATGCTTGCCTTTTTTTTCATATAGAAAGTAATTAATGAAATGAAAGGTTTTCAACGAGCGAAATCATTCTACCTTTTACTGTTCTGGCCGAAAACAAAAAGCTCATTACCTTGAGGCTGCTGCTGATAAGGATGTTTAATTTGGTAAATGAATGGATGAGAAAGCTTTGCATAAGATAGTATGATGCTTGAGATAGATGCATCGGTTGGTTGAAAATGGTATAAATCTGATGCTTGATATAGAGAGTCATGCATTGGAGCCAAAGACATTGAGCTAGACAGGGCTTCCTCCCTTAGTTTGGTGTGGCTCTATAGTGCAAATAGAGAGGAGATCCCTATATAGTGCAATGATTGAAGAATAGATTTGGAGGTCATATCTTATTAGTTTATGATATGTTATTTTGTGGTACGATTGTAATTCAATTATTTTATATTGGGTTAATATTATTTTAAATAATATAATATATTTTTGTTAAGATCTCGTATCGAAAAAATATGCATATCATATCGAATAAAATATCGAAATTACATAGGATAGCAATGAGTCAAATACTATCTAACTGAATATGAGAAATCGAGGCACAAAAGGCTCGTATAGTAAAATTCACACTTCACCAATTAATCTTAAAATTAAGTCTAACTAAAACCAATTGCAAAGTGAAAACATTACCTCTCATCTCAGCTGTGAGAAAGAGCGCTCGGTCTCTATTTGCTGGAAAGAGCTGAGTGTTGTTTTAGAGGAGGAGAATAAGATGGAGTAAATGTCAATTGGGAGGGGATTGTGTTGAAGAGGAGAGCTATGATTTTTTCCCCCTTAACTTTCTCTCAGAACTATGTCATTTTGACGTCATAGAATTTTTTCTAATTTTTCGGACTATACGATATGATTAAAACTAGTTGGAGTATCAAGTATCGATCTCGTAACACTTGTTGACATTACATTTTATCGTCCCAAAACTCTCAAGTGATAGCAGAATTACCTTGTTTAGTATTCACCCATCAAGATAAAAAAGGGCATTGTTATTTGTCGCCCTAAAATTTTCTTATTTGTCGCCCTAATTAAATTAAATTTACTTTAATGACCTTGGTTCATTTATTTGTCGGGCTATGCGATCTCGAGACCTGTTGGCCGGAGGAGACTCTCCGCTGCTGCTTCTCATTTCCCGTCGATGACTTTGTCACGGCTGGTGAAAAAGAATAGGAAGTCATCTTCGTTGTCTCCCATGAACTTTCGTTGATTGTTATAGTATCACAACTGATACATTCAATTTTGAGTTTTTTATTCATTTCCGTCAATCCATCTTACTCCCTGCCCAATCTAACCTCCCACCACCATCAAAATTCAGAGGGGAAAAGGATTGGATGGCGGCAGATCGAAAGTTGGATCTGTATTAAGGGAAAAAAAGAGAATTGTTCCCTGCCCGATCCCACTTGTGCCCAGACGTAAACACTACACGTCCCTACCCTTCGCCAAAGTCGAAACGCCTGCTTTACCCGACTGTACTACCCGTCGGACGAATTGGAATCCCATCTCCGGCGAGGTCGGGACGGATGCCGTCCGACGAGTAATACCAAAAAAAATAATTAATTACGGCGGATGAACAGGTTGCAGATGTGGGCGGGAAGTCTACAGCAGCCTTTGTTCTTTCTCCTCGCCTTGGGTTCGTTGGCTGGGAACAAACCGGCCGGAATCGATTGGACGGTCGGCCGTCTATGTCAAGAAAAGGCGGAGGGATAAATATGTCAATTTATTGTATTTTAAGGCGATAAAATTTGAATTTTAGGGCGACGAATAGCGATTCAGATAAAAAAAGGCAAATGTCACATTTGGTCACTGAGATTACTAAATCGTATCATGTTTAGTCACTAGAAAATTTTAATATCAATTTTGGTCACTCGAAATACTGAAACAGGTCACAATTAGTCACTCTTTCGTTAGCCTCCGTTCAACTCCGGTCACTTGAATTACAGAAACATGTCACATTTAGTCACTCGAATTACTGAAACATATCACATTTTGACGAAAACTAACGGAAGAGTGACTAAATGTGACATGTTTCAATAATTCAAGTAATCAAATTTATTTTTAAATTTTTCTAGTGACTGAATACGACTCGATTTAGTAATCTCAGTGACCAAATGTAGCACAAACCCAAAAAAGATATACACATTGTTTGGAAAGAGGTGCAACTTGAGGGGGGTGCAAAGATAGAGGGGTAAATGTGGTTCCCAATAAATTTACCCTTGTTTGGTTTGTTTGTTACAGTTGTAGGGGGGATCAAGGAAGGGGTAAAAGTACTATTTGAGTATGCCCCCCAAATTGGGGTGCAACGTGAGGGAAGGAGAAGGTAAGTTTTTTTTTCTTCTTTCTTTTGTTATGTACCAGAGAGAGAGGTGGGACCCGCAGAGAGAGAAGGGAAGGAATATGGAGGTTTAGGTTTTAGTTATTCAATTTTGTTTTATTTGTTTCACAACAATAATAATTATTTTATTAAAACTTATACCTTAAACCTCATTTTGCACCCCCCTACTTTTTCTTCCAAACAACAATTTGCACCTCAATTTGCACCCTCCTATAATTTGCTCCCTCCTATAATTTGCACCCCTATTTGCACCCTCCTCGAATTTGCACCCCCCTCGTTGCCAAACGGAGCGATAAGCAACTTCTGCTCTCTAAATGTCTGGACATTGTCATGTATCTAATTTGAACATCAAAAGGCTCTTACTTTGGTATGTTGTTCTACTTTAAAAAAAAAGGTATGTTGTTCTCTTGAGTATTTTCTCAAGATTGACAAAAACAAAGTTAAACTCTAAATAGAAGAAGATTTCCAGGATGATCTGATTTGAACTTCCACATCTACAAATCAATTAAAAGTGATATTTCTATTATAGTTTAGAAACAATTCATTAGTCTCTCTCTTAAATTTTACGTTATTACTCTCCCAAAAAATAATTGGAGTCATTCTATGAATGACAATGAAACTAATCGGTGTGGAAATTTCCATATCCATATCTGCCTATAACAATTCAAATCTAGATCAAATAATTTAGCATGAAACTGGGTTTTCAGTTCATTCTATGTACAGAACTCTCATGGAAAGCAAAAATCTCGGCGTTCCCAATTTCCCGGCGAATTCTGTGTGGAGAAAGATGGTGCCTGCGAAGATTTGCTTCTTCATCTGGACAGTGGTTCATCGCAAGATTCTGACGAACGACATGCTGCAAAAACGTGGATGGAGTCTCGCTAATCGATGTACGCTATGCTATAATGACGAGGAGTCGATTCACCACCTTCTCATCAGCTGCAGATTCACTCACCAAGTATGGAACCTGATAAGGAGAAGCTGCAACCACAACAACCTCCCCATTAGCGAAGATATTGCATTCATAATCAAGGAGTGGCCTTTGGATGTACCTGACTGCGTGGAAGGTTGGTTCTGCTACTGCGCTCTTCATGCAACCTGCTGGTTTATTTGGCTGGAGCGTAACAACAGAATCTTCAATGATACCGTGAAGAGCCCGGAACAGATAGCAAGGAGAATACTGAAGAACGTTGCTGGATGGGCTGTTGCCAAAGGAAAAATTGATCGAACTAATGCCGCTGCTTGGCTCAGAGCACAAATACGTCAGGCTGAATGATGGGCTTCTCTTGTCTGTGTAGACTTTGCATCGGGCCTTGCTGTATCTGCTTGCAGCTCATCGCTAAGTCCGGGCTGCTCTTGTGTTCTCGGTTTTGATGCTTTGTTCTCGCTTTGGCTTGTTTCATCTCATTGTCTCAACGTCTCTTTCGGTGTTTCGGACGAGTTGCAGGGAGGGCCTGGTCCCTTCAGCAGCTCATGGACCCTCTTTACTCTGCCTTTTCTTGTTTGGGATCAAGTTATTTTGATCCATTTTTGTTGTGTTTAGTTTCTTTCTTTGTAACTGTTTCTCTGTTCAATAAAATCATCACCATTATCAAAAAAAAAATTTAGCATGAAACTGAGTCGGGTTAGTCAACACGCAGAATTGTTGTGAATTTGTTAACCCTAAGTCACTAACGAAAACATGTGAACTCCAATTCCAATTACAATGATACACCCCATGTTATTGCTTGTGTTCTGTCACCCACATCGACCCCAAAACTGAGAAAAAGAAATGACAAAAGAAGAGCAAAAAGAGAACACACAGCACAAAGCCTGAGTGCGCCCTCTGACATCTGCAACAGTCTCCTCTCTTTTTCTTCTTCCCCACAAACAAGACACATTTCTCAAAAACCCTCCCTTTCCATAGCCCTCTTCTCTACTTTCCTCTCTGCATCTCTTTTCCTTGTTCATCAATCACTTCCCACAGCCACATTGTGTATATTTATTGAGCTAATTATGAACCACTCTGAAACCTGGAAAACCACAAAAACAACACTGAGATTATGATGATGATTCCAACAATGATGAACCACAACTACCACCACCCCCCAACTGTTTCCACAACCTCCATGCCTTCTCATCTCCTCTTCACCTGCTTCTTCTTACTCTTTCCCCTGCTACTACTCACTCAGCCTTGCCATTCCTCCACCACTATTCTCGTCGATGGTGTATCTACATGGAACAACCCTTCTGTCTTCGTCGGCGACTCTGTCAGTAAGTTCACTCATCATAATTTCCACTTTGTTCCCCTTTCTTCAACTGAATCTCACCCTTTCTGCAGTTTTCAAGCACAAGTACGGCTACAATCTCTACATCTTCCAGAGCTTCAGCGCTTTCACGCTCTGCAACTTCAGCCAGGCCACTCTACTCACGGACCCCGACTCCCCTTCGCATTCCTACTCGGTAATTTCGTCGAACACCTTCCGTGCATGCCTGCATTTCCCTTCTTTAACTGGCCATATTCCTCACAAGATCTGTGCTTTTCTTTTGGGGTTTCCCCCCATTTTACAGTGGCACACTTCCCGCCCAGGATTCTTCTACTTCGCCTTCTCCAACGGGTCCTCCTCGTCGTGCGATGAGCAATACTCCCAGAAGCTCGCCATCAAGGTCTCGCCGCAGTCTCCGGCGCCTGAATTTCCTCCCACGGCGGCTCCGGCATCACCGATTCCAGGCGGAGTGGTGTCGTCTTCACCTGCGTACCCGTGGCCTTTTCAGCCGCGGGAGAAGAGTGCTGCTGCTTGGGCGCCGGCGCCGGAGCCAAGTGCCTCCGCTGGCGGCATTTATGGAGGTGCTAGCGCGCCGATGAGGGTTCCGAAGATGTTGCCGGGCAAAGGAGGTGGGATGCCGTTCATAAATAGTAACCCGGCGGTTCCCCTGCCGACAGGGGAAGTGGATTCCACCACTATCCGCCCTCTGCCCACTTCTGCTAGTGCTGGCCACCAACAGGTAAATTACCTTGACCGTTTCAACTATGAAATCCTTTTGGGTTTTCATTAGGATTGTATCTTATAATGTTTGCTTGGAAACGAGAAATGAAATCCCGGTTTGTGGTGATAATGCAGATGATGAGGTGGAGGAAAGGATCAATTGGAGCAGAAATGGTTGGTCTTTGGGGTGTGTTCTTGCTGCTGTGGCTATGGATGTGAAAAAAACAGTGTGTCCAGTTAGGGAACAGAGTATGAATGAAGATATAACTTGGTCAAAGCACTGTCGCTTTTCCATCTTTTAACTATGTAATGCCTGTTCTAGTAGTTGAGAGATGGAAGATGGGATGATTTTGAATGAAATTATTAGCAGGGAAAAGTGGTGTGTAGATTTGAGAATGGCTAAAAAGAGGTCCAAAGTGGCTTTGTAGGGGGGATGTGCGAGATGATAATAATGATGGTTTTAGTGCTAACTGCTAAGTGGGCTTTAGGATTCATTTAGCACTTCTAAGTTCTAAGCCCCCTTTGGTTTCCTTTTCAGTTTTCACCTTGCATTATATTATTTCCCTTTTAGCCCCATCTTTTTTTTCATTTATATAATTCTCTCCTAGGGCTAGGCCTTCTAAGTATTGCTTTAATTGTGGATTGTCAGGATTGACGATGGAGTGCTTCTGATGCACACAAGAAATGAAAAAAATAAAGCGATTATAATTAGGGATGGCAATTATGCCCATACCCATGGGTATTTTACTATCCAACCCAATTGGGTTGGGTATGAAATCCAAATATATGGATATGGGTAAAGTTTGATGGGTTTGTACCTACACCCATTTACTTTGGGTTGGGTTTATAACAAATGGATTTGGGTTTGTACCCATGCCCAAATACAAATTACAGTTTGGTACCTAAACTTAATAGATATGCATATTTAGTACCTAAATTTAATTTTTTTGCATATAAGTCCTCAAAATATCGATGGAAAATTACGTTTTGGTACCTAAATTTTTTTGGTCTTACATTTTGGTACCTAAATTTTTCAAGTTTTACAAATAAGTCCAATTTTTGCATGGGTAGTTAAGACACCCTCAAGTAAATGGATATCCATATCCAACCCATACCCATTTAGATAATATCCATATCTAACCCAAACCCATATACAAACCCCAAACCCATACACACATCACCCAAACCCTACCCATAATAGATGGGTCTACTTGGGTTTGGGCAAAATTACCCATGGGTGGGTAAATTGCCATCCCTAATTATAATGTGGTTTTGTTCGACCCACATAATCTTTGTTAGATTGTATATATCACAATTGAGACGGTTTTGTTCGGCGCACATAATTTTGCATGATTTACTTAAAAGTAAAAAAGGTCTTTCGTCTCAAACAATTACTCAATTAATTGTCAATAAAAATGGATAAATTCTCTCTTGAAAAGGAAAATGATTAGATTTGATGGTAAGTACTAAGTACACGTACATTATCCCCTTTTTTATAGTAAAAATCCAAGCATTATCCTTAACATCAAGGGTTCATAACTTCATATGATTGAAAATGAATCAAGGGTTTCATAGTAACTTTTTATCATTCGATTCGGTGAACCATTTGTACACTACAACCATAATGAAGGGCCGTTAGCTTCCCGCCAAGGTTGTCAAACCCTTTATCGGACTCTCGGTTGGACTCGGTCCGACCTAAATCAGGCTTCAAAACGACCTACATAAAGCCCTCCGGTCTGACCCCTAAAAAGGTAGAAGAAGAGAGAGGGAAGGGAGGAGGGGAAAGAAGGAAGGGAGATTGTGAGTGGACAATAGAGGTTAGATAGTTTTATGTGAAAAATAAGTTTATAATAAATATATGTAAAATAAATATCATTTTAGTTATTAGATTGTATATATATTTAAAAAACGTATAAAATGGCTCAAACTAGTTGGACCCCAATCAAACCGTTAAATCTCAAACTCCTTGATTAATCGGCTCAATGACTTAAATCGATTTGACAACCTTGCTTCCCCACCAAAACTGAGAACACTTGCTCCAAATCGACATTGTATTCCCAAAGACACAAAATCAGCATAGCAAGCGATATTATGTGCATTTAACTTTACTAGTCTAATCATATATGATATATCCTCTCCACAACAAGACCTCCACTTTCTTGCTTTAACATAAGATGAGGCCCACTTAAGAGAAAGAAACTTCTATAGGCCCATGTCTATTTGAGCATATAAGTAGCCTAGCCCATAGGTGATTGAAATGGCCATCTTTTAAATGATATCACCACATAATTATCAATTCCATATCAATATCATACCAACCTGTCATAGTAATCAAAGCATATGCTACAAAGTTTTAAGTATAATAATAATAATAATAATAATAATAATAATAATAATAATAATAATAATAATAACAATAATAATTAATTTACTTAAAATGTAGAATTTAGCTTGAATTATTGCTGGTCGTGCTAACTTGTTTTCTCAAAAAACTTGGTATGGTACCAATAGAAAATAGGATGTGAAGATTTCAATAGTAATGTAATTATACTCAGTTAGAGTTGGCATCAGCTGGTGAAGTCAAGTTGAAACTAGAGATTAAAATCCCACCAATCTTGAGTCGTTTGGAACCTTTGATTCTGTAAATGATGTATTATGAGAATGTGTGTATAATAGATTATGTGTATGCTAAGAATGTGTGGTTTTGAAAATTCATTGTTTGGAAATCATAAGAGAATGCATGGATTATAGTTTAAATGAACTATGGATACTAAAATCTCACCAAAAAAGTAAGATTCACTATCAATCATTTTTTATGTATTAGGAATACAACATGGATTATGAATACATGCATTCTGCTATTACATCAAGTCAAAAAACATTGTATTCTAACAGATACATGTATACTGAGAATACAACGTTTGGAATCGAAGGTTCCAAACGAGACCTAAAATATAGATAAAATTACATGTAAAATTTACACAAACGGAAGTACATTTCCTCGCCAGAGAGCTTGTGGTCCACAATCCCTCACCACAATCTATCTTTAGATACCTCGATCGAGTAAATTGCAAGTTTGGTCACTGGGTCTGGAATTACTAAACAATTTCACGTTTGCCACTGAAATTAGTTTATTCCATTTCTGGTCACTAAGATTAGTTCAACCATTCAAAATTTGGTCACTCTCCGTTAGTATCCGTTAAGTTTATCTGATGTGGCAATCAACTCTGTTAGTTGGCCGTTAAATAAATGACGTGGCAATTAAAAATTAATAAAATAATAATAATTAACATTTTAATTGCTACGTCACTTATTTAACGGTCAACTCTCAGAGTTGACTACCACGTCAAATAAACTTAACGAAGACTAACGGAGAGTAACCAAACTTAAACTATTGAACTAATCTTAGGGGTCGTTTGGAGAACAAGATTTAAATTGTGGATTTATTGAATCCATAGATTTAGCAAAATGTGATGTTTTTTTGCTACTTTTTGTATCGTGAATTGTAACTTCAGAGATTTTAAATCTCTAAAATCTAGAGATATCAAATCTCTCATAATTAGAGAGATGCAACATTTTGATTTTGATTTTGGAGATTTTCTCCCTCCTATTATATCTCTTGTTTTTTTCATTTATCCCACTAAATACCCTTACCAATAAATTCTCAATATTTTTCGAGCCAATCTAATTATTTTGGTTAAGGATAAACATGTTATGTGATAAAAAAAATAGAATTTCGTTTTTCATTGGATGTTAACAATCATAGTTACCAAACAATGAACATTTTCAAATCTTTTTTCAACAATCCAAAGAGTTAAAATCTTTGGATTGTATAAAATCTAGAGATTTAGACTCCAATTCTCCAGACGAGCCCTTAGTGACCAGAAATGGTATAAACTAATTTTAGTGGCAAACGTAAACTTTTTTAGTAATTCTGGTGAACATTACCCGACCTCTAAATTATATGGTCCTTTTCCATCCAAATCCCCACACCAATGGAGTTTCCAAACATCTGGTTCTCAAATCCCCAGCTGTTGCTAACAAAAGGTTGGAGATTTGTCATTCGCTCAACAGAAACCCAACGAGAACATCAAAACATTTCAAATTACAATATACAAAACCAGTAAGCTGCCGCGTGTGGAAGACAAAATAGGCCACACCTTCCATTTTCTGATGATCATGATACTGCCAAAGAAAATGCAACAGAATTAGTTTGGCCCATGTATTGTCGGTATACACACCAGAGACTTCTTACTTCACTTCATTAGCCCCCACCAAAAACCCATCATAAAATGGAAATTTGGCGCTTCTCATGCAATATGCCACTTATTTTATTCGAGTTGGGTACTGAAAAAGAAAGGACCTTTCCCTAAACCATTAATGCCCAGATGGCCCTGTCCTAATAGAAACACTTGACGATGACTAATCAGTGTTTGTCCCGCGGATTAGCCCCTCTAATCAAAGAGTTGATCACATGCAAGACTAACCTTCATCAAACTGTTGGTTATGTATCCATCAAGATCGCAATTTTAGGAAGTGAGCGGGTATTAGTTGATGTACCTGCCACAAATTCCTCACTGGTGGCTGAGTTGACTTCCAGCCCCACCTGTTTTGCTAAGGCTGATGAATGAGTCCCTCCCTTTCTTTCTGGCCAGGAAACTTCAATTTCCTTGCATCTGTTGAAGCTTGACCCCAGGTTCATGAATGGCCTGCAGATTGTCTATTGACTCTGTCGCCTCGTTGGCACAGCTGCTGACGGTGCAGAGTCCTGTACACAAGTCAGATAAAAATTGCTGAAAAGTTGAAACCTTACAGAAAACAGCTTTTTGCCATTAATGCTAGGGGAGGTAATAACTGCTCACGGTCGCATATATTGCTGGCGTGAGCGGAGAAGGGCCACCACTCCTCAAGTTATAGCAGCATCTCCCATCTGCTTGTAGTAGTAGGTACCCCAAATTCATCTTTATCTACATGCTTTGGATGCTTACACTTCACCAGCCAATGCCTGCACCACAAACCAGCAAATACTGAAACCTTTCAGCAGATAGATCTAACTTCTTTCAATTTTACTGTTGAATCCAAGTCACCAGCTGGTAAATAAATAGCAGACGGAACTCAGAACATAACGAGACAAAAGATAAGCAATAAGACTCCGTAGATCTTTGTTCTAGAAGATAAAAAGTATACATATGCTATGGTATGGAAGCTTTCAGAAAGCAGAGGATTTGGGGAATTCTGAGAAAACAAAAAAGTAACATACTTTACTCAATGGCTGCCATAGTGCACGTTACTGCCTCACATGGCCAAAGAATAAACATATCATTAAGCATTTCTTCCACACACACAGACAGCTCAAACAGCAAATTTCTGTCACCTTGGATGCTATGCTCCCTTCTTCAATCACACACCCATTTCCATGTGACAGTTAATAACAACGATCAGGTCAATCTAGGAATGTCTTCAAACCCTCACGCCAGAGTATCAAAACACTACAGATCAGCCATTTAAAATAATAGAGACTGATCGTTACATTACAGCCTGCCAGCAGCAGCACTTGTTGAGGCTACAGTACAGCTCCAAGTTCTTTGGCAATCAAAATAAGAATTAAGAAAATCTGAAACTGAAACACACAAGAGAGGATCACGGTAACAGGGGTCAACAAACCCTATTATAAACAATATACAAAGCACCACAACAGTTGCAGACACATATTTCAATTACATGCATCCCTTTCATTTATGAGTGGGCACAGAAGCTGAGACCGAGTCAAAGTCAAAGCTCACATGGCTGCCATTGGAGGCTCCTTCCACCATGTAAGAAGAAAGAAACCAAATACCACTTCTGTATCATTTGATTTTGAACAAAGATACATAATTTAGACTGAACCACCAAGAAGAATTTCACATGGGAGAAAGTCAAAGTCACAACACACACAGCTATCTATGATCAGGATAGACAAGTATGGACCTTGACCTCTCCACCCAACGATTCACAATGTCCCCATGAAGGCAAACACAAGCTCCATACTTTGCAGTAGTTTATTAAAAATGGTCAGGACACGAGGCAATAAACAAATTCTATATGGTACTTCTTGTGCATATGTTCTGAACAGAAGAGTTTGATTAGCATTAACTGCAGACGGCTGTGTATACTTGCATACAGATTTGAAAAACAACAAAATCTGCCCATGTCCTACTCTAGGAGACAGCCAAGATAAGGTTGGTTAGGGATATGAGAGCAAAAAATGAAAGACACCTCATAATGAAGGTTAGCCTTGGTGTAAAAATCGATTACCTAAAGACATAACAGGGAAGTTTCTGGTGGAGGTAATATATGAAAATTTTCCAGTGGCAGTTATATCTTATGTGCAGGTGAAAAACGACCAAGTGGGTACCTGTAGAATTGCTCTCGGTGACAACATGCTCTGGCTATGTGGTTCTTCAAACTGAATGACCAACACAGAATCTGTACTTTGAACAGTGACATTTTCCTTTGAATCAATAGCCAAACGATATCTATACTTCCAATCTCAACAATGCCTACCATGAAGCAAAAGGCCAAGTGCAATACATTAAACGTGGTACTAAAAGAAGCAATTTACTGAGAAAGTTTCATTATACAATAAAACACAAGCTGGAGATCAGCAGGAGCACGGATCCAAAGTCCCCAATTTCCCATAATCCTAAAATATGTTTCTCTACACATATACTGATGATGGTAAATAAATACAAGAACTCCTTTCTTTTACCACCCAATTTCATTACCCATTTATTTTCACTGCTGCGCTCTGAGCCATCTTTCTCATTGCTTCAATCCCCCCCAATTCCTTCAATGAGCATCGTTGTGATTACCTCTTCCTAGAGTATCAAGCCCTTCCGTCCGGGTATGAACGATTCTATGGAACACCTCTCTCACTTGTCTCTCCAAAGGCTCCAACCCCTCCTTAAAATCCTCACATATTTGGCCCAATTCCTGGACTTTCTCCCTAACTTCTCGCTCCCTTTCCTCCGGCAATGGAAACTGCACAGAATCTGCTAATTCAGACAGCACCCTCGAGCATTTATCCATCTGATAAATCTCCCTCAACAGTCCACAAGCATTCCTCCTATCCCGTTTCCTCGACTCATCGAGTATCCTCTCGTGCATTGAGGATAGAGGGGCACCCCAGGAGAAGTGTCTGGGAATCGAGAAATGAACCTGCAAACCCCTATCCTGGCATGGGATCGCCGCCACAAGAGCCCACATTACAAAAAGCAGAACAGAGTTCATGGTGTAGACAGCAATGGCGAGACCACTGGTGGACACGACCTCGTTGGCTCTGGGCGCCGCAATGTTGGTTCCGATTGCCTGGAGCTGCCTAGCTGCAGACCACGACCGCGAGACGCTCCAAGACAAGGACCTGAAATGGCCAAGCGCCCGCAGGTGGTTATCCTTGGAAGAAGATTGATGCCGGCCGAAAGATCGGTTCCTGTGGGACAAAGCAGCGGTGCACTCTTTCTCATCGAGCATGGAGATGGACAAATCGATCAGTGCCTTCTTAGCCCGGCGGAAATGGCCTTCTCCGAGAAGCCTCTGGTTATCCAAGGCGCAGAGAACAATTTCCAACAGCTTCCTCCACTCCCTGATCTGCTCAATCCCATCGCGAATGGCGTTACAGAGATCCAAGGCCTTAACACTCCGCTCGTAGAAATCGTGGACTAACCGATCCAACGGCGCCTTACCGCAATAAGACTTGTTTCTCGATAAAATTAACCTGAACTCCTCCTGGCAACAGAGGAACGCATCGAGCAGCTTCCGGATCCAGGCGAGGGAAAGCAAATCGTCAGATCTAACCGACGAGAGATCCAGGAACCTCTCCCCTACCAATTTCTGAAACGCTTCGAGCTCCGACTCGAGACCGGAGCTCTCGTGGCTGCTGTTGTGGCCGTGCCCATCCATGGAATGGACCTGATCGCGACGCAGACTCAAAAGTGCCCTCCCGAATGCTGCCGACGATCCTTGAAAATCCGTCGCCGGCATTCTGGAACAAGAACCAGAAATGGGAAGCTGGAAATCACGACGAAAGAGAACGGGGAGAATCCGTGGGAAATCGCTTCCCTCAAATCCGCATTTAAGGTTAAATAGAAGAGTCGAATTGGACGGAATCGGGATTGGAACGGGAATTTCGACTCGGAAGATGGCAGCTGAAAGAGATTGTGGGGAAGATGGAAAGTGCGGAGAAGGAAGGAGAGGAGAAGAAGATGTGGGGGAATGATGAGAAACCCTAATTGGAGCCAGCGGGCATTTTATTGGGAAGATTTGGACCGCGTTTTATGGTTGTGTGTGTGAGAGAGAGAGAGAGAGAGAGACGACGGAACGTCTATATCGAGAAGTTAAATTAAAAAGCTTTTTAATTTTTTAAATGTGTTACCTTAATTAGAATATTAATAACATTAGATAAGACAAATGAAAAACAAATATTTATCCACAAAATTGTTTACATTTATTTTTTTCATAAGGGAAAATTAATATTTTCTACTGCAAGGAGAAATGAAGGGAGAAGGAGAGCCATAAGGGAAAATTAATATTTCAAATGCATAACTTAAAACTAGATTTAATGTGATGCTATAATCTAATGTATGCATTGTTATTATGATTCTCTTAGAAATTTATTTTTTTTGGGTTAATATATTTGTCTGACTCGAAATTTTTTTATATTTAATATTCTGACTAATACTTTTGGTATTTAACTCATAGCCTGAACTAATACTACTCTTTAATAATTTGGCAAAACCCGAGAGATGAATTGATAAAATTATATAGAGCAAATTTCATAGATATTACAATTTATTAATAAATATGGCATATACACATATTTTCTAGAAGCACTATTGAACTTTATCTAAAATTAGTAGACATTTTAAAGCTCGTGATAATTATTTCACTAACAACCCTGATACTAGTTCAAGTAATCGAGATTCGATAATTAGCATGTGAGAAAAAGGGTAGTGTGATTGCAAATTAAATTATTATTATCTGGCTTAACTTTGCTTTTGCCCTTTTTTATGGAGCTTTTGCCTTTTTAGGATTTTATATAATGTCAATATTAAATTACTGGGGTTAGGGAGCTAACTTAATTAGAAACACCATTGTCGCGGGCTTTTATAGAAGGAAGGAAGCGAGCGCTTTTTATGTTACTCGGAGTCGGAATCGGAGAGGAGAGTAGCGAGTTTTCGCTTACACGGACTCCACAGTCCACACGGACACGAGTCGAGGACAGAGACAGGAGACTTGAAGTGGGGGCCACCTGGATGACGTGGATGGGGAGAGGGGGAGAGGAGTGAGGATGACGTGACGGGGACGCTCGTGAGATTGCCACGCTGTACGGGTCGGGGCGGATACGGGCGCTGAGGGAGAATTCCGGAGGGGAAGGTGCACACGTGGAGAGGGTTACAGCTGGGTCTTAGTTGGCGCGTAAATGTTGGTGGACAAGACGACGAGATCTCCTGACTGACTTGGTCTTTTCTTTTTCTCTTTTTTTTTTGTTGTTGTTGTGTGTTTCTCTTTTTCTTTTTATTTAGCTTCTTCCGCTTCTCGACGATTGCTTGATTTTATTTTACAAGAAACCCAATAAATAAATTAAAAGAAACTGAGTCATATTTAGGAATGGCAATGGGTCGGGTTGGGTCGGGTTTTGCCAAACCCAAACCCAAACCCATGGGTTTATCTTCGAAAAAAACCCGGGGTAAAACCCACTGGGTTTGAAAAACTCAAACCCAACCCAACCCGTTGGGTATCCGCGGGTTCATGGGTACCCACGGGTTTTGTCGTAAAAAATTTACAATTACAAATTCTTATCAAAATTAAAGTCAAATATCAATCTCTTAATACAAATTATCCATATATAAAACACAATTCTAGAAAATTCAAGCAAATCACAAATTAACTATACAAATTGTTCAACACCAATCTAGAAAACTCAAGAAAATTGAAACAAATCACAAATTATCCATAAATAACATGTTTAATTGAAAGCTTCTTCCTTTCAATTAAGTTTCTTTACTCTCCACTCCATAACATCAACTTCATTCTACACAATTAAAAAGAAAAAATTAGACATGTCTCCACAAACATAAATAAGATTAGTTGTTTACAATATTAAATATATCGAAAAAGTTAATTATATGGGTGGGCGGGTACCCACGGGCCGGGTTTACCTAAACCCAAACCCAACCCAACCCGTTGAATAGTGAACGGGTTTAAACCCAAACCCGGCCCAAAACCCGTCAACACGGATTTTACCCGCGTTGACCGGATTGGGTCGGGTGGGTACCCGTGGGTTCGGGTTGTGTTGCCATCCCTAGTCATATTGGTTAAGCTTTTTACCGGGGGAAAAAATATTGGTACACCTTACAAAGGTAGGGATGAGAACGGGTCGGATAGAAGGTGGATAGTTCATAAGCTCGTAATATCGATTGAAGTTCAGATATCATATGAGTTAGTTCATAAAATTTAAATATTCATATGGTAAATGAGATGCATTTGGTCACTTACTCACAAGTCTTAAATATCATATGTGATGAGATATATAATCTGACAAACCAATGAATTGTCAACAAGCCAACTGATGAGCTATAAATCGATTTGCTCATAAACCACTAGTCAAGATGGCTGGCTAGTCACACTCTCGAGTCAGCTTATGGCTCAAAACGAGATAGATCACGAGTGACCTCAACAAGCCATCGAGTTCAGTTTGTCTCGCGAACCTTGTGAGCTAAACAAGCTCAAACTCATAGACTCGTTAGTAAACAAATCGAATATCGGGTGCCGAGTCGCTCGTGAGCAAGTTGACTCATTTGCAATAGCTCTACGGGAAAGCAAATACTCAAATTCTAGATTACTTAGAAACTCAAACTAATTCCACACTTGCATTAGCACTCCAAAGGCTTAGATAAGTAATGTCACCTTTGTTACACCAGGTGTGTAACAAACGGTTGACGAAATGCGAATATGAACTAGAAACACATGATGACCATGAAGTGAGTTCTAACTTATTCGGACAACAAAAGAATTAAACGAAGTTCAGTTGGATGGAGTTTACCTTGATCATCACCAAATATGACTGACTGGAACAGCTAGAATTGCTAATTGATTCATAATAGTTTCTCATTTGAGTTATTTTCAAATTCACAAAAAGGTCGTAGTCATTTTAATATGTCTAACGACATTAAAAAATTTATCTTGAATTTTTACATTTACACTAGACACATCCAAATTGCTCATTAGAATGTTCTATTTGCTTATAACCGTAGTACGCATTTCATTACAACCTGTTGCGCCCCATAGAAGAAATTCATTTAGTAATGTAGCTTCTGTCATCATTAATAGACATAAATTCTGTATTTAATAAGACTATTTTCTAGTCCGGCACTAGTTATATTATTTATTAATTAGTAATGATCTGGAATCATGAAAGGGGATAAGATAATAACATAAGATATCCAAAGTTAAGGTGACAAATATATAAAATGATAAAACCATAAAACTAAACATCATTTTATTTTTAATTATTTATTGAAGGAACCATTATCTACTTGTTTTTATCTTTATAATTCATATACCCCAATGTCACATCAAAATTCATGCTCCCGATGATAAAATATCCATCCGTTGAGGTGGCTATGAATGCTCGCAATAAATTTATGCAATTATCAATTTCTCATGTTGAACAAAACAACATAATTGAAATCGATTTAATTGTATTGGTTGATTTTCAAAATTGGGTTCATGCACTTGACAATTTTCACAATAATAGTTATAGAAAATGTTTCTAAGAAATTTAGGTGCCCATAACTGGATTATAGCTAAGATGATTGGAACATTACGGATTTTGAAGATAAATATTAAGTCTGAATTCGTCAGTTTTCTTTCTCTCATCCAAACTAGACTCTCCAAGAGAGAGATAAAATTCCTCCTCTGGCAATTTTTTCGTGGGGAAAATATCAAAAATATGTTGTAACTTCAACACAAAGCTAGAAGTGACACAAGATTCTATGGCAAAAAAAAAAAAAAAAAAAGAGAAGTGACACAAGATTATCCTTTTGTTATTCGAAAAAGTTAGATTTTGTTTTTATTGTTTATAATATTCAATTCGATGAGTTCATAACACAAACCTATTATTCATATGATATAGTAACATTTCCTCTATTTCTTAAGGAAAGAAAATTGGAGCAAAATTTAGGTTATCAATATTTTTTTTTTGTTTCATAAGAGGGCAATTTTTTTAATGAATTGGTGGGTTCTATTCATAAAAAGAGCTACTATCAACACACCTTGATAGTTGGGTTTTTAGACTATATAAGTATCCATATTACAAATTAACTATAATGGTACTGAAAACTATATACGAATCTAGTTAACAAACAAGTTAATCGCCTATGAGATACAACAATGCATTCAACATATAACTTTATACTATGTAGTAACTTTCGACCGCCCTGTTTTTCCTGCATATAATTTGCAGCGCACCTTTCCCTCCAAACTTGACTTATCCATGCCTGCCAAATTATTCTACCTGTCTCGGCTGCTTCATCTTGTCCGCTAAAGTTTTGGACCACCCAGCTCCTGCCCCCTGGCACATGCTGCGTATATCTGTTAAATAAGTTTCCAAACAAGCTCAATGCGCACACACACCTGGTGTATAAATGTTCTTTGTTTTCCACATAAGTTCCACACAAATAGCAATTCAAAGACCCTGCATATATCCCCATTTCAGCATCCTTTCTTTTGTATTAATGCTGCCTATTATAATCAACCATGTACGAACTCTGTTTCTTGGTATTGCCTTACCCTTCCAGACTACGTTTGCCCAAGAAACACGCTGCTTCCTTGATCCCAGGACATCCCATACTTGCTTGATGGAGTACTTCTTCACGGGGGTTGTATTCCAATACACCTGACCATCCCTCGCAGCAAACAAATGTCGAACAACAGCTCTTAAGGATCTTCCTCCAATTCCAAGATCTAGACCCTGCTCTTCCAATATAGTCCCATAATCCCTAACCTTTAAACTTTTATTTGCCAATCCAAACAACCCAGATGGACCCTTGTTGCATCAATATCAATGATAACGCTATATTTGAACATGTTTTTCTCTTTATTTCTTGATCGTTAAAGCTTGGTTTCTCACTCTCGTGGCCTATTTTATGCTAGGTTGTGTTGGTTGATGACGTTTTAGGTCCTAGCACGTGAATAGGTACGAAGGAGCAAGTTTTGAGACGTTTAGGAGCGAAATGGCAGAAAACAGGGAGAAGTTACGACCCAACTTCAGCAGTTACGGTTCAGATCGTAACTTTCCCTAAGAGCCTATAACTTCTCAAGGGAAGGACCAAGGATTCTAGGAGCATCTTCAAAGTTACGGCCAGACCTAAGAAGTTATGGTATGGACTGTAACTCGCCCTAAGAAACCCTAACTCTGGGGAAGCAATGAATCAAGGAGTCCATGAGCGCTCTTGGAGTTATGGCCTCTCTTCTCAAGTCACGGTTGAGATCATAAATCCTCCAACGAAGCCGTAACCCTTGGTTTACGGAGCACAACAACGACAATGTTTTACGAAGGAGTTACAGGCAAGGAGAGGAAGTTACGGCCGTAACTTTGGCCGTAACTCTCGACTCTCCAGCTTATAAAAGGGTTGTTCGGGAAAAAGGAAAAGACTCGGGATATTTGTAGTTCTAAAGGCTGTTAGAGAACCCTAGAGAGAGAGTGACGAAGGATAACCCTTGGGCAAGGATTGGAGCTATATAAGACTCGAAGCTTGATTCCTCATCCTTGGAGTATCGATTAGCCGCTAGGAGCAGATTCTCATTTTCCACATGATGAGTTCTCCTCCTAGCATGATGTTTCCACTTCTCTTTATGGAGTAAACTTCCCTCTCATCTGGGTATGAAGAACCCTAGTGTTGTATGTTAGGAATGGTTGTATGAACCCCGTTTGTGAATAATTTGATACATTCAATTGAGGAATTAATCAGAATTGCATGAGTTCTGATCAAGCATGTGTGATTCCTGCTTTAACCTAGAACGATAGTCTCTGCATAGTTTAAAAGAGCAACCTTAAATTGGAAGTGGTGAATCGATTTCTTTAGTCAATAAATCGATTAACTACTCTGTACTGGAGTCAACGCCAGTAGAGGAAGTTTGGTGCATTACTGCCTTGGTTGGTTTATGCCGGTGGAGGTTAGTCGCCCACTGGGTATTCAAACCGAGAGGGTCTGGATTACTTTAGTCAAGATTCCGTACTTGTTAAGAACTTTCCGCAGTGTATCTATTAGTCGGAGTAAATTGGGAACATATAACCTGAACTAGCTGCACACTAGGGGGCAGGGGCAGGGGCAGAGCCAGGGGTATTGGGGGGTGTCCCGGGACACCCCTAATTTTTGGGATAACGATTATCCAATCCCGGTAGTAGTTTTCATATGATAAAAAATATAAGTGGTAGACTAGGTGATTTAATTTAGGACACTAAGATTATTAGTAAACATGTTTTTCATTAGACAACAACTCATTTGTTATTGTATTTTAAACACTAGTTTAATAGTAAAAATGATATTCCTTCTCCCAATTATTTTGAAAATCTAACAATTGAACCTGATTACGGGTTATCCTTATTCCCTCCAGTCTATCATATCCATTGGTTTACTTGCTTCTCAAAGTAATTGATTTTACCGATTGCAACTGCAGGTGTTGAAATAACATATTTAGTTTTGGGAAACTTTAAGAACAAGTTTCGAAATTGATTAAATGATCAGTTTGTGAATTATTGTATAGTAAGATGAAGTTTTTTGTTGAGCCGTCCATACACCGAGTATATTTTGTAGCACATCGTAGACTTTTGTTGTAACTTGTATTAGTTAGATATTTTCTAATTATTTAATTAATTTTTGAAAGAGGACACCCCTATATAAAATTTCTGACTCCGCCATTGCTAGGGGGAATCATACCTGGATGAACCTTTAACACTTGAAATAACCATAATATTACTTGCTTTTAGTTTATTTAGCTTTTAAACAACTTCACTAAACTGTTTCCGCTAGATAATAGAAGTTCGCGGAGTAAGCAATAGATCTAGAGACTGGGTCGAAGTTAAAACTAAACCATTGTTATACATTTCCATCTTACGATTGCACTTGGTCGTAGTTTAGTGTTGTGTTATAGCGTGTCAATTAACCATATATGTCCCATCATGCAAGCCATGTTCCAAGAGAGCAGATCTCTCAGGCCCAAACCTCCTTCCTTTTTGGGATAAGTAAGTTTATTCCACACTACATTAGTTCGAAGCTTAACACCAACTTCTACTCCTCAAACAAAAGCATTACGAATCTTCTCAATTTCTTTAATCACCTTTTAGAGAGCAAAAACACAGACATCCAAAACTAAGTGAGACTATAAAGAACTATCTCAACTAATTCAATTCTGCCCGCATATGAAAGTGATTTTGCTTGCCAGCTTTTGATTCTTGCAACAAGTTTCTCAATTAAAGGCCTACAAGCACTCAAACTAAGCTTCCCAGAGATGAGTGTAACTCCCAAGTATCTAACAGGAAAGGCTTCCAATTGGTATCCATACCTAACTGCTCGAATTGCTGCTTCATCTCTATCTAATCCACCAAAATAAAGTTCACATTTTGCAAGGTAAAAGAATCTACTAGGCAAATTAGATGAAAGAGGAAGGGAAAATATACAGGAGAATGTACTAGGGAACCTAGAAAAGACCTTTAATTGTGTTTTCAAATTTTTTTTTTTTAACTAGGCAAAAATGATAAGTTTTTATAAATTCTTGTGGAATTTCTTATTATCTCCAAAATGTCTATCACTGATTTCTAATAGAATTTGATAAAAAATTATTAATAAATATCTACACGATTAAATTAAATTATATATATTATGATATTTCATGTGCTATTAGACATATCATTAGTTTAGTGATAAATTATAATTTTCATACATAACTTAAATAATATAAAATTTTACTAACTTATATATATTTCAGAGACACAAACGACATAAAACTACATGCACTCAAATAGTATTAGTCATTAGTTATACATAATTCCAATATTTAACTATTTCATTAATTATGACCAATGTAGTCAAAATATTGATTTTATGATCTTACCTATGAGTTTCGATCATGATTTTACTACAAAATCTTTGAACCTTAAAATCCCATAAAATCTAGATTTAAAACTTTAAAATTCTTAAAATCTATGATTTTTACGATTTTGTACGATTTCAAGATTCATGTCAATTGGAGCAAAATCAGGTTGGTCAGGTCGGGTTTTGCCCATGAACTGGGTCAAGTTCACTTCTCGCAGCCCAATATAATCAACAACACAACCCTAACCTTATAGAAGACCCTTAACCAATTTTCATTATCTTTCTCATATCTTCCTATTTCGCATACCCAACTCCTTCCATAAGCAATTTCCTCCACCCCTCCCAATTAGCTAGTATTTTTTCCCCACCACCCTCGCAATTAGCCCACTCCCCATTTCATTGCAAGCTTCCGTTCATGCACCAAACTTTCAACACCACCATTCCGACATTTTTGTCGATCAAGTAGGGAATGCATCAATCAATGAGTTATCTTTGCCAGTTGAAGGCGATCAAGGAAATATGGTTAATGATGAAAGTACTTCAAGTGATCTTAAGAATAATGATATCGTTCATCAAGCAAATAGACAAAGATTCTACGAGGATGAGTGTGAGGATGATGATGTGTGAGGGATGTTAATATTGCTCCTTACGATCTTATGTGATTTTCTATTCTTAACTACTAAACATATTAAGTGATTTCTTTGGGGTGTGAGTTGTGGATAACTTGCAAACCGCACCCATTGTGTGGGTAGTGGGTTGGGCGCGGCTAGTAAAATAATAACTTTTGTGGTTAGTGGTTACCCATTATCTATCGCGGTTAATCCACAAAAACCACACTAATTATATTTATTTGCTAATAATACATTATAATATAATAGTATGTGAAAAGTTGGAGGCAAAAAACTAAAGTAGCCACATAATCAAATACACATCTAAACAATTTTAAGTGAGAATTTTTTAGTTTATAAAACACTATAATTGAGCGAGTGAAAATAACAAATTTTTGAGAGAATATTGTATATCAATATTGTCGTGCTAAAAATAACAAATACGTTGGTGGTGGCATCAACTTCATACTTGCAAGGATGAATTTTTGTGGGTAACCACACCTAACCTGCACCAACCCACAGTGAATAGTGGTTACCCACTAACCATTGCGGTACGGATTGTGGATAGCATAATTACAAATTTTTCAGTATGAGTACCCGCAAAATATAAAACGAGTAACCACATCCATCCCAATTTCCACCACCGTCGGTTCGGCGTCTGCGAGATTGCATCATGATCTGATGCATTTAATGGCGCCGTCGTGCCGGACCTATCGCCAAGCTGGTGCCTTGTGGCTGTGGGGGTGCCCAAAGCCCAAAGGCATAGATAGCTGTTGTTGGACTTGACATTCCACCAATTGGCAATGGCTTTCAAACCTCTAATAACTTATAGGAATGACCAATTCCAGGGTTTCATTCTAGGGTTCCCCTCCAAATCCAGTTGTCTACAAGTTAGAATGGATCGTTTTTGGGGACCTTGTCTTTATTTTAATAAGTTTATGGGACCTTCTTCTTACGTACGGTTGATGCTAAATGACTCCAAGTAATTTGGGAAGTGAAGAGGATTTCCAACTCGCATGATAGCTTGAATGTGGGAGGACCAACATTGTATTCCGTCGTTGCCTTGGTTCGGTTTGGTCTCATCTAAATGTCATTTCGGTTCATTTTTCGTTAATAATTATAAAACTTTTGGGATCAAGGACCGGACCACATTATATTTGATTTTGTATGTTCCGGTCCAAACATCAGTTTGTTTTCGGTGTTTTCTGGTACGAACCGGCCTGTTGCGCAACTCTAGAATTGTACAAGGCTTTCGTCCAATGAAATAAAACGTTACAAGCAAGATTAATACTATAACGTTGATTAATTTAGTGATTCAGATCACCAGTTTAGTGTGTTGTCGTCTACCAAAAGTGGATATATAATTAAAAAAAACACAAAACTGGTTAATATTATCATATTAGAGTGACAACCAACAGGAGTAATGGTGGCAATTACAATAACGTATGATACAAAGTATAAACGACAACATTGACTTATCTACAGACTACAGCTATGCGGACTGGTCCAATGCATTTTCATTGATATTTGGTTGGACGCATGACAAGTATATATGGGTTGACTTTAAACTTAATGGGACAAATGACTAGCGCTTATGCAAATACTCTGACCCTGAGAAACAAAAGAAAACTACAAAGAATTCGATACAAGACGACAGAGGTTAATTAATTTTTGACCACCTCCAGCTACTATATATATAGTATGTATTTCACCAATTTGGCGTTGATGTCAAGTTTTGCACGTAAATAAACATAAGGAATTGATTTAGTTGAGTTGATGCGGAAGACTAAATTAAATCAATTATATCCATGAGATTATTTGATTCTCAAAATTGTATTAATTTTACCGGTTGCAACTCAAAGTATTGAGAGAGCTTTTTCAGTTTTGGGTTAGATCAAGAACAAGTTTCGGAATTGAAAAAGAGATCAGTTTGTGAGTGCTTTTTTAGTAGGATATATTGAAAGAGATTTGTTGATAGTGAATGTATTTTACATAAAAAAATCCAAAATATGATAACACTATGTACACTATTATTGTAGCGTGTATTAATCGGACATTTTATTATTTAATTTTTAAAAAAACCACCCCTATATCAAATTTCTCCGCCACTAATTATACGAGGAATAATCGTTCATTCTGTCACCCACCCATGCATAAAAAACTGGCGGATCAAAGTGGATGGTATGAAGGCAAAGTGAAACATTTGCCCTGTCTTATTACTGCAAGGAAAAGGGGCAAAGAGTGGTAGATTCTTAATCATTCAAGCTGATAATTTTTAGGTATGGTATTTATAGGCATGTATAATTTGTGGTGAAGTATGGTATTTATAGACAATGCAGATGCACGTAAGTAGTGACAATATACCCTTCATTTTGGGATCGCGAGCAGTGGTGGAACCAGAAAATTGGCCAAGGGGTGTCTTTATCATATCATATAAAATCACCTATATAATAGAAAAGTCAACTCTAAATGAAACAAAAAGTCAACAACTCAATACTCTAAATTCATACAATTACATAAAAATAGTTTCACGTACACCGGTTACAACGTCAAACAAATAAGATCAGTACATACAAGTCAAGACTTCCATTCATCAAATATTACAAATTAGAACTCAGAAGTACTTTGGAATTGATTTTGTGAAACAAAACAAGTGAACTTCAATTGGTACTTCTTCACTTTCAGTTTTGTTTAAACAAAATACAAGAAATTCCTCTGCTGTAGAGGCAGTAGAGCTACAAAAAATATGAGCAAGTTTAAACAGAAGACAACAATTTATTACTATAAATAAAGACGAAAGTACATTGCATAACAAAGCTCACTCGGTCGAGATGGTAAAAAATTATTCTTGCAAATAAATGGTCACTAATTCGAATTTGTATATAGCACTACTGGAGAAATTTTTTTCCCAAACCCAAGGGGGTGCAAACACCCCATCTCTCCAAGTGGCTCCGCCACTAATCACGAGGAGCATATTTTGTATATGTCGATTATATTATGGGCGGAGTCTCGATGATCAAGTGAATTTGGAATAAGAAGATTTTTTATTTATTTATTTAGAATCATATACTCAACTAAAAGAAACGAACATTTAGTATTGGCTGAGAATTCACTGAAAACATCACACATGTACGAGCACCCCCTAAGAATAAAGTTAAATTGAATAAGGATTTGGTTCAAAATAATAAACTTTGTTGTACTAGATTAATAACGTCGAGTGGATTCCTGACCCGTATCTCGCAATAGTCCTTGTAGCCAGGGATGCGTTCTCTCTTGCTCGTGTTATCCTCGAAGCCGATGCAAAAGTTGTCATTCGTCAGCTCAATCTTAGTGTGATGAAGGTTCCATTTGAGGCCTCCTCTTTGGAGATAAATGTTGCATTTTTCTTGAGTCTTTTTCTCATCTAAATCTAAATCAAAATCTAAAGAATATAAGATGGTGGAGTTTTGCAGGATTTTCACCATTTGAAATTTTCTTGCTTCTCCTTAATTGTAGGTAGGGCATAAAAGTAATTATATCTTGATTTAATTCACAATTGACAATTGAGTATTAATTCACCGGAAAAATTATAGCTACAAATTAAGTTTTTTAATAGAAGAAAATGAAGTTGTGTTTGATGTTAGTATATAATTAACAGGATGGTGTGGTAGAAACTTCAAAATGCTTATCGAGTACAAGAGTCCGATTATGAATCATATAGCTGGTTTACAAACTATACTAATAAAAAATAAAAATAGACGATGGTGATGTTGATAATCACTTTTGGTTTCTTAATATCTTAGTTTTTTATTTCATTTTTATTTTGGCTATATTCTTAGTTAATATCTCCTTCTTTTTGGAGTGGTTCCGATTCTCGGTTAATCTATATTGTTTATAATTATAATTGATTTTCAATAATTCTATATGAGTTCATAGAAATGGTTGATTAAGAGTTTTATCTATTTAGTCATTTATAGAATCAGGATCTTGGGTACAATACATCCTTTCAAGTTTAGCATTGAGGGTAAATAATCTAGTAGTCAACTATTTTTGTATGATTAGAACAACATCAAATTGATTTTTGTGTAGATTTAATAATTAATGGACAATTCTAAAAGGTATAAAAATTAAGGACGTAAAAGTCAGCAAAATAAAGGATATGGTGTTTTTCTATTCAAAATTTTGTGTGAGTATACACTAAACTAATGTCACATTATGCAAAGAGGAAGACATTTTTGAAAAACAGAGTGAAAGAAAAGAGCACAAATTTGAGTTGCGATTCAACGGAAATTTTTGAGTTGCGTACTCACATTTTATAATATGTAACATATATTCATCTATGCGTACAAAGCGTATTCGTAATTTTTGGATGCAAGGAGATCAAATGGTACACGTTATGAAAAGCTAGGTAATTTTCTTTTTCCACAAAAGTGATAAGAATACCATGACATTAATCACATACAACAGAATTTCAACGATGATATAAATATGGTGATAAATCTGCTCAAATATGCTAGACTTTGCATAATTTTATGAATAAAAAATTTAATTGAAAAATTATTAAATATCTTGAGCCGTGATAGTTTATTCGAAGATTATAAACTCATACATTCCGGCCAACCGGCCGGGCACATGCTCGTTGTATAGATTTTAGTGCGGTTTTGTGGATTGCTATGCTCATAGAGTGGCACGTTAAGCCCTGTTACTGTCTCGGATAGAGTTAGCTTCTTTTGACTTTGTAGGATGTATTGTTAACGGGATGGAGAGGGATTGTGGGTAGTAGTTCTTTCTAACTATTGTCTTGACATTACTTGGGGGAAAAAAGATTAATAACCTCGAGTATCGCCGACTACGAAAAGGGATGAAGCATATCAAGTATTATTGTCACAGTAAGTTGTTGTCTGATTTAATAATGAGGGAATTTCTGGTGAACATGTCCTATATCTGTGCGATTGTTAAAATCGCTTATTGTTGGTATACAGTTTTATTTAAGAGATAAACCCATTGTTTACACAAAAAATTAACCTTGTATCACATCGATAAATGCAAGAGATTAAATAGTTTTGTAAGGCCAACTTAATAATAACAGTTTAAATCAATTGAATGAGACACGTGAATTGGATTTTTGAGCCCATAACCTCATACTATCTTGCTTCGTGGATTTGGATGATGGATTTGGTATCCAATTCCATTCCATCATGGATTTAAGGAAAATCCATCGTTTACTTGTATTTGTTTAGGATCAAATTCATGGGGCCCAAAGATTTTAAGGGTCCAAGTTCGTGGACTCCATAGACTTGTAAATCCCACTTGTTGATGTGAGATTTGTAACTTGCCATAAATCTATGATGGGATTATACCCATATACACTCATGAACTTTTACAATTCCAAGTCTGCTCTCACATTTACCTGTTGTACATTGTAAGTAATCAATTAATTAACATCAAAGAAATAATATAAATATTCAATTATTGTGCAAACATGTGTTAGTTTTTTTATACATTTTCTTGAATTCTAGTTTCTTTTGACCTTTTCATGGAACGTGTAATTCTTTGTACCCCGGTTCTAATATATGTTGCTATATGTTACTTTTGAAAAGGAGGACAAAGAATTGGTAACCGATATATGTTATGTTAAATGAAAATTTTCCGTTTATTATTATTGTCCTTGTGGCAACATTATGCTTATTAGTACGCATTGTCCTTGTTTTGTGTACATATCATAAACATGGGGTTAATTGCATGGTTGGTCACTGAGATTACAAAAAACATTCAAGTTTGGTCACTCGAAATATTTAAATTCATTGGTGGTACTTCAGTTTATTGAAATCGTTCATGTTTGGTCACTTTCCGTCCAACTCCGTTAACTTTGGCTGATGTGGCAATCAACTCTCAAAGTTGACCGTTAACTTAGTGACGTGGCAATTAAGAAATAATAAATAAAATAAAATTTATTCTATTTTAATGTCCAACTCATTTTTATCATAAAATAAATAAATAAAATAAAAAATTATTATAATCATCAAATTGAAAGGGACGCTCCGAAACCTCACCATCTCCTGCTGCTTGCCACCGGCAACAACCATGTAGGAGCTCCTGCTCACAATCACCGACGAGTTCTGACGCTCGTACGCAAAGTGTCTTGTCGTCGACACGGACCAAGGAGGAATATTGGTGTAGAAAGGAGACTCCCCAGCCGGCCACCAGATCCCTACCTCGACACGGACCGGGGATTAGGTGTAAATCTCACAAAACAATGCCTCTGTTTCCTTCTCTTTCCCGTCTGAATTGTGATTGGAGTTAGTTCAATTCAAGCTTGAAAGGAAAGGTGACTCATTCAAATCGATCTACAAGAGGCTCTGCTATGCTCTATATAAAAGGAAGACGAGATGATAGAAATTGGTTGATTTGGTGGAATCTAGTCTGGACTCTTTACACTCGGAGTGGGGATTAGCTTCGGGGTTTAGGGTTGAGATTTGCAGTACTTCATTCGTACAGAGCAGAGGCACTACTTCAATTCAAATTAGTCCGAGGAGATTCACTGCTTATGCTTAACGGTGGAGGGTAGGGGGAAAACCCCAATCGCCGACGACTGCAAAACCCTCCAAACTAATCGAGGAATAGTGGGTGTAGTAGGCGAGGTGAGTAGGGAGGGGAATCAAGCTCCAAATTAATGTCTCGACACGGACCGGGGATTAGGTGTGTGCAATGTTTTGATTCTCCAAGCACGCGTTCGGATTCCCTAAACTGGATTCCCTACCTTGACTTGCAGCACGCGTTCCGGATAATCGACTGAGACAAAGACAACATCGTTTCGAGGTGGGATCTGGCGGCCGACTGGATATTCGACGATCGTGAGCAGGAGCTCCTCCATGGTTGTCGTCGGCGGCAAGCAGCACGAGATGGTGAGGTTTTAGACCACCGCTTTTAATTTGATAATTATAATATATTATTTATTTTATGGTAAATTTAATTTGATAATTATAATATATTATTTATTTTATGGTAAAAATGAGTTGGACATTAAAATAAATTAAATTTTATTTATTATTTCTTAATTGCCACGTCACTAAGTTAACGGTCAACTTTGAGAGTTGACTGCCACATCAGTCAAAGTTAACAGAATTGGACGGGGAGTGACCAAACGTGAACGGTTTCAGTAAACCGAAGTACCACCAATGGATTTAAATATTTCAAGTGACCAAACTTGAACGTTTTTTGTAATCTCAATGACCAACCATACAATTAATCCCATAAACATGACAAACAAATAGAGAAGGATAGTATGGTAATTTTGGACTTTAAGTTCTAAATCCCAAATTCTTAAATCCATGTTAAAACATCTCAACAAACAAAGGATTGTTACAAATCCATAATGCTTCAAATCCTTGATAAATCCTTGGGATTTTAAATTACAAAACCCTCATTTTTAAATCCATGAAGCAAACGGTCCATAAGTGTTGGGCCACCCCCGCGATGTGGTGAGGGTGGTGTCCACCATACTACTACCCTCATGATGCGGTGAAGGGGTGGCCACCATATTGCCACCCCCACGATGTGCCGATGGGGGTGGCCACCATACCGACACCCTCATGACATGTCGAGGGTGGTGGCAGGCACCCCCATGACATGGTGAGAGAGTGGTGGACATAACGACACCCCCATGATGTGTCGAGGAGGGTGACCACCATACCGTCATCCCATGACGTGGTGGGGGGTGATTTACATGTCACCTCCATGGGATGCAATACCATGAAGTGAAATATGACTAAGCATGAATAATGATGATGCCCCCATGGTAACCAACATAACACTCTAGGAAGACGAGGAGGGTAGCTGGTGGAGATGGATGGTTGAATTTGGCTAAGGCAAGGGGCTCCATGGTGTGATCACAGGTATGATCACCATACCCCTTAGTGTGATGTGGTGGGGTAGAAATTTGGCTAAGTATGAAAGATAATGAGGATGGCAAGAAGCCACCCCCATGGTGTGGTCAAGAGGTGTCATCAGCATACCACCCCCATGAAGTGATCACCCTTTGGTATGATCAGAGTGGTGACCAACATACGCCCCCATGATATGGTCCAGGGTCATCAACGTACAGCCCTATGAGGTAGTAGGGGGTGATCATCAACATAACCCACTCATGTGACTAAGAGTGGCCGAATTTGGCCAAGGGGAGACCCCTTGATGTGATGAGGGACGACATCAACATGTCCCCCTAGTGGTGAATTTTTTTACCCCTCTATGCCATTAGATGGAGAACATCCAAACTCCAATAGAAATTCTGGAAATTTTAGTTCATATCCCATCGGCGGTGGAATTGGTCAGCCACGCCAAGATAACTTCTCCCCGTCGATGACAAACCAACCAACCCATCACCGCACGAATCACAGTGAGATTACCGCAACTACTCAAGTGGAGGGAATATGAATACTCAATGTGGGAGTTGGAGAACTTCCCTCACGTGGTGAGAATTTGGGGGCACACATTTTACTCCAGTGGAATCGCCACCCATACCCATACCAGTAGCAAGGCCCTATATAGTGCATGCTCACTTGGTAGGGGGAGTATGGTTAGGTGGGGGAGATCAATTTCCTCCAAGGGCATACCCATGCTACCCCATTTCAATGGGCATTGTATGGATCCCATGGGATTCGTACCCCATGATGGGCAACAAGGGGGGCATGATCCAAATACTCTAGTGATCATGTGGCTCAACTTCTCATCGAGAAATTCGGCATGGGAGTGAGACCCACCATGTCGCCTGTCTATCGAAAGTCTTATCCTGATTGGGTGGATAGACTTTATCCATTCCCAAAGGGGTTTAGAGTGCCCAAATCTGTCACGTTCACTGGGATAGAGGACCAGTTTATTGTGGTGCACATTGGACGTTAGTGTGGGGACGTAGAAGATTTTTTTAAATTAAGAGTATTTGGCAACTCATTGACAGGGTCTTCTTTTGCTTGGTATGTCAACTTGCCATCCAACTTCGTCCATACATGGTAGCAGATGGAGCAAATTTTTAATGCTCAGTTATATAGATATGAGCGTGATGTTTCCATGGCCGACTTGGCACGAATGCACCAAGAGCCAGGGGAGTCGGTTGAGCACTTCTTGACAAACTTCAAGAATGCTTGTAATCGTTGTTTTGTCAACTTGACAGAGAGAGTTTGTCAAGTTAGCACAAGGGGGATTGAGTTTTGAGTTAAAGATGAAATTCCAAGATAGGGAATTCTCTGACTTGTTCCAACTTATGTCTTGTGCGGTGAGGTATGAATCTCTTCTTCAAGAAGATGAGAATAGGAGGAGTGCCTCAAGTGGTCAATACTTTTCCAACATCAGCTACCCTATTAATCATTTTGGCCAAGAGGTCAATGAGGTGGAGGTAGACTTGGCTGAGTTAACTCCAGGGAAGGCATATGTATGTGCTCCTTTGGCTAAGGGCTAAGATGGACAAACAACCACAAGGGGGAAACCAAATCGTGCCACCATCCAGCTACGGAAGTATTCCTTCGGTATCTCCAATGCTTACTTAATTTTTGACTAACTCTACATAGATGGTCAAATCAAGTTGATAGAGAGGCATAACATCCCACCCCCTAGAGATGTTAAAAGGAAAGAAATATTGTAAGTGTCATAATGGCATGTCACACTCCACTGACTCATGTGTGGTTTTTCGTAATGCATTGCAAGATGTCATCGAGAAGGGTCGCATCAAGTTTCCTGAGTCAAAAAAGGATGCCATGTTGGTTGGTAACAACCCGTTTGCCAACGTGATTGGTGTCAACATGGTTAACCCAGAATTCTCCAAGATAGAGCTTCCCCGTTTCAAGCTAGTTAGATATAACACCGCTACAAGGGCCCCCCAATGTGGTGTTTGAGCAAGAAGAGTCATCGAGAGGTACGCAGGCCAACTTGGCCGCTTCTAAGGTATCAAATGAGGTGAAGAAGTTATGTTCCCAATGCAAAATGAGTCTTAGACTTGATGAAGTGAGACAAAAACCAGCCCAACAAAGAATTGGCCCACCCCATAGACCGAGATACCCATCTTATCAAAGACAAGTAGAGGGGGCAAAGGAGACAATGGATAGCTCATGGCCCTCTTCCCATGAGAAGGACATTCAAGATACCGAATGTGCCACAAGGAGGTTGGCATACTTATGACATGCATCGTCAACAACCAGTAGCTATTGGGGGATGACAAGGACTCAAATGAGGAGATTCCTAAGAATGTCGAAGCATGGCAGGGGCAATACTTAGTAATACTTGGTGGGACGGTCAGACCATCACAAAGGAATGATGATGTTCCAACCAGTATCGAGGTGGAAAACTCCATGGCTACAAGTCTCGAAGTCACAGTGACTGATAAGGGCAAGATATCCAAGTCCAAAATGACGTTAATGGTAAGGAAGGGTTGGAAGAAGGAGTAGAAGAGGAATGTGATGGGTATGATAACGAGATTGATGAGTATATTGGAGAATACATGCTCGTGGATGAACACCACAACCCCAAGTCCGATAGGACTCAGTTTGAGAGTTTGCCACCAGTGGTGGTTACTATATACTACCCATGGTATTTCAGTTAGACATAGAAGATCAAGATGTGTATGTGGAGAGTAAAGATGGGGTAGAGGAAGCTGAAGATGAGGACGGTTCGGTTGCTGAGTTAGTTGAGGCGTTTGCTCGTCTGGAAGCTAGTGATGAGCTATGAAGTGTTAGAATGGCTCATTTGGGAAGCATGATTGATCTAGCTGTTGAGGTGGAAAGACAAGGAAAAAGTTCTCAGCAAATCTTGAAGGAACTCCATGAGGCCGGCCATAAGAGTGTTAGTTTGCTTGGTGAAGATGATGGGAGATAGCCTTTTTATGTGTTCTACCAGGATCGTGAAACTTCATCGTCATTACCCATCCAGAACCCTTCTTGGGGATGACCGCCATATCGCCACTACTAGGATGTGACGCGGGGGGTGGCCACCATACTGGCACCCCCATGACGTGGTGGGGGGGGGGGGAATTTACATGCCACCCCCATGGGATGCAATACCGTGGAGTAAAATATGACTAAGTATGGATAATGATGGTGCCCCCATGGTAACCAGCAAAACCACCTAGGAAGACGAGGAGGGTAGATGGTAGAGTTCGATGATCGAATTTGGCCAAAGCAAGGGGCTCCATGGTGCGATCACAGGTATGATCACCACACCCCTTAGCGTGGTGAGATGGGATAGAAATTTGACTAAGTATGAAAGATAATGAGGATTGCAAGAAGCCACCCCCATGGTGTGGTCAAGAGGAGTCATCAGCATGCCACCCTCATGAAGTGATCACCCCATGGTATGATCAGGGTGGTGACCAACATACGCCCCCATGATATGGTCAGGGGGTCATCAACATACACCCCCTTGAGGTAGTAGGGGGTGATCATCAACATAACCCCCTCATGTGACTAAGAGTGGCTGAACTTGGCCAAGGGGAGACCCCTTGATGTGATGGGGGACTGCATCAACATGTCCCTCCTAGTGGTGAATTTTTTTTAATCATTTTTACCTTGTGTGGTCCAAACACTCACCCACATGTGGCAAGGAGGTCTTCACGCTTTCTGTCATTTTTCTCAACTGACAAGCAAAGCTAACGAGGAAGGGGCACTACAAGAAAATATAGATTTAGCGGCACATATTGGAGGCACATTTTTTATTAGCCTCTAAAAGAAATCTAATTGCGACATATATCCTAATTGCCTCTATATATAACTCTATTTGCCGCTAAATATTTTTTTGATAGGAATTTTTTGTTTGAATAAAATTAAAGCAACGTTTTTAGAGGCAATTATTTTATCTGCGGGTAAAGATAAGTAACCAATTTGATCAAAAGATGATTTGGCGACACAGGAGATAGCCAATAAATATTTTTCGTTTTAGAGGCAATGATGATTGTCGCGATAACTATCAAAAGAAACTAGCCTATTACCCGGCCCGTTGGCCGGATTACTGTATGTTACCCACTTGTGGAATAGGAGAGAAAGCAAGTGAGAGTGAAGGGATTGGGATTCCACTTGATTAGGACCGACCCACTAATCTGATTCTTCCCGACCCGCCCCAACCTAAAGGGTCAGAAAGAGTCAATAAGAAAATACGAACGGAAAGGATTAGTCATATATCCTGAATCTTCAGAAGTGGGTAAAACAGGATCAAGGTTGGGTGAGGGGAATTTTTAGCGCTAAGCAGAGTTCTGGTTGAATAACTTTACTTAGGCCTAGAAATTGGTGCTGATGCAGACTGCAGTTTTTATTATACCATCATCAATCATCATTGAATTAGTCCTGGGCATCCCTCCCCGTTGTCGGTCTGAATTCTAATGATGGCTTCGTTCCTTGCACCAGCCATATCAGTGAGTTGTCATCTCGAGCATGATTTGCCTATGTACAAATGATACAATTAGAGTATGAAACTGAATTCAAAGAAAAGGAAAAGAGAATTCTATCACATGCCAATAAATACACACATAATAGTTGAAGCTAAGTGAAAGTCATTACTCGCACATCAATTCTCAAAAATTGCAGACTAAACAATGGCTAGAATGGCACTAAAACTACCAATAATCATGGATGAAACAACTTGTCAAATTAAATAATCATTATACTGAAACTACCTTCTAACTTGAAATAAGACATGATCACAGTTCATAGCTCGCTTCTCACTATGAATTGGTTGCAGCTCGTCCTTATCACTGCCTCCCAAGCTCAATTCAAATAGAATAGAGACCGTAATGTAAGATAACCATATCCTTACTGATCATAATTTCTTTCTTCACTCCATTTTTGTCAGAGAAAAGAGTTACCCCCTCTCATGCATTTCCCTTTCCCCCTCTCTTCTCCCTCTTCTTCACAAACCGATCCCTAAACCAGCAACAACAACACAAAAATAGCGTTTGCCTCTGCCATCTCCATCTACTGAACGCGTTGGTGGCAAGACAGGACTGCAGAAGCAAAATTTTCTAAAATCAAACTAAATTTTTTGAAGGAGACTCAACCACAAAAAAAGAGTAAAGCAACAATGTTAATAGTTTAGATGGTTGGTTTTGATGTTATACATTGCTTTTGTTTTGGTCTCCAGTATATCAACTACAATAGAGATGTTTCCTCCACTCATCTTTAGTGCATTATTTAGAAGCAAGTCCTCCTGTTTGTGTCAAACGGAAACATTCATGGGTTCTTAACTCCCCTGTTAGTGTAAAAGCAGCAGCAGCAGCAAAGAAGTTTGACAACACAGCAAGCACCCAGACAAAATGATACAATGCAGTAGGTGATATGTGTCTCAAAAGGTTTTGAGTTACTAAAGTTCATGTTAAAAATAAACATGAATTAAAATGGATTATTCTATTAAGCAAACATCCCCTCTAATCATACAAAGATCGGATATCCAATTCACAAACAATTAAGCCATAAAAAATCATCACACATCCACCACCTTTGATGGCCTAAATTTGGTTTTTCTCAAAGTTATGGGCTCTTAAGGGTAACGTTCATGGGTAGTCTGTTTCATAACTCTAGAGAGCACAGTAAGCACCCACAAGCCAGACACAGTGTGGTAGGCGAATATGATTCTCAATTCACAATTTCTCACCACCGGAAGTAAGAACAGACCACAATAAGCATAGCATTCATGGGTGGTCTGTTTCATAGCACTACCACACAATTTGTTAAAAAAGAAAGAAAGGTATTTAGCACCACGGCGGAACAACTTTTACAGGCCAACAACGACAACATGCTGCAACCACCAGAATTGGTATCACAACTCATAGGAAAAATCAAAATATTTACTCTCAAATTAAGCAGTTACAACATCGAGCAATCGTCAAGCACATACACCATCACAAAAGTCACGGAACCTGATTCACAAAGCATTCAAACATTTGAGGACATTTCTGCAAAGGTACAACTTATGTCTTTTTTCCAAGCCATTTCCATCAACATGCTAATAAATTTGCAATGCATAAAACAAAGGGGCCAAAACTTGGAATTCAGCATGTTTGACCGACCCATGCCAAATTCTAATTATTCTTTACTTTTAAACTTTCTATTTGAAAATAAAAAATAGTGAAAGAAAAGAGACGACTACAATTCGCCATTTGCACATCACTTATTCGGGAATAAAACCATAGAAATTCAAAAGGAACTGAAAATGTTTAGGATCGTTATAATGTTTAGAATAACAAAATAGATCTTTATGTTTAGTTTTTTTACTAACAAGTACCAAACGATTTTTATAAAATACACTATAATTTGATCATTATGATATCAAATAATTATAAAATATATATTTGAAATGATAAAAATTGGACTAATTGTGTTGGTCGAGGTTGAACCATTGAATAACTTTAAAATACATTATATTTTAGCCACTAAGATATAAAATAATAGCATAATATATATTATGCCAGAGAAATTAGCTTGTTTTAGAATGACAAACCAATGATGTTCATTTGTTTTACTTGATGGCCAAATCCCATGTAGGTCAGGCCCATTCAACTCTTTTATTTTATGGTTAGCTGTTAGCCTATTAGATACCATGAATTAGTTTATTGTTAAATTTTTTATTTTTAACAATAAAAAGGAGTATTATTTTTGCCTTTTCATATATATTTTATCACCATGGAGACAAAGCAGTCAAAATCGGGATTTTACATAAAATCGAAAATGGGGTAAAATTGGAATCGTAAAATCGTAGGATTTTAACGTCCATAAAAAAATGAAGACGAAATAATATTAGTAAGGAAAATCATGAATAACACAAAAGCACATAACACTTACAATGATAATTTTTCAAGGTTAATGTTCCAAATTATCAAGGTTAATGTTAAGAGGTTGTGAATCGATGATGACTAATATGTTGATGTGAATTGATTATAATCAATGGTGATTAGTGTGAGAGAACTAGATGATGTTGGTGAAGGAGAAGAAAAAGAGGCGTAATTTTGCAAATTCTGGGGGAAATATGTAAAATTGACTCTAAGATTTGAATCGTAAAATCGTAAGATTTTGAAGATTTTAAGGATTTAAATCGTGAATAGTGTAGGATTTTAAGGTCCATAGATTTTATAGTGAAATCAGAATCGGAATAGGTAAGTAAAATCGTAAAACCGTAGGATTGTAGGATTTAAATCAGGATTTTGACTACTCTGCATGGAGAAATAAAAGGTCTTAAAGAAAAAAAATTGACACTCCTGGACCTGTTTAAATTCGCATGTGTACGGTAAGTTGGCCCGTTCCACAGAGCAAAGAGAAAAAAATTGACACTTCCTATTCTACCCTTCCTACAAACGCTCATGGAGCAGGGAATTTGAAATGGGGGAAGGGTTTTTTCCTCCCTGCTATTATATGTTTTTAATTTAAAAAAGATACAATAAATGTGCTTAGTGTGATTGGTTATTATCCTTGCTTTTCTTTAAAATGGTCATGGTTCGAATCCCAGTACGTGTCTTTTTAATGAATAAAAAAAAGTAACTGTGAAGACCAAAATGTCTTTCCTACTTTCACTCTCGTTGCAGAAAATTTGAAATGGAGCTCCCGTTTTTTCCTTCGGCGTATTATAAGTATAGTAGATAGATAGATAGAGATAGATAGATCAGTGAAAATATGATAAATATATTAATTTCAATTATCAAAGGCATAAAGATAGGCGGACATAACTGTTACATCCATCAACACCGATTTCATCCACAATCTCTAGTGGTTATAACAATCCCTCGAAGCTGCATCGCAAACATAACTGTTTCCGTGGATATATGAATAAAATGTCTCAGAGATTACAAAGTCGTGGAATTGAGCTTTCCGTACGTCCATCTTTGGTCGGGCTCCTCCATTAGGGAACCGCTAATCACATGTGCAATTGCTCTATAAGTTTACTCATGATTGATACAAATTTCCAAATTGACCTCTTGTTTTCCCTGATGGTTGATATTATTGCTTTTGAATTTCATGAATGTTTGTTTTAATTTTTTCGATTGCTATCTTGTCTTAACATATGGGTTATGATTATCAAGTGTTTCCAACTAAAGCGTAAGCTTCTTGGGTAAGTAGGAATCAGCTTGTTAGTAGTGATTGAACTCTGATTCTAATACCTGACTTAGAATTGAAGCTTCTACTAGCACAGGCAAAGTACATATATGCATGATTTGGTGCTTTGCACACAATTACTATAATCTGATTGTTTTACAAGGAAAGGAAAATTCAGGTCTGTAATCACTAATTGATAGTAATTAAGCGTGAACTTGGTCCATGCAAATAATCCTATAGTTTTTTAAGGTTTGAATTGTTGAAACTTAGTACCCTGTGAACTACGTCAATGGTCACACCTTATCAAGTTACTTATTCACAGGTTAATGTTGCTGGGAAATTTATCTTAGCAGCTACTGGTGCTCATCCAAGTGTTGCTTGGATTATGACAGCAAAGTAGTTGATCCCAAATCTACATGCCTTAACAAAACATAGGATTTCAAGACCCTAAGATTGAGGTACTACTCAATCCTTTTACTCAATTTAGTTTGATGTTTTACCTTACCAACTTTATTTCACTACAGAAGTGCAAGTGATTCATTTGTTGCAATATTCCTTTTCATGGTGGGTAATTCATTTTCATGTTTTGATTCTTACTGCTCTGTAGATGGTCAAATAGACATTGAAAGAATGCAAGTGGTTGCTATTAAATGAAAGCGTTGTTCGCCTTGGCTAAAGATATCTTCAAATGTTGTACAAGTTTTCATGACCAATGTCTTCTATTTCCCTCCTGTGTCTTACCTAAATTCTTTCCAACTATAAAAGCTACTTTTTTGTTGCACATTATTTTGCAGATAAGTGTACAGCTCCAATCTTTGACAGGTTTTCAACTAATGATCTTATGTTTTGACTTTTTATCTTGCATAGGACTCATCAAACAAATTGCTTGCAAGTTGCATTGGAGGGACAATGGTGATTGTGCATAACGTGGACACAAGTATGAATCATACGGGATGCAGGCATATCAAATTGATGAATTCGCAAGAGTATAGGTCATGAACATGAGTAGCTTTGATTTCTTTGCAACTTCTTTCTCTGGTAATTGGGAAAATAATTGGTTGTCCAATTCCGTATGTCACTTCCTACTATGAACAATCTTTATTCTTTCATCCCTGTTGTGATTTCATTTTCTACACCTATGGTTGTGGTGGCTCAATTGTATGACCATGTGACTTTAAATATATTAATAAAGTTGAAGTCATTGGCCATCCATCTCTGTGCCTCAAGTCTCTCATATATTTCATGATTATTATAAGCTTTTGGATAAAAATTAATTACAAAAGCTATTTGTTCTATCCAACCAAGAGGGAACGAATCAGGTTAGTAAGACAGTAACCATGAGTAACCTGTCCACATCTGTATGACATAAGTATCTTCTAACTCCTGTAAAGTTTTTAATTTTTCCCCTTTAATCTTTAACGGACGATTTCTCTCTCGTTTTAAGTCGAATTTTTTTTTGCACAGATAAATCAGATTAAATGTGCTCTTTAAAATGATATCCACTTCGATATATTTTTAGTACAAAAAAATTGAATATTTTTTTACCAGTCGTTACCATATGGTATGCTCCTATTTAATATCATATGGTAAGAAAGCGTACTATGATGGTATGAACATACCAATATGGTAAGAAGGTTGAATACATGATAGTAGGAGTATACTAACTGTCATTTATGACTTTCATCATTGTTTACCACAAGTTACCACCCATATACCATAGTGGTGAAGTATGATAATTTTTTATCCAGTATTTTTTTCACCCAGAAATTTATAGATCCAATAGATCATGAGGAACTCGTTCCTTCTGAGCAAACGTTTTCAAAAAACGACTTAAAAATGAAGAAGTTACCATATGATATGTAGTTGGTAAAAAAAAGTTTCTTGAAATATATTGAAAATTGATCTCATTTTGTAGAGCACAACGAACTCGCTCCATCTGTGCAAAAAAAATTGAAATTCGAGTTAGAATGAAGAAGATAAGAGCCGATTAAGAAAACTAGGGAAAATAAAATGTCTTTAATTGACAACCCTTAGATCTAAATTTTCTGGACCCACTTAGATCTAAAGGTCCAGATTTAGTTACTCATAAGTCAGTAACCAATGGTTACTGACCCTATCCTAAACCCAACCAAGAAAAGAATGCTGCAAAGAAATAGAGGCAATTATAGTTGCTTCCATAATTAGCGATAAACAGTATGTGCTGCTAACAATTGTCGCTAAAGAGAATTAGCGGCAACAGTATTGACAACACATAAATATGTGCCTCTAAAAGGTTTTAGAAGCAATTAAACACCTAATAGTGACATATATCCAGTGCCGCCAAAACTCATTTTTCTTGTAGTGGGGTCAAGACTGAAGAGGGCGGCACATCCAACGTTAGGGTAACCGTCAGAGTATTTGAGAGGATAATCGTCACTCCACGTCAACGGAGCAGTCTCTCACTGAACCTCCGTAGGAGTAGGGCTAATTTAATGTAGATCTGCCTCGTAATTCTTCAAAACATTGAACACCCTTGTTTAAACTTTATTCAAAGAGGTGTGAACGGTGTTTGTTAATCGTTTGTAAGAAGTTGAACGTGCATTTAATTCTGATCCATCTAGATTTTCTCGCCGAAAAAACACTCATGTTCTATTTTATTACTTCCCTTTCCAGGCTCTAGGTTCTAAAATATGAGAGGGGACGAAGTTAGGAATACATCATTGTCAGTTGTAAATGATTAAGAATGAGTTTGTGTACCCAACTATCCTTAAATTAAACTGAAAACTTCTAACATAATTTTTTTAAACACTCATTTTCAAACCATATGAATCATTTCAAACAGAAGTAACCTTTTCTCCTTCACTGAAATGTCATTATCATTACAAACAAATAATCCTGATAAAAATCTGATATTATATTGAGAATCATTTTATCTCAATAAGGTGATAGGTGATTCATAAATTAAATTGAGATGATCCTAATCAGCAACGGCATCCCTGGCCCCAATTCTTAACTGGAGGGGGCACCAAAGGCCTCCGCCCTTCCGTCCCTTGGATCGATAGAGAGGGAGGGCAGAGCTTTTGGTTTTTTCATGTTGTCAAAGAATTGAACAATAAAAATAGATGGCGAGTACCTGATCGAATTGATCGGGTCATGTAAGAACAAGGTTCAAGTCTACCGGTCTGTTAGGATGCCTCAGCTGCATACATCACTGCACTTCCACTTGACACCTATCGTAATGATAAACGGCTCGTCTCGCCGTGACCTTCTCTTGAATTCTCAAAACTTTGATCTCAATAAGGTGATTTAGAAATTAAATTGAATTAAATTAACTTACAAAAATACCAACACGTGATCGGTGTTGGAATAGACGGCCCAACTAGGGATGGTAACAAAACCCGAACCCACGGGTACCCATCCGACCCAACCCGGTCAACGCGGGTAAAACCCGTGTTGACGGATTTTGGGCCGGGTTTGGGTTTAAACCCGTTCACTATTCTTCGGGGGTGGGTTGGGTTTGGGTTTAAGTAAACCCGCCCCATGGGTACCCGCCGACACTCATATAATTAGTTTTCTCGATATATTAACATTCTAAACAACTAATCTTATTTATGTTTGTGGAGACATGTCTATTTTTCCTTTCTAATTGTGTAGAATGAAGTTGATGTTATCGAGTGGAGAGTAAAAAAACTTAATTGACAAGGAGGAAGAAACTTTCAATTAATCATGTTATTTATGGATAATTTGTGATTTGCTTCAATTTTCTTGAGTTTTCTAGATTGGTGTTGAACAATTTGTATAGTTAATTTGTGATTTGCTTGAATTTTCTAGAATGGTGTTCTATATATGAATAATTTGTATTGAGAGATTGATATTTGACTTTAATTTTGATAGGAACTAGTTATTGTAAATTTTCTATGACAAAAACCCTTGGGTACCCATGAACTCGCGGATACCCAGCGGGTTGGGTTGGGTTTAAGTTTTTCAAACCCAATGGGTTTTACCCTGGGTTTTTTCCACGGATAAACCCATGAGTTTGGGTTTGGTAAAACCCAACCCAACCCATTGTCATCCCTAGGCCCAACTACCTTTAAAATTTTCTAACAAACTATATTCTATACCTATTATTGGTATACGTAGCCTCAAGAACAAAATACAACATGCTGAAATGTACCTTTCTAGTTGAGGAGTTTTCAACGCTATCGTTGCATTTTGATATTTGGAAAAGAACACAAACGACAAAGGATAAACAACTCACAATGTGGTATTATAATTTCTTCCAATATGGACATAAGTCAGAGATTGCCATGTAGCTTATTTGGTGTCTTAATGTGAGGAGCCCTTTCATGAAAGATTTGCGGTGACAATGACAATTTCGGTTCTTATGATGGTTAAGATTAAAATTACGGTTGAATTCGTAAGATCATTGTTTTCATGTAGTTTTAGTTGTTTGATCAATGTGGTAGTTGTTATCGACTTATCGCGATAAGTTAACAAATATATAGTGAGAATTTGACTATGTCATTTACATATAATAGCCTCATTGATGAAAACAACAAGACAATTCGATTTTAGAAAGAAAGAAGTTAAAGGTCCAACTCTACTCCTTACTTCATTGATCTTCAGTTCTGTTTTGACAAATGAGTAGGCCCATCAAAATACTTAGTTATCAAGGTAATTCTCTTTGGAATTGCCTTCTCTAAAATGACTATTCTCTTGATATCGAATACTCGTTCTCGTAATTGAAAATTTTTCTTGTAATGTTTTTTTAGCTTATAAACTGTAATTAAGAAGTCCATCTTACTTATACTTGTCAAGTTTGCAACCAATCGACTTATTACTTAGCTAATTATGGACACTATGTTGGTTATAATTTGATTGATTGTAATGATTTAACTCGTAAGTACTAACAAAACCCAATATTTTTTTAAGGTCTCTAAATCCCAAATTATTATGCATACAGAGGGTAGGGTATCTTTTGAAGAACTTTTTAAGTTTTAACAGTTTTGGGAGTCAAAATGCACTTTTAAAAGATCCATGAAGTCTCTGGGAAATAAGACTTTGAAAGCGATTATAGAGATGGGGCAATCCCAATCAGTCAATCCCTCAAAATCTTTGAATTGACATCTTCACAGCAATCCAGGACTTGACCGACCTGCATATAACCATTTCCATCCACAACGTCAATGAATTGATTGAATACCCAACTCACAATTCAAAGTCAAATCCTTCACACCCACTTAACACCTCTATTAAGAAGCAGTCGAGCTGCTAAACCCCTAAAAAATGTGGCCATTTTCAGGTTGCTTCCAATTTCCAGGGGCCCAGGTGTCAAATCATCGAGCTAATAGAAATAACGGAGCTGAACACGAGTTTTTTTAACGTGGTATCGTCAATGTGACACTAGACCACAGAGAGTATCTCGCTTTCAAGTTTTAGGTTTAGTTAAATCATCACTGTACAATTTGGCACATATATATAGGGTTTACATAACAAACCCTAGCTGTCTATTTACAAAAAGTCCTTATATTTAACACCAAAAACCATATCCTCCATTTTGTAGGAATACAAACATGGGGTTGTGGGGTGGATCAGTGGGATCATCAGTCAGAAAGACTGCTGAACAACAACCACTGTACTACCACTGATGACCATATTTGCATGCAGGAACCTTGTGGTGGATTTAGATTCCAGGCCAACACACTCTTCACCTCTAACATCAGCCACAAAGATGCTACCTGAACCACTCCATATTACGTATACGTGTGTGTTTGAGTTCTATCCTCACACGTACCTCATCGTTTCCTTGCAGCCCAAGTCACAGGAGTTACTTTCATGTTCAAAGTGTAACTCTTTTCCTCTTCTACGTGACTTAGGGTTCTGTAGTTCTCAAGATACTCTTTTCTAATATATGGCTTACTGCTGCACGTTGTAAAGTAAGTCATCAAATCATCAAATCAATGAAAGAAAGGACTAATAGCCCTAAGCTCTTCGTGGACTAGTCCTACTCACACCGAGTAGGGAAACCACGTAAAATCGTGTGTCGTTACTTCCGCATTCAATTATTTTACGTGGGCTACGACCATCTCTCTACCTCCCACCATGCTTTCCTCGTGGCAATCGACCTTCACATCAAGCCGCGGCACTTCCATCAAGCTGTGCGACACAAGGAATGGCGGGCAGCCATGCGAGCCGAAATAGAGGCCCTCGTCGCCAATGGTACGTGGATTCTCACCCACCTGCCTCCTGGAAAACGTACTATCAAGTGCAAATGGGTTTATAAAATCAAGTATAAACCCGACGGATCCATCGATCGCTTCAAGGCTCGCCTCGTGGCAAAAGGGTACACATAGGTCGAAGGGATTGACTACCACGACACCTTCGCTCCTGTAGCTAAACTTGTCACGGTTCGTTGTCTCATTGCTGTTGCCGTTAGCAAGGGTTGGACACTCCACCAGCTCGATGTCAAATACGCGTTTCTTCACGGGGATCTCACCGAAGAAGTCTACATGGAACTCCCTCAAGGCTTCGCTCAAGACGGTGATACTCGTGTTTGTCGCCTGCGTAAATCTATCTATGGATTGAAGCAGGCCTCCCGGAATTGGTATCACAAATTTTCGGCTGCTCTACTCAGTCTTGGCTTCGTTCAAAGTCACGCTGATCACTCCCTCTTCATCCGCAGGACAGACACGAGTTTTGTTGCTGCCTTGATTTACGTCGACGATGTGATTCTCGTCGGCGATGATCTTTCCTTCATTCAACGCGTTAAGAGATTCCTTCATCAACGCTTCACCATCAAAGACCTGGGCCCTCTTAAGTACTTCCTCGGTATCGAAGTAGCTCGCTCCAAGCACGGCATTGAAGGGGGTCGTCCAATTGCCACACCCATTGAGAAAAATCATCCTTTGGGCCGACTGCCTTCTCCGCCGGCCGTTGATCCTTCTGGTTACCGTCGTCTCGTTGGCCGCCTGATGTATCTCGCAGTCACCCGGCCGGACATTCAGTATGCTGTCAATCTATTAAGCCAGGGTGTCCACAGTCCAACCCAGGCACATGTGGATGATGCCACGAGGGTGCTACGTTACCTCAAGCAATCTCCCGGGAATGGCCTCTTTTTCCCTACCCTGTCCGACCTCACCCTCACTACCTACTGTGATGCAGATTGGGGAGGGTGTCCCACCACTCGTCGCTCCACCACTGGCTACTTCGTTCGTCTGGGTAACGCTCCTATATCATGGCGCACCAAGAAGCAATCTGTCGTTGCATGGTCATCTGCTGAGGCTGAGTATCGTGCCATGGCCACCACGGTTAGTGAGTTGATCTGGCTTCGTTGGTTACTTGCCGAACTTGGTTGTCCTCAACACGATGACACTCCTTTATACTGTGACAGTCAGGCTGCCCTTCACATCGCAGCAAACCCGGTCTTCCATGAATGCACCAAACATGTTGAAATGGATTGTCATTTTGTTCGTGAGCGAGTTCAAGCCTCTCATATTGCTCCCCGTAAGATTTCCAGTGCCGACCAGCCCGCCAATCTTCTCACCTAAGGTCTCGGTCTTGAGCAGTTTCGTCACCTTCTTTCCAAGCTCGGCATGCTCGACATCCACGCCTTCGTTTGAGAGGGAGTATTACGTATAAGTGTGTTTGAGTTCTATCCTCACACGTACCTCATCGTTTCCTTGCAGCCCAAGTCACAGGAGTTACTTTCATGTTCAAAGTGTAACTCTTTTCCTCTTCTACGTGACTTAGGGTTTTGTAGTTCTCAAGATACTCTTTTCTTATATAAGGCTTACTGCTGCACGTTGTAAAGTAAGTCATCAAATCATCAAATCAATGAAAGAAAGGACTAAGAGCCCTAAGCTCTTCGTGGACTAGTCCTACTCACACCGAGTAGGGAAACCACGTAAATTCGTGTGTCGTTACTTCCGCATTCAATTATTTTACACTCCATCCACTCACCACGTCTCTGTTGAAGCTCTGCACCATCAATATCATAAGAACGAGCATGCGAGATTAGTTGCTGCCGCTGTCACTTTTCCTGTATCAAGAATCACAAAAATTCACCAAAATAACTCGAAGTTACTAGTATTGATGCCATAGACATAGCATGCAACCACTATTACCATCATCATAAGACTAAAATTTGACAATTACTGTTAATTAGAGAGTCAAGGAGAGCAAAAGGAGAAACAGCTCAGACGTGGATGACAGATTCTGACTGAATGCAAAGTGCAAATCATCAGGGACGGAGCCAAAAATTTAGGTAAGGGGGGGCCAATTAAATTTTTAGAGGTGTCATAATATAACGTAAAAGAGAACTCATAATTAGTTGGTTAGAGTTCTTTAAAGTTATTGAAATAATTAAAATTTATTATGCTATTTTTTTACAACATAAATTACTAATGGAGAAAGAATTTTTTTTGCAAAAGAACTGAAATCTTGAGCAAAATTTTGACATTATTAGGATAATAAGACACACAAAAATAACGAAATTTGCTAAAAAAAATTTAGGCTTAGGAAAATAGCTGAAAATGACTTCAATTGTAGCAAAAATTTGAGAAAATTAAGACAAAAAATGAATCAAAATAAGAAATTTGTACGACTTGGAAATTTTGGGGAGTGAAAAATTTTTAATTGAAAATTTAGGGTAAAAGAGGAGATGGAGGAAAATTTGAGGATGAGAAAAGATAAAATTGAAATTTTTGGGGTTAAAATGAGAATTATATTGAATATCAACGAACATACCCTAACATCTCTACCAACCTTTAGAGGAAAGAATGCCAAGTCAATAGACTACATATCGTATTTTGTCTTCATGTTGCATAACCAGGTTCTAGGATTTTAGGGGGGGGGGGGGGATGACCCCTCCTGCTAACAAGCTGGCTCCGTCCATGCAAATCATGAAACAACAGGCAGTATTAGAGGGATGTGCAATAGAGAAAGACAGACAACAATGATAGTTAAAATATTGTTTTACTTCAAAGGAACTGCTTAGCTTGATGGACTAGCATTATGATACAGTAGAGAATTAAAGATATCAAGATATATTATTTATGAGCATTCCTAGGAAAATTAGCTCTGGAAGCTAGCTTCTAAGGGAATCACCTCATAATCCACTCCTTGGATGTATATGTAGTCAGGGTTAATTGATGAAACTGCAAGTCCAGTTATCTGCAAATGCAGCCAAACAAGTTGTGAGCATAAATTCCTTAATTGACAGAAGCACAATAATGTTAGCAACAGCATGCGTACCAAACTAAGGAATTTTTGGTACCCATCTAAAGTATACATGTCTTAATTTTTGGTACCCATCTGAGAGTGGTTTCCATCTAAAGTCAAACCGGAAACCAAATTAGAACGTTTATGTTTGAAAGATTAAGACGTGTCAACGAAAGAGTGAATACCAACCTACCAAGATAAAAAAACAGTGCATTCAAGGTGCCTGGAGAAGAGATGAATATTCAAGGTGAAGAGTCCAGTTAGAGAGCAAGATTCACCGAATTGAACAGAGAGTTTTAAGTCTGACAAGTTCATTAGTTTTCTGTTATTTGTGGTAAAATACTATCCGTGCAACAATGAAACAGTACCGTCAATATTCGAGGTGGACTGGAACATAGTCCAGCCCAACCGTCTTCTCCAACTCCAGAGTCTCGAGGAAGTGCTGAATATATAAGTCTGTCAACATCTAAAAAGTTTAGAAGCAAAGGACTGATTATGTTGCTGCCACATTTTATAACTAATTATCCAAATGAGTTGACAAGAGTTATGAATAAAATTAACATCATATGAAGAAAGATCACATAGATTGCATCATCCAGGGCATGAAAATGTGTTTATCAACTGCCTAGTCCATCAAGGCTGACATTCTAACAACAAATTTAATCTTTACACATAAGCAACATAAAACCCTCCTCCTTTGCTTTTCTTTAAAATGGTCATAGTCTTTCTCTATTGCACATCCCTCTAATACTGCCTGTTGTTTCATGATTTGCATGGACGGAGCCAGCTTGTTAGTAGGAGGGGTCATGGCCCCCCTAAAATCCTAGAACCTGGTTATGCAACATGAAGCTACAAGGGCAGGGTCTCACTCTGCAGGCGGCATGGTGCTTCTTGATTTCAATAGGGAGATCCTCCGGGTGGAAGGGGTTCAGTTTCAGGCTATTGATGATCCTCTGCTGGTAGAAGCTCTCGTTCTCAGGGAGGCTCTTTTATGGTGCGTGGCCAATGGACTCCAAGAGGTGCGATTTGAAGGCGATGCCAAGGTCATCATCGACAAACTTAATCAAACTGAGATTAGAGATAATAGGATTGGGGTGCTCTTGGAAGAAATTTGGCACTGTTTGGAGAGTCATCCGGGGTTTAGTGTGCGATTTGTAGGACGGAGGAACAATCGGGTAGCCCATGTTGTGGCTAGAAAGGCCCTTTCTTTGTACCCGTCTACGTCTCGCTCGTTTAATTTTCAGGCCTGGCTGTTTTCCAGGGTGTAACTGTATCTTCTTTTCAATCAATATATGATTATCTTTTGTCAAAAAAAAAAAAACATAAAACCCTCCTCCTTGCGACCTGCAAGCCTGAAAGCAACTCAAAGAGAATCAGATTTAAATACCATAACTGTCGTCGCCAATTCAGGTCGCAGTCCTGCCATGCACAGCTTCACCAGCGTCTCTTTTGTCATCTCCTTGCACCGGTTCCCTAACTTGAGGAACTCTGCACGATACTCCGCCACTGAACATGTCAGCTTCAACTTGGCCAGCTACTCTGACGCCCACCCCTTAGCTCTGCCAAACTGGTACTGCAGCTCATCCTAGAACCTGGCCCATGAACTAGTCTCCCCTGCCGCTGCATAGGCCCTCTCGGCCCATTCCCACCACTGGAGGGCATCCCCCTCTAACTAGAAGGAAGCCATATGCGCCTTTCTCTCCTCTCTGATTGGGTGATTCTTGAATCACCTCTCTGTCGCATACAACCACATTCCCACGTCACCATGACTATCAAATTTAGGACATTTTCGTGCAATAGCACTGTTTTAAAAAAAAATTAAAAAATCGCACCTTTTCACGAAAATCGCACCTCCACCCGGCGGTTTGTATTATTTATTTGTTGTTTCTAAATAAATATTATAAGTGGTCTTGGCACAATTGGTTTAATTGTTAATTGTTTGCAAGAAGTCCTATGTTCGAATTCTCATCATTCCATATTAAGTTTTTTTTATTTAGTAGAGATTAAAATGCGCAGCATGTTGTGAGATGGTGGTTCGAACCAAGATATAATAAAGAGTTGACTAAATTTAGCACAACATCTACATCACCAAACTCTTTTGAAAGAATAATATATTGACAAAGTTTTATTCGTTGGACACTAAAAATCTTCAATAACTTAAAAAGTTACGCAAAATGAGAAAAAAAATCATGACGTTCGGATTTTGGAGCACATAGTTATGGTTGTTCAAAGTTATTGGGGATTTTTAGCGTTCAAGGAATAAAACTTTGTCAATATATTATTGTTTCAAATGAAGAGTTTTGGTTTGGTGGTGTAGATGTTGTGATAAATTTAGTTAATTATTTATTATATCTGTGTTCTAACCACCATCCCCAGAACATGTGGCTTTTTTTAATCTCTACTAAATAAATTAAAAACTTAATATGGAATGATAGAGATTCGAACCTAGGACTTCTTGCACACAACAAACACCTAAACCAGTTGTGCCAAGACCACTTACAATTTTTATTCGAAAAAATAAATTATATAATACAAACCGCCGGAAGGGGTGTAGTTTGCAACCAAACCGCCCCCTACCCGTGCGGGTTTCGTGAAAGGGTGCTATTTTTGGATTTTTTTGGGGTTGGGTGCTATTTTTGGAGAAAAAAATTAAAACAGTGTTATTTCTGGAAAAAAAAGTCCTCAAATTTAGGAAACTCTATGACCGGAGGCTTGGCTCTAAACACTAGTTCATCATCATAATCATATTAAGGTTTATGGTGTCCATACCTGCATGAGTCTGTCGGCGGTTGTCGACGCCCAGGTCCGCTGTGACGGTAGCCAGACGCAGTCCACTGCTGTTGAGAATAGGGACAGCCGCCCAGGTTCCTCTAGTAGTCCACGTTGTGCCCAGGTTTAATCCCGGACTCTTGTCCCACTTCCAAGCCTTGGTGGCCTCGTCCCCCATCCGCCCGAGGAGTTCCCCAAAGGGGGTCCCCTGACTCTGGCCCTCGATGGAGGGCCTCAACACCTCCAGAAGCTGTGCCACAGCTGCTGCCCGTCGGCTGGCGACCTGACCCGGTTTGGTTCGGACATGTTCGACTGGTCAGTGGTCCAGCTGGAAGCCCGGTTTGACCCTGATTCGGGTCCGCGATCCACCCTTGTCCAGCCCCTGTGGGCCCAGGTTCCACCCACTAGCCCTCTTGGTCCGCAAAACTCAACTTATCTCCTTCCCTTCCTGGACCTATTCCGTTGAAGTTTGGCCCATCCTGCATACCCATCCACTCTCCCCATGGCCCAGTCGACCACGGCTCCCTGGCGTACTCAGTCAGTTTCTTCTTCCCACGCGCCTCATGGAGCTCTTGGGCCGTTAGGGGTCCCAGCAATCCCGGCCTGCTAAACACCGGCCTACGCACGATCGCCGTGCCCTTGCTCCATTCCTCGACCTCGTGGACCGCAGGCGCGGTAGAGCTCCTAAGTGCCTCGCTGCCGCCCTCCAATGCCCTAGTCTCCAGCTGCACGCCCTCCTTCCTCGTCATTGCCGCTGGAAACATCTAGTTTCCCTGCGCCTGTCGGTAACCCGCCACCGGCAGTGCAGCAGATGGTTGTTCGCGATTCCTCAGCACTTGTGTCAACAATCCCCTCATCGTTTCTACGAGAGCCGAGAATATGTTTTTCGGCTACACTCTTGCCCATCTCCTTGATCGAGGTCCTGATCTGGCCGCCCATGGCTTCAATGGCGCCGATCGAGCCCTTCGACGTTGCGGTCGCCCTCTCAGTAACCCCGGCCATGCTTTACAATGATGCGACAATCGCATCGTACTTGTTTGTAGTCACGTCCTTAACCGTCACGACCTCCTTGCCATGTCGCTTTGTGATAACGATATAATTACATGATTTTATACCCCTATTTCTTATCCATTTGCGGAGCATGGTTGTGTGTTTTGGCCTATTTTACGCCGGGTTGTGTTACTTTGTCCTATTTCAGGTCCCAGGCGTCAAAGGGAAGGCCAAGCACGAGTTTCGGATCGTTTGCAAGTCGTTTGGACGAGCCAGGGCCAAAACACGGGCAGGAGGCCCTCAGAACACGGCCGTGTTCCGGTGACCGTGCTTTTTAGGCCGAGGCTTCCAAGGGTGGCGTGCACAACCTTAAAAACACGGGCAGGCCTGAGGAAAGCACGGCCGTGTTTTAGCCAGAACACGACCGTGTTTTCAAGCTGCCCGTGGCCGTGCTTTTAAGGCTGAGGCAAAACACGGTCGGGCTGAGGCAAAACACGGCCGTGCCCTCGACCGTGTTTTGGCCAATGATGCCCTTTTAGGCAGATTTCAGCCAAATTGAGGGGGGATTCGAGTTTTAGAGAGACAGAGTGATTCCTAGAGAGAGAAAGCGACGAACAAGAGCCTCCAAGTGCCCTAGATCGATCTTCAACACCATTGGAGCTTGGTTTGAGCGTGGAGAAGTGCCGATTCAACGTCCAGGAGCAGAAATCCATCTTCACAGTATGATTTCCGCGACTGATTCTGCTTTTGCTTCTCTCTCCATGGAGTAGTTCTCCCATTCATCTGGGTATAGAGAACCCTAGATTTGTATGTTAGGCTTCGATTGTATGAACCCAAGTACTGATTCTGTGATTGATTATATTCGATTGAGGTTTTATGATTGAATGACTTGAATCCTGATCAAATTCCTGTTGTTTCTGCTTTAACCTAGAATGAGAATATCTGACTAGGTTGATAGAGCATCCTTGATTGAAGGTAGGGAGTTGGTGACTTTAGTCGAGGAGCCAACTCACTATTCTGTACCGGATTTACTCCGGTAGTGGAGGTTTTGTTCTTAGGGCCTCAATCTGTCGACTCCGGTGGAGGTTAGTCGCCCGCTAGAGAGTCAGATTGAGAGGGTCTGAAGACCTTTAGTCGAGACTTCAGGCTGTTTAAGAACCTTCCGCAGTATAAACTATCATAGAAATTGAACTTGGTAATTACAATCCGGCTTAACTGCAGACTAGGGGGAACCATATCCGGGTGACCTCTCTTAACCTGAATACAAACGTTTAGTTGCTTTGCTTGCTTGTTAGTTTATATCTTCACTAAAGTTTCATTGCTAGATAATACGAATTCACTGAGTAGTCATCACATCTAGGACCCGGGTTGACATTAAAACCCAAACCCGCTATACTACGCTTTAGGAAGTGGTTACACTTGGCCATTTTCTAGGGTGACAGTAGAGTCGAGTCAAGTTTTTGGCGCCGTTGCCGGGGACGGCTAGGTTGTTGAAGAAAAGTGATTTCTGTTACTCTAGCTTTTCTTTTCGCTTTGTTTGCTTTGTCCCACTTGTGCCTTCACGGGTTTGCTTGCTTGAGTGTGTGCAGGTAGTGCATGACCCGTAGCCAGTCAGGAGGTTTACTGCCGTTGGATCCAGAGCTTGAACGCACTTGCCGCCAACTTAGGAGACAGCAGCGAGTTAGACTGGTTACGGGAGAGCGCATAGACGGCCACTTGACCAGCGATTCTGAGGAAGAGTACGAGATGGAGGGCGAAGACATCCCACAACCGGGGAATGCTCGACAGGTTCCCCCGGTGAATCAGCATCCACCACCACCGCCGGGTCCCACCTTGGAGTACTACTACACTCCACGGATTGCTGACATCCACCCGGTCATCCTCTATCCACCCGTCCCAGCAAACAACTTCGAGATCAAGCCAGGCTGGATTCAGCTCATCACATCCTCTATCCAGTTCCATGGCTTGAAGGATGAGGAAGCCCGGGCACACCTTTCCCGTTTTCTGCAGCTGACGAACGGGTTCAAGCTGAATGGTGTTCCGGATGAGGCAATCCGCCTTCACCTGTTCCCCCATTCTCTGGCGGGGAATGCTAAGAGGTGGTTGGAGACCCAGCCCCCTTTGTCCATCACCTCTTGGGACGATCTGGCTGACAAGTTCGTGCACCGGTATTATCCAGCGTCGAAGACCACGGAGATACAGCGGGAGATCACTCACTTCCGCCAGGAGCCAGATGAGTCCCTTCGTGATGCATGGGAGCGGTACATGGGATACTTCTGGCAGTGTCCCCATCATGGCTTCAGCGATGCTTTCACAGTGGGGAACTTCTACAGTGCCATCACCCCAGACAGCCAGAGGGTGATCGAGTCTCTATGCCCAGGAGGGGATATCCTTACTAAGACTCCACCCGAGCTGAACCAGATGATCAGTACTTTGGCTGCCCGCGATCATTCCTGGGGGCAGAGCAGCAGAGGCAGACATTCCAGGGACCGTGGTGTGCACGCCATGGAGACCAGATCCGGGCTCGAGCAGCAGGTAGCTGAGCTAGTGCAGGCATTGAAGCAGCCCAACAGTCTTATTCCGGGCAGAAGTTTGGCTACACCTCCAGTTGCTCAGTGTCAGTGGTGTGAGAGCCCGAATCACCTCGTGGAGGATTGTCAGTCTATGAGGGAGTCTTCTACTCCCCAAGAGCAGGTGGACTTCATAGCAAATGCTCGGCGCCTGGACCCATACAGCAACACCTACAATGAGGGATGGCGCCAGCATCCCAACTTTGCCTGGAGCAATAACACCGCCAAGCCACCTGGTTTCCCAGCACCAGCTGGTGGCTTTCAGCAGAGGCAGCCCTACCAGGCTCGACAGGGGCCAGCTCCACAGCAGCAGCCCTACCAGCCTCGACAAGGGCAACCCTTCCAACAGCCCCAGCGCCAGTTTGCCGAGCCAACAGCAGCTCCAGCTCCAGATACTCAGATGACGAAGCTGGAAAATATTCTAGCTTCATTCATGACAAGCACTCAGGCGACTATCACGAGGTTGGACCAGAGTGTAGCCTCACTGGAGGCAGGACAGAGGAATCAGGGTGCCATTCTGCAGGATCTCCAGCACCAGATAGGGAGCTTAGCTCGCCAGAACACTACCAGGGCACCGGGGACTCTGCCTGCCACCACTGTCCCCAACCCTCGCGATCCTCACGAGACTGCCCATGTCATCACCACCAGGAGTGGCAAGACTACATCTGCTACTCCTGCCCAGCCCAGGCAAGACGACCCACTTCCTGCTTCAACACCTCCAGCTGATACTGCAGAAGTGGAGGAAGGCAGCGCAGCACCTGCTCCCAAGCCACAACCTGTGGTTAAGGAGCATATACCCCAGCTGCCTTTCCCCACTAGACTTCATAAAGACAGGCTGGAGACAGAGTTTGCCAAGTTCATGGCAATGTTGAAGCAGGTAAACATCAGCATGCCGTTCGTGGAGGCACTGTCGAAGATGCCCAAGTATGCCAAGTTTATGAAGGACCTCCTCACCAACAAGAAGAAACTTGGGGATCTCTCGACAGTGATGCTTAGCGAGGAGTGTTCTGCCATCCTGCAGAACAAGCTGCCCGAGAAGCGCAAAGACCCAGGGAGTTTCACTATCCCTCTTGTTATTGGCAGCATGCATGTAGGAAAGTCCTTGGCGGACCTAGGCGCTAGTATAAATGTCATGCCCTATAAACTGTTTAAGAAGCTAGACCTAGGTGAACCTAGAGCTACTAGGATGAGCATTCAGTTAGCTGATCGATCTATCGTGCATCCTAGGGGTATCATTGAGGACTTGCTTGTTAATGTTGGTGCATTCACATATCCTGTTGATTTTGTTATTTTGGATATAAATGAGGATGTGGATGTGCCTTTGATTTTGGGTAGACCGTTTCTCGCCACCGCCAAGGCGCTTATTGATGTGCATAGTGGTAAATTGATTCTGCGTGCTGGTGATGAACAGGCTACTTTTTCTGTGTCTGACAATGGGAAACATTCTCATTTGCATGATGACATAGACTACTGTGATGTGCTTGCCGATTTTGAGACCGCACTCGCCATCACGAGTGCGGGTACTGATGATGCTCTTGAGCGTTGTATTTTGCTAGGTGAGCAGGCATTGCAGGAGCCGCAGCTGGCGGAGCAGTTGGCCGCATTGGAGAGTGGCCCCTTCTTGGAGGGCGACAGGCTGTTTAAACCGATCTCATCCTCCACCCGCATCACCACTTCTCTGGAGGAACCACCAGAGCTGGAGCTTAAGCCCCTCCCTCCTCATTTGGAGTATGCATTTCTCCGGGAGGGGAATAAGCTGCCAGTTATCATCAGCTCGACCCTCACACCCGAGCAGAAGACCAGACTGGTGGCCTTGCTGAAGCAGTACGAGCGAGCTTTGGCATGGAAGATCACAGATATCCGGGGGATCAGCCCCTCTTTTTGCTCGCACCGGATACTGCTGGAGGATGAGATGCGGCCAGTGAGGCAGCCGCAGAGGAGATTGACGCCGAACCTGGAGGCTGTGGTTCGGGCAGAGATCGTGAAGTTGATGGACGCCGGGATCATTTTCGCCATTTCTGACAGCGAATGGGTCAGTCCCACCCAGGTGGTGCCCAAAAAGGGTGGGATGACCGTGGTGCCTAACGAGAAGAACGAGCTCATTCCGATGCGCACGGTGACTGGGTACCGTGTTTGCATCGACTATCGGCGTCTCAACGACGCTACTCGGAAGGACCATTTCCCGCTGCCGTTCATTGATCAGATGCTGGAGAGATTGGCGGGGCACGAGTTCTACTGCTTCCTGGATGGGATGTCCGGGTATTTTCAGATCCCTATTGCACCGGAAGACCAGGCGAAGACCACTTTCACCTGCCCTTTCGGCACATTTGCTTACCGGCGGATCCCATTCGGGCTATGCAACGCCCCAGCCACTTTTCAGCGATGCATGCTCGCCATCTTTGACCGTCTGGTCGGCGAGATCATGGAGGTGTTTATGGACGACTTCTCGGTTTATGGAGACTCCTTCTCTCACTGTCTCCATAACCTGGAATTGGTCCTTAAACGGTGTGAAGAAACGAACCTGGCACTGAGTTGGGAGAAGTGTCACTTCATGGTTCGAGAAGGCATAGTTCTTGGGCACAAGATCTCCAAGATGGGGATCGAGGTAGACAGAGCAAAGATCGAGACTATCAGCAAGCTGCCTCCTCCTACATCTGTAAAGGGGATCCGGAGTTTTCTTGGCCATGCAGGTTTCTATAGGCGGTTCATCAAGGACTTCTCGAAGATCGCCCTGCCCCTAACTAAGCTTCTGGAGAAGGATGCCCCCTTCCAGTTCACTGATGCTTGCACAGCGGCGTTCACCACCTTGAAGGAGAAGCTCACCCAGGCTCCTATCATGGTTGCTCCAGACTGGTCCTTACCATTTGAGCTGATGTGCGACGCCAGTGATTTTGCTGTTGGAGCTGTTCTGGGGCAGAGGCGAGATCAACACTTCCGACCTATCTATTACGCCTCGAAGACTCTGAATGATGCCCAGGAGAACTACACCACCACAGAGAAGGAGCTGCTTGCGGTGGTGTTTGCCTTTGATAAGTTTCGCCCCTATCTGGTCTTGTCTCGTGTGACCGTGTACACAGATCACTCCGCGATTAGGTACCTGATGAGCAAGGCCGATGCCAAGCCTCGGCTCATACGATGGATCTTACTGCTGCAGGAGTTCGATATTGAGATCCGGGACAAGAAGGGAGCAGAAAATGTTGCAGCTGACCACCTCTCTCGGTTGGACGCACCCCCTGCGGACAACCTCGTGGAGGAGATTGATGACTCTTTCCCAGACGAGAGGTTGATGATGTTATGCTTGGTGGAGAGTGTCACCCCCTGGTACTCCGATTTTGCAAACTATTTGGTGGTCCAGCAGCTGCCAAAGGGGATGGCGACTCACGCCAAGAGGAAGTTTTTCTCCGATCTGAAGTACTACTTCTGGGATGACCCGCATCTTTTTCGGATCGGAGCCGACGGGATCATCCGTCGTTGTGTCATGGAGAGTGAGATGGAGGGCATTCTATCTCACTGTCATGAGGGACCTACTGGCGGTCATCACGGAGGAAACCGCACGGCGAGGAAGGTACTCCAGTCGGGCTTCTACTGGCCCACGCTCTTCAAGGATGCAGACGCCTTCGCACGCAGGTGCGACCGATGCCAGAGGTCAGGTAACATCTCTGCCCGTGATGAGATGCCCCAGAATGTGTTTATAACTGTTGAGATTTTTGATGTCTGGGGTATCGACTTCATGGGCCCCTTCCCTCCATCTTTTGGTAACACCTATATTCTGGTTGCTGTTGACTACGTCTCTAGGTGGGCTGAGGCGCAGGCTTTGCCCACCAATGATGCTAGACGTGTTTGTGGTTTTTTGAAGCAGCTCTTCTCCCGGTTCGGGACACCTAGAGCCATCATAAGCGATAGAGGCACCCATTTCCAGGGCCAATTTGATAAGCTATTGTCTCGCTATGGTGTAACTCACAAGGTGTCCGTGGCCTATCATCCTCAGACCAGTGGCCAGGCCGAGCTGACGAACCGGGAGCTCAAGCGGATCCTGGAGAAGACGGTGGATCAGTCCCGCAAAGATTGGTCCACCAAGCTCGATGATGCTCTATGGGCATATCGCACTGCCTACAAGACGCCCATTGGTACTTCACCGTACCGGCTTGTCTATGGAAAGGCTTGCCATTTGCCCGTGGAGCTAGAGCACAAGGCCTTCTGGGCCCTTAAGCTGCTCAACTTGGATGTTCGTGTTGCAGGTACTGAGCGTAAAATGCAGATGTTGGAGCTGGAAGAGTGGCGTTACCACGCCTACGAGAACACCAAGCTGTACAAGGAGCGCACTAAGCGCCTCCACGATGCACGGTTGCGGGGTCCGAAAGAGTTCCAGGTTGGTGATCGGGTTCTCCTTTATAACTCTCGCCTGAAGCTCTTTCCCGGAAAACTCCGCTCCCGGTGGTCTGGACCGTTCACGGTCACACAGGTGTTCCCGTATGGCACAATCGAGATAGCCAACCCGCAAACTGAGCCGTTCAACGTGAATGGCCATCGTCTCAAGCTCTACCTGGGAGACGAGGTCGAACGTGCGGAGTTGGCAGTGGAACTCGCGGACCCTTAGTTCCGCCATGGGCGTCCAGCTAAAAGACGGTAAAGAAGCGCTTGTGGGGAGGCAACCCCACCACGGTTTGCATTTCTACCCTTTGTTTTTATTTTCTTTTCTTTTTGTCCGTTTTTGCGTCATAGAGTCAGTCTGGAGTCTGTCTGGAATGTATTTCGTGCCTCTGGCGGTGCCTTTTAATGTGCCATTGGGTAATTTTTCGAGCCGGGGCACGAATGAGTTTGGATGGTTTGAAATCGGAAGTGGAAAATCACCACTCTGGGGCTCGGCCATAAAAACACGGGCAGCAGGGGGTCAAAACACGGCCGTGTTTTGCCCCTTGCCCGCCCGTGTTTTGCTTTTTAACCCAGATGGCTCGCGGCCTAAAAAGCACGGGCAGCAGGGGGTCCAAAACACGGCCGTGTTTTGGCCCCAGCCCGCCCGTGTTTTTAAGGAGGGGGAACACGGCCTCGGCCATAAAAACACGGGCGGGCCAAGGTCAAAACACGGCCGTGTTTTGGCCGCCCGTGTTTTAATCCCCCCCTATAAATACGAATTTTCCCCTTCCCCCCCTCATTTCCCCCAGATTTTCAGAACCCTAGCCGCCTTTCCCCTGCTCCCCTCGCCGGAAATCGCCTCTCCACTCCTCCTCTTTGGTTTTTCGGCCATTTCTTGCTCTCCCGACCTCCAAATCAAAAACCGCGACCTCCCCCACGCTCCTGGCGTCGAGGAGCACATTACCCAGAGGTTTGGGGTGAGTTTGGCCGAGGTTGGGTCGCCGGCGGTGAGTCTCCGGCGAGCCTCCGGTGAGTTTTCCGGCGACTTAGGGGGATTTTTGCTCTTTTCTTCACCTTTCTCCGGGTAACTACTTGCGTCTCCAGGTGTGTTCATCCTCCCTTTTCTTGTATTTTTGGAGAATCGTTACCTAGAGTTAGGTGAAGAACTTGGATTGTGCTTGAATGTGCGATTGATTGGGTAGGCCGATGGTTTTCTTTGCATGCTTTGTTCTATCTAGGGATTTCAGTCCCTCGGCCTACCGTTGCATGTGGGAGTTAATTCCGGGTTTGGGGTATTTTGGATGTGGTTGGTTTCTTGGGTTGTTGATTGTTTCCCGGGGGCCTAGTCCGCTGTCCCAATCGATTGATTTGAGGGCCCCCGGTGAATTTGGCTGTGTGCGTTGTTGTGTGATGGGGATGTTTGTTGTTCTCCGGGAGTCTAGTCCACTGTCCATATCTTCCGATATGAGGACTCCCGGTGTGATCTTCACTAACATTGACCCCGTTTGCTCGTGTTTCCTTTTGTCCGTTCTTGTGCTATGCAGGATCATGGAAGCCTACCTAGACCAGTTGAGCATCACCCAGCGCCATGCACTGCGGACTATCCGCACCCGCACCATCCCAGAGCACCTGCACCTGGATTTTGAGGTGTTCGATGGCCTTCACGCCCGGCCGCAGATGGAGGCCGCTGTGCGGGCGTATGGTTGGCGGCGCCTGCTCTGCCTTGCTGAGTCCACTTATCAAGAGCTCGTCTGGGAGTTCTATGCCTCCTTCCGCCACAACCAGAGGGGGAATGCCGACCACGGTAACGCCGTTCAATTCACACTTGGCGGGGTCGAGCACTCCATCAGCTACTGGGAATTCGCCAATGCACTCCGGGTGAATTCCCCCCACGCCAGCGACGGGGTCCTGCGCTTGGACCTCACCGATCCCACCGATTTCCCGTGCCAGGCATACTTCCGGCAGATCTGTCATCCCGACTACGTGGATGTGGAGTACATCGCCAGCCAGACGAGAGGCTCTCTCCTCCGACCAGAGTGGCGCATCCTCAACCACTTGTTGTGCACCTCCTACACCCCCAGCAAGGGCTCGGCCAACCGGGTCACCCTCCGGACTCTCTGGTTCATGGAGGCGATGGGTCGCTCTGAGGACACCATCCAGCTGGGCTCGGTGGTCGCCCGGACGTTCGCGAAAGCTGCTGCCAGCCAGAGTCGCGCCCTTGTCTGTGGCCCGGTCATCACGGCCCTCGCTCGCTACTACGGGGTCGACATCACCGGGATGACTCTGGTCCACGGCCCCACTCCACTCAGTGTGGCCACCCTCCGTCATCAGCATCTGGTGGCCCGCCAGGGGCGTGTTCAGTGGATTGCGGGGTTTCCCCAGCCACCTGCGCCCGCCGAGGGCGACCAGGCAGAGTCCAGCGCTGCTGGATCCCGCCGGGTTCCTCGCCGCGCCACTCATCATGCTCAGGCTCCCGCGAGCCCCGCTGCTGCCCCCCGCTCGCCTGCCCCCCGGTCTCCTCCACCAGTGGTGGTGCCCATCTCCGATCAGTTAGCGGCTATCGCTCAGCAGAACGAGCGCATCCTGGCCGGCCAGGACCTCATTCACACCCGCCTGGATCGCGAGCGGGACCGCGGCCGTCGTCTGATGTCCGGCCAGCACTACATCATGTCCTACCTGGGCATGGACCCGAGCGCCGTGTATTATCCTTTCGTCCAGTCCCCGGGGTTTGAGGACCAGTACCCACCACCTTCCGGCGATGGTGGCGATGACTGCTAGTGGCGCGAGCACCTGGTTCTGATCGTGTTTCCATTTTCCAGACTGAGACTCCATGTTTTTGTTGTTTCTTTTGGATTTGTTTTCTTTTATTTTGGATTGTAGACTCGGAACTTCGGTTCTATCACCCAGTGTGTCTCTTCTGTGACTCTAGCTTTGTGCCTCGGACTGGGTCCACTCCCAGTCCTCTGCTATTGTCCGATCTACCTCTCGATCTCCGTTCCTGCTTTCACGGTAACATCGTTCCCTTTCCCTCTGCTCCATTGAGGACATTGTCGCGTTTAAGTGTGGGGGGGTTCTTTGTATTATTTGGAACGGGTGTATAGGTGCTTGGAGCCTAGTCCACTGTCCAAATCTTGAGATTTGAGGGCTCCAAGCACGGCTGTTTGCTTGATATTTGATCGTATTGGCATTGTGGATGTGATTAGAGAATTATGGCTTTTGACTCGATGCATGACAACTTGAGTGTGACTAAGATAGCCTATTACGATGACTGAGATGTGTAGTAGAGTTGTGTAGGGGTTCAGTTTTCGACTGTTTGCTTACCAACTGCGACTTGTATTTGATCACTTGCTTTTGACAGTCATTTATGCATCTAGTTCAGGGAATCAGAATGTGGGATAGAGCATATAGGTAGCCATGTGAGATTTGAGCCTGCTCGTTTCTTTCTTGTGCGATAGATCCCTCTTCCATGAAATGTAGCATTCACGTTGTCACTAGCTAAAATGACGGGGGCATAGGATTAGCCACGCCCCAAACTGACTGTCCTGATGTGTCATATCCCCTAGTCAGCCCCTTTGAGCCGTGTGTTATCCTTTCTTTCGGTCTGAAATGAAAAATCACCCTTGTTGCATCTTTTAGAAGGTTCCACAGAGTGGTTTTTATATATTCTCTGCTGTTCTGCTAAAGTCTATGTGAGTGTTGGAGGTAGTGCTTAAAAGTTGGGCAGATGTTTGTAATTTATGCAGAAGTGGTGGTTCTCTTAAGAAATGAAAAGAAAAATGAAAGAAAAACAAAGAAAAAAATGAAAGTAAAAGAGAGCCACTACCAAAAATCTGAATAATGCCCAGTAAGTAGTGTTTCTTAGCAGTCTGGCTTGGAAATACTGATGTTTATGCCTCCTTCGCTCTTGTGCTCTTAAGATATTGAGTAATGCAGGATAGCAGAAAGAAAATACCGGGTTGTTTGACTGTGATTGTGTGTTTGGAATTGTGGAACCTTGTGCTATAACTGCCACCACCTAAAAGGCCTTTTCCCCATGTCCAAGACCCTAGCCAGTCATTTGAACCTGTGTCTAAGACCTCCGGATTAGTTAGTGGTGACACCTCCTTATGTGAACTCTAGCATTTAGAGGCTGCATTCATGGTGAAGAGATGTTAGGGATGAGAGACGAAGCATGCGCATTTTTCGCATCATATTGTCCTGACCCCACTGGTCGAGAGTGAGCGATTCATTTCTTCATTTTCTCTATACTCTTTACCCCGGTGAGGACCTAGATTGCTCGGTCTTAATTCTGATGTCTTGAGCTTTGTGCATGATATGGCTGTTTTGAACAAGTGAGTGAGTCAAGTCTATGTTGGTTGGTGAACATGAAAGAACTCTTCCTTTGCTCGACTCTATTGCATTCGAATGTCATCTGTGGTGGTTGTCTAGGTTGTCGTTCGAGTTGCCATGTGTTGATGATCGAAAGCCAGTATGATCCACGTGTTTTATGCCGATGCGATTTGCCCTTGAGCCTGCTTGATTGAAATGTCTCAAGCTTACCTGGTGTCTGACTTGGTTTGCTTAGGGACAAGCAAACGGTTAAGTGTGGGGGAGTTTGATAACGATATAATTACATGATTTTATACCCCTATTTCTTATCCATTTGCGGAGCATGGTTGTGTGTTTTGGCCTATTTTACGCCGGGTTGTGTTACTTTGTCCTATTTCAGGTCCCAGGCGTCAAAGGGAAGGCCAAGCACGAGTTTCGGATCGTTTGCAAGTCGTTTGGACGAGCCAGGGCCAAAACACGGGCAGGAGGCCCTCAGAACACGGCCGTGTTCCGGTGACCGTGCTTTTTAGGCCGAGGCTTCCAAGGGTGGCGTGCACAACCTTAAAAACACGGGCAGGCCTGAGGAAAGCACGGCCGTGTTTTAGCCAGAACACGACCGTGTTTTCAAGCTGCCCGTGGCCGTGCTTTTAAGGCTGAGGCAAAACACGGTCGGGCTGAGGCAAAACACGGCCGTGCCCTCGACCGTGTTTTGGCCAATGATGCCCTTTTAGGCAGATTTCAGCTAAATTGAGGGGGGATTCGAGTTTTAGAGAGACAGAGTGATTCCTAGAGAGAGAAAGCGACGAACAAGAGCCTCCAAGTGCCCTAGATCGATCTTCAACACCATTGGAGCTTGGTTTGAGCGTGGAGAAGTGCCGATTCAACGTCCAGGAGCAGAAATCCATCTTCACAGTATGATTTCCGCGACTGATTCTGCTTTTGCTTCTCTCTCCATGGAGTAGTTCTCCCATTCATCTGGGTATGGAGAACCCTAGATTTGTATGTTAGGCTTCGATTGTATGAACCCAAGTACTGATTCTGTGATTGATTATATTCGATTGAGGTTTTATGATTGAATGACTTGAATCCTGATCAAATTCCTGTTGTTTCTGCTTTAACCTAGAATGAGAATATCTGACTAGGTTGATAGAGCATCCTTGATTGAAGGTAGGGAGTTGGTGACTTTAGTCGAGGAGCCAACTCACTATTCTGTACCGGATTTACTCCGGTAGTGGAGGTTTTGTTCTTAGGGCCTCAATCTGTCGACTCCGGTGGAGGTTAGTCGCCCGCTAGAGAGTCAGATTGAGAGGGTCTGAAGACCTTTAGTCGAGACTTCAGGCTGTTTAAGAACCTTCCGCAGTATAAACTATCATAGAAATTGAACTTGGTAATTACAATCCGGCTTAACTGCAGACTAGGGGGAACCATATCCGGGTGACCTCTCTTAACTTGAATACAAACGTTTAGTTGCTTTGCTTGCTTGTTAGTTTATATCTTCACTAAAGTTTCATTGCTAGATAATACGAATTCACTGAGTAGTCATCACATCTAGGACCCGGGTTGACATTAAAACCCAAACCCGCTATACTACGCTTTAGGAAGTGGTTACACTTGGCCATTTTCTAGGGTGACAGTAGAGTCGAGTCACTTTGCTGCGATTTATCCATTGGATTCGTCATTGTAAGGAAATCGGCACACCAGTCGGGTCTGGTACCACTGAATGAACACGGATCTAGGTGTGCGATTTAGGGTTTTCGATTGATAAAAGAATTAGCGATTTGGATGAGAAAGAATTGGGAATTGGGTGAGAGAGAAGAAGAGGTCGGTTCCCGAGAGAGGGATGGTCAACGGCTAGGGATGAGGAGGAGAGGTTTCGGCTAGGTGAAAGGTAGAGAAGTAATTGTAGGGAATATTCTTATGTTATTGTTTAACCTCCAACTCTCTTCTAACACAAATATATAATCCGACTAATTTCCTATATACACAAATAATTAACCTGACAGAATAAACACTCATAGTTCCTAAAATATCCAACATAACATCAAATATCCTGAATAATAATTAACGATAAATAAACTCCAAAATAATGAGTTTCTAACGGGAGGCTTTCTTTTCCTTTATCAAATGGTCTACTTAGCACCATACCTTCTCCAACAATTTTTATTCTAGTTTGTTCCAGTTTAACACGTTCAAGCTACCATCATTTACACACACAAAAAAAAGCCTGGTAAATTATTAATCTAACGAACATAGACTACATTCTCCAACAATTTCTGTTCTTCTATGTTCCAGTTTAACAAGTCCATTTCTAAAAAACTGAAAGCAACCAAAACCAGAATTGAAACAAATTACAATCTATACATTGCCAGACAACAACATCATGAAAAGGGCAGGCGTAAATCCAAGTTCTTTAGTGTGCCTGAAGCTTGTAAATGTAACAACGAAAAGCGATATAGACCCAACAAAAAGACTCATCATCGCTAGCCTGAAGCCAGACAAAAACTTATTGAGCACATTGGAGAAATTCAAAACCTGCGAAACAATGATACAATGAATGAAAAAGGGATGGCATACATTACATGGAGAACTAGACGCAAAGACTCGGTGTTTCCAGTGGAAGGATTGGGGAATAGAGATGAGGGCACAACTGCTTTTTGAAGACTATTCAACTCCAGCATCTTGCAAAGTTGCAAACTTTTTTACTGCTTTCGGTTTTTAGGGTGGCGGAAAAGGTTTTTGTCCGGTTAATGTTAACGAGTTGCAGCTGAGGTTTCAATGGCGAAAGATGTTGCAGGGAGCATTTGATTGCATGAGAGATTACTTGGCAAGTCATGGCAGTGGGGAAAGCAGGGGAAGGGGGTATAGCCCTTTAGATTTGGAGAGAAATTTGGACTTTTTCGCTTTGGGCTTGGGCTCTAAACTTTAAAGTTCTAAAATTGGTATTTACAACCAAAAGAAATTTATAAAATTGGTTAGGTTAATCAACTTCTTTGTCATGTTAAGATAGGTAAAAGGCTAGATTTAAAATATGGAGAATTTTTTTGAATTTAGATTATTAGGATGAAGTATGAAAGTGTAATACTATTACGCATTGTATATTGTAATTACTTGTTTTTTGCGAAGCTACTTGCACTTAAATGTTAATACTGGGAAAAAGGCTCAGACGCTATATCTATGTCTTTTTACAATTACATAAAGTTATTATTTAGGAATTCAAAGCATGATAGCACAATTATGGTGAGGCTAAAACATAAGGAAGACAGAAAAAGTTGGGTGAGCTGGGATAAACTCAGTTATGAAAATGAGTATGGTAGGATGGATTTTAGGAGAAATTTTACAATGTTATATAGCATTGGTGCTATAGGTTTTAGCCTTTATGGTATGACTTCAAGTTGTTCCTTTAACGTTATGGTATAACTTCAGCTTGTACCTATACTATTTTACAAATTTTTTTATGGTACAACTTGAACTTGTACCTTTATGTGATGATACAACTTAAAGTTGTGAAGTTGTACCATAACTTAAGGGTACAAATTCCTTTATGGTACAACCCAAACTTATACATTTTACGTTATGGTACAACTTTAAGTTGTACATCAAAGCACCCGTGCTTTATAGCATAGTAGAAGTGCTCTGGATTTTAGATACTTGAAGGTTTTCAACAAAATAATGTTGGCGAAGCAGGTGTGGAATGTGTTTATTCCATCAAACACGTTGGTAGCTAAGATATTGAAAGCAAAATACTACCAAAAGTCGATATTTCTGGAAGCCATAACTAAGCCAAATGACAGGTGTGTGGGGAAAGCTTGATAGGGGCAAGAGGATTACTGAAAGAATGGTGTGGATTGGAGAGTTGCTGATGAAAAAAACATCAACATTTGAGGGACAAGTGATTCATATATAATCTTTCATATCCTGAACCATGTAACCATAGCCTTTACCCTTTACAAACCGTGTTTTTTATTATTATTAATCAATAGAATGAAGAGCTGAGAAGAGAAAGGATAGAAGGTATTTTGTTAGAGAAGAAGATCAACAATGGATTTACATAATTTCTCTAATAGGTTCCCCTACAGAGGCCCATGGTCTTATGTCATTCTAAGAATTGTATCTTCACGGTAAAATCAGTTTATTATTTTATTGCGAAAACTCAACGGAGCAAATGAAGTTCAAGAACAAACAAGAGACATCCCTAAGTCCATGTTATAGAAAGAAAGAAAAAAAAGAATGGAATCTTAATATTCAATCTACATTCTAAAGTGAAGCAGTTTGTCTGGAATGTTGGAAAGGTAATATTACCAACCTTAGGCGTTTTTATGGGATTAAAACTAACACAAAAACACTTTCCGGTCCCGTTGGTAATGGAAATAGATTGCCAAAGTTTAAACTACAAATTGCTTGCAACAAGGGGAAGAGATCAATATGGAAATGGGACTGTGTGGAGAAGTGAAGGAGCTGGTTCAAGAAGGGGGAGGTGGAGATGAGATTTTGGGGAATACATTACAGGGGAATGGCCCTGGTTGAAAGTAGATGGGAAGAAATCGAGATTTGATTTGACCGGGCGCCCATTTTCCGTATATCACATCTACTTGTTCACTGTAATGTTACATTACAGCCCTAAATAAAGCATACAGGCATGTTAACTTTGTCATGTATTACAGAGTATTTCTATGCTCATATGGTCTTTAGATCCCGACTTATTTTAGGAGAGAGTGTGTATACGAATCGCATACATTTTAGGTTGTTTCCTCTACATTATAATCAAAGATACATATACCATATTCTTCATAATCCCTAGGAGAGACTACTTGCAAAGTTAACCAACATATCATGCACTCGCCTAAACTATAAGTGTGTACTTACCGTTGGTCTATCTTCTATAGTGGTGTTTTTTCCAAGTATGAATGTCAGACGCCTTGCACAGAGATTTATTGATTTTGTAACTACAAGCACTTAGGTATTCCTAGAGCTTTCTTAGAGGCTTTGAAAGCTCAGTGAGTGTATCAGAGGGAAAATGTCAACATTAGAAGTATCGCTTCAATGCTCTTGAAAATGATGTAATTTTTCTGGCTTATCCTAAGCAGTCAACTCAAAGTGAGATGTATAAGCTTCATTTGCTTAAACAATGAAGTCGAAGGATGTTATGGGGACACCGTCTTTCATGGGGATCTTTAGTCAAAGCGCACGACACTCGACTAAAAGTCGATTGCAAGCTTTATGGCTCCTCCCCCTTACCGGGTTAGAAAGTGGATGGGTTAACTGTTGGTGGTTCTCCTCATAAGCATGCACAGGTGCTCTTGAAAATGAAATAATTTGTTTGTCTTCTCGTCAATGGATGAAGCGAGCTATATAAGCTTTGTATGTCTAAGCAGGGAAGTCAAAGTATGTTATGGAAATACCATCTCGATCTCATGGGAAACTTTGGTCAAGGAGTTCGATTACTCTACTAAAATTCGAGCCAAGCTCTGAGATTTAGCAAGCATATAAGAAGGCATTTGTGCTCAACACCCTTAAGTAACCTTTGGTGATGCTGGTCAAAATTGTTGGATCGACACTCATGAAAAGAAAATAATGTGTCTGGATTCTCTGTAATGGATGAAGCAGGTTATGTAAGCTCCACATGTCTAAGTAGAGAAGTCGAGGGATGTTTTGGGAACGTAACACTGCCTTTCATGGAGAAATTTAGTCAAGGAGCATAGACTCAACTAAGAAGTCGAAGTGCAAGCGCTATATATGTCTCATCTTCCTTGGCAAGTAAGAAAGCGGTTGGGTTTAGCACTTGTAACTAGTGATGCTTCTCATAAGCATTGCACCTATAACTGGTCGATAATAGGTATTCGACACCTATTGTTAAAAGCTTTGCGTGTGGAAACTGCCTTTTAGCCTTTGGGGCGAGGATCGTCATAATTTAGTAGAATTGGCCTGGCCGGCCTATTGGCCACTTGTCTTCCTTGCTTTTGTTGGAGTCTGCTAGTTTGTGTGTATAGAGCTCTGATCTAGGAGCCTTACACCTACATCGTGAGGATGGACATGGTTGCTTGGATGTGCTTCCATAGGAAAATTAGTTCGTTCTGTTCAGCCTCAGGCTCTTCCTCTTTGTCGAACACTCTTTGTTTACCAGCAATACTTTGGTGGTCTCTACAATCCACCTCGCGGGAGGCATTAGACAACTTCATTTGCAGGCATGAGCATAGCGTTTGTAGAGCCATCAACTTCTCGATCTCACACCTTCTTCGGCCCTTTAAAATTTGGCCATGTCGTGGGGGGTAATAGTGCGAGTCCTTTCGATGAAAGGTCGATTGGATCCAACATATTTGAGCAATAGGACATATTTTCATCCCCAATCTCTTTATTGTGTTCCTAGAAGGGTCTAAGAGAAGGGAAAATAAAGAAGCATATGAAAACTTAGAGAGAAAAAGTAGTAGTCAAAGCATATGACTTGATCATTTATGAGTAAAGAACTCATATTTATACAGGTTGAGGGGTGGGTACATGGGTTGATAGACCGTTAATTACATATGTTTTCACCCCTGTTCTTACACCGTTTAAGATGTGGTTTCTCGTGTTTTAGACCGATTTCACGCTAGGTTGTGCTTGTTTGTGATATTTCAGGTCCTGGCGAGTGAATGAAGGTTTAGGAGCGAGTTCGGGGTCGATTGGGCGAAGATCGGGCGCGAGGCAAGTCACAAAGGAAGTCGCACGGGCACACCCACAACCCACACGGCCGTGCAAGTGACCAGTTTGGCCGTGTGGGATTGTGCGAGAGCAAACACGGGCAGAGCAGAAAATCCACACGGCCGTGTGAGGATGCATTTTGGTCGTGTGGAATTCTGCGAGGCTTCACACGGCCAGGTTGGGTGAGCTACACGGCCGTGTGACCCTGGCCGTGTAAGAAGCGTGGAATTCAACTAATTGATGCGCTGCGTTTTGACTCACACGGGCAACTGGGTGAGCCACACGGCCGTGCGGCCTGCCCGTGTGAGTCGGGATTTTCTGGTTTTAAGTCAATTTCCAGCCACAAGTCGAGGGGATTCGAGTTTTAGAGAGACGGAGCGATTCCTAGAGAGAGAAAGCGACGAACAAGAGTCTCCAAGTGCCCTAGCTTGATCTTCATCACCATTGGAGGCCAGCTTGAGCTTGGAGAAGTGCCGATCGACGTCCAGGAGCAGGAATCCATCCTTCACAGTATGAATTCCGCGTCTGATTCTGCTTTTGCTTCTTTCTCCATGGAGTAGTCCCCCATTCATCTGGGTATGGAGAACCCTAGATTTGTATGTTAGGTTTTGATTGTATGAACCCAAGTACTGATTCTATGATTTGATTATATTCAATTGAGGTTTGATTGATTGAATGGCATGAATCCTGATCAAATTCCTGTTGTTTCTGCTTTAACCTAGAATGAGAATATCTGCCTAGGTTGATAGAGCATCCTTGATTGAAGGTAGGGAGTTGGTGACTTTAGTCGAGGAGCCAACTCACTATTCTGTACCGGATTTACTCCGGTAGTGGAGGTTTTGTTTGTTAAGGCCTCAATCTGTTTACTCCGGTGGAGGTTTGTCGCCCGCTAGAGATTCAGATTGAGAGGGTCTGAAGACCTTTAGTCGAGACTTCAGGCTGTTTAAGGACCTTCCGTAGTATAACTATCATAGAAACTAAACTTGGTAATTGCAATCCGGCTTAACTGCAGTCTAGGGGGAACCATATCCGGGTGACCTCTCTTAACCTGAATACAACAGTTTACTTGCTTTGTTAGTTTGTTAGTTTAGACTTGCATTAAAGTTTCATTGCTAGATAACAAAAATTTACTGAGTAGTCATCAAATCTAGGACCTGGGTTGATAATTAAACCCAAACCCGCTATACTACGCTTTAGGAAGTGGTTTCACTTGGCCAATTCCTGGAGTGACAGTAGAAGTGAGTCAAGTTTTTGGCGCCGTTGCCGGGGACGGCTAGGTTGTTGAAGAAAAGTGATTTCTGTTAATTTAGCTTTTCTTTTTGCTTTGTTTGCTTTGTCCCACTTGTGCCTTCACGGGTTAGCTTGCTTGAGTGTGTGCAGGTAGTGCATGACCCGTAGCCAGTCTGGAGGTTTACTGCCGTTGAATCCAGAGATTGACCGCACCTGTCGCCAACTCAGGAGACAACAGCGAGCTAGACTGGCTACGGAAGAGCGCATAGACGGCCACCTGAGTAGCGATTCTGAAGAAGAGTACGGGATGGACGGAGAGTACAATCCACACCAGGGGAATCCTCAGCAGGCTCCCCCGGGGAATCAGGTCCTAGGGAACAACCCCATACCCCAGGATCATGGTGCTCATCATCATCCACCGCCGCCGGGTCCCACCTTGGAGTACTACTACACTCCTCGGATTGCTGACATCCGCCCGGTCATCCTCTACCTGCCTATTCCAGCAAACAACTTCGAGATCAAGCCATGCTGGATTCAGCTCATTACATCATCTATCCAGTTCCATGGCTTGAAGGATGAGGAGGCCAGGGTGCATCTTTCTTGTTTTCTGCAGCTGACGAACGGGTTCAAGCTGAATGGTGTCCCGGATGATGCAATCTGCCTTCACCTTTTCCCCCATTCTCTGGCGGGGAATGCTAAGAGGTGGTTGGAGACCCAGCCCCCATTGTCCATCACCTCTTGGGACGATTTGGCTGACAAATTCATGCACAGGTACTATCCGGCATCGAAGACTACAGAAATCCAGCGGGAGATCACCCACTTCCGCCAAGAGCCAGATCAGTCACTCCGTGATGCATGGGAGCGGTACATGGGATATTTCTGGCAGTGTCCCCATCATGGCTTTAGTGATGCATTCACAGTGGGGAACTTCTACAGTGCTCTCTCCCCAGATAGCCATAGGGTGATTGAGTCTCTATGCCCAGGAGGGGATATTCTTACTAAGACTCCACCCGAGCTGAACCAGATGATCAGTACTTTGGCTGCCAGAGATCATTCTTGGGGACAGGGTAGCCGAGGCAGATAGTCCCGGGACCGTGGTGTGCACGCAATGGAGACTAGATCCGGGCTCGAGCAGCAGATAGCTGAGCTAGTGCAGACATTGAAGCAGCCCAACAGTCTTATTCCGGGCAGAGGTTTGGCTACACCTCCAGTAGCTCAATGTCAGTGGTGCGAGAGCTCCAATCACCTAGTGGAGGACTGCCAGGCTATGAGGGAGTCTACCACTCCCCAAGAGCAGTTGGACTTCATCGCCAATGCTCGGCGCCTCGACCCGTACAACAGCACATATAATGAGGGGTGGAGCCAGCATCCCAACTTCGCCTGGAGCAGCAACACCACTAAACCACCTGGTTTCCCTCACCAGCAGGTGGTTTTCAGCAGAGGCAGCCTTCCAGGCTCGACAGGGGCCAGCCCCACAGCAGCAGCCCTACCAGCCTAGGCAGGGGCAACCATTCCAGCAGCCCCCTGTCCAGTTCGCCGAGCCAGCAGCAGCTCCGGCCCCAGATGACCGGATGACAAAGCTGGAAAATATTCTAGCTTCATTCATGACTAGCACTCAGGCTGCTATCACGTCACTAGAGGCAGGTCAGCGCAACCATGGTGCCATTTTGCAAGATCTGCAGACCCAGGTGGGCATCTTGGCCTGCCAAAACACTACCAGGGCACCAGGGACTCTGCCTACCACCACTATCCCGAATCCTCGGGATCCTCACCAGCTCCAGCAGCTAGATGCCATTTTTACCGGGAGCGGTAAGACCATATCTGCTGATCCTGTCCCTGCCAGACAGGAGGAACCACTACCTGCTTCAGCACTTCCAGCCGACGATGCAGAAGTGCGGGTGGAGAAGGAAGCCCCTGCTCCCAAGCCACAACCAGTGGTTAAGGAGCATGTACCCCAGCTTCCCTTCCCCACTTGCCTACACAAAGACAAGCTGGAGACTGAGTTTGCCAAGTTTATGGCAATGTTGAAGCAGCTCAACATCAGCATACCGTTCGTGGAGGCATTGTCGAAGATGCCCAAGTATGCGAAGTTCATGAAAGATCTCCTCACCAACAAGAAGAAACATGGGTATCTCTCGACAGTGTTGCTGAGCGACGAGTGTTCTGCCATCCTGCAGAACAAGCTGCCCGAAAAGCGCAAGAAAACAGGGAGTTTTACTATCCCTCTTACTATTGGCAGCATGCATGTAAGCAAGTCCTTGGCGGACCTAGGCGCTAGCATAAATGTCATGCCATATAAGTTGTATAAAAAGCTAGACCTAGGTGAACTTAGCCCTACTAGGATGAGCATTCAGCTAGCTGATCGTTCCATTGTGCATCCTAGGGGAATCATAGAGGATATGCTTGTCAGTGTCGGTGAATTCACATATCCTGTTGATTTTGTTATTATTGATATACATGAGGATGTGGATGTGCCTTTGATTCTGGGTAGACCATTTCTTGCCACCGCCAAGGCACTTATTGATGTGCATGATGGTAAACTGATACTGCGTGCTGGGAATGAACAGGCTACTTTCTCTGTGACTGAATTTGATCACTGTGCTATGATTGCTGTCACGCCTGTACATGCCATTTCTGATCAGGTACACGAGCCTGTCGTGTATCCTTCTGCACCTCTTATTTTGAAGGACCCTCCTATCATTCCTCCGCCGCCACTCCATCGAGCCTCGCCTCCGAACAAAAAGCTCAAGAAGGAGTGGCGGCCGAAGCAGCAGGTTGCTAAGCCTGCACGGAAGAAGAGTGGAGACCACTATGAGCTGGTCCCACCTCCTGCACCACGACCACCCTGGCCGTCCGGGTATTCACTCGCCTGCATCTTGCCATATGGGCAGGTCGAGCTGACTGATGATGGTGGTCGCATCCGTCGGGTGCATGGCCACAACCTAAAGCTGTACCTCAAGAGCGACGTGGATCCGCTCTTGGAGGCACCTGTTCCTGCACCTCCCTGAGTATCCACCATGGGCGTCCAGCTAAAAGACGGTAAAGCGCTTGTGGGGAGGCAACCCCACCACGGTTTGACTTTCTTTCTTGTGTTTTGAGTCGGATTGTAAACCAGTTTGATTTTGGTTTGTTTTCTTTTGTTTTGGATGATGTCTTATTGGGCTGACATTGGACCTAACATACTGTGTTTGAGCTCTTCTGTTCCCCTTTAGCTGTGCTTTGTTTCAGACTGGTCCTCTATCCAGTCCGCTTCACTCCGACTGGTCCGCTTCCAGTCTCCTACAGTCCGTGCATACCGGTAACATCGTTCCCCTTTTCCTCTTCTCCATTGAGGGCAATGTCGATCTTAAGTGTGGGGGGATGTTTATCTTTTGACTGCATTAGATCTGTTTGTGTGCTTGGAGCATAGTCCACTGTCCAAATTTTTAAATTTGAGGGCTCCAAGTACGTGTTCCGTGCAATTACCTGCTCAGTATGCTTTGAATTGACAGTCTTTATAGTAATATGCAACCTGGGGAGGTAGTGTAGCACTATGGCGGATGTTGATGCATTTAAGAAGTCTCATTGCTTCTTCATATTGTGTTGGTTGATTGAGTGAATTAATGATCTTAGGACCCTTGAATTGTGTGGTGTTGTGGACTCTCTGCCTGTCATGGACTCTTGTATCATGTTTTGAGTTAACAGGTGCTCGAAAATGTGCTTCAAAATAACGCCTCACGTGCGAATAGGGCGAAAGTGTGTAAGGGGAGACGGGAATCCGTTCCCAATTTCCACCTACTACCTCCAGCCCCCTTACATGTCTTTCCCCCGCACGAGGCTCGAGACATCCGCTCCTGGCATGGCCGGTAAGAGCCGGTTGGGACGATTGAAAAAAGAAAAAAAGAAAAAATAACAGAAAACCAGCAAAACAGAAAGAAAAGGGGTTCCAACCATCTTCATGAAGAAAATAGAGCACCTTGAAAAATGTGAGTCCATGATCCTTTGTTTTTGAGAATCTCTTCATCCACAATTCATTTGTCCTCTGTTCACTATTTGCCATGATGCCGACTCGATACTAGTGCTCTCGTCGAAGAAGCTATGAGATGACTTGTGCGTCGGTTGACCTCGTAAGCTGCTAAATGATCTAGGAAGTCCTCTACCTACGATCTGGGGTGTTTGTTGCTATAGAGGTCTGGAGAGTTGCATTGGTTTGAGTTAGGTTTGCTTGGGGACAAGCAAACGATTAAGTGTGGGGGAGTTTGATAGACCGTTAATTACACATGTTTTCACCACTGTTCTTACACCGTTTAAGATGTGGTTTCTCGTGTTTTAGACCGATTTCACGCTAGGTTGTGCTTGTTTGTGATATTTCAGGTCCTGGCGAGTGAATGAAGGTTTAGGAGCGAGTTCGGGGTCGATTGGGCGAAGATCGGGCGCGAGGCAAGTCACAAAGGAAGTCGCACGGGCACACCCACAACCCACACGGCCGTGCAAGTGACCAGTTTGGCCGTGTGGGATTGTGCGAGAGCAAACACGGGCATAGCAGAAAATCCACACGGCCGTGTGAGGATGCATTTTGGCCGTGTGGAATTCTGCGAGGCTTCACACGGCCAGGTTGGGTGAGCTACACGGCCGTGTGACCCTGGCCGTGTAAGAAGCCTGGAATTCAACTAATTGATGCGCTGCGTTTTTACTCACACGGGCAACTGGGTGAGCCACACGGCTGTGCGGCCTGCCCGTGTGAGTCGGGTTTTTCTGGTTTTAAGTCAATTTCCAGCCACAAGTCGAGGGGATTCGGGTTTTAGAGAGACAGAGCGATTCCTAGAGAGATAAAGCGACGAACAAGAGTCTCCAAGTGCCCTAGCTTGATCTTCATCACCATTGGAGGCCAGCTTTAGCTTAGAGAAGTGCCGATCAACGTCCAGGAGCAGGAATCCATCCTTCACAGTATGAATTCCGCGTCTGATTCTGCTTTTGCTTCTTTCTCCATGGAGTAGTTCTCCCATTCATCTGGGTATGGAGAACCCTAGATTTGTATGTTAGGTTTTGATTGTATGAACCCAAGTACTGATTCTATGATTTGATTATATTCAATTGAGGTTTGATTGATTGAATGGCATGAATCCTGATCAAATTCCTGTTGTTTCTGCTTTAACCTAGAATGAGAATATCTGCCTAGGTTGATAGAGCATCCTTGATTGAAGGTAGGGAGTTGGTGACTTTAGTCGAGGAGCCAACTCACTATTCTGTACCGGATTTACTCCGGTAGTGGAAGTTTTGTTTGTTAAGGCCTCAATCTGTTTACTCCGGTGGAGGTTAGTCGCCCGCTAGAGATTCAGATTGAGAGGGTCTGAAGACCTTTAGTCGAGACTTCAGGCTGTTTAAGAACCTTCCGCAGTATAACTATCATAGAAACTAAACTTGGTAATTACAATCCGGCTTAACTGCAGTCTAGGGGGAACCATATCCGGGTGACCTCTCTTAACCTGAATACAACAGTTTACTTGCTTTGTTAGTTTGTTAGTTTAGACTTGCATTAAAGTTTCATTGCTAGATAACAAGAATTCACTGAGTAGTCATCAAATCTAGGACCCGGGTTGATAATTAAACCCAAACCCGCTATACTACGCTTTAGGAAGTGGTTTCACTTGGCCAATTCCTGGAGTGACAGTAAAAGTGAGTCATGGGTCTGCCAAACTATTAATGTTATGGTTGGACGTTTGACTTTTTTGTCACTGTCTATGATACTTTTTATTAGGTGTCAGACATTTTAGTTTTTCTCCTCATGGCTCCTCCACTGATGATATTAGTTTCTAGCGTTTGTCTCTTGAATTTTTTTTGTACGTCCTTTTGTAAGCTTTTTACATGTTTTGAGTTTCTCTCCTTATCCCCCGTAATCAACATAACCTAACACTTAGTTAGAAGTAACAATTTTAGTTAACAATTCATCTCCACTGCGAAATAAAGGCCGACTGGAAAGTTCAAACTTGGTTCCTTATTCCCTTTCGAATCTCAAACATAACCTGACTCTCAAATCCACATGTGTAAACCTTTATAATTCAGTTTTGTATCTTGTGTATATTACCTAACAAGCAAAAAAGAGGGAAAACAAAATTCTATTGTGCCTCATGGACCATTAGTAGTAGGCCACATTCTTATTCTAAGAAGTCGCTGCCCATCAACTTTTTCATATAATACAAAAGCCAAGAAAAATGAGCATTCCACGTAGCTAATCTTGTTTGGTTTTCCTCATCGTTTTTATTTATGGAGTTGAGGTTAGGCAAAGCGATTAAGACAGGAAATGGAATAGAACGTAACGAGGTTGAACAACTTGTTGTTATAAGAATTCACCAAACGGAAAATATATAAGTACAATAAAAAGATGATTTTGTGGAGAAAGTAAAGGCAAAACCTCGGGCCTTCAGCTTAAGGGAATTCAAAACAAACAATTTTGATAAAAGGCATTACAATGCAAAGTTAGAGAACTTGGTCGAAGAGGAAAGACGTCTCCTCCCACACCTCTTGTCCCTCCCATACAACACCCCACATCTCGTGGAATCCTAACCACATTTGGATTAACATAAATACACTAGTAACCTACCAACAACAACAGACATAGCACTTAACCCCATCCCCTTTCTCAAATTCTCTTCCTTTTCTTTCCAATTTCTGTATCTCCCCCTCTATTCACAAGCCAGCTTAGTATCAAAGCTGCTCAAGCATATGGCGAAAGCTTGAAAAGCAGACAGCGGATACCGATAATCCATAGTGAACATATCCTTCCCAACCTTACCAAACTGCAGAATAATCTTATCATGATCAGACTGTGGCGGCGGCTGTGAAGGTGTTGGCGCACCTGCAGCTGGCTGATTCGCAGCTATCAGCTGGAAATTCTTCACTGATGCCACAGTGACTCGGCCACGGAAGTTCAGGCACCAGCATTGCAACTGCTCGTGCCACCTTGGAGCCTTGTTCCGCAGAATCAGCGGGCAGTTGTCTTTCCCTTCCCCTTCCACGTCATCATCTCCTCCCTCTCGTGGTGGCCCTGCCGCAGCATCGAAGAACCTTGAGCTGCTGAACTCGGACGACAACGAGACACTCCTGAACGAATCCTCGAGGGACCGTGGGAGGAGGATCTCAGGTTGACCAGGGACTGAACCACCAGTTTCCAGTGATGAAGTGGGGATTGAGTGCATGGTACAGTGCATCCTGCGCGGCCCCCGGGTGCCAAGCACATTGAGCTCATAGGAGATCTGCGCGATGTTGTAGCTTCCTGTAGGGACCTTAGGGGAGACTTTCTTGGAGTAGAATCTTCTGCTTCGACCCGGTGGTGAGATTTGAGCGTTATTGTAGGGTGGCTGAGTGTCGTAGATAATGAATCTTGTGCCTAGGAAATTTGACCTGGAAAGGAAGCGAAGCTTTGATATGAGTTTTAAGATATAAAGCATTTGCTGAGGGACCAAAAACCTTCATTGGTATGATTATGATAATAATATATTCCTCTAGATAGAAAGCCACCATAGATTAACCATCACATATTCAAATTACTTTCTTTCCCTAGATTAAGAGCCAGTTCACAATGACACGAATTTTACCTTAGCTTTCCAATATATGTTCCACTTGATCTTGATATGTTATCGGCGTCAATGGAGATTATGTACTCCGTGCAAGTAGTTCTTCTGGTCCGTTTAGCAGAGAGAAGAAACTTGCCATTTTCAACAAGTAAAGCTGAAAAGGAACAGCGAGGTAAAGTTGGTTATGTCCAGATCAAGAACCTCATACAGAATATAGTGGAGCTTCAGAAAGGAAGGTAATCCGATGAAACATTCCATCCATAAATAAACATATATCAAACAGAAGACGACTTTTACGTATAAGTACACAGTCCACTCTCAGTAAGGATCAAATGAAGGCTAGCTACTGAAGAAGCATGGGAGTCGCAGAGTGATCATTTTTGCACGAATTTGAGAGGCGGAGAGCTAACAGTGAGCTCAAAATGCCAACAAGCTATTGGATTATTTTTTATCAGAGGGGTTATATAAGAAAGCAAACCAGAAGCGAGAAGAAAAGAGAGAAAAGGTAAAAAAACACAGCAGCACTTAAGACCCCCAATCACATGAGAAGAAAAAGAAAACAAAACAGAGAAAAATCACACCACGGGCAGTATGATACGGTACTGAAGCTCTTGAAAGGTAGTTTCTATTTTACTTTTATGGGGCGGAGCTAGGTAAATGAATATGCATCGACCGAAAGATAGTTAATCTTGCTAGGGGAAGCAGCTATCGGATTATCCCTACAGCAATATGCTACCATTAATTATGGTACAGCACTGGAATGATGTAGCTGTGTAAAACACATAACTCAAGGTGTGTCATACCATGATAATGGAGAGCAGTCGCCACTTTATACCGCAATCAGACATCACAGGACACAAAGAACAATAGATGAAGAAGCTAACTCTACTAGATTCAAAAGGTAATACAAAAGGAAAGGAAGTTAAGAAAAGAGAAGCTTACCAGGGCTCAGGCAAAGGAAAAGATGGTAAGTTAACTTGGACTTGTCTCTCTTAATGAAACACTGGATAGGCCCATCCCTGTGCCCTGGCTGCAATTAACAAGAACAGTAAGTATGACATTAAGAGCTTGTTGTTAGGTTATGAAGTAGCTTACTTGGAAAGCAGTTACTCTAACGATAAAAATAAGCCAACATATGGAAAAAGATCTCTGTACCTGTTTCAAGGAAACTGGGAAAGTGATCTTCCCAGAGAACTCGGGATTCCTAACAATTTCTTTACACATTTCTCGCCACGCCCTGCAAACAGCAGCACATGCAACAACATGTTTACGAGCAGGCCAAGTGCCCTCGCTTGTTTCCAACCTCTTGATGACATCACGCAACAACTCTGGCGGCAGACTAGCCCAACGGCTGCTCTGGACGACAACTACCGGCTGGTCATGTGAGTCATCAGTAACTGAGCCATGGGATTTCCCTCTGTGATGATGACCTGGCAGCCTTACATCGAAACTCCGTCTCGATAAGCTCCCAAACCCATCCCTCACATCACGAACTATACTACGGAATGACATCACACTGAGGCTGGCAATTTCCAAGTTCCCAACTCAGACAACTCCTTAAATAAGTTTCTAAAAATAGAATTGCGGTCGGTTTGATCAGCGATCATGCGCCAGGACAAATTGAGCAGAGCTGCGAATCAACAAAAAACTAGTTTCAGATTTATGTGTGTATCCTTAACAAGCAAGAAAGAATTGGGGTGGTGGAGGGGGTGACAAATGAAGGGCAAAGCAGAAAGCAAGTAAAAGAAGATACCCCATCAGACAAAAGGCTCACATGGACACACTAAAGGATTTAAAATACCTAACTTTATCAAACACGTCTTTTGGCAGAGTTTGGAAACCCAGTTGGAACTAATTATTCAAATCAAAACTTCATACTAAGTGCATCTATATTCAAATTAAGAATGTGCAATAAAATGAAAAAGCAACAATAAGCATGGGTGGACTATACAAACCATGATCCACTTTAGATTCCAAAATGGTAAAACCTTAGCTAGCTAGCTAGTTCGAAAATTATATCCAGATGATCAATCGATCAATCTGCAAACAAAACCCCAATTGACATGATTCTAACCTTAGCCTGGATCACCCTGATGTCAACTGCTTAGCCTTGAACTAAACTAGCATTTCTATAGGCCAGCAGGAATGAACTATATAGTAAATAGTCTCTCATTCAAGAAACACAGATACAAAGTTCCATACTTAAGCTTATTCAATACATCGAAGCCTCAAATGGAAACAAACCCAGTGCCCGAAAAGGGAAACAGGATTCAAAATCCCAACCCAGAAATGTCAGGAACCACCAAATACCTGCAAATTTGACCAGCAAGACCAGAACAAAGACAGGCTAGAAGAATTTACTTCCACAATGACCACAAAGCTTGGTGCTTGACAAGCAGTTGACATCACAATCATTCATCATAGACGCAGAAATCAAACATGGAAATAGGCCTACTTTCAAGAACCAAACAGCGGAGCAAGGAACACTTACGGAGAAAAGGAGATCTAACCCAGAATGAACCAAATCCAGAAGAGAACAATGAACTGCCGCCAGCAACTACAAGGTTTATCCAAGAGGACCAAGACCCGGAAAAACTGGGAGGAAATTCTCGAGAAACAAGCAGAAATCCAGAGGGTGGGAAGAGGGGGAGCCAAAAGAAACGAGATCTAACCCAAAAGTAAAAGAGGGAAGAAAAGCAAAAGCAGAGAGAGAAAGAGATGAACAAGCGAAGAAAACAATAGATAGGCCAACACCCACCTCGATCTTCCTCTCCTTTTTGCCCTTTGTCAGATCTCTCCCTCTCTCTCTCTCTCTCTCTCTATTACTTTACCCGTCTCTCTCCAGTTCTGTCTCTTCTCTTCTCCTGTTTTCTCTCTCTAGAAACAACTGCTCCCCCCGCGGCCTTCAGCCCAGCTTTAAATCCACTGTACCACCATCCATTAATTAACAAGTAGTAAACAAAGCTCACCAACTAGTGTTTAACGCCATCTCTATTTGTTTTTTGTTTTCCTTTTCACTTTGAAGTATTTGTTTGGTAAAAGTATGCTTTAAATTAAGTGAAGTTGAACGTGTCCTTTGAGTTCATTACAAGTTCCCTTTAAAAACAGTTCATTACAAGTTCAAAAGAAATTTAAAACGACTCATTACTTGCTTGTGATGATCGATCATGTGACCAATTTGTGATAAATTCTTTTCTTTGGTTTTTGGAATGTTCAAACTCTAAAAAAAATTACATTTTGTATCACAATGTTTATCATAATTTAGGTTGTTTTGGTGTTGTAAGAAATGTAACAATGATACCACTTGATATAAGAACCATCATTTGCACTTTATTCTCGTCTAGAATAAAATTCCCAATGACCTCACAAAACCTTACATTGGTAGCAGAACAATTCAATTGGCTGATGATTCGCACACTCAATATAAGATTTGATCAAAACATGTTCCATCAGACAACAATTATCTTGAGGAATGAGATATAAAGACAATTTTTATTAACTACGAAGATTCACTCATAATGTATGTTGTTATCATGCATTTATATTTTCACGTGACTTATAACATCAAACATATCATAGTAAGCCCGATTATAATTACTAATAACCTTCCATATTATATATGATCTTTCAAATAATCTTATTTGACGCCTCATCCAAGCCTAAAATGTTTGTATCACTAGGTCCCTATGTAACTAACAAGTAATCCCAAATCTAACCTAGAAAGATACAAGTCGTACTAATTAGGTACAAAAAGGCACGTAGTGGTTCAGTTAGTAAAATACGGTACGGGAAAGTTACGGATATAATACGTACGGGTATTTTACTTCATTTCTAAGCTAATGTTACGTTTAATAGTACGTTAATAGTCATAAATATATAAAATAAATTATTTTTTAAAATAAATAAATATATAAATAATAGTAAAGTTAACAATTTAATTCATTAAATACGGATATAAAACGTGTTATACGGATTTTATACGTGTTTGGTACGGGAGCCACCAAATGAACGGAAAAAAATGAAACGGCTTGACAAAAATACGGATACGGAAGTTTTAAACGGATAAAGTACGTACGGGTACATATACGTGTATTAAACGGAGTATTTACTAACTATGTACTCGGTAGCGGATTCTCACCCCTAGGAAGAATTTTTTTTTTTTTTTATCGAACCCAATAGTAGTTTGAGCTTTAGGGAAATGAAACAAAATAAATGATAGTTCCTATGGTTCAAATTCGAGACACTAAAATTGCGGGAAAAAACATTATTATTATATAATTATGCCGCAAGCAACCAAAATTTTGGTTATTGTTCCTTACGAAAAAATAGCACAACCGGGTTACTGTTCATTTAATAATTAGGCGATGTCCAAGGGCCGCTGTTTCACTGCAGTCACGTCTATTATTAGTTTTAACTTTGAACAACCAATCTCATTTTTAAACTACCAATCCTCCATTCCCTAAGCCACGCTGGGTAGAAAAAGATACTCTGCCAAAATATCAGTTTCATTTTTTTTTTCATTGATGAGAATTGAGGGTGATATAAGCAACTTTTCCTACAACTTTGTAGAAATTGTTTATTTTATGGTCATTATATTTCATCAAATACAGAAAACAGAAAAACATCAATGGTATGTACAAGTATGTAGTAACACTTTCGATTAATCTCACATCTATAAAGTACGGGCGAGATTCATAGATCATAAGAAACAATCTGATTTCATTGTATTGATTGAGCAAAATGTATTATGAAAATTTATTGTAATGATTAAAACACTACGCAAAAATTTTGGAAGGATAGTTATTTCATGATTAAGACACTATTTAAAGTTTATGAAGGGATAATAATTTCTTATATAGCGATTAGACAAACAAATTAAGTAAGTCTACGTAGTATAAGTTTGAACGAAAGTTTCTTTACTATTAACAAAACTGTTAATCTCTTCTTATCAATGAAATGTACAAGTATGTAGTAACACTTTAGATAAATCTCACATTTACAAAGTACGTTCGAGATTCATAGATCATAATAAACAATTTAATTTCAGTGTGTTAATTGAGCAAAATGTATTACGGATTTTTTTTTTTGTAATGATTAAGACAGTATCTAAAATTTATGGGGGGTATCTATTTCATGATTAATATACTATGTAAAGTTTATGAGGGGATAATCATTTCTTATGTATCAATTAAACAAAAAAATTAAATAAATCTAACAAAAGTTCCTTTAATATTAACAAACATATTGAGTAATTCTATCCTAATATAAGTTTGAGTGAAATTCTTTTACTATTCACTATATTGTTGACCATCTGATCAATTTGCTATACGCAAATGTTCTGTAAGGTTTTTTATATTACCGTTTAATCAATGTGATATTTTCATAACATATTTATTTTAATATTAGTTAAAAAAAATAATTCATTAAACCTTGTGGAGGTATCTATACAAAATATTTTGTTGATTATTTTCTTTTAACTACATCATTAAATGATAATCAGTTTTCTTGCGCAGCAAAGCGCGGACCAAAAAACTAGTTTTCATTACACAACAAATTTTTTGTTAGTATGTTAAAAATATTAATGTAATAATAAACCACAAGAACAGTCCAATTAAATCACTCCAATTTTTCATCTTGCTAAAATGAATTCTCAATTTTCCACGATTCTGAAACAAAGTAAAAAAAAAAACAGTGAGGGCCTGCTTCTTTTCAATCGTTCCCGTGTACCAACCCCTAGTCCAATGATCAGTCTACGCCCTCTTAATCGTCGATTCCTGCTTCTCCACACTTCAATGGTATTTTGTGTAATATTATTGTAGATTGTACTCATCAATTTTTTTCACAAAACTAATATACATCCTACTATTTTATTATCATTTGTATTATCAGGTATTTTTATTTAGATTTTTTAAATATGTATTTACTTTAAATTTTAGAAGAGGCCGCCCCTATATAATAATTTTGGGTGAATAAGGCTTCTACTATGTGCAATTCTACTATGCTTTAAAACATTGGTTATTTAAGGTACTATTTGAAGTTGTATTATAACGTTTAAGGTACAAGTTTATGTTATACCATCAGAAAATTTGTACAATTATATCATGGTACAATTTCAAGTTGTATCATAATATAAAAGTACAAATTCAAATTGTACCCTAAACGAATTTGTACAAAATAGTATAGGTATAACCTGAAATTGTACCATAATATTATATACTACTTCAAATTGTACAACTTCAATTTCTACTATTCATTTTAGATTGTTTTCAAATTTCATTTTCTGGTTAATTTATGCACCTTCTAAACTGGAAAACAATAGATAATTATCTCTCTCGTGAAAATCTAAATTATGAATTATGAATTTATCTTTGTTTCTGTTGTTGTGACACTTCTAAATGAATAGTTGCGTGTTGATGACTTCAATAAGGAAATTCCAAAGCACCTTCCAAACTCAATCTTAATTGCAAATTTTCATTATTATAATTTGGTCAACTAACCGAAGTAACAACTAGCACCATCAAGTAGTACAATTTATGTTAGGAGATAAAGTTTCATATGCTATTAGATCATTATCTACAACATGATAATAGATTTTCTCAGTTAGCTAGCTTGTAAGACACTCTAGCTTGATTAAAATTACATGTCCAACCACTTCAATAAAAGCTTTTATAGATCTTTAACCTAAAGCTAATTCGCTTTACTTTTTTGAGTTTTGAATATAATTTCCAGTATTATTTAAAAATATAATTTCAGAGTTTTATGATGAAGAGAAGACACATAAGAAATTTAGATAAAGATCATAATTAAGCAAATCCCAAATCAAATCAAAATGATACAGAACAGATTATTGTGCAAACCAAATAAATATTTGCAATTAACACCCCTCCCTACACTATTTGATTTCTTCTCTTTCCTCCATTTTTTAAATTGATGAACAAGACGAGGCCGGGATAATTTTGAATAAAAGCTACTACATATGAGATTACTAGCTCTCATATGTGACTTTACATATTGATCATCCTTCAAAGGCTCAAACGAACCATAAAATCACATCTTAATTAACCATCAACTAAATAATCAAATATCAGTATGGCCATAATCAAAGGTTATCAACCCGGTTTAACCTATTGGTCCAATCAAGCAAGCGAGTGAAAGGTTAATGATTCGATCATTTTAGCCTGATTTCGTCGGGATATGTGAAAAAGTCAATATATCATTCCTACATGTAAAAATTATATGTAACCCCATCTAATATATGATTAATAACATATAATTACATATATTTGTACTTTAATCCAACATATGGTAAAAATTCAAACACACTTAACTCCACAATATAATTTCGTAATTGACACATTGAATGAACTAGAACAACATGAGTAATATAGATAGAACTCATGATGAGAAGAGTTGGAATCCGTCATTTGTATTTTTACTCAAAAGGAATGAAATCCCAAGATTAAGACATGCTTATATTGAACAAAGGAACATTGAAATTTTAATCATTTATACCTAAGCATAGGAATCCTAATTACTGTATGGATTATGGAAGAAAAAGGGGTTTGACCCAAACCGAGCAAACTGCAGAAATAATGTCTTTATCATATTCTTGACCAGTGAAGGAAAGCGACAAATGGATTTGATTTTAAGTGATGCCAGCGTGCGATTTGTACATATGCAAGCCATGCATAATGGCCTTATGGAATGAAAATCCGTTGACCGGGTTGAAGCCAGTTTTACCATGTTTTGACCCAATTGGAGTGGGTTTGACGAATTCGGGTGAAATTCAAAAGCGGTGTTGACACCTGTTTTTCCTATCTGGGTCCGAGTCAATCCAGCTTAACCTGCGGATCAACCCCCGGTTACCCTGGTTAGCAACCTTGCTCATAATTTGCAACAACATTAGAATAGTTTGTTTAATTTTTTTTTTCGATTCTTGGGATTTAGTTTCCAACGAACCGGTCCAAGTACACACTGACACCTCTAGTAGAGGGGCGTCCATTTGATTTGAGTCATGGATTGCAAGAAAATTAATGCTTTTGGTACGTTGTTGACTAATTCATATAATGAGTGGCCTGAACTGCGCCCATTATACTTGTTGCATATATTAGTGCAAAGATCAGAGAAGAGACGACTAAATATTGAAGGGAAAGGAACACAAGTGGGTATGTGGGTGGAAAACGAAGATACAACTGAATTTGGTTTGTCCCATTGGATTAACGGATTTGGATATAAGAATCGGCTTTCCTCTATAGTCATTGCGCATGCATAATCATCAATGAGTCACTCATAGGATAGAATACAGGAAATTCTTACAATGCGTTGAAGTTATCATAATTTGATTGTTTTTAACTGTTATAGTAGGGGTTTTTTGACAATGAGAAACAACTTTTATTCCACCAAACGAAAGAAACGTTAACCAGGTTACATTCTTAAAGAAGATTAGAAATTAGATCAAGAATATTAATCCAGTCATCAGGAAGCGTAGCTCTCGCCTTTGTACGTGCAACCCAGTCAGCTCTGACATTGAGTGCCCTCGACACTTCCTTGACTTTAATGAACGGATTTGTCCTGAGGATATTGACAATTGATCCAATCCAGGCTGCACATCTCCACGGCCATCTCGCGTGATTAGAATTTAAAGCTTTTACCAGCACCTGACAATCATAATGAATAGTACACTCGATTCCATGTTCTTGTGCTAATTTCACTTCTTCTAAAAGAGCCTTAGTTTCTGCTTCAATCGGGGTGGAACAAAGAAGATTGTCAGCTCTCCCATCACACACTTGTCCATGATAGTTAATAACCACAGCACCATATGCCGCCGGCTAGGAGTCGCTCATGAACGACCCATCACAGTGAATCACCAAAGAGGGATTACTTGGCGGAGGATTCGTATGAGACAGGATTCCCATGTGCTGAGAAGGAAGGGAAGGCATGGGAGGTGGGGGCCTCATGGAAGAGCTCCATTCAGTAAACTCTTTAACCGCTTGTTGGCACACATTCGGACGTCACGAGATTCTATTCTTGAAAGCGCATTCGTTCCTGGATTTCCAAATATTCCAACAGAGAAACACTATATGGATCAAGGAATTCTGATGAACTGCATCTTTGAGGGAGCAGAACCAATCAAAGAACAAAGTTCCATGGGGAGGCAAAGGGAGGGACGGGAAAATAGCGGTCCATGCCTCATTGGCATGAGGGCACCGAAACAGGCAGTGATTGATGGATTCAATGGGGAAATGACACACTGGGCATGTCGCATTAGGAGCACATTTTTTGTGAAGAAGTCTATCTTTCGTTGCCAACCCATTCTTGGATCACCTCCAGATAAAGAATTTCAGCTTAGGGGGGAGGTGAAGGCTCCAAATCCATTTCCATTTCTCTGCATTCCCGCTTGGTTGAAAATTAGTATTGGCATTGTGAAGCGCATGGTAAGCTGACTTCACCGAGAAACTCCCCTCTTCAGTGAAATTCCATGCCCAGAAGTCCCCCTCACCTTCCTCTACAATAGGTATCCTCAGAATCGCTTCCAGTTCTAATCTAGATAAATGACCCTGTATAACATCCATGTTCCAACTCCTATCCCCTAGATCAATCCATCCCCAGGGGTCCTGATCGACCCATGTGTCCTCCCCCGAGCCAATCACTCGAATCGCTCCCATGTTAATGACCTTTTTTGCCTCCTAAAGACTAGCCCAAATCCAAGAGGCTTTGCTTACCTTCTTAGCGTTGATAAAATCTCCATGTGGGAAGTAAAGTCCCTTCAGAAGACGACTCCACAGTGAATTAGGAGATGTAAGGAGACGCCATGCCTGTTTTGCCAGTAGGGCTAAGTTAAAATCATTGAAGCTCCGGAATCACAACCCCCCTGCCTTAGGCATAAAAAGAATCTTCTTTCTACACTAGTGGAGACTACTCTTCTGCATAGATCCTGACCAAAATAAATTACCAGGAAGAGAGTCCATTTTCTTGGTAATTGTTTTCGGCAGCTGAAACAGGAACATGATGAAAGATGAGATAGCTTGAATAACCGTCTTGAGAAGGATTGCTTTTCCATCATGGGAGAGTAGGAGACTTTTCCATGCCTCTCCCATTTTCTCCATTCTTTGTAAGAGGAAGTTGAAAGTTTCTTTCTTTGAATTTCCCCATTCCGTTGGGACTCCCAAATACTTAGAGTGGCAATTTGACAAAGAGAAATCGATATGGGCAATGATATTATATTTGTCATCATTGGGTACATTTGCACTGAAGAAAATAGATGATTTATTGATGTTCACTTCTTGACCTGTGATTGCTCCATACTCTCCAATAGGATCCAAAATTTTCTGTGCTTCTTGGTGATCCGCCTTTTCAAAAATGACTGTGTCATCAGCAAAAAGGCAGTGGGTGAGCACTAGGCATCTAGCATTTAGCTTAATCCCTTTAAGTTTTTCTTGGGATACTTCCTTATCAATCAAGAAGGTGTGAAAATTGGACATGAGAATGAAAAGGAAGGGAGAAAGTGAGTCTCCTTGGCTAATGCCTCGAGATGGTTTGAACGAGTTTGTAGCTTCTCCATTGAAAATAATGGAGAAGTTGACAGAGCAAATACACGCACTAACCCAACTACACCATTTATTATCAAACCCATACTTCTTCAGAAGTGTTTCAAGGCAATCCCAGTTCACGATAGCATTGATTCCAAAAGTTCTCTTCATCCTTCCAAATCTTTGTCAGTTCCATCGTGAGCTTCTTCTCTTCCTCCACATTCTCCTGCGTTCTAGGAGGGTGATGTAGAATCTCGAGCTGTTTAATGATATACTGCTCTCTTTGCACACTTATTTTATGGAATTCCTTTGACCACTCCTTTAAATCTCGTTCGCATTTGCTCAATTGGACAGGCGATTGACCTCCCGGGTCCCAGGCTCGGGAAACAATCTCTTTGCACTCCTCTTTCTCAAGCCATCTTTCATCAACCCTAAAAGGGGTCTTTTTCCTCCTACTTCATCTATAATGAAGCTCCAGTCTGATTGGACAATGATCAGACTCCACCATCTTCTCATGGAAAACTATTGCTTCTCCAAACTGAACTCACCAAGAAGTCGAACAAAGCACTCGATCCAATCTAACTCTCGTCAAATTTTCCCCTGATCTCTTGTTTTTCCAAGTAAAGGGCTCCCCTTTATACCCCGAATCGATCAGAGCGTTGTGGAAGATGAACCTTTTAAAAGGCTCCACATTCTCGTACCTAAGAGGGCATCTCCCTTCTTTCTCATTTTCATAAATAGCAGCATTGAAATCCCCTACAACAACCCAATTGTCATCCCTTCTACTCCGAAGGGAGCTCAGATGCTCCCAAAATTCCCTTCTACTAACAGTTGTAGAAGGAGCATGAACAAAAGTACAAAAGAATTTTCTACCCATGTCTATTCTAACATCCATGTAGTAGCTATCACTACTTAACACGGTGATATTAATACCCTCTTTCCACCATAAAGCAAAGCCCCTAGAAGATTTAACCGGTTCAACATACTCTCTAATGGGGAAAATCTTGAGACTTCTTCTTTGTTCTCCATGAACTTCTCGTTTTTGCTCGTTTCCATTAGAAAAACAATAGAATGGCCTAAGCGACGACAAAGACGCTTTGCATAACTTCTTGTAAGGGATGGGCCAAATCCTCAACAATTTCAACTTACTATACTCATTCCGGATGATGTGGCTTCTGGAGAACCAATGCTGCCCTTATCTCCTCAACTTGCCTAGCCGGCTCCCCCTTCAGCTCGTTTGCCCCTTTGCTCGACATTAGGTATCCTCTTTTCCCTTTGGTTCTTCTATTTCCTATTCTCCCCTCCAGGCCCACCCACAAAACCCCATCCTTCTGGGCTGAGTAACCAAATAACTTCCTCATTAAAACCGGATTTGGGCCTTTCCCCACTCACTTGACTTGTTCCCTTCCTTTCTTCGTACTTCGGCCCATTTCAACCTCAAGCCCTTCATCTGCATGTTGGTATAAGCTAGCTCCAGTTGGGCGAATGGGTGGGCCTGACTTGCAGCGGACAGATGACTCGGCCCCAATGTCAGCTCGGTCTGGACATCCCTCGCTTGCTGCTCGTCGGCCTCTTCTCTTCCTCCACCCTCTTCCAATCTCAATCCCCATTCCAGCTCCGCCGCCGCTCTATCAAGGTCAAGGTTGAGATTCCTTGAACCCATCTCCTCCCTGTACTTTCCTCTCCAACTCCCCTACGTCCCTTGCTCCTCCCTTTGAATTGGCTCCTGCTCTACCCTCTAAACTGTGAAGCCTGGTGGAATTTAGGAATTCCTCTCGGCTGAGCCTCCATCATCCGACGCCGTATCTCCCCGCCGATAAACTCCTACCGATCTCGTTCCCTCTCTTTCCACCATTGAGCTCTGTGTATTTCTGCTCTCTCCCCTATTTCTAGATTGCGCCGAGGATTGCCTGTGAGGAGAGTCAAGTCCTTCCTTAAGCGAGGAGTTTTAAATCTCTGACAAGTAGGCTACTCCGTTTTTCTTCCTTTTCTCATTCATTCTTTTGCACGTCGGCCAGTTGTGGCTGATTCTTCCACAAAAATAGCACAGTTAGTAGGTTTCACAAGTCACATTACGTAAAATATTATAAACATTACATAATGGTTAATTAATGTATGATTACCTTACGTAATAGTTGTTACATGTCATTACAGAAGATTACGTAATGAACACTAACCTTGAGATACGTAATTTGTTAAATTGTTACACAATGCTTCTAATTTAACTATTACGTAAGAAATAACTGTCATGATGTAACCTTTAAGTGATAGATATATGTGTTTGCATAATAATTGTAAAGTGTCATTACGGGAGTCTTCCGTAATGTACAGCCTTTTATGTGATAAGTATTAATCAAAGTTACGTAATGCTTTAACTCAGCAGTCATTACCGAAGTCTTACATAAAGCTTCTAATTTAACTGTTACATAAGAAATTACTATCGATTTGTAACCTTTATGTAATGAACATGTTTTATATATCAGTTAACAATTATTAAATATCATTATAGAAGTCTAACATGATAAATGATCCTTTTACGTAATGAATATAAATATTATATTACGTAAAATATTAAATCATTACGAAAATCTTGTGTAACACCATTGTATAATTGTTACGTAAAACTAACAAGTATTACCCAATAAACATTATATTTACAAAATGCGAACCGTAAACTTGATATACTAGTTCAAAATGGTCAATTTTTAATAACATAGGCATGGTAGGAAGCCCGCCACTTTCCAAATTGAGCTCATCTTCAATAGTATATAGTAGACACTTTTTCCAATCGAGCTTCTTAATTTCAAATTTCCTAAATTCTTAAACATCCATATCAACCTTATTTTTATGTCCTTTTATTATTTTGATTTGTTTTTATTTTTCTATGTTTCACAATAATTAAAATAACCAAAACACATCAAATATGCATCAATAAAATCTAATGCGATGATTTTAATCATAAATCTAGTGTGATAAAGTACATTGATGATATTAATAACAACAAAATTAGTACTATTGTATCATCATATGTGTTTAACACTTAACTACTTATTCACAATCTTTTCACTCCATCAGTAAAATTTATATTAGAGAAAATTTTATTAATTTAAGTGAATCTTATACTATAAGCATATATTTTATTGGATAAACAATACATAAATTACGATTATAAACATTAAAAAACAAAAAGCATAAAATTTTTTAAATATTTTAAATAGGATCTCAAGTAATTAATAATAATAACAATTAACAGTCCGATGGCGGGAAGCAACGTTAGTTTTATTATGATGCTTTGACATACTATAATTATGTAAATCATCTCAAAATTTTGTTATTGAATTTTTAATATTGTTTATCAAACAATTGAAGCTATGTAAATACATGTTAATATCTATCAATTTATCCACTAAGTAAAGAATGTGTCAAGAATCCATTAGTTCCAATAATAAGAGGTTCCAATTTTGAGTTTTATTCCACTTTAAAACATAATGAGATTGGGCAATAGAATTTTTGGATATTCGGATGGAGCAAAAATCGGGCCTGGTCGATGTTTGAAAGCTTGGCAAGGGTTCGAAAAGGTAGTCACGGACTCACGGGAATGGAAGGGTGGTGGGGAAATATGAACAACAGGTCAGACACAAATTTGAGCTAGCTTCATGCTCTTGCTCCAATAACATGGTACGACGGCTTCCGTTCTGTCAGCCAGTCCCACTTGACTATATATATGTTATGTCATGTGCTAGTCTCGTTAAATAAATTTAGATTGGTGGTGGTTTCTTGTCAAACTCCAATTTTGTGTCATAAGAAGCGTCAGTGCAGTCAGGCTTCATACTAGGAGCTTGCTTTCTTTTCTGAACCATCTTCTATTCATCGGAACTTGAGAAACGGGAGCATCTCATAAGTCAGAACTTAATATTCAGAACACCAAAAGTAAAGAAGAAGAAAAACTTTCTACAAAAAAAAAGAAGAAAAACAATAATCAATCAACAAAATAAATAAATTTTAGTAGCATACCGATACCGTTTGGATGATAACTTTGACAATTTGTGTTTTGGGAAGATGGATTTTCTCTGAGTATTAACAATGTTGTTTCTCCTAGAAATTCTCAACAGTACCGTATAGTTGGACAATTTCAATTTAGTTCAATTCTGAACGAATTCTAACCACAATTTGGGATTTATTTCAATTTATTTCTCAAAATTTGGTTAAGTATGGAAATCCCATGGCTAGAGGGGCCAAACGACATGGTGCCAAACGACAGGGTACCAAGCCAACAATGCAAGCTTGGTATCAAGACATGAAATTTGCAAAGTATAGAGCCAAGAGGGTACCAAGTCGACAAGGCAGGCTTGGCATGGTTGGTATCAATGTATGAAATTTGGATTAGTATGGATCCCATGGCTAGGGGGCCATATGACAGGGTTTCATACCAGCCATAACAATAGGGGGCTAAACGATAGGGTACCAAGCCGACAAGGCAGGTTTGGTATCCCTAGATTATCAAGACCAAGTATGGAACCTCGAGGGTGGAGACTTGTCAGCCAAGGTACTTAGTTGCAGAGTATCAACTTGATGGAAAATTGGTGTATAGCCCCTTAGGGCCATATGAAGACTAAGTCCCAAGACGTGCTTGGTGGCCCCGGATGCAAGTCGCGCGGCGACAAGGTACCAACTTGATGAGGTTCTAAAAACTAAGTATAGAGACCAAGCCGGCAAGACTGGCTTGGTAGTAGGGGCCGACATGACTGGCTTGGGGGCAGAGGCCAACATGACTAAGAGACAACAAAAGCAGGAGCAAGACGATAACTACGAAACTATGTATGGAGTCTTGGGGGCTGCCAAGTGTGTGGTCGAGACTTCATCATTGAGGCAAGGTTAAGGGCTTCAACCCTATCCAGTCAAAACAAGGCAACAAGACTCAACACCAACCCTACCTAGCTTCGAGGCCATCAAGTACCAACCTGTCAACAAGACGGAGCAAGAGACCCCAAAGTGATAGGAGTCAACACCAAGGCGACGATAAGGGGTACCTAAGGAGGTCAGTCTATGCCTAACAACCCTCATGACATGCCAAATATGAATGGTGTCCAAGGAGCCAAGTTCATACTTAACAACCCCTATGACATGCCTAACATGAATGAAAGGCAATGGGGCATGAAAAAGATATCCTGGCACACACCAACCATACATGATCCTACAAAATACCAATGGTGGTTATGTGTGAAGTGTGGAAACCAGCAAGTCATATGTGTTGGACAACGCCAAGTTGGCTTCAAGGGTGGTCATCGTCTCATTGAGTCCAACCATTTGTCTTCCCAATTATACGGGAAGAGTAATAATGGTTGGGGGAAAATAAGGCAAATATAAACCCGTGGTCCCTTTTATGAGGCTAAGGAGTTGAAGATGCCTAATGTACCACTTGGGACGAGGCAAACACATCAGGTTCATAATCAACACAACATGTCTAGTAAGTTGGCTAAGGCAGAGGATCAGGGGACCCCTTGCAAGCCACCAAGGCAAAGCATGTTGAGCGGGTATCATCCATTATTAGGTTGGAAAATTCGAGATCAACATCGAAGGAGTTTTCTCCCCTTAAGGAGGGAAGACATGTAGTGTATGGATGGTTGGTCTAGTTAAATCCATGGACTTGGTAGTGGATGTACACCTTTGGCGCTTTGGTGGTTGCCAAAGGGAATGGAGAGAATTGATGCAAGTCACTCTCTGCTATATCAAAATAGGTAAATATATTAAAAAAATACAAGGAAAAAATTTTCATAGGCCAACTATGGCTAATTTTTGTGTGTGTGTATAAGAGGTGAGGGCCTTGCCATGACGTGTAAACAACAATGTCTATGGATTCCTTTACAATCTCTAGATTGATGGGTGTACATGCCAGTTACATGGCATGAGTAGTTGGTTGAGTGTTTGACCTGGACCCTTTATCATCCAAGTCAACCGTCCAAGGAGCCCTGCTTGTTAAATTATCAAGATAGGGGCTACATGATCAATTCATCAATGTTGAGTGTCTCAAATCCCGTCCTTCTCTTTGGAACGTGAGTTTTCAACGAGTTCAATGTTATTCGACCACCTTGATGCCAGCATGCCAAGCCTCCCATGCCCTCTTGATGGAGTATAGCTTGAACAGCTAGACATACACAGAGGGTATGTTGGCATAGAAGTATGTCATTGGTAGTGGGACAGTGAATACAAGTATATTGTATCATATTTTATTAATAAAAAATTTTATTGCTAAGTACTAAGGCAGTAAAGGAGCACCTTGCCTAGGGAAAGCACTAAAGGGCCAAGTTGTGGAGGCGAATTGGCCATACAATTGCTTGGCATGTCTCATATGAAAAATAGTTTGTTTTTTTCTCCTGTTGATGGTGGCCAATTAATTTGGCCCAGATGACGTGACTTGGGCCAAGGCCATGATTAAATGGTTTTGTGGTTAAGCTAAGGGAAATTTGACTAACTAGGAGAACAATGTGAGATATCTCATTCATAAAGCCACGCTGTGTTTTGCGTAGCTTTGTGTTGTGGTTTCTTATTAGATTTGGGGATGGTGGAATTCAATTAATCTCCTAGGTAATGTAGTTGGTGTTAACAACTTAGTGCATGATCCTTATACACTAAGTTGTGGCGGGCATTTGTTTACCCATAAAAAAATTAAATTGTACCACATCGATTAATTACCAAATATTTAATGGATTGATAAGGCCAGCTCAATATTAAACATTAAAAGATCTAGTTGGACCTTATTGGGTTGGTTTTTGGGCCTAAGAGGCCAAGCTCCTCTCATACACGATGGCTAACCCGTTTCCTTTGCCCCCATAGCCGGACGACGCCTCCACCCCCTTGGTAAGAAATTTGACTCCAAAAAACTAAGTCTGGAAACAAGGCGAAAAAATAGGGTGCCAAGCCAACGAAAGAGGCTCGGTAGGCTAAGGCTACCAAGCAAGGCAAAATAGGCTTGGTAGGCAAGCAACCAGGTACCAAGCCGACGAGGCAAGCTTGGTACCAAAACATATGAAAATTTGCTAAGTATAGAGCCAAGAGGGTACCAAGCCGACAAGGCAGGACTGTACTCAAACATGAAAGTTGGCTAAGTATGGAGCCAACATGGTAGCAAGTAGACAAGGCAGGCCTGGTACCCAAACATAAAATTTGGCTCAGTATGGAGCCAACAGGGTACCAAGCCGACAAGGTAGAGCCTGGTACCAAAACATGGAATTTGGCTAAGTATGGAAATCTCATGGCTAGGGGGTCATACGAAAGGGTGCCAAACGACAGTGTACCAAGCCGACAAGGCAGGGCCTGGTACCAAAACAACAAGGTACCAAGCAGACAAGGTAGAGCATGGTACCAAAACTTGGAATTTGGCTAAGTATGGAAATCCCATGGCTAAGGGGTCATACGAAAGGGTGTCAAACGACAGTGTACCAAGCCGACAAGGCAGGGCCTGGTACCAAAATATGGAATTTGGTTAAGTATGGAAGTCTCATGGCTATAGGGGACATACGACAGGGTACCAAACTAACAAGGTAGGCTTGGTATCAAGACATGAAGTTTGGCCAATTATAGAGTCAAGAAGTTGCCAAGTCGGCAAGGCAAGCTTGGCATGATTGGTATCAATGTATGAAATTTGGGCAAGTATGGATCCCATGGCTAGGGGGCCATACGACAGGGTGTCATACCAGCCATAGCAATAAGGGGCCAAATGATAAGGTACCAAGCCGGCAAGGCAGGATTACCAAACAAAAGGGTACCAAGCCAACAAGGCAGGCTTGGAATCACTAGATTATCAAGACCAAGTATGGAACCTCGAGGGTGGAGACTTTTCAGCCAAGATACCGAGCTTACAGATTATCAACTTGATGGAAAAGGCAGGCTTGGAATCACTAGATTATCAAGACCAAGTATGGAACCTCGAGGGTGGAGACTTTTCAGCCAAGATACCGAGCTTACAGATTATCAACTTGATGGAAAATTGGTGTAGAACCCCTTAGGGGCCCATATGGAGACTAAGTCCCAAGACGTGTTTGGTCGTCCCCAGTACAAAGTAGGCGGGGCGACAATGTACCAACTTGATTAGATTCTAAAAACTAAGTATGGAGACCAAGCCGGCAAGACTGCTTGGTAGTAGGGGTCATCATGACTAGCTTGGTGGCAGGGGGTATCAAGCCAGAGAGACAACTAAAGCAGAAGCAAGACGATAACAACGAAACTAAGTATGGAGCCTTGGGGGTTGCCAAGTGTGTGGTCGAGACTTCATTATTGAGGCAAGGTTAAGGGCTTCAACCCCATACAGTCAAAACAAGGCAGGAAGACTCAACACCAACCCTACTTTGCTTCGAGGCCCTCAAGTACTGCCAAGTCAATAAGACGGGGCAAGAGGCCCCAAAGTGATAGGAGTCAACACCAAGGCGGCGACAAGGGGTCCCTCCCTAAGGCGGTTGGAGCAACAAGTCGGCTAGCAGTTACTAGGGTGGTTACCAAGGCAGTTACACCTTGTGGCTATAAATAGGAGAAAAGAAGAAGAAGCAAGGGTTCCACAACATACCCTTTGACCACTATGTCAAACTTTTATCTTTTCTCTGCAAATAAGTCATAACTTGTAGTTTCCGGAGCTCTCTCTGAACCTCCATAGGCGTAGGTGTAATTAACTTAGTTCTTTCACAAACAGCCATCAAAATCATCAAACACTCTCGTTCGAACATTGTTCGGAGAGGTGTGAACCGTGTTATTAATCGTTGTTCAAGAAGTTAAGGTGCAAAGTATTAATATCAAACACCAGATTTTCCACCACGGAAAACACATTCTTGTGCCAAAGAAAGTCTGAGTAGACCTTATCTATTCTAGCTATAACTTTTTTGGGAGCAAGAAAAGGGACATCCAATACTGAGCAACTGAGTACAGAACTGAGGAGATGAGCTGCATTTTGCCGGCATCAGTCCATTTGCTCGCTCTCCATGAACTGATCCGGGAAGTGATCCTATCCACCAATAAGTCACACACTTTGCTAGTTAATCTCCCAGAAAGTAGAGGCAGCCCTAAATACCTAACAAGTAAGGAGTCATCTCCGAATCCTGTGATTATCATCAAAGCATTATTCTTAAACACCACAATAGCTCCCCGGAAGAAAACCTCACATCTCAATGGGTTACAATGCAGACCAGATAATTTAGAGAAATTATTCAGAAAATCTTGTGATTTACTTATTTGATTTTACTAAAGTAAAGATATATGTATAATTTTTTTATCTTCGACCTCAAGATTCAAAATCTTGGGTTCGTTCAGTTAGGATATAGGAAGGTTGCAAAACTGTTTCTAAAACCTACCGTCAAAAGGAAGAGGTTCCAGGGAGTTCAAAGGTCAAACTCATTGGTTAGTAAATGATAGTCAGTCTTAACATTATACTCCCATGATTCAGAGAAGTGCCAAATGAGGCGATCCACGACTAGCAGAAGCTAAAAGAATTGTAGTTATCCATGAAATTGAATGTGAGGTGAATAGGAAGCGAATTAGTGGATTATTCAAGCTCCAAGTTGCTACCCAAATCAGGTATATTATGCAAGTTTAGGAAAGGGAAGTACCTGGAAGTATAGTGGGAGAAGATGGACGGATTGTAGTAATCCACTTGTCAATCAAAATTCTCACGGGTTCTCCTAAGATAATTTCCCACCGCAATCCACAAGCCAGTAAATTATGACTTCCTGAATGCCTTGCAATGCCCATGAAGGCAGCATGCCAGCTGAAGCTTCCGAATACGACTTGTTAAGATGCTACCTCGCTTTATACAACCTAGATAAGATCACTTTCGACTCATGGAGCAATTTCATGCTTGTTGGGAAAGTAAGGCAATGTTGAAACGATTAAAATCTCTAAATCGCACCCACCTTCAAATTTACTTTGTCAGATGTCGTGCCATTATATCTAGTGCATCCCATCTTCTTTATATTGATCGCCCCCCTAAAACCTTAGAAGTTGACTATTGCATATGCGACACACTGGAGAAGGTAAACAAAAAGTTGACATATCATATATAGGAGAACCTAATCAATAGATTTGATTACCACCTCTTTTGCCACCAATGCCATATATAGTTGTGCTTTCCAACTTTAGATTCTTGTGACCAATCATTCCTCAATGTTTCAAAATGGAATCACCTTAGAACGATGTACTTGTGATGGGCTCTAGGTATTTGTTATGAGGTCCCATGAACTCGCAGACCATGCAGGGACGAGCTTACTATCTCAACTAACAGTTTGACAAAAAAGACTTTCGAGTATAGGGCAAACAACAGAGGGAATAAGGGATCACCTTGTCAGATTCACTTATGAGATTCAAAGTATCCATAATCAACACCATTCATGAGTAAATACAATCTTACCATTTTTACAAGTCTTGAGCCATCGTTCACAAAAAGAAAAAGAAACAGCGCCGGCAATAGCGAGAATAGAAATCGTCATTCCACTCAGTCGTACACTTTCTCCATATCAAGGTTAAGCTCCGTCCATTTATTCCTACCTTTGGTCTTTGAAAATTGCATCACTTCTTGACCTATCAGAATATTATGTGAAATAGACCGACCTACCTTGAGTTCTAATCTTACAAAAGTCTTTTTTATGCAACGAGCAAATCTCTACTTCCCCTGTTGTGCTTATTGCAAATCAACAATCCAGGGAAACCACATCACCAGACTACAACAGGACACTTCCACCAACATTTGTAGCTTATTCAAAATATGGGATTGGTATATATATGTATCGTACATGACCAGAAACAAGTATATCATTGTATTGGAGAATTGACAATTGTTGAAACTTCTTTAAGATTCTATGCAAAGTCCACCATTAGACACAACAGCTATGCTGCAGAACACCATATAATTAAGATGGATAATCATTCCCTCCTCCATCCATTAGTTCTTTGCCTCAGCAGCATAGAGCGCTTTGATCTCCTCCACATCGTCATAGCTCCCCAAGAAAATGGGAGATCGCTCGTGTATCTTCTTTGGGAGTAGGTCTAGTGCCTGATTTTACCATATAGATTCGAATCATGAGTTCAACAATGATATGAAAAACTTCAAATCATACGACAACGGGTAGGAAACAAGTCTTTACCCTTTCCTTGCCGGTGAAAGCCTGACCTCCAGCTTGCTCCATCAGGAATGACATTGGGAAGACTTCGTACAAGACACTAGTTTTGTAAACCGCCAAATGTAATGGAAACCATGTCAACATCAGTTTGAATCAAGCTATTCAGCTTGTTCCTACAAGATAACAGAATACTAACTGGAAATCACAAATCGAAAGCTTACCGAAGTTTGCCACTGGGACTTTTCTTGTCGGCTGGGTACAAGAATATGCCTCCATAAAGTAACGTGCGGTGCACATCAGCAACCATGCTGCATTTTAAAGAAGTTCATAATATGCAATACTGTAGAATGTGAAAGGTGAAAGGTCACAGCACAGAGTAGCAAAAGACTAGATTGGGAGGTAACATTTTCCCCATAGGTACCTACCTTCCAATGTATCGAAGAGACTTTGGTGAGGAACCTTCTTTAGGGAACTTGCAGTTTTCCACATACCTTAAAGAGTTGAGAGCCACAAATTGTCAAAGTAAGGCATAGAAGAAACAAGTTATTTAAACAATGAACTATGTCAGGAATAAAATTGGTTACTTGGCTGTAGGACCATCCCAATTCTTGGCATTCCCTTCATTCACTGAATAGATCTTACCTTTCTTTGGAATCTGCACAAGATTGAAGTTCCCTCCATAAATCAACTCAAAGAAAGAAACCTATAACTACTAAGTTTATTTGGAGTCAATAGCAGCAAACATTGAAAGTGCAGCAACCTTAATATCAGGGTGGGTGAGTATGAACTCCCCAAGGGATGGATCAAGAGTGAACCCATTCACTCCACTCCCTGTGCTCAGCACCAACTGCAACACCACAATGGAAATCATTTGCATTGTAAACAGCATTTGGAGAAAGCTACAAAGGAAAGATGGAGTTTTTCGACAGGAAGACAGTAGTACTACTTCAGAAAAACAATGGGCTATATTAATTATACCGTGCAAGAGCTTCCATACATGCAGTAACCAGCAGCAACCATGTTCTTCCCTGGCTGCAACGCTTGGTCTAGAGTGGGCTCAGTAAAATCTTTCACCATGTAAACCCCAAAAATCTACACAGACAACCAAAAACCCATTCCAGCCACTTAAAACAGCAACAACAAATCATTAGCCAGACACTGAAAACAACGTTATATATTAGGGTGTATACATTTGAAGTTTGGTCATTATACCGTTCCAATGGAGACACCACAGTCGATGTTGGAGGATCCATCCAAGGGATCGAAGACAACACAGTACCTGCCACGCAACGCTGGCTCGACAAAGGTCGCTTCCTCATCTTCCTCGGACACAAGAATGCACTAAAAGTATGATGATCAAAGTCAGAAAGTAGTGGACTAGTTAAATGTTTTCTGTTGAGAGAGAGGGAAATGTGTGCTACTTACAGTGCGGCCACTGCTGACCAATGCTTTGACAAAGACATCATTGGAGAGCACATCCAGTTTCTTCTGCTCTTCGCCCTACATGTAAATGGCAATTAATCAACATGTAGATAATCCTCCATTAACCACGGTAATGATTTGCTATTAGCTGGTTCAGGATTGACAAAACATAGTATTAATCAGAACCAAATAAAGCTACCAAGTGATGTTTGTTTTCTTCCTCTGTTTGTTACAAGAATATGTTAAATGATTCTGATTCTGGGGTCTATCTGGCCCATGAGCATATCCTGAGAATAAAGTTGAAGAATGAAGCAAAAAAGAATGAGCTCGGGCCCAAGTGTCAAACTTGCCTGAACATTGGTCTCCCCAGCAAGCCCAATTAACTTGGCCAGACCAGCCTGCACATATATATAAGATAAAGATAATATATCATAGAAAACCAAACAAAAATGATTAATAACAAATTCTTTGTTTGACAAATGTTTGTGTTTGTCAAAAAAATATATATTATTAAAAAATTCTACCAAATATCTGAGAGTTTCAAGTACCGTAGCAGAAAAATCAGTGGAATATTTAATATTTTATGATGAAATTACAGTTTATTCGGTAGTTTAACGATTAATACTATTAAATACTACAGCCTCCAATATTTATATTTTGCAATTGACTCGCCGATACAGTATGATACCACAATTCAAGGTGACGCGTCAACGGGTGACCATATTTTTGTTTGACAATTTTGGTTCCGGTTTTTTGTTCGAGAATGAACCGACGAACCTAATGAGTAGATTACCTTCAACCACTAGCAATCAGATAAGGCAAGAAATAAAATATGTAGCTAGGAAATAATAAAATACCAAAAACGGATTACGGATTTGTTAAAAAAAAAATTGACAGATTATGGTGCTCCTCGATCGTCAGGGAAGAAAACTGCTAAGCGAATCCATTCATTGATTGGGATAATGGGATTGATTTGGATTCAGTAGAAACATTGATGAACGGACGGACGGAATCAATCAGTAAAGGGAAGGGGAGGGACCTTGTTGACGGAGGAGCAGACGAATTTGCAGCCGAGAACAATGTGACTGAGGAGGATGGTGAAGTCGCCGCGAGATTCCGGGTGCTTCGACTGCTCGTTCAGCACGTACCTCGTTATCGTCATCAAGTCCGTCCGCAGTGCATCCGCCGCATGATCCATCTTTATTTTCCTTCTTTTCTTCTTCAATGGAGGCAGGCAGAGATACAGACAGAGAGGGGAGTCGGAGATTTTTATTTTTTAATTTTCCGCACTTTATACAGGGATGTTTTGGTCGCGCGGTTCGAGGAGGGGATAACCGAGGACAGGAGGAGTGAGGTGGGGCCCGCCTGATCTGGAGCACACGTGGCGTCAGGAGAGTGAAGGAGTGTGGTGTGTGGCCGTCACTGCGGATAACTCTTTTCTCTCCCCTCTCTCTCTCTGTCACTCAATTCGACAGTTATGCGGTTCTTGTCTACGTCTGCGTGCGTTGGAGGGACGAGATACGGTGACAACCCCAGATTCACAACCAAGGGTATTTTGAGTATGAAAAAAATGAATATATTAATTACGTTTTTTGTATTAATTATATTGGGAATTAAAAACCCATATTAAATACAATTTTTTTCTGAAATTTAAATCCTATAAATTAATATCTCTATCTATCTCTCTCTCTTCCTTTCTCTAGCAGCCACTCCGCATCGACCGACAAACTTTTTCTCCGACAAATTCTCTCCGGCAGACTCCTTCCGGCAACCTGAAAAAATGTACCAATGCGTTAAAAAGTGTACCAATCTATTAGTCTACTGATAATTAATATACCAGTGCTAGTGGTACGCTACCAGTACGTTAAAAATGTAGCGGTACCAGTAAAAAATGTACCAGTACTAGTGGTACGCTACCAGTAGAGAATAACACAACGCTACTAGCACTGGTAGCGCTACCACTAGCACTGGTAGCGCTACCACTAGCATTGGTAGCGGTACCAGTAGCAAATAAATAAAAAACAGATGATAGTGGTACCAGATGATAGGGGAGCCACTGGTATTGGTACCAGTGAGTAGTGGTAGCGTACCAATAGCGCTACCAGTGGTATTGGTACCAATAGTGCTACCAGTGGTATTGGTACCGGTAGAGACTATCAGATCAGGAAAAAATAGGGATGAGTCTTGACCTCGCGGTGGCGACGACATAAAAATGGTGGTGGAAGGGGAGGACAGCGGCGCGGCGAGGCGCGGGGGGAGGACAGCGGCGCGGCCGGTTCCTTGCCGGCCGGGGGGGGGGGGGCAGCTGCTTCTCCTTGATTGTTTTCGTGGTGGTGCTTATGGGAAGCTGCTGCAGCTGCTGTGATGGGGATGAGATCTCATCCATGGCGGTGGAGAGAGGGGGAGGAGAGGAAAGAGAGAGATGAGGGTGGGTGGAGAGAGGCGGCAGCGGTGGTGGAGGCCGGCGGCAGTGCTGTCTGGAGAGAGGGAGGAGGGAAAGAGAGAGATGATGGGGAGAGGGAGGAGTTAGAGGTTTTATTTTATTTATATGGGAGGGAGAATGATTGGGTGTGTTAACATTTTTCCTTTCCAAAAATACCCTTCTTTTAATCCTAACCATCAACTTAAAAAAAGAAGAAAGAGACAGGAAAGAGAGTGTATCCAACGGTTAGTGAGTGGGTTGTGAATCTCACAACCCCTAAGAGGGTTGTCACCGTATCTCATCCCTGCGTTGGATGGCAATGGGTAGGGTTGGGTCGGGTTTTGCCAAATCCAAACTCAAATTCATTAGTTTATCCGTGAAAAAAATTCGGGGTAAAACTCATTGGGTTTGAATAACTCAAACCCAACCTAATCTGTTGGGTATCCGCGGGTTTTTGTCGTAAAAGATTTACAATAACAAGTTCCTATCAAAACTAAAGTCAAATATCAATCTCTAAATACAAATTATCCATATTTAAAACACTATTATAGAAAATTCAAGCAAATCACAAATTAAGTATACAAATTGTTCAACACCAATCTAGAAAACTCAAATCCATAAATAACATGATTGATTGAAAGCTTCTTCCTTTCAATTAAGTTTCTAGAATATACCTCGGATACCACTTAGACTGTCTCCAACCCAAGCATGCAAATTTGGAGAAAGAGAGGTTTTTGGCTTTTTTTCATCTCCAATCCACCAATTATTTGGCTTGCAAATTTGAAAATGGGCTTGGGGGTGGATAGATAGAAGCTGATATGGAAAAATGCAAGGAGAAGGTGGGGGACCAACCATGGAACCCAAGCCCACATGCTGGGGCCCTCCACTTTCCAGCATCTTTTTTTTTTTTTTACTTTCTTAATTTTTGATTGGTTGGTTATGAGTTGGGAAGGCAAATTTAGAAGGTTTAGGGTTGGAGCAAAAAAGTGTTTTTGGAAAGTAAAAATGCACATTTGAGAGCCTGAGAGGCTAAATATAACCTTTTGGGTTGGAGTTAGTCTTAAGTTTCATAATTGAGGCAGACATACCACTTAAGTTTGATTAAGGCGTCGGGTACCACTGAACTCTATTATTTGTGCACCCGGTACCACTTAAGTTTAATGTTAAGTGCATTCCGTTAAAGTTAACAGAATATCCTAAGAATATTCTGTTTTCTAAATGTCTTAATTGGTCATTCTACTTTTCTTATTGTAAAAAATCATTTTAACTTATGAAAAACATCAATTTTTATTATTTAATTGGTATCCTCTTTTAAAAACTTGATACCAAATTAATTTTTTAATAGAAAATTTAAAATCAATTATCATTATAAGTATTTTCAATTATCATTATAAGTATTTTCAATTATCATTATGTTTTCTAAAAATTGAATTATTCTCTTTTTTTAAAGATTTTGATACCAAACCAATTTTTTAATAGGAAATGTAGAATCAATTATCATTATAAGTACTTTAAATTACCATTATGTGTTATAATAATAGAATAATTTGCTTAAGCAAATATATCCTATGAATTCTATATCGATATAAATAATATGAGGATGTTATATTTAATTCTCGTACATCATCTGGATGTTGTATAATTTTCTTGGTTACTTTCGTTCTAAATTTTCTTCAATTACTGTAATATGTTTAATTCTTTCTGACTATGTTCCATTTATCTTTCTTTGGTCTTGATGTATTGATGATCAATTAGATTCTATTTTAACTATTTTTATTGATTTTGAATATTGATTATTATGTTCTATATATGTATTCTTCTTTGATATTTGTTTATTATTTTTACTAACTTATCTATTTTATTGAAAATTTTGATTAATCATTTAAGTAATATTATGTTTTGAAGGTTTTCTTAATTTCTATATTAGATAAAAACTCGTTGAAATATAGTTTTGGATGCTTTTAAAAGTTTTGGGTACCAAAAAGTAATTAAAATTTTGGGTTGGATGGAAAACTAGACGGATGCACATTTTGGTGACTTTAATGGTACCCAACGCCCTATTCAAACTTAAGTGGTATGTCTGCCCCAATTCTCAAACTTTAGTGGTACTCGAGGTATTTTACCCATAACATCAACTTCATTCTACACCATTAGAAAGAAAAAATTAGACATGTCTCCACAAACATAAATAAGATTAGTTGTTTAGAATATTAAATATACCGAGAAAATTAATTATATGGGTGTGGGCGGGTACCCATGAGTCGGGTTTACCTAAACCCAAACCCAACCCGACCTGATGAATAGTGAACAGGTTTATAACCCAACCCGGCCCAAATCTCGTCAACACAAATTTTATCCGCATTGACCGGGTTGGTTCGGATGGGTACCCGTAGGTTCGGGTTTTGTTACCACCTTCCCCCTGCCTTTGTTTTCTTCTCCCAGAAACTTATGCTTTACTACTATAACATGCTGCTGATGCGGGCCGCGTGTTTGTTTGGTGCTAATGGGCCGGGTCGGTTTAGCTTTTGAGCTTATCCAACTTGGTGGATTTGGGTGCTGGATGATTGGATCCATCTGGATTTTGTCAAAAGCTATTCTTTGGCGAGGCTTGTTTCCGGCTCAGGGACCGGGATGAATAGATCGTAGCCATGAATGGATTTGTAGATATTTATTCATGGGAGATACGAATGGTATCGTGAAATCTACACGTCATTATAGGCCTCATATTCGGTTGGTTCGGTTATGACCAAATATAGTTAGTCGGTTCTCTATTAACTATTTAGTAATTTTTGCTAACTGTTATCACGATACAAGAAATTTTAATTAATTGGTAATTCTTACCGTATTAAGAAAAGCAATAAGATAAGGAGAACAAAAAATTTTATGAACAACAACTTTTAATATGTTGTAATTTTTTTTTATGGTTTAATCAAAATTTCATTAAAGACGGATACTCAAAAATGCCTTGAGCACCTATCAACTCATACAACCATCATAATTGATTACAAAGAAAAACCTGTTTCTATTACGAGAAAGATAACTCCCCTAGTCAACCCTGTTTAGGCTAGCGTGCAATCTCTGGAAATAAACCAGCTCTATATAGCACAATACACTTCAACTCGACACATATCAAAGCAGGAGATAATTGCCGCATTAGAGCCATATAAGCAAAAACAACGCTCCCTCCACACAAGACTGATAATTAAACACCATACTAAGCGACCAAGTACAACCCCTGGCATATACATGACAATTTTAACTCTAGTTAATACCATGTCACAAATTCGTATTAATAAATAAGAAGTTCATGTATCGGATTCACTAAAAATACAAATACGTATACTGAGATGATTAATAGCAACGTTTATGTACTGAGATGACCGAATCATAAATATTTAAACCGTCAAATTAACCTTCTTAGTTTCATTTTTAGTCTCGTTATCATAGTAATTATATGGGCACTTAATCATATGCTTTCAGAATCCGAACGGATACTGAACTGAAAAAATTTGTGGTTGATGATTCAATGCCGTTATAGAATCGTTTGTTAACTGTTGAAAGAACCGCTGATGCGCTATAACAAAAAAAATTAAAAGCCATATACAATAAAAAAGAATGCAATAATGGTTTTTGTTAATAATTACTAATTAGTGTATACCCAAAAAAATTATTATTTGAAAAAAAACAAAAATTTAGCAATGGGATTTTTTTATGTAAAGCATGGGCTTTTAATCGATAGTTTGGGCCTCCAGTTATTGTAGTTTCCCGCGGGAGCCCAAACGACTGCTAATGAGTTATTTCTTTGGGCTTAGCTAGAATCAACCGCTCTCTCTTTTTGTGTGGGGTCTAGTCTCATAATGATTTCATGACCCAATAAGAAGCCCATACCCAAAGGAGCAAGTGTGTGAATGTTGCTTGATAACTGCAGGCTGCAGCTTTCATTTTTTTTGGGCAATGTCTATTTTTTACCCAAACCTTTTTCAGATTCTTTTATTTTAACCAAACCTATTGAATTCCTAAAAATTATCCAAACGTTAACTCTCCGTCAACTTTTCTGTTAGTAATGCTGACTAAGTATGACCATAATGAGTTGACTTCCTACGTGGCGGTCAGAATACCATCATTTACTATTTTTAATAAAAATATTATCAAAAAACAAAACAAAATCCCACCCCTCACGTGGACGAAATAAGTAACGGTAACAGAATGAATGCCCAGACTTTGATAAATTATAATACGTTTGGATAATAAATAGAATTTCTATAGGTTTGGTTAAAATAAAAGAATCTGAAAAAGGTTTGGGTAAAAAATAGACATTGCCCTTTTTTTTTTCCTGGTTCTTTCAACACTACTCTCTCTCTCTCTCAATTCCCACACAGAGTCCATCCATGTTACTGTTGTGCCCCACACATGCTTCAGTATTAATAGCAAGCTGGGTTGGTTGGTTGGTTAAATGGTCTTTTCAGGTTGTAAAGATCGACAACACTGATTAGTACTAGTAGTAGCAGTAATGGGTTTTCATGGGGAAAGCTCATGGAATGGAATGGAATGGAATGGAATGACACCACCAGCTAACCCAAACCGTTATGGTTGGTTAAAAGTTAAATTCTTTTTTACTGCTTCTTTTGCCAGTGCTGTTTTTCTGTTGGTCTCTGTTCCCCTTGAGATTCTTCCACCATGGCTTGTAATTATTGGAGTTTGGCAGAGAGATTCCTGGCACTTTTCTGCAAGAGTACTGTAAAATGCATGAATGCCTCTTTAAATGTTGGTGGGGCCATTCTCAGTTTGTCCTGCCCCCTCTTCTTTTCTGTTTTTCACTGCACCCCACCAATTATTTACCACGGACTGTGGAGTAGGTGGTAATTATTATGAGTTAGTGAAATTAGGTCGGGATAGCTAGGTACGAGGAGCTATGTAAGAAAGTGGTTAAGTACAATACATGAATCTCTTTCAATAACTTGAGTTATTGTAATTAATTGGTTTATGATATGGTTCAGAGTTAATATGTCCTTGACGTCACGTGTTTAAATCCTCACGACCCCTAATATTAACCGTTGTCACATTGTATGTCGGGTCTGTGCAAACTTAATTTAGTTTGGAGAATTCCTGTTTGGTTTTGAGTGTTTCCTTCGGAGCTATGTGCACATTATAATATAATGTGTCATTACAGAAATGCAGGTAATGAACGATGTTAGAACAAGAAAGTAAAAAAAAAAAAAAAAAAATACATGTTCATGTGATTCATTAATACGAAATGTGTTAGTTAATTTACGGGAAGTAGAGATCAGTTTAGTGTCTCACAGTATTTGGGTTTTGCAGAAAGAAAAAAGAGAGAGAAGCGTCGCTAACGGCAATGGGATAGGAGATAGGGCAATGAAGTATGAAGATCCCAATGTGGTGTGCTGTGGTGCGTGGGAGAGGAATTCTTTCTTTCTTTCTTTCTTTCGCAAGCAAAGGCAAAGCACACAGAGAAGAGAAGAGAAGAGAAGAAACAAGAAAGTAAAGAAAATCGGCGGCTGGCAGAAGCAACAGCACACTACGCTACGCTTTACAGTTGCCCAGAAAACCGCTGCTCCCATCCATCATTTACGTCAACTCAGCAATTGCAAACCAAAACAACCTACTGACTGAACTATATAATAATTGGAGTTTGTTTGAACTGGATCCCAATAATTATTGTAACAAGATAACAAGAAGTGACGCCACATTACCACAGTTTCTCTCATGCATCCTCATAATCAGTAATAGGTGAGGGGCTTATCCTCTTATCCAACAATACTTTGTTTTTTTTTTCTTCCGTTGGAAGTTAAAGCTTTTAGGAGATAGAAGTGGACATACGATGACATAATATTGCCAATTGCAAACAAAGATGCGGGAGAAAGAGATCGAAAAAGCAAACAAGTCCCCCGTGAGAGGCGATTTGCCCCTCACCTATATTTTTTTCCCGAGTATAAGTGAGGCGGGTTGGGTTTGGATACTCTTGACCTAACTTGTATTGTCCTACTTCATTCTCGACTCTTCGTCTAAATTATATGCAATTTAACTTTTATTATCTAATATTTGAGCTATAATGAAGTTGTAAAAGAAAGAGAATTTTAATTTCTCGAATAATTTAACTAAATTTATTATTTTAGATATAAATAAATATTTCTAATTTTTTTCTTTTAAATTATATACTCATATAGCAGACCTCGACTTAACCGGCCTGTAACAAGGAAAATATGAGTATCGAGATACCAACTTCAAACCTGCCTCGTTGTCATTTCTAGTTCTGACATTTCCTTTCATTTCTCGCCATTTCATCTTGGGAGGGAGGGGAGGGGCCTCCGGGGTTTTTTGGAAGTTGCGATTGTTTGGTGAGATTGTTACTATACATGTATTGTTTAGAATACATCATTTTTTTAAAGTTTAGGTAATGTCTATTTTTTATCCTAACCTTTTCATATTCTTTTTTATTATCCAATATATTAAAATGCTATTAATTAGCCAAATTTTTTTGTAATGCGTCAAAATATTAGCCAGTTGTACTTTATCGCTAATAATTTTGTAACTATTTTCTTATTCTAAATACTAAAATTTCGGAATGTTGATTTTCATGTGTCTCTTCCAAGTCAATATTATGTTGTCAAGTCAATATTACTAACAAAATTGTTAACTGAAAGTTAACATTCGTCTAATTTTTAGTATTTTAATTGGTTTGACTAATAAAAAAGAATCCAAAAAATGTTTGGCTAATAAATAGTCATTGCCCTTTAATTTTTTAGCAAAAACTATACATGGATTTTTTATGTGATGTGACTTAAACTATCACTCAAAATGAGTGATTGTTTTATCTCAACTTTCGTTGTGATTGTTGAGTTGAAATTATTTTCGCTCAACTTTTAACAGATACATAATCACACATACCAAACATTATACTTTACAAATCAAATTCGACAACACATATAATATTATACATATATCTACAAAAATACATCTATTTAAAATTCGCAATTTCCAAACAATCCGGGAGTCATTATAACAAGTTTGTCAACCCTCGGATCGACCCGCGGGTTGACCCACTTTGACCCTGACCCAGTGAGAAAAACGTGCCGCACGCACCCGCCGGGTCGACCGCTACAAGGTATCGGGTTGGAGGTCAAATTGTATAATTATTTTCTTTGGTTTGCGAAATGCACCTGTTTTCCGATTTTTCTTACCGCCTAACTTAATCTTGGGAATCCTTAGTTGAACATTTGAATATTGATGTTATATAAGTGTGTGTGAATTTTCAAAATATGTTGGATCTAAGTAAGACATGTTATTTTGGTGTAATGTTAATTATATGTTATTACTCATATATTAGATGAGATTTGATATAATTTATCAGGATAAGTACAATATAATGACTGTTTCCATATTTCCGAGCTAAAACGGGTTAAAACGGGTGACCCGTTAACCCTTGACCCACTAATTCAACCGGATCCGACTCAATTGACAACCTTCCATTATATAAATCTACATTCTTCGCCTCCCAACCTTACAATTTGTGACCCGTTAACCCTTGACCCACTAATTCAATCGGATCCGACTCAATTGACAACCTTCCATTATATAAATCTACATTCTTCGCCTCCCAACCTTACAATTTGTTCCTTGTGGCCACATGGTGGCCTCCATACCTTTTGCTCCCAAATTCTTTTCTGTGCTCTCAATTTGTAGTTGGGCTGCTGCCCATTTTGCGGGTCCAACTACATAATCCTCTTTAACCATATATAAAAAAAGTTTACTTTGGTGCCTTTTAGCCTTTAGGCCATTTCTCTTATAATCATTTCTTTTAGGGCAACAAACTCCCCCTCAAATATATACTTTACTTGAGAGGCAGAGTTATCTATGTAACAGAACAGAACAAGCCTTGCATTACTCTAGGTTTATCAATCATATGTCGAATTTCAATTATCTTAGTTATTACCTTTTGTGTATGCTATTTTCATCATGAAACGTCTCTTCGATCTGTATTTTGTATATTCTAACATGAAAATATGGAGAATTTGAGAATCACATTTCAATAACTCGAATAATAGAAGAGTGGCTTCAGATATATTTGAATTATATTATTTGGTAACACATGTAACTTACCAACACGAAATTCTAATTACTAGGTTCCAATATTGGCACACGCTCACTTTACTTTATACTTAAATCACGTATTAATACACACTTAGAGTACTAGAACTCAAACACTAATGAAGAGAGGGAGAGTTGTTTAAGACACAATTAGAATACTAGAACTCAAAACACTAATGAAGAGAGGGAGAGTTGGACAATACGAGTGAGGTTATTGTTGCCTAACAAATTACATATTTTGATACTTCAAATTTAATTAAATTATAACTTAGTCACTATAATATATATTTTATATTTTGATACCCCAAATTTAATTTTAATTTAAAATCATTGAAAAATTATGTTTTGGTATCTAAATTTTATGAGATTTTTGTATCTACAATTTTTTAAATTCACATATTGGTCCAATGTTTAGATTTCACTTGAATCTATGAATCCAATCCACCATAACATAAAAGTATAAATTAAGTGTGTACCATACAAGATGTTGTATCACTCAACTATAAGAGAAAATTCGACCATTTTATATTTGCTCATTGCGTGAAACATGAAATAAATGATAAAAGAAAGACGACTTTAAAATATGGAAAGAGCGAAATATAAACTCATTTAATACATTTACGGGGTACTAAACAAACTTTATTGACTACATGTAACAAAATATGCGATATCTACATAAGCAAGTGTCAATAAATTGTTACGGTGAAAATGGTTGATTGTTGTGTTGACGACCAACTAAAAGAATTGGTCAAAACCTTTCCATCATATACTTTCTCTTCGTTTCATTTTTCACTCGTCTTCCATAACTTCTTTTTTTATTTCTTTCTTTGCCTTCTTCGTCTAACCCTAATTAGTATACTATTTTTATGTTCTAATCACAAGTATGTACGGTCCATATACGACTCACCAACAGTCTAGAAAATTAATAATTGAACCATGAACCACTAACTTTTTCAGCTCAATGTCAAGTCTAATAAAAAATAAATAAATATGGTTATTACTTATTAGAAAGTCGTCATTTTCCACTATGGGATTCGAAGGCGTAAAATTTTAAGCGAGTTCCAGTTTGTATTCCTTTTGCTTCTCTCTAGAGTTTGTCTTTTTCACCTGGGCTAGAATTTTCAACAATTATACATGGAATGTTTGGCTAGGTATCTACACATATCAAATAAATGGTTTCTATTTTTCCTATAAAAATTAAATAATTATCATCTTAAATACATCACCATAAAGGAATTAGGCCTCAACTATGCAAATTACAGTTTGGTATCTAGACTTAATAGATTTTTAGATTTATAACCTAAATTTACTTTTTTGGCGTATAAGTCCTCAAAATATTGATGGAACATTACATTTGAGTACCTAAAAATTTAATGTATTACATTTTGGTACCTAAACTTTTGAAGTTCTACAAGTAGGTCTAATTTTTGTATGTGTAATTAAAACACTCTCGGATAAATGGGTATCCATACCCAACTCATACACATTTAGATTATGGAAGTAAGTATTCATACCCTACTCAAACCCATTTACAAACTTCCAAACCCATATATACGTCACTCATACCCTACCCTACCTATAATCAATGGGTCTACTTGGGTTTAGGCAAATATAATTTATTAGCCAAAATTTTAAAAAAAAAAATTATGTTGACTTCCATATATCTCTTATCAATCAATATCATATTGTCTAGTCAATATTACTAACAAAACTAGGGGTGACCGTTCGGTTACTGGTTAACCGATAACCAAAGTAATCGAATTTCAGTCGATTATCGGAGGCTGGACGAAATGGTTTTTGGTCTTAAAAGTGGTTCGGTTAACCGATAACCGAGATAACTGAGAAACCGAAGCATATTTCGGTCGGTTTTCGGTAGAGGGGGTGGTTATTTCGGTTAATCGATAACCGACCGATCGGTTATCGGTTATAACCGAAATAACCGAACTACCACCCCTAAACAAAACTGCCAACAAAAAATTAATTTTAGACTAATAAGACTAACTAAACACCATAACGAATCACATAATACAGGACCATAGGCCATCTTCGCTCTGCGATAAGGCGCGACATCGCCACCTAGTATATATATACGGACTACCGCGGATGGTGTATTAACAAGTCAATGGAATACTCCATAGAAAAATTTAAACCATACCGATACTGAGTATCAACATGTATGTATTAACCAATACCAAGCTTTACCAGAGCTTTACCTAGCAAACTCACAACCAACTAATCCAGGATTTGAGTGCTCTTCTTCTTCTTCTTCTTCATGAGCAACAAGTACCGAGCTGTAGTATTACTCTTTTATCATTAATGGATACTTTTTTTTATAATCTTAATGGATACTTTAGTTGCCACATAGTTGGGAATTGGTAATTATTATCTCTTTTTTAAGTGGTTATTTGTTAATTAATCCCCGGCGCTTACCATGATCAAGTAGCTAGCTAGCTAGCTAGCTAGGCATCGTAATTAATGCACAGCAGCTAGATGCCTCATCTCCTCGGGATCGCTTTCTCTGAGTTTTTATTGTTTACCCTACACATACACATACACATACACATGCTCTCATGTTCTAATGATTCAACATTGTGAAAGTACATCACAACAAAGTGTAAAAATGTAGATAGATAACTAATCGTTAATTAATGCATGTTTTTTGAGATCTTAAGCACATGCGGTCATTATATATTTGCTTGTTAATCACTCTTTTTTACTTGCCGTTACGGTTTTACTCATGGGTGTCCTCCCAAAAAGACCTTGTACTAATAAGTTTGGTGGACACTAATATAAGGGTTCCTTCCCTTGTATTACCGATGTGATACTTGGATTGTCCTCATAACAATACTCCCCTAAAGCCAAGAACCACGAACTTCGTGTCCTCACCTCAACTATTATCTTGATCCGCCATACATCTTGTATCGATGGGCTTCTCGATACACAAATTTTTTCAGACGCAAAATTCACTTCGAGATTTAAATGAGATTTACTCTTAATTTCGTGGAGGCTATTGGCCGGTGCGCGAGATACAAAAGAGAAAGAAAGGGAATTATTGGAGAAGAGGTGATAAGTGAAGTGTGGGTGTTAATTTGAGGGCCGGAATTTTTTGGTCTCATTATTATTGATCATCGCCATGTAGAGAAAAGAGCGAAAAGAGCTTACTACAAGAAAGGAAGTATACATAATTTAATTATAGGTAAGGGGCCTTCCATTATTTAACCCTATTCGAAGACCATAATCATCATGAATGAATGTGATGATTGTAATGACTTTTGATATTTAATTCACCCTTAATTGTAAGTGGCGCATTCTTCTTCTCTTCAACCAAATGTCTACATGATTGGCGTAAAAGTGAACCCAAATATAAAACTTACAAAAGCAAGAAAATTAAAGGGGAAATCATAATTTGGTGCTGAAAATGACTTTAGATACTTTTCGAGTTTTTAACTAATTAGTGATAATTAATGACTTCACGGAATTACAGGTTAGCTAGGTATGCAAATGAGCCAACCCGCTAGCGAGCAATTCGGCGTTCAAATTGTAAAAATTCGTTCTATACTCGGTTTGTTATTTAACAAGTCGACTTGTGAGCTGATTCGTTAGTGAACGACTCAAACTCAAACTAAACAAAAAAAAAAAAAAACTCGACTTGACTCGTTTACAACCCTAGGTAGGATATCTTGAGATTATGAGTATCCAGAGTGGGTTCACCTTAATTTGCTCTCCTTCCATGGGGTTTTGGGATTGTAGATGGGACGAACACCACTTTGTGGATGGGTCACATTCAAGTGATTGCCTATGGAAAAGGGGAAGGGTTAAAAGAGAGAAATAGAAAAGTTGATGAAAGCTTTAAATTCTCTTTGTTGTGTGTGTTTGTGCTCATTCGAGAAATGTGTGATGTATATACAACCCCCTTGAACATTCATTGTAATGTAACATTTCCTTTCCTTAGCTTCCTTTCTTTCCTTTCATAAGATTATATATATTATTGATGCTTTTCCTTTTGTTCAGTAAATTGAAAAAATAAAAGGCGTAAATGGCCCTTACACTGTACAGACAGATACAATTTACTGCTCATTTAGACTGTAAATTACTGTAGCAGCTTGGCGTGGGACTGCATGTGTGCTGGTGCTTCGTGTTCCCCGGTTGCTTTTGCGTGGTCTTCGGTAGCCTCTTGGTCGCTGCCTCTGTGACTGGATCATTGTTGGATGGGCACCTGTCCGTTTGCCGGTTTGGGTTTCATCTTTGACGGTTGTGGCGTTGTTGTGGGTAGCCTTGGGGTTCCCGTTTCTGTACACGTGTTGTTGATCTAGGTACCTGAGGTTTTGGGCCTGGCGTTGAGCGTGGAGTTTCTGGAGCTATTGTTGTGCTGTGTCAGGGAAGAAAGAGTGGGTATTTGGATGGGATATTGAGTGGGAAATCTTACCTTTTTTCTCTGGTGTGCATACGTTGGTCATCAAGTGCCTAAGAGCTATGGATGGGATTTCTCTCTCGGGTTTGCATACGTTGGTCATCAAGTGCCTAAGAGCTATGGATGGGATTTCCCCCTCTGGTGAATTCGTTTCCCATCAAGTGCCTACGAGCTATAGATGGGATATATGAGAGAAGGAGGGATGTGGATCTTTGTTTCTATCCAAGGTGAGATTAAAATATTTTGTTGCCATGCATATATGGGGTTAGGCAAGAGGCGTTGGCCCTTTTCCCGCCCATACACGTTTCTACTTTTGTCAGGTTGCCTCGATTTTCTATAACGTTAGTCGATTATGTAGCTATGGGCGATTGGTTGTTTGTTTCTAGGGAGATATATATTCTTGGTCTTTATTATACGTTGTTTTTTCCCTGTGCTCTGTCCTTTCTTTTTCTTTCATCATCTGTGCTCTCTTATTTTTCTCGGTGGTCTCCGTTTTCCCTCTGAACTCGCCGCTCTGGTTTTTGTTCTAAGCTTGGTGGCACTCATGGACTCTACGCTGCTGTGTAATCTCAGAGGGGGTAGTAGGAATGTTACCTTGCGCCTTAGGTTGCTTCATATGTGGCTTGCCAAGACTCCGTCTGGATCAAGGATCTTCAACCATTGTTGTCTGTGGGTTGATCAAACGGTACACCTTTTTAGATCCACTGCGTTGTTCCATTTTGCTGTGTGTTTTCCAGTGTTTGTTGAGTTGTTGATCGATTTTGGTTTGTTTTCTTGCACCATGTCATTTATAATGTTTAAGTTTGTGTGTGTCTTATCCTTTTCTTGCCGAAGTAATCAGGTTGTGTTGTTATTTATTTTTTCAATTTTTTTTTGGATTTTAATTTCTTTTCTTGGGGTGCCTCTGTTTTGTAGGGTATGCTTATTCAGTCTTTATCGGATCCTGATATGGCCAAAGATACTGAGCGTGCTCTTCGCGTTGGGACCATTTATGTCATCAGCAAATTTGGCCTTCATCAAGCAAGAGGACTCTATCGATCTTGCTCTTTTGACTTGACCATGCACGTGACCAGGTCAACAGGTTTTCAGGCATGCACTCTTCCAGTTGCTGGTTTCCCCACTGAATCCTTTGAGATCATGCCGTTTGACCAGCTGCATACCAGGAATGGAAATCATGCCATTCTTACAGGTATGAGTCTTGGTCTATGTGTTCTGACCTTACATTTTGCATGGTGTGGACTGCTGCTCTTATTTGATTTCGGCCTGGTTGCTCATGATTGTGTATCTTTGCCACAGATGTTATTGGTCGTCTTCATGCTATCAGTGGAATTGGTCATCAGATTACTGAGTTTGGATCAACACCCAAGCAAAACTTGGTTCTTGAGAATGATCGGTGCGTGTGTTTCAGTGTAATGTTGACGACATGTATTGTTGTGTATGCCTGATTGTTTTCCCTTTTGTGTATAGAGGTGAGACCTTCACTGTCACACTATGGAATGAGCTGGCCACACTTCTCGATCCTGCTGCTCTAATCCAGGCGGATCTTATTGAGCCAGTGATAATTGCTATTGGGGGTCTGATGATATCTATGGTCAATGGTGTGTCTTTATGGTTTTCGCCAAAAAACTTTTTATTGTGTTATAGTTTCGCCCTCACCTGTGGATTGCTAATATTTTTTTTCCCTGCAGAGATCTGTGTTGGCTCCAGTTCCTCGGGGACAAGAGTGGCTGTTAACCCACAAGTTCCAGAAGCATTTCACTTGGCTGCCCGGTCAGTTCTTTATTCTTATGCCTGTTATTCGAGATTCAAAATTCCACTCCATCTGGACAATAATTCCACATGTTCAATCAAGAAAGGAACCCATCTAGCCGAGCTTATGCAAGAAGCAAAGTTGATTGTGTGGGACGAGGCCCCGATGGCGCACAGACAAGCTTTCGAGGCTCTGAATAGAACACTCTGTGATTTAATGAATGTACCTTTGGCTGGACCTGGGCATAAATTATTTGGGGGGAAAACAGTGTTGCTTGGAGGTGATTTTAGGCAGACCCTGCCAGTTATTCCTGATTCTGGGCGTGAGCAAACAATTGAATCCTCACTAACAAGATCTGAAATATGGAGTTCTTTCACTTTGTTGAGGCTGAAAAGAAACATGAGATTGAGCAATTCATCAATTAATGAGTCAACAATCAGCCATGGATTGACATTCAGAGAATGGGTGTTGGCACTTGGTGATGGAAGACTTCCAACCAAACGTTTCAAGGAGGACACTCCATCAGACTGGATTAAGATCCCAGATATGTTTTTGGTACAATCAGGAGTAGACCCAGTTGCCTCTATAGCATCAAAATTTTATGATTCATTCTCTGAAAATTACAAAAATGCTGCGTATATCACAGGCAGGGCAATTGTCACCCCCACAAATGCAAAGGTCAGTGAAGTGAATGAATTTATGTTGGAGCAGGTGCCTGGTCTGATCCGCTCTTATTATAGCTCAGATTCTATGCAACGAGATGCAGAAGTACCAGAGTCATTCGATGAAACCTACCCGATTGAATTCTTGAATAAGCTCACATTTAATGGAGTACCAGACCATGAGATCAAGCTGAAAGTTGCCACACCAATAATGCTGCTGCGTAATTTGAATCCATCAGATGGTCTCTGTAATGGGACAAGGATCATGATAACAGAGTTGGGAGAGAATATAATTAAAGGAAACATCATGGGTGGGGCTTTTGACGAGAAACCTGTGATTGTACCAAGAATTGTGTTGAATGTAGAGGACAAGAGGTGGCCATTCATTCTCAAAAGAAGACAATTTCCTGTAAGACTTTGTTATGGAATGACCATAAACAAGAGCCAAGGTCAAACTCTTGAGAAAGTGGGAGTTTATCTGCCGGATCCAGTATTTAGCCATGGTCAGTTATATGTGGCCGTTTCAAGAGTTAAATCAGCTGTTGGTCTGCAATTTCTTATCATAAACACAGGTGGTATTCCAAACAACTACACAAGAAACATTGTGTTTGCAGAAGCTTTCGAAGATATCAATACAGATCGCATGATTGCAACACAAACATAGCAGGTACATTTGCTAATAGAAAAATCTCTTTCTTTCTCAGCACACAATAGTTTTTGTTTAATTGAATTTATTTGTTTGGTTCGTGTGTATGGATGGATACTCATGAAAGAACAGCTTTTCTGCATAGTATTCCAGGATTGCTTATGTCATATACTTTTGGATGCAGCCAGCCTTCACAAATACTGAGCTTTAGACCTCCAGATTACATAGGTACAACCATCAAAGTTCTGGTGTTTGCATTAGATAAGTATAGTTTGTAGTACGGTTTAGAATGAATCACTTTTACCTCTTTCTGCAGACAAACATAGAAGTTTCGTCATGTTGGTGATCTTAGAGAAACGAAATGTGATATCCTGTAGACACAAGGGATCAACGTTGTGGAGCAAAACATTTATCTTCCTCGCCTTAGTAAGGTTGTTGTTTTGCTGCTGCAATTCTGATTTAGTTATATAGAGCTCATTCATGTAATTAAGTGATAAGTAAAGTCCTGTACATATAGTGGATGAATAGTTCCAATGGGGCTGTTTAGCCTTCTCACCTTAATGAATATGAAGTAGTTTATTTCTGCAGCAATTCTGGCTATATTATGTGAAGAACAATCATCTGGTATATGCTTAACAATTATTTGAGCCTCTGATAGCATTAATGTGGTGAAGTAAATTTCAAACAAATCAAACATATATATTTCCCCTGCATTCACCCCTGTGAAACTATGCAGAATTCTGCATGTATTATGATCAACATTTTCATTTGCTTCCAGTTAGACATATATTTATTTACTTAACAATTTATATTGTTTTAGTGATACAAAATATAAACATAATGGTAACTCACAAATTGGAACAGGTCCCAGCGCGAAGCGCGGGCTAAGAGACCTAGTATGTGTCAAGGAGCAAAGGGTATATAAAGGATGAAGGGACATTCTTCTTTTTTTATTAATTATTGAAAAGTGGAAGGAGGGAAAGAATCGTCGTCGTCTCCACTCTCCAGTTGGTGGGATGCTTTGCTTGGCTGGTGCCAGTGAAGAAGAGAAAAATGGGGAAGAAGAAGGAAGGGAAGGGATGCTTTGCTAAACCTGGAGGTCGAATCCACGGGGCACATGGTAGACAAGAAGATGTAAGTGTACATTCACGTCACATGCCCACCACCACCATTTCCACCTCCATGTGAATTACTTACTTAACCTTTTGTCTATTTCTTACCTTTCCTTTTCCCTTTTCCCACCATCCCCTCTCTTTGCCGCGGCGGATATAGGACATAGTAACTCAACAAACACGGAATCAAATATCTAAAATCAAAAAATTTGGAAGTACTATATTAAGTCTGAACTCAGACAAAGACTGGACCGTGATCCAAATTGGCCTCCTCATGGATCCGCCACTGTCTCTTTGTCCTTCATAGTTTTTACCACTTTTTTGGTGCACCCACTTTTGGCGCACCCACTTTTTTGGGTACACTCAGCGCACCCGCCTCATAATCATCATTCTGAGCATGCGATTCATGTCAAAATGGTATCAATTTTTGCTTATGATATTATGAACAATAAGCTAATGAATTTTTGCTTATATATTTCCTACGGTAACTTGAAGTAAGGTAACTTGCATTTTTTTTTACCTGCTATAGCAGGTTTCACAGGTCGTATTACGTAAAATACAATAGGCATTACATAATGGTTACGTAACATATGATAATCTTACGTAACAGTTGTAAAAGATCATTACGGAAGCCTTACGTAATAGAATGTGTGTTTACGTAATGATCATTAACCTCACGTTACGTAAAATGCTAAGTCATTACAAAAGCCTTACGTAACGCTACTGATTTAACTGTTACGTAAGAAATAATTGTCGTTCCGTAACCTTTACGTAATGGAAGGTCTTTTTACGTAATGAGTATTAACCTTGCGTTACGTAAAGTGCTAAGTCATTACGGAAGCCTTACGTAACGCTTCCGATTTAACTGTTACGTAAGAAATAATTATAATTCCGTAACCTTTACGTAGTGAATATGTATTTTAGGTAACATTTGTAAAATATCATTACGGAAGCCTTACGTAATAGAAGATTTCTTCACGTAATGAGTATTAATGTCGTGTTACGTAAAGAGCTAAGTTATTACGGAAGGCTTACGTAACGCTTCTAATTCAATAAGAATTAAAAAATGAAATGTTAAAATATGGAAAGACAACTAAATGTGAAAAAGGAAAGAAAAAAAATAGAAAAAGGTAACTTGGAATGTGGTGACCGGCAACCCATGTTGCCATTTATTTTTTTTTTTTAGTTATTTTTTATTTAATCAATGGTTCAAAATAAGTTTGGTCAATTTTAACGGTTTAGATCTATGCAAGTTACCTAACTTGAAATTATACCCAAGTTACTATAGGAGATCCCTATATACATAACTTAGCCCTAGCCGAGACCTGTAAGGAGAAGGAAGCTCGACTAACAAGCCTAATTACAAGTGTATTAATTATCATTCAACAGATATGGAAAAGACATTTGATAATGTAAACTGGGATGCTTGCTTTGAAAATGCAACATTAGATATGTGGACTTGTTTCATCCATTTCTTGTTCGTCCTTGTTAATGGTGAGGCTGCGAGATTCCTCAAGATTGAAAGTGTTTGATGTAGGGAGATCCTATGTCTCCACTCCTTTTTAGTTTGTTCATAGATGTTCCATCTAATCTATGATGTTGGTAAGATTAAGAGAAGCTGACATTGTTTCTGGTTTCTAAAGATCCTCTTGAGGCAAGGTGACGCACTTTTTTATACGGATGACACCATCATTTTCTTTCTGTGATGCCTACATCTAAGTAGCCAAAAAGTTTGGTTGATTATTGCATTTAAATGAAACTAAGATTCATGGAGGCAGCTAATGAGTTTTGAAGGATCATAAGTGCTCGAGGCCAACTATTTTTAGCCATCGGAGCACACCTCTCCACCTATAAAACTCCCAAATTAATCCTTGATCTCCTTTAAATATGCATGGTAATTGAATTCACACACCCATACTATATTCTATCTTATCTTCCAATTTACCACGTATGTCTTGAACATTGGATGGACAACTTTAAGCTACACAGATCGAGTCTCTCATCAAATATTTGTTGTTTACAAGGTGTAAAAAATAAAAAAGATCGGCTCAGCATGTTATATGCTGATTCCCAAAGAAAGAGAGCAAATTTTTATGATATGACAGTAATGTTCTCTAATTAATATCACTTGAAAACAAATCCTAAAGAAAGAACGGCAAAAGCTTCAATGCTGTCTTCGTAAACCTAGTTTACGTGTTTTGGTTTCTCTAGCAATCATTTGATTAACAGTTAAAATATTCTCTTAGTTCTGTCTTTGTGGTAAGCATGCATGATTCTAATTTCTAAGTACCCCATGGCAATGGCATGCATATAGTTTCAGCCTCAATATTTGACTTTCTACCTACCTAATCAATCATTTAGCGGATTCAAAATTATGTTTATATTTAACATGACCTCGTTAATTATTTGAAAAATGTTCCCACGCCATCCCACTTGGTAATTAAAATAGATCAGGGTCAAATTGATAATTATATCGCTGGTTTTCAATCGAAACTCCAAATTCGAATTCCAAGAACTGACTCTCATTTTCTTTTTCCTTCATCCCTCTAATAACACCTTGTAACGGGTCCTTGTGACTCTGTCAAAAAATTTGATAATTGTAATTATTGTCCAAATAAAAACGAAAATGCTTGTAATTGTTTTTTAATAAAGACAATAAAAGTTGTGGCCGCAAGGGAAGTGGCAAGAAAAAGGAATTACCTCCAACTTGGATCCACTTGTAATTTGTAGCCAATCTATCATAAGTTTATTCCCACTTGTTATACTAAGGCCACAACGGGTTGGCCGTTTTCTTCTTCTTTAACTTCCTTACTATATATTATTTTGATCATTTAGATTTGAACTTCAAACGACTCACACGTCATGTACATTCTAGAAATTCATTCGTGAGGCCTCCATTGGATCCAATTAACCAATATTGGATCCATTACGTCCAAATCGTAAACACAAGAGGAGATGTGTAGGTCATCCTATACTAAATAAGTGTCATCCTAATTGAATCCGTCCTTTTAAAGGGAATTTTTTTTCAAGCGATTGAAGACGGATTCTCATTAATGACGACACCTAGCCTAGCCAAATAGCGCTCCTTCTTCCTATCAAGTGTTGTGGAAATTGTTCACGTATACTATTTTCTTGCAATACAAGCAATCACATAAGATTAAGAAAACATACAAAGACGAGGAATTTTACAATGCTATATAGCATTGGTGCTATAGGTTTTTGCCTTTATGGTACAACTTGAAGTTGTACCTTTAACGTTATGGTACAACTTCATATTATACCTATACTATTTTGTACAAATTCTTTTATGGTACAACTTGAACTTGTACCATAACATAAGGGTACAAATTTCTTTATTGTACAACATGAAATCATACATTTAACGTTATGGTACAACTTTAAGTTGTACATTAAAGCACCAATGCTTTATAGCATAGTGGAAGTGCTCTGCAAAGACACATGCAAGCGTACTGGCCGATAGAATTCACTATCTCTCCTTAAATAATCTTATTCCCCTATAGTACCCAAAGTTATGGAATGATTCCTCCCAGGATAGAAAGGAAGTACATTTTCCGGCGTAGCGGTACCTCAAACCCCGGAACCCATCGAACGCAGCAAACCAGCGAGAATCACACTTGACTCGATTTCTCTTTTACAAGAATACAGAAAACTAGTTTTGGATTTTAGCAGAGTTTTGGTACCGGAAAAGCGTATATTTCTCATCATCAAAACTAGAGGGGGGGGGGTATGGTGCTATTTGTAGAAAATGAAGGGGTGCGTACGAAGGGAGGCAACTCTTCATATAGGTGGTTACACCCCAACCAACACATTGGTTCATTTAAAAATAATGAACCATTGGATCGGTTCGGCCCATGAAAGTTTGACCGGTTTGGTTATTCCAACCGCCACATCAGTTTGGTTTGATTTGGTTCAACTCGGTTTGGTCCGATTGGTTACACAAACCAATATTACTGATTACCACCATATTACATCAAATCGACTAAATTCGCGGTCATGCCTTCCCATAGATTACCAACATGGTACTTCAAGAGATTCTCTTGGATCTTTCCCCTTTTATTTCCATTCACACTATTGAAAAATTCCAACAATCCCCCACATGAATGGAGAATGTTGTATTTTAAAAACTATGCAAAAAATCGTGTGATTCTTGACCTAGAATTAGTTGCATCAGGGTAGGTAGGTTTCCCTTTGAACCTTCCTTAGTGAACATATATCGAGTATACTCACCAATCGGTAGATGTGATATCTTTGAACCGTCAATTTTGCTTGTATACTAAGACAACATATGTCATACAACTAACTCTTATCCGTTCACTGGTTCTCATTGTTGTGTTTGTTTTAGCCATGAACACCGTCTGGTCTGATGAGTGCTTAGAGAACTGGCCTTCTTTTATTCTCCTTGAAGCGGCTCCACTTCACACTCACATAGGTGATTTCTAAACGTGTATTTCGAAAACACTATTTGATCACACCACATGTCAAACTTAGAAACCATTAAAAACCTTTCACATTTTTAGGTTTACCCTTATAGTTAGACATTGTCTCATCATGAGAATGGACATTGAATAATTTGACAATGGGGACCATCATTCACAACTTTGTATGCTCCTTGAACCTAGAGGTTGGGTCTGCCAATCCTACTTATGTAGAGTTACCGCCATGATGAATTGTCCTAGGCTACAAGTCCATTCCCTTCGATGATTTAATTAATTTCTAGGTGGGCCCTCACTTTTGTTATCACTTGATCTAAAATGATAATCTCTGATAACTTCTCTAGAAATTAACCAATAACTAGTGTTATGTTTTCATTATCTGTGACGAGATTTTTCACATAACACTTCTAGCCCTTGCAATAACAACTTTGTGCACAAATGCGCTTTATTAACACCAGTCTTTGCAGGTCGTACTATCGAAATTCGCCGATCTTCGAGTGGGTATATATTTTAACTTGGAAATTTTCCCAAGATACTGCTCCCTATCAACCATAAATGCATATCCATTAATAGATTGCCTTTTGGTTCATCTGGTGAGTTCCCTTTAGGTACAATAAACCAAAGACTCGTCTCTTTTGATTCACTACACATCATGTGTGCTTGACTTGATTTGTTGCATTGCAATAATCATAACACATGCTAACGGTGTTGAAGTCGCTCTACTTCATTAACCTTAGAGTACTTCAGCTTCACAAGTATCTCTGCAAATGTAGTGACATTTATGACTTAACTTAGGGTTTATGTAAAACTCCTAAGTATTCACATCACTTCACTTTGGAATCACCCAAGCGACATTCCACATCACTTCTCCCCAATTTATCCCCCATATTTCAACTATTTCGCCATAGTTGTTGAAACCAAAGTTTCCGGTATGGAGAATGTTGTTCATATATATTCATGTATATGGTCAAAATAATCTCTTTGAGAAGAGCGGATCAACATCAATAAATATTCTAGCTTTTTGGCATAACGTCAATATATGCTAAAGTTTACTCATAAGTTATACCCTTGGACTGGGTTAACTCCACATGGCTTAAGGACTTTCACTTTTTTATTAGACACCTTCATACTTTCAAGTATGACTTCGTTTACCTTTCCACTTTTGTTTAATGGATATGTTTGCGTCCCATTGTAGGGTCTTGATATAGTAGCTCTTCTCCCCCACAATTCTACCCTTTGCCAAACATCATGTAATAATCCCATTTATTTTTCATGGTTTTACTTATTGAATTTGACAACCACTATATATATCTAATTGTTTACCAATAGTATGATCAAATTTGATTAGCATACCACAAACAATTCAGATCTTATTACTTCCTAATGGCATTAGCCAAAGAAGCTTGCCATACCACAAGTAATTCCGATGAATTTTCTAAGTCAATAGTCTAATTACTTGCCAATGGTATATATAAGTTTCAAAAATATACCATAAGTAATTCAGACTTTAAGTTCAACATGATAATCTCAATTGAGCTCTCATGCCAAAATTTTCCTCAATGATATATATCTATATATACCATAAACAATTCTGACACATAGCTACACACAATTATCGTAAGTCAAATTGTTTACCATGGTATAGTGTACATATACCACAAACAATTTTGACGATGATTATTTTGAAGTTCACCATTCTTTGGCAAGCTTATACAATCCTTATAATGATCAATCTTGCATCATTTCCTTTCCCTCATGGCATAGGAAACATCAAATCCTAAACCACATACATGATAAATAAATTATCATGTCTTCACAACTACCACAGGAACTAGAATTCCTTACCGCTTGTAGCTTTCTCGTAATGCAATCCTTTAGACGTGCATTTACTAAACTTCATCTCCACACAATGGAGGTATCTTTTCGTACTATGTTCAATTTACTTTGAACATAACATTTGCAACAACTTAGGCTTAGATATACTTGAACACAAGTCCTCACAGGCCTCTCGTCATAGGTTTCACACACCTATTGTTGTTCATATTTTCCTAAGCTTGATAGCTTACTATCATCCAAACCACCTTCCAATCCACTAAAAAACTTGCATTTGGTTGATACATAATTTGTGGAACACTTTAGCATATCGAAGTTTAGGTCCTTCTATCCTCTCATGCAACTCTTCGAACGAAAATGTACCAATATTAAATTGTCACACTTATTATTCATCCATTCCACATAAACGAATTAGACAAATGTGATGAACACATTAAAACTTGGTGGTCGATCACATGTAGGAAATATGACCACATTGTTTTCATTTCCCTCCAAGATCACAACACAAACAACTTGGTTACATAAACCAAAGTGTTGCATTTTTTTCAACTACTTGGAATTCAAATCTATACAAAGTCTCGTATATCAGAGCCAAAACCATATATGATATATACAATCATATATTCTAGAATGGCATCAAATTAAAAAAAAAGGACAGAGTAATTACCCGACATCCACAATGATTGCCGAGTGCTTCTTTCCCTTCTCCTGTAACCAACGAACCAGTAGTGAGGAGACAAGCAGTTTCATGCATTCCACACAATGTTTTGCTTCATGCCCAACGGCCATTGCTTCATATCCAAAAGCCACTGCTTTTCAATTGAACCAAAGGTCCTTTTTTCCCCTTCCAATGGCAGACAAAAATATAGATACATATATACGCCACAAATAAATATATAGAAATGACATAAGATGGTTAAATGCACGATAATTAGTCCATGCAAGTAAAGAAAATAACAACCGACAAATTTCCAGAATCCAGAACAGTATCGACTACCGAGATCAATAACCAACAAAATCATGGGATGACAGTATTTAAAAAACTGGACCCCTGTCTTGGACAGAAAGAAAACCAATGTACGGAGACAAACAGAGGCTCCTCCATTCGCATCGCATGAACATGAACTCTATTCCTTGCATTCTTTCATTCGTTCCAGGAAAGGGAGAACAAAAACCGAGGTTACTGGAAGCATAAATACATAAATTCACAACTTCAAATTCTGCATGCCAACTTGTAAGCCCAATTCCGGTATGTCACTAGGGAATAATTGTGGCCCAAGTGTAATTATCACTTAATGGTTTAATATATAAGGTAAGTCATATATTGGTTAGGTTAATGAAAGGTAATTTCCTAATATACCCTGATGGTGGGTCTATATAAAGAAACCTTAGGATTTGTACTCTCTTAACCCATTACATAGAATTTCTTAGTCATCATAGAAATCTCTAAACCTAAAACCTAAAGGGGTCAAGTTTTGATCCACTTTGAATTATCGAGAGCCTCTCAATCATGAAGCAAGAGAAGACCATAATTTTTACAATCTCCAAGACTTTCCAGAGGATGCCAGAGGAGGTTCTCTATAGAGATGATTCAACAATTTCAGGAGCCACTAGTTTACTATGAAGCCACCTTTATTTTGAGGAAGATGGGATCGATGAGCCTAATGGTGCTCACCCTAAGACCGATCATTCGATGAAGACATATACTTCAAGGAACGTTTTCTTAGAATATTTAGATGGATGGTGAGATTGTCTGAACTTAGGATGTTTAGATTGACGGTTAGTTGCCTGAATTTAGCATGTTTAGATGGATGGTTAGGTTTCCTGAATGTAGCATTTTTTTTTTTATACATTTGGATAGATGATGCACCGACAGGGTCCTAGAGGCAAGATACAGGTGTAAACTCACAATCTACCCATACAGAGGAAAGATGAGTGGGAAGCTAATACATATCCAAATCTCAAGTGATTTAGTTACTTGATTTTCTTAACTGTAATGTACCTTTTAGTTTACTCAATGTTTCCCCACTACATTTGTATAGGTGGTGCCCAGTGTAGGATTGCCAATCAGAGTAAAAGGTGGAAGGATTACCCATATAGAAGAAAGAAAAACATTGGGGATGGTGTGAAATTCGTTCTTTGTGGTTGGTTTAATTCTGATGGTAATGGTGGTTGTGGCTAGGAATGGTAATGGGGCAGGTTCGGGGCGGGTATCTCGATATCCATACCCGCCCCATGGCAGGTCGGGTTCAGGTCGGTTAATTTATCACGAGACGCGGGTCGGGGCAGGTTGACCCATTGGGTATGTAATTTATGTGAAAAACAGTAGAAATATTCGTTCTTTTCATTGAAAGACCAAGAAAGAAACCATAATATGATAAAATGTAGTTAAATTATTGAAGAAATTGAGGTTTTCACTTATTTACAACTTTATGATAGCTAAAATATAATGTAATAAGAGGAAAATCTTAAGTAATTTGACTAATGTTATATGTAATTTAGGCACGAACAGGTGAAGAATGGGGCGGGTCAGGGCAGGTCAGGTCGATGAGAGGTACCCATGCCTGCTAAAACCCGCCTACGGGGCGGGTTTGACCCACCCCAAAATAGGTCAAACAGGTTGGATAAATCGAGTCAGGTCGAAATTGCCATCCCTAAATGTAGCCTATGGGTATTGTTCATATCACATGCACTCACGTCTCAAGATTATTAGGGGCAGACGAGACATATTTTGTGGAGGAACTTGAAGGCCACCCACATCTTTACATCCCATTCTATGAATTAATCACTGACTATGAAGTACCAGAAGGAATTCGACAAGCCACTTGTAAATATAAAAGTGGTTATCAACGTAATGCAGATAAGAACATGGATAAAACGATAGGGATATGATGGAATTGAAAGTGTAATCTCAACAAAAATTGGGAGAAGCAGTGCTGTCAAAGCCGGGCCGGCCGGCCGAGCCGCCAAAACCGCCACCCGGCCATAAAACCGGCTCGACTCAACTATTTAGACGGAGTGGTTATTTGGGGCAGCCGGAGAGCAGCCGAAGCGGTTAACCGCTCGAAGCGCTCGCCCGGTTTTTAACCTTTGGGCCGGTTGCTTTAATTAAAAAAAAAACTAAAATATCGACAATGAAAGGGGAGGCTGCTGTGCTGAAACCCTAATTTCATTTCTTCCTCTTCGCGCAGACAGCCAGACACGAAGGAGAAGCAGCTTTCTCCTCTGCAGCCGCCGTTCCCCGTCGCCCGACGCCGTCGCCGTTCGCCATCGCCCGACGCCGTCGCCGTTCGCCATCGCCAGACGCCGTCGCCGTTCGCCATCGCCAGACGCCGTCGCCGTTCGCCATCGCCCGACGCCATCCCCCGTCGCCATCGTCGTCGTCGTCTTCGGCGGCTCGTTCCCCGCTCCTGCCGATGAGCGCAACGGCCGGCCGGTGAGGTCTCCCTTCTCCCTTCTCCGGTCACGGCTGCCTCTCCCCTGCATCGACCCCTGCTGTCCATCGACACTCTGCTTCCAGGTTTCTAATAACCCCTGTTCTCCTTTTTCTGTCTACTTTCTATTTGTCTTCCTCATGTCTCTGTGTATATGATATCCATAGAATAGCGCTGTAGATTTCCTCCTCTTGATTCTAATTTGGTCTGAATGGCTGCGACTTTCTTGTTAATTTGGCCGGTGTTATTACTGTGTATACTTGCTTTCTCTTTCGTGAGCTTTCCTTATTACCTGTCTGCATCACATAGTCATCATGTCTTTTCCATCTGTAGTATACATCTATCTAACAAAGAATGAGTTAAGGAAACTAGAAACTGGTTCTGTTGTTGGTTGTCAAATTTCATGAACAAATTGTAAACTGATAAGAACCACGAAAAAGAAAGAGTAACTTTCAGATTGGGTATTTGGGAACTAAAGTTTCGAGAGTCCCTCAGGTACGTGCAATGGACAAGAACAAATTTCCAGTGATGGGTAGCTCTCTACATCATGTCTGCTTTGCTTGTGTAAATTACATTTGTTCCAGGGGCCAGGTCCCTTTTTGTGTAGGAGTAGGATTTTTTTCTGGTTCGGACAGCTGGATGACTATTGCAATGCAGGAGCAATGAGACCAGTCACCAGTCTGAAAGGGAAAGGCTTTTCATCAATGTTGTCTGAGCAGAAAAAGAAACCAGTCCGGAATAAGATATTCATGGTCAGAAGTTGTATGTTTAGGTGCAGTAGCCTCTCCCCCCCCCCCCCTTTTCTTTTCGATCGGTCTTCTTTCAATATATTTGTATCCGACACTTTTTGGTGATAGGCTGATGACTAATGATGTTCCTTTGTTTTGGTGCACAGATTGGTGCCAGCCTGCAAAGCAAGGCATATTCAACAGTCATTTAAAACTTGTAGCCAGCTTTTCTCGGTACCTCCAAGTTCTTTGCCACCATACCGATTTGAATATGGGAACAGTGGGATTGACCTCGATGGTTTATTCAAATCCTGCACCAAACTCGAACATGCTAAGTGCATTCACACACTTATGCTGGTATCGGGAAAAGCTCAAAGCAGCTTTCTTTATGGGAAACTCATTAATTTTTATGCACAGCTTGGTCCCATCTCATTTGTGGAAGACATTTTCAAAAAGAGCCCAAGATCGGATGTCTATTTGTGGAATACTATGGTATCTGCTTTTGTTCGACGTGGTCACTTCCATGAAGCGGTAGACTGTTTCCACCAGCTTCTACTGACCTCTGGTGTGCGACCTGATTTCTATACCTTCCCTCCAGTGCTGAAAGCCTGCAGAAATCTATTTGATGGAATGAAGGTTCATTGCTCCATCTTGAAGCTTGGCTTTGAGTGGGATGTCTTTGTGGCTGCTTCCTTAATACACTTGTATTCAAGGTTTGGGGTTGTGGAATGTGCTTGCAGATTGTTTCACAATATGCCATACAGAGATAGTGGTTCATGGAATGCCATGATTTCTGGATATTGCCTGAATGGAAATGCAGCAAATGCATTAGAACTTGCAGATGCCATGAGATTGGAGGGGGAGAAGATGGATGCTATTACCGTCGCTAGTACTCTTCCTGCATGTGTACAGATGAATGATGTTGTAGGAGGGAAGTTGATGCATTTGTATGCCGTCAAGCATGGCTTGGAGCTCAATTTGTTTGTCTCCAATGCATTAATCGACATGTATGGAAAATTTGGCAGGTTAGGTGATGCAAGGAGAGTTTTTGAGCAGATGGTTATCAAAGATATTGTCTCATGGAATTCTATAATTGCTGCATATGAACAACATGGTGAACCCATCGATGCTCGTTTACTATTTGACAATATGCAACAATTGGGAATCCAACCTGATGCATTTACACTTGTTAGTTTGGCTTCTATTGTTTCTCAATTGAGTGATCACAGGAGTGGCAAGTCCCTACATGGATTTTTACTCAGGAAGGGATATTTTTCCGATGCTGTTATTACTGGAAGTGCAGTGGTGGACATGTATGCCAAAATGGGTACCACAGAATACGCAAGAGCTGTCTTTGAAGGACTCCCTATTAAAGACGTGGTTACGTGGAACAGTTTAATTACTGGTTATGCTCAGAATGGTTTAGCAAACGAAGCAAGCAATATATTCCATATGATGGAAGAGTCGAAAGATATATCCCCAAGCCAAGGTACATGGGTTAGCATATTACCTGCTTACTCACAGCTAGGTGCCTTGGGGCAGGGGATGCTAATTCATGCTCGGGTTATAAAAGACTCCATGTGGTCAGATATTTATGTTGGAACATGCCTTGTTGACCTGTATGGAAAGTGTGGTAGATTGGATGATGCTGTGTCTTTATTTGATGAAGTGCCTAGGCAAAGCTCTGTTCCTTGGAATGCCATAATATCTTGTCACGGAGTTCATGGACATGGCGAGAGAGCTCTTGAATTCTTTCGAGAAATGCTTGATGGAGAAGTGAAGCCAGATCACGTGACATTTGTTTCTCTACTGTCAGCTTGTAGTCATTCAGGTCTGGTAAGCGATGGGGAGTGGTGCTTCTGTTTGATGCAGGAAAATTTTGGAATTAAGCCTATTTTGAAGCATTACGGTTGCATGGTAGATTTGTATGGCAGAGCTGGTCTCTTGGACGTGGCGTTCGAGTTTATTAAAAGCATGCCAATGAAGCCTGATGGATCCATCTGGGGTGCTTTGATCAGTGCTTGCAGGATTCATAGGAATGTTGAGCTGGGTAAATATGCTTCGGATCGCTTGTTCGAAGTCGACTCGGAAAATGTTGGGTACTATGTTCTACTGTCGAATATGTATGCGAACGCTGGGAAATGGGAAGGAGTTAATGATGTGAGGTCTTTGGCTAGAGGAATGGGGTTGAAGAAGACTCCCGGATGGAGCTCGATTGAAGTAGACAAGAAGGTCAATGTGTTCTACACAGGGAACCAGACCCATACACAGTGTAATGAAATATACAAGGAGCTGAAGGAATTGTGTGAGAAAATAAAGGCCAAGGGTTATGTTCCCGACTTTGGTTTCGTGTTGCAGGATGTCGAGGACGATGAGAAGGAGCATATCCTCATGAGTCATAGTGAGAGGTTGGCGATTGCATATGGAATAATCAGCACTCCACCCAAAAGCTCCCTTAGGATCTTCAAAAACTTGCGAGTCTGTGGAGATTGCCATAGTGCGATTAAGTGTATATCCGATATCACAGGTAGGGAAATTGTTGTCAGGGATTCCAACCGTTTCCATCATTTCAAGGATGGAAGTTGTTCCTGTGGGGATTACTGGTGATGCAGACATTACTGTGTAGCATAACATTTAGCTTGTGAACCTTTTCGTCCATTATGCAATCCGTTGCATGAACGTTAACTGAATTGGGGGAGAGATTTGGGGCGTTTTATTTGTTAGTAACTCAAGTATGCCAACTGCTGTTACACTGGCCAGTTCACCACTTTTGCTCTGTGTGGCTTCGTCCGTGCTTAGGTAATCTGGCTCTTCATTAGTGCTTTGATGCTTCCTTGTTTGTGTGCTAGACTGCTAGGTAGTACTGTGAACTGTTCTTAGCTTCTTAGATAATTAATGTCTCTCTGGTTGATAATCTAGCTTTGGAACGTAGATTATTGCGAAGTTTGGTTGCAATGTAATTGTTGATTCCAGCTGAGAGCTGATGACCCAGAGCAGTTACAAGCACTTAATTAGTTTGTTATTGGGGTTTTGATTCATAGCGGAAAATAGCTCTGAAATGTGAGCAACTCTAAATATAGCACTCTTATGTGTTCCTTGTTTTCCACTAATTGAATGGATGCCTTTGGATTGGGCCATTTCCTGTAGGAATAACTTTGCTTAACTGAGGCTCTTCTTTTATGTCGGTTAGATAATATGAACTCCTGGGCTGGTCCTTGCTTAATTTGATAGTTTGTTTGTGTGAGTTCTGATGTAATTTGGGTTGGCTTAAACCGTCCCTGGTCGGATTAGACAGTGCCCTAGACAGGCTGTAGCAGAAGGAGGCTGAACTCTCCCAATAATTTTGCTTTAGATTAGAAAACCATTATCTTGTTGAGGGAGGGGAAGTGTCTGTAATGGACGATACTCTGTTGCTGCAATTTCGTGGATTCTGCTTCAATACTGTGATGTTTCATTCAACGTATAAAAGTTAATAGTTTTATTTCACTAAATTGCTTATGGATGAAATTGGTAGTTGCTGTCTTCATCCCCGTTATGTGCAAATCCATTGGTTTCAATGCTAGCTTGATTGATTTGCTTTTGTGATGCAATTTGCTATATTTCTTATGAAGCAAAGTGATTGGCAGCAATATGATGTTGGTAGAGTTACTGATAGGGTGAGCATCGGTCTGGTCGAACCGTGCAAAGTAGCACTAAACCGTCTTTGAAAATTCACAATACAAAAAGCAGCAAAAGAACGTAACATTGTGTTAAATATATGGATTTGATGAATTTATGCTGAAATTTGGTCAAAACAATTTCATACTGCTAAAAATCACCTAACAATTTAGACTCTGATAGAAGACTATCCTGATTGGACCACCGGCGGTGGATTTTACAAGCACAAATTTCTTTACACTTTTGATTCACTTATATGCATGTGACATTATGTATGTTTAGGAGCGGTTAAGTAATACATACATCGATGTTGTTCATGATACTACTAAAACAAAGAGTATTCTTGGTTTTTTCATATTGTTATTTGTTAGGAGCGGCTACTACTTCCATTCTACGAGACACAAAAGTCCTTGCAGGCTCAAACCTCTTGAACTCAACCAAGTGGGTCCCCAAGCGACTCCAAGAAAATTCAAAACATTATAGAATTGCTCATTCTTTTTTGACAAAATACACTTTAATAGTCACAACTTTTGCGTTTTGTGACAATTATAGTCATAACTTTTGAAATACATGAAATAGTCAGGATTTTGATGGTTGTTGAACAAATCTAGCCATCTTCGTTACAAACTTTAACGATGTTAGAGATTTCGCCAGTTAGGTTAATGGATACCAAATTGATGCAAACGTCAGCGACAACCCATCCTCATTTGCCACGTAGATGCCACATCTACAGTATCATTTTTAATGGAAACATAAAGATGCCACCCCCATTCAAAATTCTCTACGTTAAGAGTGATTTTCGGATCTGACGTGGCTAGGGATGGCAATGGGTCGAGTCGGGGACGGATAGTGTATATCCGTTACCCTACCCAAAGTAGTTCGGATTTTACCCATACTCACATGAGAAACGAGTAGAAAATCCAAACCGTGCCCATAGCCGTTCGGGTTTCGGGTATCCACAGTTATCCATGGGTAATAGTTTCTCTTTATAACTCCAACCAATATGTTAATATTCACATTTATTCTCACATTACGTAAGACGAAAAGTACGACAATAATTTACTAAGTTTGCCTCTTTGTATCTCCCGCAAATCTGCCAGTACAATTCTCTTCGAGCTCTAAGTTTGTACCGTAAATTTTCTCAATCGATTCATTGATGCTGCCTTGGACTCAATGTCAGTCTAGAGGGAGGAAAAAAAAGGGGAGTCGCGATTGTCCGCATGCAACATGGTGATCGAAGCCCGAAGATGGGGATTATGATTCGGACAATAAAACAAGTTAGAGAGGCATTGAAATCGATGGAAGGATGGGTGAATATGGGTACTAGTGGTGGGTGATCCTTTGTGTGGAAGATGGTAATTGCAGGTTTCAAAGTTTTGTCACTACAACAATGGCGGGCATCAAAAGTCCCAAATCAATTTGGAAAGGAGGAACTGCCGGGGGGTGAATGTAGCCTATTGCAATGCAGGAGCAATGAGACCAGTCACCAGTCTGAAAGGGAAAGGCTTTTCATCAATGTTGTCTGAGCAGAAAAAGAAACCAGTCCGGAATAAGATATTCATGGTCAGAAGTTCAATCAGTGTTTCACCGGTAATAATCAGGGCCAAGAACAGTGACATATTACATGCAGAAATAATATAATGTTTCAGTGGAATACAAATTCTATACCTACCAACCACAGTTCCGCACTTCACCCAGCATTTCATGATCACCGATTCAATATAAAAGCTCCCAGTTTGAAAGATTAAAAAGTCACCAAGTGTATATGGATGAAAATGTTCTTCCAAGGACCTAGAAAGTTTCGAGGGTAGCCGTGAAAGAGAACTTTCGAGCACAAAATATAGCCATCAAAGTGAGCTCAATTGGTTTGTGACCATGAAGGAAACACGCTAATTGGTTCAGTATAGTTAGAAAACTTTTGGGGCTTCTCACTAAGATGAAAAGATCCTTAATTTATCAAATTTTCAAACAGAACAACCCTAGATTGAAGGAAATTTCCTAGAATCCTTGCCAAAATAAAATACCAAAATGAAGAGTTTCACCTTTCAAAGGCCGGAGTGGCGGCAGTTTTCTCTTTCGCGGTCTCGCCTAGGGGAGGATGATTGAAGAACTCGCCCTTGGTGTCTCTGCAGTACACGCAACTCGCCGTCTCTAGTTTCCTGGTTGCAGCACCGTGGTCTGTTGTAGCCAGAGACAGGGCAATTGAAGCTCGGAGAGGCGACTAGCTTCTTCTCTTTATTTTTTTATTTATTTCCGAGACTAGAAGAAATGGTTGGTCTGAGAAGAAGCTAGTCGCCTCTCCGAGCTTCAATTGCCCTTGGTGTCTCTGGCTACAACAGACCACGGTGCTGCAACCAGGAAACTAGAGACGGCGAGTTGCGTGTACTGCAGAGACACCAAGGGCGAGTTCTTCAATCATCCTCCCCTAGGCGAGACCGCGAAAGAGAAAACTGCCGCCACTCCGGCCTTTGAAAGGTGAAACTCTTCATTTTGGTATTTTATTTTGGCAAGGATTCTAGGAAATTTCCTTCAATCTAGGGTTGTTCTGTTTGAAAATTTGATAAATTAAGGATCTTTTCATCTTAGTGAGAAGCCCCAAAAGTTTTCTAACTATACTGAACCAATTAGCGTGTTTCCTTCATGGTCACAAACCAATTGAGCTCACTTTGATGGCTATATTTTGTGCTCGAAAGTTCTCTTTCACGGCTACCCTCGAAACTTTCTAGGTCCTTGGAAGAACATTTTCATCCATATACACTTGGTGACTTTTTAATCTTTCAAACTGGGAGCTTTTATATTGAATCGGTGATCATGAAATGCTGGGTGAAGTGCGGAACTGTGGTTGGTAGGTATAGAATTTGTATTCCACTGAAACATGATATTATTTCTGCATGTAATATGTCACTGTTCTTGGCCCTGATTATTACCGGTGAAACACTGATTGAACTTCTGACCATGAATATCTTATTCCGGACTGGTTTCTTTTTCTGCTCAGACAACATTGATGAAAAGCCTTTCCCTTTCAGACTGGTGACTGGTCTCATTGCTCCTGCATTGCAATAGCCAGTGTCCAAGCCGGGTGTCTTTCCCTTTGCTCTCGCCCACCAGCAGCAGATTTGGGAGGTTTGATGTTGCTCGCTGTGAATTAGATCACGTTTTCTGCTCCTTCCGCAAATATATGTATGTTTAGGTGCAGTAGCCTCTCCCCCCCCCCCCCCCTTTTCTTTTCGATCGGTCTTCTTTCAATATATTTGTATCCGACACTTTTTGGTGATAGGCTGATGACTAATGATGAGGAGAAACGATGCTATCTCTGGCTCTGGCTCGCGGTGCCCGGTCGTCGAGGAGGGCGGGGAGGGGAGACGGAATCATCGGGGAGGGTGGCTGGAGTTTGGATGGCGGAGGGCGAAGGTAATGGCAGAGCTGGGCTGGGATTTGAATGGCGGAGGGCTGGGATTTGAGTACGAAGAAGAAAGAATTAGGGTTGGGGTTTTATTAAAAGGATGGTTGGTCGATTATGTTCGGTTAGTCGGGTAACCACGGTTAATCATCCTCGGTTACTAGGCTAGCCGAAAACCAGCTTTATTCTACCGAACACCGACCGAGGCAAATAACCGTCAGTTTTCGGTTAGCTACTAACCGGTGGTTATCGGTTGAACCGGCCGGTTAGCCGCTAACCGGAAACCGAACTGCCACCCTAAGTTATATTTCATAACTAAAGAATCATCAATGAATGCTAAAATTTATAGGCTCGTTACTTCTATTAATCAACTTCATGGGTTCAAACTATCATAATATGTCGCTACTCCAAGAAAAATTGATCCCAACCATGCACATTCACCTTACAATGAGCATCCCAAGGATTCACAAATGGAGGCATTGGTAGTCTATCTTGACCAAAGTCAACTCTCACCCAGTGATCGCCTTTGAAATGTAATGTCAGAATACTACGAGGTCCTCTTACGGTCTTACCCCTGAAGGATCAAGCAAAGGCAAAATGTTGTGTCAGATGCCCTCATATAAGACAAGATATCCCATGAATCGCTCTCCAAGGGTCCCTAGGGTCCGGGAACAACCTTAGAGGAGGAGGAGAGCAGGTGGGGGATATAAAGGCTGAAACTCGAGTTTTAGGGCTAGTTTTTAGCAGAATATTAATTTTTATCTTGGTTTTGAGCTTTAGACTTGAACTTTTCTCTGTATCAATTAGACCTGGCAACCGGGTCGGGTTTGGTAATTTTGGTTTGGGAACTTCGGTTACGGGTCGGGTCATGTTTGGTTGGCTTATTTCGGGTCAAATATTGACCCAACCCATTCGGTCTCGGGTCGGGTTACAGGTCATTTATGGTTATGAGCGTTTTCGATCAGAAACAATATCAAACATGCTTCATATTTCCTTAAAGAACACAAATTTTCACATATGCATGACAATAGTTTACCTAACACATGTCAATTAACATATTCTCAAATCCTCCCACGCTAATGAAATGAAATATAAATTGCGCAGATCGTCAAAAAAACAATCACAAGAGTAATGCTACTACAAGAAACACATGATATTTGATTATCCTTAAACTCCAAACATGTCATTCAAATCCTTGTGAGTTTTTGTAAACATCTCACCAATTTATGAGTGATTTTATCATATTTTGGGAATAATATATTAAATAAAACGGGTCTAACGGGTCGACCCGCTAACCCACCCAACCCGACCCAAAAAATCACGGGTTATCGGGTTACAAAAATTTCTAATTTTCCGGCTGTTTCGAGTCGGGTCAACGGGTCGGGTTGTAATTTGCCAGGTCTAGTATCAATCAAGTTTTCCCCCTTGATTGTGGTCGAGATTATATCTTTTTATATTGATTGAGACTTCTCCCCAATGTTGTCAGAACCGAACCGGAGTATGACCCGATAACGTGAACGACTAGGTCTTTAGTGGTCCAACCAGCATTAGACCGTTTAAAAACCGTTTGAGAACCGGTACCTAATAAACAGTCATCTATATAAATAGTAGACACTTCTTAATCATGTATCAGTTCCCACCCAACTTTTCTCCATAGACAATTAACTTCAATATATTTCTCACTTTTTTTTTTATGAAGGTGAAAAGCTTTATTAAGGAAGGAGAGTTCAAAGCTGTACAAAGGAGATCAGGAGGGATGATCTCTCTGACAAAAGAACCAGAAGAGAAAAAGAGAGAAAACCAGCAAACAGTCCAAACCCAAACAGAAAGGGAGCAGGGGAAAAGCAAAGCAAAGGATCCAGCTAGGCTTGTCAATGGGTAGGCCTATTGGGTTTTTTGACCCAAATACCTAGACCCATATGGGTATTGGGTTTGGACCCAAATGGACCCAATTTTTTTTTTTACTTTTTTGGGTTGGGTTGGGTTTAGATTGGGTCCAGAATGGGCATGTATATTTGGGCCGACCCAAATGGGTCCATTTGGGTATAAGTTAGATTTTGTTTAAGATTATCTATCTATCTTGAGTTCCCTGCTCCTCCATTTTCTACGTTGTTCAATGTATTGGACAGCCTAGCTGCTCCATTATTCTAATGGTTTCGTTGGTGGGTAGGATGTTTTATTTCCTTCTCTTCTCGCCAAAAGAAAAGAAAAGAAAAGCCAATTTGGTCCCATTGCCTTCTGTTGGGGACAGTGCCTTCCTTCATTTCCCAAGTTTGTCTATGAATCTCCTCCTTAATTGCTTCTCTATTATTTCTATGCTTCGGTATCCCCTTCCTACATAACACTTTTACGTGCCACTTCAGGAGACCTAACAGAGATTTGTGTGATTTAAATATGGTTAGTTCATAGATTAACCCCTTTAATATCTTTTTTTAAGACAAGTTCAATCAAATACTCTAATCTTCATCACGTAAAACAACAAAAGAAAGTACAGTCTTTCTCCCTAGCAAACAAACTAACCTTCACCTATGGGAGAAATGTAACCCGCTACAGAGAGAACAGCAAAACCAAAGCAGAATCATGTCCATCTCAAGTAATCCAGACCACAAGCACCTAATATATCACCCTTTGTCTAGAACTGTCATCTATATTCCACGCCACAAAACACATAACTCAATCCAACGAATCATCTCAAGTAATACAGACCACAAGCACCTAATATATCAACCTTTGTCTCGAACTGCCATCCATATTCCAAGCCACATAACTCAATCTAAGGAACATAGCTATAAGAAGAAATCTCAGGTGACTTTATGTAATCTTGAAGGGAACAAATCAACAGTAAAAATAGGAATTCTGCAAGAATGAGCAAATCCCTCTAATCACCAACCAAACAGAACAACAATGACATTTCTGCAGCAGCAGCAGGATTGTCATGCCTCCGTTGATCTCCCCTTTATAAGGTTTCAAGTGGAGAGCAACCCATTCACAGCAAAAGCAAAGCATCAAAGTAGAAAGAACTAAATATCAAGGAGGAGCCACTTACAGAATCAATAGAGAAGCAGCAATGGCTTGTTCCTCTCTTCGTTTCCTTTTCGTTCTGGTCTGCTTCCTTCCAGCTTTCGTAGACTGTGCAGTTCGTCACTACAATTTCAAGGTAACCGTCATTTGACTCGTTTCGACATTGATTTCACTGACACTGTCAGTTAATTTGAAAAGTGCAGGAAGTTCAAGTCACTAGCAGCTACAGTTAAAGCTGCAATCCAACAGATTTTACCAATGTTACTTTTCAGGTTGTAATGAAAAACACTACGAAGCTATGTTCGAGCAAGCCGATTGTCACAGTGAATGGCAGATTCCCAGGGCAAACTCTCTATGCTAGGGAAGATGATACGGTGCTAGTATGAACAGAGCTAGCTATAGCTTCACTGTGAGTATTTACACCAGTAAAATACAGCATAAAAATGCCATCTTTGATATTGTAATTTACCTATTTGGATGGTTCTTCTTATGGGATTGCATAATTAGATAAACCCAGAAAGAAAAAAGACAAAAGAACCAGAGAAGAGTCCAAATCAAAACACGCACACAGAAGACCCATGAGTTCATTAATGACACAAAGCTCTCTCTGTTTTCTTTTGTCAAATCTTTCTATTGTGGTAGATTGTCACGACCTAATTAAGATTGGTGGGGGGAGCACTAATGGATGATTGAATACCCTGTTCGTCAATTTTGAACTACAATTGGGGAAGAAGATGGCGGTTACCTTTTTCTGGGACGAATCCTTATTGGAGTTAGATCTTGAAGACTTTCTGGATGCAGGCGGGCGGCGGCGACGAGAACCAATATACCCTGAGACCAGCACGAGAAGACCCTGGATGCAGGCGGGCGGCGGCGACGGGATACGATGGGCGTTCAGCGTATTAGGTCGAAGGATGAAGAAACCCGTTTGGGTTCTGTTGAATTTTTTTTTATTTTTATTTTCTGGGCCTATCTTGGACCCAATTTAATTGGATGGGTATGGGTCTGCTCCAAAACAGAAAAACCCAAAACCTGATTTGACCCAAATTCTATTGGGTTTGGGTAAAACTCATACCCTAAGACCCATTTGACATGCCTAAGAGGAAGTGTTTCCTTGGCTATTAATAGAGCTATAAGATCGAAGTTGAATTATTGGATTGGACATATGCACCATAATTCTGTCTAAATAAGATCCATTGAGAAAATTATATATATAGATGCTGCCACTGAAGTTGGGTTGTGGTGGGTTCAAATGTAACCTTATCCAGTCCAAGAAGATATCTCTATAGTATGATGTATATGAATGTTATCAGACATGTAGATAAAGGGAATTGAAGAAAGTTTCTGTCAAGGATAAGGACAGGTTTCTGCCTCTTAAATTTTGCCTACTGTGGCCATGATAGTTACAGGAGCTAAAATCTCAAAGAAGCACACATGCACTTCTGTGACTGTCTCAACTTCACAACAGAAACAATCGAGATCAGAAATATAAGTATATAAAAAATATATATAATGAGACCCTGACCATTAAAATACTATTGGGCTCTCTTTAAATAGCAAACTTTTCATGACAATTCGCAAAAATGTACCCATCTCAGAACACCTAAACCTTAGGGTTACTAAAATAACATACTTAGTTGGATGTTTATATGCTTGTTCTTCTCAGGGAAATAAGCTGGCAACTTGCAACCCTACTAGATAACCGGTATCGTAAAATAGTTTGTTCGTTTATGTGGCATTGCCGACAAGATCATAGTTCAGTTGAAACACTAGTTTCGTCACGAGTCAAAGCTAGCAATAATCACAATGAAGAATTCACTAACTCATCTTCAATGTAGCAATTTATAACAATATTGTTTTATTTGGATTCATCTAAAATAAGCAGAATTTTTTCTCGCATGTCATAAAATTTTCATAACAGTACACACTTATCTAATGATATATTGATCTCTGTAAATACCCAAATTAATGGTAAAAGCAACTCAGACATACAAAGCTGGCCACGAAAATGGTAAAAAAAGGGTGAGCTATTTTATAAATGCAATCACAGTGTAAAATTGGAGCAGTGTATGGTGGCATCCCAAATATTATCACTACTTTAATATATTATCTAAAGCTGTGGAACTAATTACTAAAGCTGTGGATAATAAGGATGAGTTGTTTGATGGATGAGATATGAGGAAACAAATAATCCAATTTAAATCCATACATGAGGGGCTCTCACCCCCTCAGCTCTTTGTAGAATCGAAAGTCAACATCATCATATTAATTGGACACACCAAAAGGATAATAAAAATATATAAAAAATAAAAAAGCAAGTGGAAGCCCAAGCCCTCCACTTTTTATTTGAAACATTTTTTTTATGGAAACATTTTTAGGAAAAGGAAAAATTGCAAAAGGGAAGAAATCAAAGGATTAATTCCCTAAATACGGATAAAATTAAACCAAATTCCTAAACTACCACACTTTTAAAAAAAATTCCCAAAATACCTAAGTTTGGAGTGGTTCGAGTTTGAGGAACTCGAACTACTAACCGGTTCGAGTTTAGGAGACTCGATCTAGTCGTAGATCGATGATATAAGCCTCGAACCATACTGAACTCGAACCACTCCTTTGAAATTTCCAACAACCTTAACTTTGTGCTCGGTTATCCGATCGTAGCAAACTTTTTTTTCATTTCGCATAACTTTTTGAGGACTACAACTTTTATAATAGAAATATTTTCAAAATATATGTGAAAATGTGAAAAATAAAGTTAAATTTACTCCCAAACCACCTTATATTAAAAACTGTTCCTATTTTGAAAATTTATTCCTAGTAAATGTTGTAGTACTCAAAAAATTATGCAAAATAAAAAAAAACTTTGCGACATTCGGATTGCGGAGCACAAAGTTATGATCCTCTAAAGTTTGGCAAAATTGAAAATTTGCTCATTTAGGGGTAACAAATGACATTTTCTCGGGGCGAAGGCACGGGAAATTTTTTATATATAGGGAATTTCTGCCAAAAGAGCAATATTTTTCCAAACGAGAAATTTTTGGATGGCTATCTTCCTAGAAAACGTCATTTGCTACCCATAAACGAGCAAAATTTTGAATTTGTCAAACTTTGGAGGATCATAACTTTGTGCTCCGCAATCCGAACGTCGCAAAGTTTTTTTTTGTTTTGCATAATTTTTTGAGTACTACAACATTTACTAGGAATAAATTTTCAAAATAGGAATATTTTTTAATATAAGGTGGTTTGGGAGTACATTTAACTTTATTTTTCACTTTTTTTAAAAGTGTGGTAGTTTAGGAATTTGTTTTAGTTTTATCTGTATTTAGGGAATTAATCCGAAATCAAAAGATAGGGAGCGAGGTAGAGCTGCAAATGAGTCAACCGTGGCTTGGTATTCAGCTCGAGAAAAGTTCGTCCGACATTTGGCTCGTTTACTATTAAGCTCAGTTTGATTTAAGTTTTGTTCGGTTTGCAAGGCTCCCGAGCTAGCTCGACTCAGCGGATTGTTGAGCTGAACTCGTGAGCTAGCTCGTTTTCAACTATGAGTTGACTCGACAGTATGACTAACAAGCCACCTCAACTAGCTAGAAACATATGAGAGAGTCGATTAATAGTTTGTCTTTGACTTGTTGATAATTCATATGTTTGTTAGATTATATATCTCACCACATATGATACTTAAGAATTAAACACAATATCACATATATCTCATTTATAATTTAAAAGAGAAATTATGTAACATAAATGGCTCATATATAAATTACAATTAAATAACATGACATGAACAATTAAAATTTATGATAAGTTACCTAAACTCAAGTCGATCTTGCAATTTAATTGATAAGCCGATCTCGAGTAGAGCTCATAAGCTCATTAATAAGCCGAACTCGAATCGAAATCGAGTCAAGTACAAACCATGATTTTCGTAAACAAATCGAGGTCGAACTCAACTGGTTTATAGCTCAAACTCGTTTATAAAGAATCAAAGTTCAAAACTCATCACGGCTCGGGTCATTTGGGGAGGGAATTGATTGGAATAACTGAAAGAAGAAGATTCGTATTAGCTGGCACACATGTGATGGTTTGGCATGTTAGAGAAGGGGAATAGGGAGAGAGGGCCCCTCTCAGTGAAATGCCCGATCTTTCATAATCAAAGGCTGCCCTTCAAAAAACATACACACAACACAGTCCTGTCACATTACAATGTCGCCCCACTACCAATTTTAATATACATTTTACTGTAATACATACCTGATTTATATAATTAATATGTTAGGATATTATTAGATATGCTAAAGCGTATGATTAACTATAAATAGGGGTGGGCAACGGGAAACGGGTATTTGGGTATACCCATATCCGTCCTATTTTTTGCGGGTTACGGGTAGCCAATTACCCGTAATTTTTTTTACGGGATGGGACTTGGGATCAAGAATCGCTACTTTGGGTAACCACGGGTTATCCGTTAATACCCGTTTGGATATTACGAGTACCCGTTATACTCATTAGTCCAAAATTATTGCAAGATTGTTTTTTATATTGATAATTGTGAACACATATATTAAAAGAACGAAATAGGCTCAACATAATTGAACCAAATTTACCTTCGCGACACCAAATGTTCATTTGGATATGATAATGGATTGGTGAGTTTCACATCAGCAGGCTGTCTCGAGAGCTTGCAGCTGGAAGAGTGCAATAGAGTTACAAAAGCAGGAATCATCAGGCAATCTTAAACTGTGGAGCCAAGTTGAAATCACTCAACCTGGTGAGATGCATGGGAATCAAGGATACACGAGCTTTCACTTCATCACATCTCAATGCAGCCTTCTTGTTTCTGATATGTTATTGATTGTTCTTTTATGTGGTTGCTGTTTTGGTTTGTGTGCAGAGCAAATAGTTTTGTTGTTTCTAGGAACGAGCTGGGGAGATGCAAAGAAGCGATTCGATGAAATTTTGTACGGGTATTTATAGGTAGTAACTAGTATGGGTACCCGTTATCCGTCTTGTACAAGTAACGGGTACCCGTTAATCCATATGAGTTTGGGAAATGGGATGGAGATTGCTCTCCAAGTGGGATTAGGTACCCGTTTCAAACGGGACGAGTATCCCGTCCCGTCCCGTTGCCCACCCCTAACTATAAAGAACCACAGAGACGTTGTGTAGTAAAATATGGCTTGATGGCAGAGAGTAAAAAAAAAAGGTTTTACTCAGAGTAAAAAAGGTAATAATAAGTGCTTTGGGAGATGATTTTTCATAAGTTGTTAAAGGATACCCCCACCACACATATTCCCAACAGAATGCACTAGTGCACTAGTTGCAACGAGAAAGAAGATTGTTGCAAACTAACTCCTTTTTTTTTTTTTTTTTTTTTTGCAATTCTCAATATTTTCAACACTTTCCATGTTGATAATTTCTCAACAAGCATCATAAACAAACTCAGTTGATAGAAGATAGACAGATAGATACATCACTGCAAATTCTCCCTTTTATTTCTTCCTCTTTTTCCTTTTGCCCCCAATCTCTCTATATGGACACAACCTTAAATACAAATTAAAATAATAAAGAACTAGTAAATTGTAATAATAATGATGATGAAAAATAAGTAAATAACTCCCCGCTCCCTCTCTCTGTATATATATTCTTTATTCATCCTGTCCGCTCTCTCTTTCTTCAGAGTGGTTTATGCAACAAACAATTTGAGGGAGAAAAAAATAAATAAAATAAAACTGAACCGAAAAATAAATAAAAAATTTGTTTATGGATCCCACTGTAGAATGCAAACCAAAACGCAAAACCAACCCCATTTCTCTTCCTCCCCACCCTGTCCCATGTGTATGTATGGGCATAATTGAAGTCCCACACATTTGTAATGTTCCGCCACCACCAGATCGAAGAAACTACTACGATACCGTTACCGTATAGTTCCACGGTAAAAAAATCCAGCCAGTGTTTTCACCAAATTGACCGGATTTTTTTACTCTTTTTTTTTTTGTCAAAATTCACTCACCGTTCGTTCGCGGCTACGGGTCTATTCTGTACAACTTGAAATCCACCTCCATTGCCGCCGCCATCGCCATCGCCTTCCTCATCGTCCTCCGTCTCCAGATCTTCATAATCCTCCTCATCCTCCTCCTCATCTTCCTCCTCCTCTTCGGCATTACGCTGCTTGGGCGCTGGCGGAGCCGGATGAGCCTGCCATTGCTGCTGCTGCTGCGGCTGCGTTTGATCCATACCAGCTGCCACCGGCTCCACCGCCCTCAACGGATTGGCCGCGATGTAACCACCGCCGCCCGCCGCGGGGGACATTACGATTCCGGCCGCCTTGGTGCTGCCGATGCTCTTCTCCCTGTACAATGCATCCAATTGGTGGAAGTAGGGGCAGGTCTTGGAATCCTCCGGCCGCCTCTTGTTGCTCTCCTTCACCTTCTTGAAGTACTTGTTGATGTTCTCCCACTTCTCCTTGCACCTCTTCGCGCTCCGATTGTACCCGATCTTCTTCATCTCCGCCGATATCTCCTCCCACAGCGGGCCCTTGGGCCCGTTCTCCAGATACTTCTCGTCCAGCCTCGTCCGAAGCCCGATCAGCGCGTCCACTTCCACCTTCGGCCACCGCGACGAACTCGCAGCCGCAGCCGCGGCGGCGCCAGCAGCGCTGCTCTCTCTCCTCGCCGCAGGAGATGGCTGCGGCGGTAGCATCGGTGGCAGCGGCTGGGGCGGTGGAGGAGGAATTTGTTGTCCTTCGCCTCCGGACATTTTCTGGAGGAATGCGAGGACGGCGGCGTCTTTCGCGGCGGCGGTGGATCGCTCCTGAATTAGGACCTCGTGCTCGCGATTGATCCTGGCCGTCTCCTGGACGCGCCACGCATCCTCTCGAATCAGGCGCTCGCGGTCCAATTTCTCGACGGTTTCCAGAAACTTCTTCTGTAGCTCCTCTTGCTTCCGGATCACGCCTTCGGTCAGCTTGCTGAAGAAGTCCTTCCACTTTCTCTTCCTCTTATTATTCCGGGCGGGAGTAATCGTCCCCGCGGCGGCCGCCTCATCGAGTTCCTCGTCGGAGGCGGTGGAGGAGGAGGTGGATCTGGAGAAGAGATGGTGCGAGTCGGCGGCGGCGGCGGCCTTGTGATTGTTGTGGTGGCGGTGGTCGTAGGAAGGGTGGAAGACGCTCTGCGGGCTGGGATTGAGCGGCTGGGATGAGGAGATGGGCTCGGCTGGCGTGACAGGTGTAGGGCTGAGATGGCTCGGAGGGGTGATGGTGAAGTTGATGCAAGTAGTAGTACTAGTGGCAATATTCGTAGTACTGTTACCGTGCGCTGATGGAACAGTCGCCATTATTGGATGTGGAATTGTGTTGTTTTTTGGAACCGCGGCGGCCAATGGCAATGCCGGAGTAATTACTGCCGACGCGGCCATCATCGGCGGTGGAGGAGGAGCGGCGGAGGATTGGAGGTGCTGCTGCTTGCCTTCGAAAGCTTCCAATTCTTGGAAGAAGCGGTAGGTCTTGCCGTCGTGCTTGGCGGTGCGGCCATCTTTGGTGCGTTTGTGGTACTTGGACACGTTCTCGAACTTCTCTTTGCATTTCTTGGCGCTTCGATGATATCCAAGCTCCGCTAGCTTCCTGCTCTTCCATCAATTTGAACAGATTAAATTACTAAACACACATCAATTTTTGTTTTTTGTTTTACTAATTTAACGTGTAATTAAGCCCACCGTGGGGATCATCACAGACAAATTAAAGTGAATGATATGGTATTAAATTATGCTCTTCTTGTGATTTAATTTGTTTTCTGTGCTGCCAAAAAAAAAATGGTGGGCTTCTTCTTCCCTTCGTACCTTGAAACTTGTTCCCACAATTATGATTATCAATAATTACGGTAGGGGAAGACAGAGAGAGATTAGGATGGGGTGGATCTGGGGAGAGAAATTTTTTTCCGCTTTTTGGAGCTCAAAATTTTTTACCTGGAAACTTCTTCCCACAATGGAGCTTTAGGAGTGGAGTCGCGAAAAACGGAATCCATCTCCGACCTTATCCTCAACAGCGCTATGGTTTCCGGCCGAGGCCACCGGTTCCCGCCGTAACTACCGCCACTCAGCCCACCGCCGCCGCCGCCGACTCCTCCTCCTTCATCACCTCTGTTGCTGCTCCTCTCGTCAATCTCGCCGGAATTCGAATTGCCGCCGCCGTTTTCGCGGCCGACTGGTTCTTCTGCAGCGCCAAGATGAGGCGGCGGAGGAGGAGCTGCTGCCATGGCGATATCCCCGCCAGAGGAATCTCGAATAGTTTCTTTTAGATATTGGTGAGAAAATTCCCCCGCCATTTGATTGCTTGCCCCTTCCCCTTCCCTACCGGCGCGCAAATTCCCTCCACAATAAAAATGAAGAGTGGGCGGAAACGGGCAAGTGGGGAGATTGATGGGAAGGAGATGAGAATTATTAGTGAGAGAAAGAAGAGAGAGAGAGAAATTGTAGAAGAAGAAGAAGAAGGGGTGAATTCTTGCAATGAGGGGTTTTATGAAGAGTGGAGATGAGATGGCTGTTGCTGTGTTGTGCTGTGTGTGTGATGGTTAATTATATTTCATTTTTTCCAATTTTTTTCAATGTGTATTTTGGGGGTTGTGGGGTGGGAGCTGCCTGTCAAATTGTCAATTATTCAAGGACAAGTTTAAAATAAGTTTTTTTCCCTTCTGAAAGTAAGTAGTGCTGGGGAATCTTCACTTGATCTTTTGTAATTGCTCTTTCCAACCAAGTCCTTCTTTGTTGAAGCATATATATATTTTAATAGAAGAGTGAGTTGTTTTAATCAGTTAGTTTATTGGGAGTTAAACTTGAGAATTCATATACAGCAACACGAAAAGTGGGGGGGAGATGATCGATTTGGAAGGAAGCTCTGCTCTGCACGCAAATGTTTTCACAAAAATTATATGAAGAATTGAAGAAGTACAAGCATAAACATGTAGCTAACTTGCTCTAAAGCGTGCCATTGTTACTTGAATTCCTTACCTGTAGCTAGTTCCTTCTCTATAGAAAATAAACACTTCTTTCATATTACATGACATGAGTTTTTATTTAAATAGCTAAAATAAGAATGATTTTTCCCCTCAAAGATATTCTGAAAGGAAAATACAAAATAGTCAGATACGAAATATACAAAATCGCTGTAAATTAGGTTATAAAACAAAAGTGCTAAGGGAATTAATTTTTTGATTATCTAATTGGTGTTTATCGAACTTTTTTTATATGGTAGACTAATAATTGATTCAATTATGAAAAAATTTATTTTGCTAGATAATCATATTATACCTACAATGCTTGAGATGAAAAGTAGTGCTCTTAAGTTAAAGATCACAACACTTAATACTGTAGTAGTCTCATTTACAGTTTAACTTGAAACTGTATATATGGACAAAATGAGAGGGAACCCTCCCGGCATCCGGCAGGCACCCAACTCTAATAAGAGCACAGAGATCATCAGATCAAGGCAATAATTTTCGTCCTCTTTCTTCTTTAATTTATTTAATCTATTAATTGCCGGATAAAAACAAACAAAACAGTTAAAAGATGGAAAAGAAGAAGTAGAGAGTAGTAAAACTGGGAAATAGAGTGAAAAAGAAGGTGGGAAAGGAAAGGGACAAGCTACACGATACACATTGCGCCGGGGAAGGGTCGGATTGATAATGATAAGAAGAAGAGTAAGAGGTGGCGTTCCTGTGGGCCCAGCCGCCCAGTCATGTTCATAATGCTAAGTACTATTGGGCTTCGTTTTTGGACTCCAGTAGAAGCCCACAGTTACCTATTATCAAGTAAGTAAATTCAATATAATAGTCAAATCTTTCATTATAAACAAAATAATAACCAAATCTTTTCGAAAACAATATAATAGCGAAACTGTTAACTTTCCGTCTGGTCAACCGTTAGTTGACCATGACTTGGCCAATACATGCTGACATGGCTGAAAGTCAATAATTTGACTTGTGCCAAATAGATATATATATATTAATTTTAACTAATTTGTATATTAATAAAATAATAATCTTAAGAAACCCACTCTTATCCCATCTCATCCCTATTCTCGAACGCTCGTCCCATCCTTTCCCCGTCATTCTCGCTCCCTCATCTCCCTTCTCTCCATCTTACACCGCCATCGCCGCCGCCACTTCTGGAGCTTCAATTTCAGGCCCAATCTTTATTGGTCCTCTTCGCCACCCTCTGGGCCATGATCGACATCCTCTGAATCCCGTCCTTTCGCCGCCGTTACCTCTCCCCATTCCTCCCCAAATCCCTAACGCTCCCGCAACATATCTGCCTCTGCAAGATGACAGCCCGGGTTCATGGCGGAGCTCCTCCTCATCCCGTCCTCCAGCTCATCTTCATCTTCATCTTCGGCGCCTTCTTCAGCCATATTTCGCAGTCGACGATTTTGGAAAGAAACGAGCGGTTTGGTTAGGAAGGCTCAGATCTGGAAAGAAACGAGTAATAAGTCTGGTTAGAGCTCAGGGGAGCTATCGCTTGCTGGTATCGCCATCTGGTCTCTCGTTCACAATCCCTCCACTGCCAAATCTGAAAAGAGAGGAATGAGGGGAATGGGGTAGATAAATCTTCGATTTTGGATTTTGATGTGCAGAGAAGTTACAGTCTTTGATTTTGGATTTTGATGTAAAAGGAGGAAGAGAGACAGATTGAGAAACCCTTATGCATCCGAAACATTTTAATTTATTTGAAAGAATAATTAATTGACATTAATATATATCCATTCTTTTTTCAATATCAGCGTAGTGGCCACGTCACAGTCAACTAACGGTGGACCGGACGGAAAGTTAACGGTTTGGATATTATATTGTTTTCGAAAAGATTTGATTATTATTTTGTTTAAAACGAAAGGTTTGGCTATTATATTGTATTTACCCTACTTGGAAACTAGAATAATCAAAGCTCCTTTTTTTTCCTAACCTCCTTCAAATTTTACTATGGAACCCTCAGGCAATTTGATTATTCTAATCAGATTATCATTTTTTTTCTAGTTGATTTTGTTTTTGAAATTCAAATATATAAATTCATTAAAAATTTTGATTTCTCTATTTTGGGATGAAAATTTTGCTCTCTAATTTTGATGGCCATGGTGACACCAGACTCTAATATCATAAATAAACTAATTATAATAACTTCCATTATTGGATCAATCTCATATATAAATCTGGTACCACATCCTTACAAACTTGTTCTACGGACAACTACTCACCCATCTGAGAAATAACCATGAATCACGTCCATAATCATCCTTGAGTTAGGTTAAAGTTGTTGATTCTTAATTACATTAACATATTGGTTTTATTAGGTCAAGTTGTAGGGTTCGGATTTTTTATTCCTCCACCTTCTTACCTTGAGTTGTATTATAAATTTATTTATATTACTTTGCAAAAGGAATTGCTATTAATTAACAAATTTTGGTTGGTTCTTAATTATGTTTTTAAAAAATTGCACAATGATTAGGTAGTTCACCATAAATTCTGCACAATGTCAATTAAGCACAATGTCATACGAAAAGAAGTTGGCTAGTTTGGTAATTTAAGTATGAAATTTTGTTTATGGATCTGTATTTGGATTTTAATTTATTTAATTTACTCAAAGCAATTACTTATTTTTAGCTGCCAAAAATGGAACTTGAATTTGATTGCAAAACCATGAAACTCGTGGAGCCACGTTGAACAAGAACCAATTTGGTGATTTGGACCTTTGCAGGGTTCCTTGATCTAACATTTTGTCTTCATGGTTATCTCTCCTCATCACAATACTTATCACAATCTACTAATCTTAAGACGGTTCACATGGTAAGCTAAAAAGGTCGTCAAGTAGTTGTAGATTTTTGAGTTCAATCACTCGCTCACATTGTTTGCTCAACAATCATAAATATCGAATATCCAAAATTTTGTATCGAGATACTTGTTATAAAAAATAATAGTAATAATATATCTAACTCGTGAAGATAAACTTATGATTGATGTAAAAAAAACCTGTTGGATGTTTTAGTTGATCTGAATTCTATTCAGTAACGCGCGACTTATGAATTTGTGAAACTAAACGAGGGTGTTAGTTAGGCCAATTCATTTATGGCTGGGAAATAAGTAGTAACCAATTCAGTTAGGGGTATGACCTACCACAATAAATAAGGATACTTAGTTTTTTTAAAATATTATTTCCATTCATTCATTCCTGAAAGCGATTATATTATACAAATAAATAATTCTTGCCACGACTTTATTTTGCCAAATAATTTCCCACTCCCATGGTGTTCTTCTTCTTCTTCTGTAGTATAATTACGGGAAGCTTGCTGGGGACCAAGGTAATGGTAGTTGCCAGGTTGTTAGATGTTAATTTCTGAATTATCTGTCAAAAACATGTCTTGTACCCCTTCTCAGGATTCTCCTCCGCTCATCTCCCTACCATATCTATGCATATGTATCTACTTTTTCCATTTAACCAACCTCAGTTTTCAGCTCTTTCACGAGGTACATTCCTTTACCGTCAAGAATTAATTTGTTCCAATACCAGCGAATAAAACTATTTCGAGAGCTTCAATTACTCTCTTAATATCGATACTCATTGAGTATTGTATTTGAGAAAAGCAACAACCAGGACGTTCTGAGATTTCCCTCAAATTTGTATCTCTAAGTTTGATGAAATTTATGATCATTAGAGTCCCCTCATGGAAACTCTCGAGGTCGAAGGAATGTTGGACTATTGTGGATGACGAATTCACAAAATTAACACCCGGAACTAAGGCTACTGCTGCTCAAGTATTAAGGCTTTGTCGTTTGGACGGATCAATCTAGAAATGAGACAATTTGACCAATTGTCTCATTTTATAAACGAGTCAATTAAAACGAGTCAATTCGAATTACCTGCCCCCACCCCAAACAATTGAAATATAATTGACTCAAAATGAATCAATTAAAAATACCTCACGCATATTGATCTATCCATGTTTTTTGCTGGCAAATGAGTCAATTTGGCACAATTGTCTCAAAATGAGACAATTGCGTCAAATTAATCCGTTACAATTCCTCATCCAAACGACCCCTAAAACCAAAGGATTCGTAAGCAAAGACTACTTGGTCAGTATTATCGATATGACTATTTTGAAGAGTATTAACTCCCATAGGGGCATTGCTAAGGAGTTGTGAGATTCATTGAACACCAAGTTTCAAGCTAGTGCAAGAGTCAAACGAGCTCACCTTCGAGACCTTGGAAAAGACTTTGAAGTGTTGGAGATGAAGAAGGCAAACCTGTAAATAACTATTTTGGTAGGGTCATGGATTTGAAAGAACGTCTTCGATGTTAAAATTTTAAAAGATTTTTAGAACCTTTATTAAGACGATATGCTTTTTTTTTTTGACAAGTTAAGTTCATTAAGAGTAAATGGGCCAAGCCCAATGGAAAAGTTTACAGACAATTAAACAACAACAAGCTAAAAGACTAAAACACAGTCCCAAACAAAAGTCCAGAGACTCAATAGAGTCCAGACCATGGGCCAAAACCAGAGCTTCAGTCTTCTAACCCTAGACGTTCAATGCCCTCCTCTGGAACCTCCGTCGCTGTTGCTGGAAAAGGACCGCCGCCGCCACCAGCCAAATCCAAAGGAACCAGCTACCCCGAGTAGAGGGATGAGGAAAGGAGAACCTCCACACAAGCCTCCCCGAGCCAATCGTCGTCTGCATCTCGGCGACCATTCACAAGAGAACACATCAGAGCAATCGGACGGCAGACGGTGGCAACGTAGGAAAAAACTTATGTCTTCAAGCTCTCCAGCCGTGTCCAAGCCAATGGCCGCATCTCCGAATCACAAGCACTTGCAAAGTGAAGCAAGGAGGTAGACAGAGGAAGGATGAGGAGAAGACAAGCCAGATCTAAAAGATCTAGCCTCCTTTGCATCTTAGAGCACACACATCTCCAGATCTGAAAACATCAAATCAGAGGGCAAAAGATCATCCAGCGAAGGGGGAGGAAGGAAACCCACAAGGGGAGGAACATTCACTGATGAAAAGAAGCGAAACGAAAAAGATGGAACATGCGAAAGAGAGTGGAATACTACACTACGAAAGGAAGGACGGACTGCAAAAATTGAAAGAGTGGGGCGGAGGGCTGCCGCCGGTTGCCGGAGGGACGCCGGTAGTAGCCCCTATGACTGCCTCTGCCTGGGAAAGAAGGAAGGAAGTAAGAGAGAAGGCAGAGAAAAACGTTAGAGAGAAGAAGGATGATGTCGACCGTAATGGATGTTGGACTTAAGAGACGATATGCACTGCCAAGTTCTTTGTTAGTGCATGAGTGGAAATTGAATAGGAGAGTATCATATTATGAGCAAGCTTTCAAAGTGGCGTATGAGGTTGGTAGAGCTAAATGAAGAGGTGGCCCTTCTGGCAAGGTACAGGCTGAGGAAGGTTCTTAAGTCGAGTAACAATTGAGTGGTTGAATTGTGATAACTTAGGTCATTTAGAAATTAGATGAAAGTCATTAATGGGATCAATAAGCTCAATTTGCTAACAAGAGGGTACATTAAAAGTAACATCCTTAATTATAAAAATATATTTATATAAAAATTACAAAAAATATGTATATAAAAAATTATAAAAAATGATTTACAACCTATGAAATCTGAATCGCGAAATAAAAATGAAGAGAAGTGATTGAAAAATCATAATGTAGGTGGCAATCGAAAAATCAAGAAAGTGATTGAATACACAGATGTTCATGGTTCATTAATGCGGTTTTTGTTAGTTTACAGGCTAGAGGATCCATCTTTCACTATTTTGAGGAGAGAGTGCAAAATGCATATTACATTAATATTTCCAAAAACACAAGTTAATATTAGTAATCTGATTAGATATTAGACGTGCTAAAAGGTATACAACCATTCTTCTAACCCTAAACAAAAAGGTCAAAAACAGAACCTAAACTGAAAACTCTAAATGCAATAAGCCAGCATAGAGCCTAAACATAAAACACATGAAAATTCCAATTAGAAATTCAATACATTCTAATAAATCTTCGAATTCACTTAAATTTCTCTTAAATAACACATATACCAGTTGCATATGTACCCGACTGCACTTGTACCTAATTGCAATTCAAATTGCCAGATAAAAGGTACATTAAATGTATAAAATTGGCAGATGTTCCTAAATGTTTTCTTGCCTAAAAATTCTCTAAAGCCTATTAACATTCTACTGTTAGACATATCGAAACGGAAATCAAAGTATGAAGAGACGCAGATTTACATGGTATCCCTGAAAGGTTCAGGACTAATCCACGGGAGAGCCTCAAGACTCTCCGAGCTATCGTCTGTTATTGCTTAACACGTTCAATCCAAGACCAACAAACCATACTCGGCTACTCTCCTTCAATCCAAGCCCAACAACCGAACAATAGTATGCATGTGCATGGCCCAATCACATGTCATACATGGGCTGGACATTCGCTAACAGCCTCCCCTAAATTGATGCTGGTCCCGAAGCATCAATTTGCTAGTGAGAAACCAATGACGCTTCATAGTGAACGATTTGGTGAGCAGATCGACCACTTGATCTTCAGTGGGAATGTAGCGAAGCTGAACCACCCCAGCACTAACCAAGTCCCGAATATAGTGGGTGTGAACCTCAATGGGCTTGGTGCGGTTATGGAGAATATGATTCACAGCAATCTGAATAGCACTAGTTTTGTCCACGTGCAACACCATGGGTGAGGGAACAGTAACACCAAGATTGGCCAGAAGTCGATGAAGCCACTCCATCTCGGATCCGACATCATACATAGATATATATTCAGCCTCCGTGGACATTTTGATACCTTGTTCTGCTTCTTACACCGTCAAGAGATAAATGCATCCCCAAACTGAACGCACCACCCAGTCGTAGACCTGCAAGTATCAATACAACCTACATAATCAGAATCAGAGTAAGCTCGTAAACACAAGTCACATGTAGCAGGAAGAAATAGGCCAACATCACGAGTCCCCTGTAGATAGCGAAGAATACGATGAACTGTAGCAAGATGATAAACTCGGGGGCCCGCCATAAACTAGCAAACAATCTGTACGACATACGCAATGTCTGGGTGTGTGGCCATAAGATAAATAAGACTTCCCACAATGCTTCCGTATATCAGACCATTAGTGAGAGGTGCGCCAGAATCCTGTCCGAGCTTAAGATTAAGCTCAATAGGTGTCCAAACCGGAATACAGTCGCTGAAACGATGATCCTCAAGAAGGTCGGTAACATACTGGTGTTGACTAAAGAGAATGTCTCGGTTAGACCGATGCACCTCAATACCGAGGAAGTAAGACAAATGGCCAAGATCTTTGACTCGCTGTTACTGTCACTCTAGAAATTGGCCAAGTGTAACCACTTCCTAAAGCGTAGTATAGCGGGTTGGGTTTTAATGTCAACCCGGGTCCTAGATGTGATGACTACTCAGTGAATTCGTATTATCTAGCAATGAAACTTTAGTGAAGTTCTAAACTAACAAGCAAACAAAACAACTAAACGGTTGTATTCAGGTTAAGAGAGGTCACCCGGATATGGTTCCCCCTAGACTGCAGTTAAGCCGGATTGTAATTGCCAAGTTCGATTTCTATGATAGTTATACTGCGGAAGATTCTCAAACAGTCTGAAGTCTCGACTAAAGGTCTTCAGACCCTCTCAATCTGAGTCTCTAGCTGGCGACTAACCTACACCGGAGTAAACAGATTGAGGCCCTACGAACAAAACCTCCACTACCGAATGGAATTCGGTACAGAATAGTGAACTGGCTCCTCGACTAAAGTCAGCAATTCACTACCTTCGATTAAGGATACTCTATCAACCTAGGCAGATATTATCATTCTAGGTTAAAGCAGAAACAACAGGAATTTGATCAGGATTCAAGTCATTCAATCATTCAAACCTCAATCGAATATAATCAAATCATAGAATCAATACTTGGGTTCATACAATCAAACCTAACATACAGATCTAGGGTTTCCCACACCCAGATGAATGGGGGAACTACTCCATGGAGAGAGAAGCAAAAGCAGAATCAGACGCGGAAATCATACTGTGAAGATGGATTTCTGCTCTTGGACGTTGAATCGGCACTTCTCCAAGCTCAAACCAAGCTCCAATGGTGTTGAAGATCGATCTAGGGCACTTGGAGGCTATTGTTCGTCGCTTTCTCTCTCTAGGAACCGCTCTGTCTCTCCAAAACTCGAATCTCCTTCTGTTTGGCTCGGAATCCGCTTAAAAACCAGAATTTCCCGACTCGCACGGCCAGGGTGCACGGCCGTGCATATCACCATTCTGGCCGTGCACCTCAAAACGCGGCGTACCATTAAGTCGAACCTCAGCCATCTCGCACGGCCAGGATTGCACCTTGCACGGCCGTGTGGATTTCGCTTGTGCCCGTGCAAGCTCTCGCACCAACCCGCACGGCCAAACGGGTCACTTGCACGGCCGTGCGGGTTTCCTGCTCTGCCCGTGCGTGCTCGCATAATGTCGCACGGCCAACTTGCTCCATTGCACGGCCGTGCGACTCCCTGGTCTGGCCGTGCAGCCTCCTTGGAACCTCGCCATGCGTCCGACCTTCGTCCAATCGACCCCAGACTCGCTCCTAAGCCTTCATTCACGTCTTAGGACCTGAAATATCACAACCAAGCACAACCTAGCGTGAAATCGGCCTAAAACACGAGAATCAATACATCAAACGGTGTAAGAACAGGGGTGAAAACATGTGTAAATAACGGTCTATCAAACTCCCCCACACTTAACCGTTTGCTTGTCCCCAAGCAAACCTATCTCAAACCAATGCAACTCTCCAAACCTCTGTAGCAACAAACAACCTCGATCGTAGGTAGAGGACTTCCTAGATCATTTAGCAACTTACGAGGTCAACCGACGCACAAGTCATCTCATAGCTTCTTCGGCGAGAGCACTAGTCTCGAGTCAGCATCATGGCAAACAGTGAACAGAGGACAAATGAATCGTGGATGAAGAGACTCTCAAAAACAAAAGATCATGGACTCACATTTTTCAAGGTGCTCGATTTTCTTTTTGGAGATGGTTGGAACCCCTTTTCTTTCTTCTTTTTGCTTGTTTTTCTGTTTTTCTCTTTTTTTTTCAAGGGTTCCAACCTGTTTTTGCAAAAACGAGGGCTCCCACCTAGCAAAGGTTTTGCGGGAGCCCGGCTCTTACCGGCCATGCCAGGAGCAGTTGTCTCGAGCCTCGTGCGGGGGAAAGACATGTAAGGGGGCTGGAGGTAGTAGGTGGAAATTGGGAACGGATTCCCGTCTCCCCTTACACACTTTCGCCCTATTCGCACGGGAGACGTTATTTCAAAGCACATTTCGAGCACCTGTTACTTGCAAAACATGATACAAGAGTCCATGACAGGTAGAGAGTCCACAACACCACACAATTCAAGGGTCCTAAGATCACTAATTCACTCAATCAACCAACACACTATGAAGAAGAAATGAGACTTCTTAAATGCATCAACATCCTCCATAGTGCTACACTACCTCCCTAGGTTGCAAACCACTACAGAGACTGTCAATTCAAAGCATACTGAGCAGGTAATTGCAAGGAACACGTACTTGGAGCCCTCAAATTTAAAAATTTGGACAGTGGACTAGGCTCCAAGCACACAAACAGATCTAATGCAGTCAAAAGATAAACATCCCCCCCACACTTAAGATCGACATTGCCCTCAATGGAGAAGAGGGAAGGAAAGGGGAACGATGTTACCGGTATGCACGGACTGCAGGAGACTGGAAATGGACCAGTCGGGAACACAGCACAGCTCAAGGGGAACAGAAGAGCTCAACCAGAATATGTTAGGTCCGATGTCAGCCCAATAAGACATCATCCAGAACAAAGGAAACAAACCAAAACCAAACCAAATCGCAATCCGACTCGAAACATAAGAAAGAAAGTCAAACCGTGGTGGGGTTGCCTCCCCACAAGCGCTTCTTTACCGTCTTTTAGCTGGACGCCCATGGTGGATACTCAGGGAGGTGCAGGAACAGGTGCCTCCAAGAGCGGATCCACATCGCTCTTGAGGTACAGCTTCAGGTGGTGACCGTGCACCCGACGGTTGCAACCACTAGCATCGGTCAGCTCGACCTGGCCGTCCGGCAAGATGCAGGCGAGTGAGTACTCGGATGGCCAGGGTGGTCGTGGTGCAGGGGGTGGGACCAGCTCATAGTGGTCTCCACTCTTCTTCCGTGCCGGCTTAGCCACCTGCGGCTTCGGTCGCCACTCCTCCTTGAGCTTTTTGTTCGGAGGCGAGACTGGATGGAGTGGCGACGAAGGAATGATAGGCGGATCCTGCAAAATGAGAGGTGCAGAAGGGTACACGACAGGCTCGTGTACCTGATCAGAAATAGCATGCACAGGCGATACAGAAATCATAGCACAATGATCAAACTCAGTCACAGGAAAAATAGCCTGTTCATTTCCAGCACGCAGGATCAGTTTACCATCATGCACATCAATCAGTGCCTTGGCGGTGGCAAGAAATGGTCAACCCATAATCAAAGGCACATCCACATCATCATTTATATCCAGAATAACAAAATCAACAGGATATGTGAATGCACCCACATTAACAAACAAATCTTCTATGATACCCCTAGGATGCACCACGGAACGATCAGCTAGCTGAATGCTCATCCTAGTAGGGCTAAGTTCACCTAGGTCTAGCTTTTTGAACAATTTATATGGCATGACATTGATGCTAGCTCCTAGGTCCGCCAAGGACTTTCCTACATGCATGCTGCCAATAGTAAGAGGGATAGTAAAACTCCCTGGATCCTTGCGCTTTTCGGGCAGCTTGTTCTGGAGGATGGCAGAACATTCCTCGCTCAGCAGCACTGTCGAGAGATCCCCAAGTTTCTTCTTGTTGGTGCAGAGATCTTTCATGAACTTTGCGTACTTGGGCATCTTCGACAGTGCCTCCACAAATGGTACGCTGATGTTGAGCTGCTTCAACATTGCCATAAACTTGGCAAACTCAGTCTCCAGCTTGTCTTTGTGAAGGCGAGTGGGGAAGGGAAGCTGGGGTACGTGCTCCTTCACCACTGGTTGTGGCTTGGGAGCAGGAGCTTCCTTCTCCACCCGCACTTCTGCATCACCGGCTGGAAGTGCTGAAGCAGGTAATGGTTCCTCCTGCCTGGTCGGGGCAGGATCAGCTGATGTAGGCCTGCCGCTCAGGGTGAAAATGGCATGTGCTGTCTCATGCGGGTCCCGTGGATTGGGGATGGTGGTGGCAGGTAGAGTCCCCGGGGCCCGAGTAGTAATCTGGCGAGCTATGGCGCCAACCTGGTTCTGTAAATCTTGCAGAATGGCACCCTGGTTCCTCTGTCCTGCCTCCAGGGTTCTCTGGCCTGCCTCCAGTGAAGCTATGGTCTGATCCATCCTCGTGATACTTGCCTGGCTGGTGGTCATGAATGCTGCCAAAATGTTCTTCAGCTCGGTCATCTGATTATCGGGAGCTGGCGCTGCTGCTGGCTCGGCATACTGACGTTGAGGCTGCTGGAATGGCTGCCCTTGCCTAGGCTGGTAAGGCTGCTGCTGTGGTGGTGACCCCTGCCTATCCTGCAAGGGCTGCCTCTGCTGAAAACCACCTGCTGGTGCTGGGAAACCAGGTGGTTTGTTGGTGTTGCTGCTCCAGGCGAAGTTGGGATGCTGGCGCCATCCTTCATTGTAGGTGTTGCTGTATGGGTCGAGGCGCCGAGCATTGGCGAAGAAGGCCACCTGCTCTTGGGGGGTGGAGGACTCCCTCATAGATTGACAATCCTCCACCAGGTGATTTGGGCTCTCACACCACTGACACTGAGCTACTGGAGGCGTAGCTACACCTCGGCCCGGAAGGAGACTGTTAGGCTGCTTCAATGTCTGCACCAACTCAGCCACCTGCTGCTCTAACCCGGATCTGGCCTCCATAGCATGCACACCTCGGTCCCGGGAATTCCTACCTCTGTTGTTCTGCCCCCAGGAATGATCGCGGGCAGCCAAAGTACTGATCATCTGGTTCAGCTCGGGTGGAGTCTTAGTAAGAATATCCCCTCCTGGGCATAAAGACTCTATCACCCTCTGGCTGTCTGGGGTGAGGGCACTGTAGAAGTTCCCTACTGTAAGCATCGCTGAAGCCATGATGGGGACACTGCCAGAAGTATCCCATGTACCGCTCCCATGCATCTCGAAGGGACTCATCTGGCTCTTGGCGGAAGTGAGTGATCTCCCGCTGAATCTCAGTAGTCTTCGATGCCGGATAATATCTGTGCACGAACTTATCCGCCAGATCGTCCCAAGAAGTGATTGACAGTGGGGGCTGGGTCTCCAACCACCTCTTAGCATTCCCCGCCAAAGAATGGGGGAAGAGGTGAAGGCGGATTGCGTCATCTGGAACACCATTCAGTTTGAACCCGTTCGTCAGCTGCAGAAAACGGGAAAGGTGTGCCCGGGCCTCCTCTTCCTTCAAACCATGGAACTGGATAGATGATGTAATGAGTTGAATCCAGCATGGCTTGATCTCGAGGTTGTTTGCTGGGATGGGTGGATAGAGGATGACCGGGCGGATGTCAGCAATCCGTGGAGTGTAGTAGTACTCCAAGGTGGGATCCGGCGGTGGTGGTGGATGCTGATTCACCGGGGGAGCCTGTCGGGCATTCCCCGGTTGTGGGATGTCTTCGCCCTCCATCTCGCGCTCGTCCTCGGATTCGCTGCTCAATTGGCCGTCTCTGTACTCCACCGTAGCCAGTCTAGTTCGCTGTTGTCTCCGAAGTTGGTTGCAGGTGCGTTCAATCTCTGGATCCAACGCAGTAAACCTCCCGACTGGCTACGGGTCATGCACTATCTGCACACAATCAAGCAAGGCAAACCCGTGAAGGCACAAGTGGGAAAAACAAAAACTCAATGAAAAAATGAAAATGCTAAAGTAACAGAAATCACTTTTCTTCAACAACCTAGCCGTCCCCGGCAACGGCGCCAAAAACTTGACTCGCTGTTACTGTCACTCTAGAAATTGGCCAAGTGTAACCACTTCCTAAAGCGTAGTATAGCGGGTTGGGTTTTAATGTCAACCCGGGTCCTAGATGTGATGACTACTCAGTGAATTCGTATTATCTAGCAATGAAACTTTAGTGAAGTTCTAAACTAACAAGCAAACAAAACAACTAAACGGTTGTATTCAGGTTAAGAGAGGTCACCCGGATATGGTTCCCCCTAGACTGCAGTTAAGCCGGATTGTAATTGCCAAGTTCGATTTCTATGATAGTTATACTGCGGAAGGTTCTCAAACAGTCTGAAGTCTCGACTAAAGGTCTTCAGACCCTCTCAATCTGAGTCTCTAGTTGGCGACTAACCTACACCGGAGTAAACAGATTGAGGCCCTACGAACAAAACCTCCACTACCGAATGGAATTCGGTACAGAATAGTGAACTGGCTCCTCGACTAAAGTCAGCAATTCACTACCTTCGATTAAGGATACTCTATCAACCTAGGCAGATATTATCATTCTAGGTTAAAGCAGAAACAATAGGAATTTGATCAGGATTCAAGTCATTCAATCATTCAAACCTCAATCGAATATAATCAAATCATAGAATCAATACTTGGGTTCATACAATCAAACCTAACATACAGATCTAGGGTTTCCCACACCCAGATGAATGGGGGAACTACTCCATGGAGAGAGAAGCAAAAGCAGAATCAGACGCGGAAATCATACTGTGAAGATGGATTTCTGCTCCTGGACGTTGAATAGGCATTTCTCCAAGCTCAAACCAAGCTCCAATGGTGTTGAAGATCGATCTAGGGCACTTGGAGGCTCTTGTTCGTCGCTTTCTCTCTCTAGGAACCGCTCTGTCTCTCCAAAACTCGAATCTCCTTCTGTTTGGCTCGGTATCCGCTTAAAAACCAGAATTTCCCGACTCGCACGGCCAGGGTGCACGGCCGTGCATATCACCATTCTGGCCGTGCACCTCAAAACGCGGCGTACCATTAAGTCGAACCTCAGCCATCTCGCACGGCCAAGATTGCACCTTGCACGGCCGTGCGGATTTCGCTTGTGCCCGTGCAAGCTCTCGCACCAACCCGCACGGCCAAACGGGTCACTTGCACGGCCGTGCGGGTTTCCTGCTCTGCCCGTGCGTGCTCGCATAATGTCGCACGGCCAACTTGCTCCATTGCACGGCCGTGCGACTCCCTGGTCTGGCCGTGCAGCCTCCTTGGAACCTCGCCATGCGTCCGACCTTCGTCCAATCGACCCCAGACTCGCTCCTAAGCCTTCATTCACGTCTTAGGACCTGAAATATCACAACCAAGCACAACCTAGCGTGAAATCGGCCTAAAACACGAGAATCAATACATCAAACGGTGTAAGAACAGGGGTGAAAACATGTGTAAATAACGGTCTATCAATCTTTGGGACTGAAAGACGCACACAGATGCGCCTTTAGGCGATCAATACCAATGGAATCATCGCCAGTGAAAATCATGTCATCAACATAGATAAAAAAAAAACCTTGCCCCGAGTAGTTGTCTGTGTAAACAAGGAATGATCATTCCGACTGTGCTGAAAACCAAACCCAAGGATAATCTGCTAAAATTTCTCGAACAATGCCCAGGGCGCCTGCTTGAACCCATATAACGACCGATGAAGAAGACAGACCTGACGTGGCAACCCATGAGGATAACCAGGGGGTATCTCCATGTAAACAACCTCCTTCAAGTCACCATGCAGGAAGACATTCTTGATATCGAGCTGGAAAAGTGGCCAATTCTAAACAGCAGCAACTGACAGCAAAGTACTAACGGTTTGCATCTTTGCAACGAGTGCAAACGTCTCTCCGAAATCAATGCCATATTCCTGAGTAAACCCCTAGGCCACAACCCGAGCTTTATACCGCTCAATACTGCCGTCGGGGAGAAACTTCAGATTGTAGAGCCATCGACAACCAACAACCGGGATATGCGCAGGGTGTGATCAACAATAGTTCATGTGCGATTAGCATCAAGCACTGTGAATTTTTCCTGCGTGGTGCGGTCCCAAAGAGGATGCCCTTTGGCTTGAGAATACCTCATTGGGATAGGAATAGTGGCCACTGCATGGGCAAAAAAATCACCATACCTTAATGGGGGCTGGCCAAAGTTAGCATGCATGGACTGCGAAGAGCAACGACTGGGGACGATGGCGGGGATGCGGCGGCAGTGGAAGCTGAGGAAGAACTCGCAGCCGAGGAGTTGGATGACATGGAAGTGGAGCTGGACAGCGAGGAGGCGGGGCTGAGTTGAGCAGACGAGGGCGAAGTGGGGGGGAGGCATCTCGGGAGGGAGGTCGTCTTCAGCAAGGTCAAGATCATCATCGAAGGAAGGCTGCCGAGTCGAGGAAAAGAGGGCAAACACAGACTCGGACGAAGAAAACGAGTAGAACATAACTTTTTCAAAGAAGATGACATGACAAGCAATCCGAATACGACCAAGAGAAAGATCAAAACACAAGTACCCCTTATGGATATCGCTATAACCAAGGAAAGCACACCAAACAGTTTTGGAAAAGTAATGGGGCGGGACCCCACAAATCAGTATGTACCAGGTGAAAAGGATTAGTAATGACCGTGCTACTAGAAGGAAAAGATATGCTTTTGGCCTTAACTTTGATGCAACTAGAACACAACAAAGATGAAGAACAAGTGGAAAATTTATTACCAAGCAACTGTTGTTTGAACATCAATTGTAAACGACCCGAGTTTGGGTGACCTAACCGATTATGCCAAAGCTGCTAATTAATATTTGATTGAGTAGAAAAAAACAAAAGACGGACGCGAACCCCTAGACACCCGAGAAGAAGATACCGACACTGAACTAATCCTGCACAAAGCACCCAAAAGGTGCGAACAAAATAGAGCAATTATCATCGATCAGTTGGCCCACATGGACAAGGTTCGGATGAAGTTTGAGAACATGGATCACATTATGCAAGGTAGCTCTCGGCTGGGTAATAGAACCACAACCCAAAACGGGCATATGGGCACCGTTCGCCACCTGGAGCTGCAGGTTAGTGACAGGGGTAACATGACGAAGAGACGAGGAGTCACTCGTCATGTGATTAAAGCAAGCCGAGTCCAAGAACCAAGGTTTGGCTTTACCTGAGACTTGAAGGGTGGTGAAGGGAAGTGTTGATTGCCACAGGGAGGGACTTCTGAAGGGCATTGTTAATCATTTTATCAACCGCATCCGTGGAGAGAGCAGTGGTGACTGGCTCAACAGGTTGAACAGCAAAAGCAGGTGGTGACGGGACATGCTAGGGCGGAGCGGTCTCAGGGCGGCTACGAGAAGCAGTATACTGTTGTCGACGCTGGAGAGTGCGACACTCACTAATGATGGAACAGAGCGCTTGCAATAAACATAGAAGTTGCGCCTCTTGCAGTGCTTCTAGACATGGCCTTTCTCCTCGCAAAACGTACAAGTCAGCTCGGATGAGGGAGTTCGGCGCTGAAACTGAGCCTGGTGAGCAGCATAGGCAGTGGAATCTTAAGAGTGATGCACATCGGCGAAAACAATGCCTCGTTATCATCCAGGCGAACGTCAAGGCGTTCTTGCGTCCGAAGGCGTGTTTCCTCCTAGAGAAGCCTGCTGACAACCCCATCAAGTTTTACGTCATCTCAGTTGAGTAAGCTTGAGCCGACATATTCAAACTCGGGTCGGAGTTGCTTCAGAAAACGAAGAAGACAGAATTGATTCCGCTAAGCCAGAACTTCTTCGGAGATGGCGGCGGAGCGAAGTGAGGCCAAAAGAAGATATTCCTCGGTCTAGAGCCTAACCGAGGCATTGTAGTATGAAGCAACATCTAAATCACCTTGCTTCAACGTAGCCAGTTCATTCTCAATTTCAAACTGGCGCGCCGTATTGGAGGTAGCGTACGTAGCCTTGAGGTGAGACCACATCTCTGCTGCAGTGGTAAACAATCGAAAACCCAAAACTATGGAGGGGTCAACCGAGCCTAGGATCTAGGTTTTAACCATGGCATTGTTCATAACCCATCGTTCCAACGCCTGCTCAGTAGCAGGAGGCACCGTTGGCTTCTTGGATGTAGCATCAAGGATCGAGAGAAGACCCTTGCCTTCAACAAAGATGCAGAATTGAAATTCCCACACCACATAGTTCTTCGGATCAAGATGAATCTTAGGCGATCGGGATCGTCGTTTGATTGCTATGATACCATGTTACACATATCGAAATAGAAATCAAAGTATGAAGAGACGCAGATTTACGTGGTATCCCTGAAAGGTTCAGGACTAATCTATGGGAGAGCTTCAATACTCTCCGAGCTATCGTCTGTTATTGCTTAACCTGTTCAAGTGTTACAAAGAAGGAATATATACAGTAGCCGAATGCAACTAACCCTACTCGGCTACTTTCCTTTAATCCAAGCCCAACAGCCAAATAATAGTATGCATGTGCATGGGCCAATCACAAGTCATACATGGACTGGACGTTCACTAACATCTACAAGCTGAGCAATTTTGGTACTTGCCACGCAAAATCGACTTGGTGTTTCTTCCATCCATGAAACCAACATCAAATGTGCTTCTACCCTCATAATTGTTTCTTTCAATGAGTTTTTTCGATATTCATTCATTTCCATACCCGACATTGTTGATTTTCTTAAACTCTAAACAACAACAATTCACATACCACTTGTTATAGCAAAACAAAATCGATAAAGCAAGAAAGCAAATAGACATAAGAGACTATTTTCAAATCTTGTGAGAGAGTACAAAGTACAAATTGTGGAACCGGTTATAGAAATGATTAACCTGCATAATCTGACTATAAAATACAATGGTAAAAAATGACTTTAAAATTCTTCTCCTAACAAAAAATTAAAATCATTAAAGAGAATATGTCGTGTAATGGTCAGAATAAATACGAGATTAATGTATCCCTAAAAGAAATTCAAGATTATCAGAGTTCAACCCCTTGTTTCTCCTTGTGTAGATTTCTTACAGTTTATGATCTCTTATATTTTTGTAGACATTTTTTCCGTACAGAGGAACAAGAAAATGTTAGAAGTGAATTGATGAATCTAAACCGGAGCGCAGCTAAGTTATCCAAGTTGGCACCCAGAAAAATTTAAAAGTTTGGAGTCCAGTGCTATGTCGTTCGATTAATTGTTAGTTCAATCGCTTAAGTTTGGTTATTATGTTAAATGAGTTCATATAATGCTTTAGTCTGCAGCCAAGCCAACAACTTAGTGTTTCAGTTATTGGTAGTATGTTAGGTAGTTTTTAGGATAGTTCGGTTAGTTGAAAGCCAGATTTGGAGGTTGGGAATCATGTACTTTGTTCCATCTCTATTTGTGGAATAAAATTTGTCAGATTTCATTCAAATTGAGTTACATTGTGCTATCAGAGCTCAAGTAACTGAAACATTTGTCAGATTTCATTCAAATTGAGTTACATTGTGCTATCAGAGCTCAAGTAACCAAATATTGGGGGTGTTTAGTGTGTGTTCAGCAGTCAAGAGTGCATATTGAGTTTAGGAAAAACACGAGGGTATTCAGGTGTGCATATCTATGGGAAAGGTGAGTGATTAAAGGGAAAGATGGTTGAGAGTAGAAGTTTTGCACAAGCGTGCATTTCCAAGTATGGGAGGGCATTCGATCGGTTCGATTTCGACCGAACCAAAATTATGAATATCGGGCCCCCGAATTCTCCCAAACCTCAATCTGAATTCGAACCGAATTATAATTCGGTTCGGTTAATTTAAACCGGTCGGTTCGGTTTTTCACACAAAACTGAATTTGTGAGGCTACTTGCATCTTCTCACTTTTAAATTATTTTTCACCCTAATATAAACAATAAATATGCAATTATATGCATCAACAATGATACAATCAAACTTTTGAACACATAAGTCATAAAAACATTCAAATATTTAAGTCTAAAAACAACTACAAACATAAAAATCCATCATTTGGAGGTTGCAATTATAGTATTTCGGTCTTTTGGTCGAAAATTCGGAATTTCAGTTTTGTTGAAAGAACCCTGATTTCCGAAATATCCATATTTTCCTTCCAAATTTCGAACCAAATAGCATTATTTCGGTTTTGGTTTGGTTTAATTCGGTTTCAGTTTGGTTCGGTTCGGGTTTACCGAACCGTTTGCACACCCCTATTCCGAAATTTGATGGAGACTATGATCATTGGAGTTTGTTGATGGAGAACCTAATGAGGGAAAGAGTATTGGATGGTGGTGACTGCAGGCTTTCATGGACATGCCGAAAGAGAGGAACTCTCTCTAGTCTAGGAAAAAACATTGGAGGATTTAAACTGAAAGACTTGAAGGCAAAGAGCTATCTCTTTAGTTCTATAGACCAGACAATTCACAAGACAATCACCAACAATACTACTGCCAAAGAACTCTGGGTTTCGATGAAAATCAAGTACCAAGTGAATGGCAGGGTTTCAGAGGGCTCAACTTCAAACTCTCAGACTAAATTTTGAGGTTCTTGTGATGAAAGAAGTTGATATAGTCACTGACTACTTTGGTCATGTAATGGTTGTTGCAAATGACATGAGAAATTGTGGTGACTCTGTGCTTGTTGTGAAGATAGTGGAAAAGATTTGAGAACCATAACTAGGGATGGAAACAGGTTGAGTCGAGGGCGGATAGTGCATATTTCTGTTACCTTGCCCAAAGTAGTTTTGAGTTTTATCCATATACATACCCAAAAACAAGTCGGATAAAAAGTCAAAACCTTGCCCATACTCGTTTGGATTTTGGGTATCCACGGTTATCCATGGGTAATAATATCTCTCTATAACTCCAATCAACATGTTAACATTCACACGTATACTCACATTATCTAAGAGGAAAAGTATGATAATAATCACTAAAATGAAGAAAGTTAATTAAACACTATACACTTTCAAGAAAATATTATATTTATATGCTAAATATAAAATATGTTGAGTAAAATAATGATGATGTTAGACAAAATAATATGCATGTGTATAATTGGACGGTCTGGGTTGGATAGTGAGAAAACTATGTCCACCCAATACCCGCAATATTCAGGTTTGGGTTTTACGGATATCCACGTTAGGTCAAATGCTACCCAATTAGGTCAGATTTGTGCGGATATCCACGTTTGCGGATATTTTTGTCATCCCTAACCTTGATAGAAAGGTTTATTATATGGTATGTTCTATAGAGGAATCTCTGGACATAGATAAGCTATACGTTAATTCTCTTTACAAGAAAAAAATAAAGATGATCAATCACTCAAGATCACTCATGACATTGGCTACGGGGGTGGAAGAGGAGGAAGAGGTTATCTATCCTGTTCGTGGAAGAAGATAAGCAGATATTTTGTGGAATGTTTCAAATGCTATAAATTTGAACATTTTAGAAGTGAATGCTCTAGCAAATATAACTAGCAAGCTCACTTCTCACTGTTTATGGATATGTAGGAGGATGTATTGATGTTGGTTGTGGCTGATAAAGTTCAGAAGGATGCCAGTCATGATATCTTGTGGTTTCTTGATTTTTGATGCAGTAATCACATGACAGAAAACAAGGATTGGTTTACATATCTTAAGAACTCTGGAACGGGAACTATCAAGCTTGGAAATGGTGCAAATTTGGAGGTGGAAAGGAAAGGCATTGTAAAAGTAAGAAGCGACTAGTAGACTTTGCAAATTCAAGTCGCATTCTATATACATGGTCTAAAGACTCATCTACTAAGTCTTGATTAGTTACAAGAAAGGGGTCTAGAATTTGCAATCAAGAAGAATACTTGCTAAGTATTCCATGAGTCTAGAAGAATAATCATGCAATTGCATATAAAGACAAACACATGTTTGTCCTTTACTGTGACTTGTCTGCACCTTAAACAAAAGAGAACATTTAGTGTATCCAAGTCACAAAATGGAGATGGCCACACTGAATTATTGGCATAGAAGGTTTGGCCATCTTAGTTATTAAGGGATTATCAACCTGCAGAAGAAAGGAACTGAAATGTCCCGACCTTTTTCGAAAATCAAACCACAACTCAAACCCAAAACCGGTTACTCCGGAGCAATTAAACCACTTTTTAAAATCAACAAACCGTCATTATTTAAGAATTTCAAACGAAAAGCCCCAACACTTGGGCAATCAATATCAAAATACTTCTATAAAAAAATCAAAATACTTAAAAGAACTTAACCCAGAATCTTGAACCTTGAATCTCCAGTACATAAACTCATAATCATGAACAAAATAATTAACTCATCTAACTTGACTCCTCACAAGCTCCTTGACTTCTCATCAGTGCTGGTACGACTGCTCGCTTAGCCTTGCTCCTTCTCGGCATCCACCACCGCTAACCCATCTTCAACCAGGTGAGTGAGAAGGGGTCAGTCTCGTCGTTACTTCCTAAGGTCATTGCCCTAAGCAAACCCTACTAACACATTATTAGAAATTACTTCCTCTTACATGAAAGACGTTCTCGCTTTCATCCTTAATACTTCTAATCCTTGATATCTCATAGAAGTTCTCTACTTCTATCCTAACTTATATACTTATTACTAGGGAATCACCGCGTTACGTATCGTCGTCCGGTATCCCTATCCTCAAGGCAATGGTATTGCGTTACGTATCGTCGTCGAGTCCATGCCCGGTCAACTACTGCGTTACGTCTCGCCGTCCAGTAGTGACCCAAACATACCCGATCAACTGATGCGTTGCGTCTCGCCGTCCAACAGTGACCCGACCATCTACCGCGTCCAGTAGTGACCCAACCACCCGGGGGTTCAATTACCAACAACCACACACATTCACATACATAGCACAACGCGTGCCTCCACCTTAAGTAGGCGGTGGGATGCCTCACACACATAATCACGCTTACTCAAAAATAACAAACATAACTGGGATTCCCCACAAAATTATGGAAAATTACCTTTTTTCCCCAAAATGGCAAATTACCAAATGGTACTCGAAATTTTTGGGTCTTATCAATTCGGCCCCAAATTTCCAAAATCGCACAATTTCGTCCTCCAGACCACTTTCTACTTTTTGATTTCAACATTTCAGTCCAAAAGGCTTATTTCCAATCCGATACCCAAACATTTACTAATTGCGAACTCAACCCAAGCCTGGACAATTACTTTACGGCGCCTAAACGTCTTAAATCTTCACAATTACTTTACTATTACCAAATCTCCCCAACTCCAAAAAGACATATACGCCACTGACTATTCATCAAATTTTCACTTCGATGCCATTGGTTTCCAATAAAACAGGAGGACAACTCACCGACATCCTCCCGCCGCCGGCCTCCACGCTTCCTCGGTCACCGTCGGAGTCCAGGATTCCCCGCATCTAGCCGCCATCTCCTTCCTCCTCGAGTCCGCCACTGCCACCTTCCTCTGGTTCCTCCTCTTATTTCTCGAACAACGGCACGTCAACTGTCGTTTCTGCTTGGAGCTTCCCGCCGCCATCAATCCCACCTCCGACTTCCCTTCTCCAGCCGCAGTTCAGAGGGAAATGATGGATTGCCGAGATTCCTCATCGTTTGGGACTTTGGGTGGGTAAGCGTTTTGCCTCACCGACGTTACCGTGCTATCCTTTACCCCGCCAACGTCGGAGTCAACAGCAAAGCTTCTCGTCGTCGTTAAGCTTCCGGGCTTCTTCTTGCGTCCCCGAGCCACCACCCTATTTCGGACCCACCTCGCTCCTATTCCTGTTGGTACCGGCTCTATCTAGCCTTTCCAGGGACAGATGTTCGCTGCTCTCCTCTTTTTCTTCGATTCTCCCCTGTTTTCCCAGCTTGTTTCTTTTGCCTCTCTTCCTCTGTCTTTGCTCCTTTTAATGAGAAGGAAACTAAGCCAATTAAAACTCCCAATAACCGGCAATTAAAGCCCCAACATTATTGCTTCCGTTACCCACGATTTTCCGGTGGAATTCCAACCGCCGCTGGACTCTGCTTGACTGCTTCAGCTTCCCTCGTCGGCGGCCATCCACGAGAAGACAAACCTCTTCTTTCTCCTTCGCATGCCACTCTTCCTTGGAATCCATCTCGTCTTTCTTCTTTCCTTCTCACAACGGGCTTAGCCCCATCTTCTTTCTTCTTTCCTCTGGGCCGCCAGCCAGCCTCCTCCTCCCCTCCGTTTTTGCGACCACAACGAGTTGGGCTTAAGCCCTTGCTTTTTTTTTTCTTTTTGTGACCAGGTTGGGCCTCGTCCCAAAAACTCCTTTCCCTCAACTTTTTTTTAACAACACAATTTTTTTTTCCTCCAACTGGGCTTAAGCCCACCACAGTGGCCTCCCATAACAACAGACCCAGGCCCTTGGCCCAGCTCTTTGTATGGGTCTTGGTTCAACCTCTAAAACCCAACTACGTCCATAACTTTGTCGTTTTATATCGAAATTCGACACCGTTCGAACCGTTTGATCACGTATTAAATCCTCTAAAATATCACGGTGGGAGTTGAAAATTTTCTCCAAGGGTAGAATAGTCATTTTAAATTTTAGAAAGAGCGGGGTGTAACAGGAATGGTGACTACTCTACCAATGCTGAAAGGAACACCTGACTTGTGTTTAACTTGCTTAGTGGACAAACAACAAAGCAACCATTTAAAAAAATCAGTAGAGAGCAAGCAATAAATCCAGCTATTCCAAGAAGATATGTGTGGCCCTATCACACTAGTGTCTAATGGTGGTAAGAGGTATGTGCTTACCTTGACTGATGATTACACTAGAAAGCTGCGGGAGTATTTCTTATCACAAAAATCAGAAGCTCTCCCCGCGCTTAAGAACTTCAAAGATTTGGTTGAAAAGAGACACCTTCATAAATTTCATGTACAAGAACTTATAGGGGAGGGGAGTTTATGGTAACGGAATTCAAGTCCATATGTGATGAGACGGGTATTAGAAGGAAACTTACTACCACTTTAACAACTCAAAAAATGGGGTTCTTGAAAGTAAAAATAGATCTGTAAAGAACATGTTGAGATGTATGCTTGCTTATACCAAAGTACCAGCTGAGTTTTAGCTTGAAACTTTAATTTGGACCACATATGTTCTTAATAGAAGCCCGCCCCACAATTGCTAACCTTAACCAAGTTCCCTAGGAGGTCTGGACAAGAAAGATTCCTTAAGTATATCATTTTTGAGTATTTAGATGTGTTACTCATATTCATGTACCAGATCAACAAAGAAGCAAGCTTGATAACAAGAGTATTTTCTAGGAGTTTCCGTGGAATCAAAGGCTTATAAGTTGTAAATCCAAACATAGAAAGGACGGTAGTCAGTATAGATGTAGAATTCAATGAAAAACATGGTTGGGCCTAAAACTAAGATATGAAACCAGTACTAACCAACCTGTTTTGGGAAGCTAATGAAGAGGAATGGTACGATTCTGATGGAAAAGACCAAGATGGTTTATGAATTTCAAGTTTTGATTGTCTAGAAGATGGTCCAAAAGATGATCTACAAGAAGTTGTTAGTCCAACTCCAACAACAAATCTAGCTACAAAAGATGAAGGAGATGAGGTGGAGGAGATAATTGATGTTCTAGGATTGCCTAGAAGCTCGGAACTAGGTCCCAACCAGACAAAGAAACCAGCTCATCTTGATATTTATGATATAATATTTCATGTAATAGGATGGTGTGCAATGGTGGCTATATTAGCTGACCCATTACGATTTGAAGAAGTTGTTTTAGAGGAAAAATGGAAGGAAGCCATGAAGATGGAGATAGCTGTCATAGTTAAGAATGATACATGGTTTCTGACCACCTTACCTATTAGAGCAAAAGCCATTGGAGTTAAGTAGGTGTTCAGAACCAAGCTCAAGAAAGATGGTTGAGAGGATAAATTCAAAGCCAGACTTGTTGCTAAAGGGTAGTGCCAAAAACAAGGTATAAACTATATTGAGGTGCTTGCACCAGTGGCTATGTGGGATCCCATTAAAACATTTATTGCACTTGCTGCTTCTCATGGCTTGAATTGCTTCCAACTTGAAGTGAAAAGTGAATTTCTACAAGGAGTACTGACGAAAGAGGTCTATATAGAGAAACCATAAGGGTTTGAGGTTAATGATGTGATGTATGCAACCTTATTTGTCAAAAAGACTGGAGCTTTTATTTTTTTTGGTGACCTTGTATGTTAATGATGTGATGTATGCAAGCAATGACCTTGAGATGATAAGAAATTTTAAATGCTCGATGGAAGCTGAGTTTGAAATGATTGACTGGGCAGAATGAGGTATTTCTTGGGAGTAAGAGTGAGGATAGAATGTTCATTTCACAACAGAAGTACATTGAAGAGGTACTTGATAGGTTTTCACTTTTGGAATGCAACTACGCGTTGAATCCTATGACAACAAGAGTGAAGCTAATAAAGGAAGGAGATGGACATGTAATCAATGCTACTGAGTACAAAAAACACATTGGGAGTTTATTGTACATTACAACAACTTGCCTTGACATTATGTACTTAGTATGTGTGCTCACGAGATACATAGACACTCCCATTAGGTAACAAATGCTTGTTGCAAAAAGGGTTCTGGCGTATTTAATGGGAACTTCAAGCTATGGTATCTGGTACAAAGAGAAGATGGGGAGGACTACCTGACAAAATCTATAGATAGTGACTATTCTAGTGATGTAGAAGATAGGAAGAGCACTAGTCGTTATCTCTTCTTTCTTGTGGGTATGGCAATCTCATGGGGCTCCAATAAACATCTTGTGACTACTTTCTCGACAATTGAAGCTGAGTTTGTCGCAGCTTCATATTGGGTGTTGATATGACTTGAATCGGATTATCAGCCGCTACGACTGGTAATCGGGGGTCTCGCTGCCCGGTCAGCGAGTGGGGTCCAGGGGCAACGCCCCGGTGGGGGTCCAGGGACTTGAATCGGATTATCAGCCGCTACGACTGGTAACCGTTTCCTTTGCTAGATTGGATTAGGTTTAGACCCACATGGAGAAGTACTATAAATACTTCTCATACTCCTCTGTAATCTGTAATCTCCTCAGATATAGTGAAACTGGCTCTCTCTCGCCCGTGGACGTAGCTAACACACATCGTGTTAGTGAACCACGTAAATCGTGTGTCGTGTTTTCGATTCTCGCTTTCGTATTCTTGCTTTGTCGATCCCGGCGATTTCCCGATCCGTAGCAGCGCGTTTATAACAAGTGGTATCAGAGCCGCGGCTGGAAATCAGGCTAGGGTTTTCGATTCAGAAGAATGACGTCGGTGAACATGAAGATCGAAAAGTTCACGGGGAAGAACAGCTTCGCTATATGGCAGATCAAGATGCAGGCTTTACTAAAACAGCAAGGGCTGTGGGGGCCGCTGTCTGCGAAATAGAAGAAGGCAGCGGTCGATGACGATGAGTGGAATACCCTGGAGGAGAAGGCCCACTCGACCATCATGCTATCGTTGTCTGATGACGTCATCATTGAAGTCGCTGCTGAGAAGACTGCCGCGGGCTTGTGGTTGAAACTAGAGAGTCTGTACATGACTAAGTCTCTAACCAACAAGCTGCATCTCAAGCAACGGTTGTTCAGCTTGAGGATGCAAGAAGGTACGCCTTTGAGGGAACATCTCGAACAGCTTAACTCTATTTTGCTGGATCTGCGTAATATAGATGTTCAAGTTGATGACGAGGATGCTGCCCTAATCCTGCTGGTTTCTTTGCCGAGTTCATATGAGAATTTCGTTGATTCTTTTATTGCCGGTAAAGAAAGCGTGTCGTTGGAGGATGTCAGGTCTGCTCTTCATACGAGAGAGATCAGACATAAGGCGTCCGGATCTGGTACAGGTGGTGAGGCATCGGGTTTGGCTGTTACAGGTGGAAAGGGAAAGAAGAAATCTGGTAAAGGGAATTCGAGCAAGAATTCCAAGGGTCCCGGTCCACAGCCAGGTGATGCGTGTCACAACTGTAAGGAAGTGGGGCATTGGAAGTACAACTGTCCCAAGAGAAGAGGGCAACAGAAGAAACAAGGTTCAGTTGCCGTGGCAGAAGTGGACAACAGTTCTGAAGACGATCTCGCCTTGGCTGTAGATGAGAAGGCACATCGTGGTGATGTGTGGTTTCTGGATACTGCAGCCTCATACCATATGTCTCCGAACAGGGATTGCTTCACAACCTACGAGCAGATAGATGGTGGTAACGTGGTCATGGCTAATGGAGCTGTCTGCAAGGTTGTTGGAATCGGGTCCATAAAGGTTCGGACACATGATGGTTCGTTCTGTACCGTGAATGATGTCAGGCATGTTCCACGAATGACAAAGAACCTGATCTCCTTGAGTCTACTCGACAGCAAGGGTTTCAGCTTCAAAGGAAAAGGTGGAGTTGTGTATGTCTGCAAGGGTTCGAGGAAGGTACTGAAGGGCGTGAAGCGTGGGACCTTGTATGCATTACAAGGGTCTGTGTTGTCTGGTTCTGCTGCTGTTGCATCGTCTCAGGTTCAACAGGAAGATATGACCACTCTCTGGCACATGAGACTGGGGCATATGAGTGAACGGGGGATGCAAGTTCTATCGAAGAGGGATCTTCTTTGCGGCACAAGGTGCAGAATTTGGAATTCTGTGAGCATTGTGTGTTTGGGAAGCTACATCGCAGCAAGTTTCCCAAGAAGGGTATCCATCGGACGAAGGGGATACTGGATTACCTCCACTCCGACTGTTGGGGTCCTTCACGAGTTGAGTCCATTGGAGGCAGCAGGTATTTTCTGTCTATTATTGATGATTATTCGAGATTTACTTGGATTTTCATGATGAAGCAGAAAAGTGAGGCTTTCACGAAGTTCAAGCAGTGGAAGACATTGGTGGAGAATCAGACCGGGAAGAAGATCAAGAAGCTGCGAACGGACAATGGTCTAGAGTTCTGCAGTTCTGAGTTCAACGAATTCTGCAAGGATGAAGGGATTGCCCGTCATCGAACTGTTAGAGATACACCCCAGCAGAATGGCGTTGCAGAAAGGATGAACCAGACATTGTTGGAGAGAGCACGGTGCATGCTCTCTAATGCTGGACTAGAGAGAAGATTCTGGGCAGAAGCAGTAAACATGGCGTGCTTCCTGATCAACCGTGGACCTCACACAGGTATCGAGTGTAAGACTCCTTATGAGGTGTGGTATGGTAAGCCTGCTGATTACTCCTCACTGAAAGTGTTTGGGTGTCCTGTTTATTATCATGTGGATGAGGGTAAACTGAACCCAAGGGCAAAGAAGGGTGTATTTGTGGGTTACGGAGATGGAGTTAAGGGATTTCGAGTCTGGTCACCTTCTGAGCATCGAGTTATACTTAGTAGAAATGTGATATTTGATGAGAAGTCTATGTTTAACCCCATGTTGAAGGTCACTGTTGTTGAAGGTAGCAGGAATGTTGATAAGCAGGTGGAGCTGCAAACTCTCAATGAGAGTGAGTTTGAGCACCAAGGTGGAGAAGATCAACATGATGAGGATGTCTCTGCAGAGCCAAAAAACTTCAGAGTCCAGTGCACGAGCTCAACAGTCTATTGCTTCCGGTAGACCGAAGAGAGCGACTGCAGGAGTACCTCCACAGAGGTATGGCTTCGAGGACATGGTGGCGTATTCATTTCAGGTTGCTGAAGAAGTGGATGCAGGAGAGCCACAGTCCTATAGAGAAGCAGTTTCGGGCGGTGAAGCTGATCAGTGGCTTGCCGCAATGGGAGATGAGATGGAATCCCATGACAGGAATCAGACTTGGGAGCTAGTCAAACGACCACAGGGAAGGAAGATTGTGACAAACAAGTGGATCTACAAGAAGAAGGAAGGAATCACTTCCAAAGAGGGCATGAAATTTAAAGCTCGGGTGGTTGCACGAGGCTTCTCGCAGAGGGAAGGAGTTGACTACAATGAGATTTTCTCACCAGTTGTCAGACATACTTCGATCAGAGTGCTACTAGCAATAGTGGCACATTATGACTTGGAGCTTGAGCAGCTAGACGTGAAGACAGCTTTCCTACATGGAGAGTTGGAGGAAGAAATTTACATGACTCAGCCAGAAGGATTCGAGGTTCCGGGAAAAGAAGACTATGTTTGTAAGCTGAAGAAGTCCTTGTATGGACTTAAGCAATCTCCGAGGCAGTGGTACAAGAGATTTGACAGTTACATGCTTGAGCTAGGCTACAGCAGAAGTCCATATGATTGTTGTGTGTATCACAACAAGGCAGAGGATGGTTCGATGATATATCTAGTTCTGTATGTGGATGATATGCTCATAGCTGCGAGGTCGAAGTCTGATATCCAGATGTTAAAGGGGCTTCTCAGTGCTGAGTTTGAGATGAAGGATTTGGGAGCTGCTCAGAAGATCTTGGGTATGGAGATTTACAGGGACAGGTCGAAGAAGAAGCTTTTCTTGTCACAGAAGAGCTACATCCAGAAGATACTGTCGAGGTTTGGCATGTCTTCAGCAAAGCCCTTAAATACTCCTAGTGCTTCAAATGTTCATCTATCCTCGGCTTATGCACCGCAGTCAGAGGCTGAGAAGGAGTACATGTCGAGAGTCCCATATGCTAGTGCAGTAGGTAGCTTGATGTACGCTATGGTATGCACTAGACCTGATCTTGCACATGCTGTTAGTGTTGTTAGCAGGTTTATGATACAACCTGGGAAGGAGCATTGGCAGGCTGTGAAGAGGATCTTCCGGTACCTTAAGGGTACACCTGATGTGGGGATTAGTTTCGGAAGTGATACAGAGTGCTTGGTGTCTGGGTATTCTGACTCGGACTATGCTGGAGATGTTGACACGAGGAGATCGATGACCGGTTATGTATTCACTCTTGGGAGTTCTGTAGTGAGCTGGAAGGCAACTCTGCAGTCGGCGGTGACATTGTCTACTACTGAGGCAGAGTATATGGCGTTGACAGAAGCTGCTAAGGAGGGAATATGGTTGAAGGGACTGGTTGGTGATCTTGGTCTACATCATGATCAGGCAGTGGTGTATTGCGACAGTTTGAGTGCAATATGCTTGGCCAAGGATCAAGTCCACCATGAGAGGACTAAGCACATCGACGTGAGGTATCATTTCTTGAGGACAGAGAAGAGGATTAAGGTGAAGAAGGTTGGCACCGCGGATAATCCTGCTGATATGTTCACGAAGCCGGTTCCACATGGCAAGTTCCAACACTGCTTGGACTTGCTGAATGTCTTGAGTGGGTGACTCCGCCCTACGGGGCATTGATGGCGGGAGAGAGAGAGAAGGAGCAGAGTACATCAGAGATTTCAGAGGAAGAGGATTCAAGGCAACGCCCCCGGCCCACGGTGTATGGGCTCAATGTTATTTGGGTTCAGGTTCTGGGCCTGGTCTGTAACCGTTTCCTTTGCTAGATTGGATTAGGTTTAGACCCACATGGAGAAGTACTATAAATACTTCTCATACTCCTCTGTAATCTGTAATCTCCTCAGATATAGTGAAACTGGCTCTCTCTCGCCCGTGGACGTAGCTAACACACATCGTGTTAGTGAACCACGTAAATCGTGTGTCGTGTTTTCGATTCTCGCTTTCGTATTCTTGCTTTGTCGATCCCGGCGATTTCCCGATCCGTAGCAGCGAGTTTATAACATTGGGCAACTCAGTGTGTTTGGCTAAGAAGAATCGCGGAGCAGATGAGATGAAGGATTGTGTTAGAGAACGAACAAAATTTACTGTTATAATAGCTCCACTACCAAGCTATCAAGGAATTTAGTACTCCATGTAAGAAGCAAGCATACAGATTTAAGATTTCATATTCTGTGGAATCTTTTAAATGAACGGATTGTATTGGAGTAGGTGCGAACCAGTGAATAGGTTGCTGATGTGTTGACCAAGCCTTGAAGCCTTCCAACTTATGCGAGAAAGATTGGGAGTATGTGATGTGGATGTGTTTGCTGAATCTAAGGAGTTATCATGAAAGCTAGAAGGAAAAATGCTTCAATTCAGGGGAGGAAGTTAGAAGTTGAACGGAAGGATCAAACCCGAGGTGCTGCTAAGAGATCATAGTTGGGTTGAAGACATATTTAAAGTTTGGAGTCTAGTGCTGTGTCGTTTGGTTAATTTTTAGTTCAATCACTTTAGTTTGTTTATGTGTCAAAATGAGTCCAAATCGTGTTTTAGTCTGCATCGAGGTCATCAGATTAGTGCTGGAGTTAGTGGTAGTCTGTTCGCTAATTTTTAGGGTAGTTTGTTAGTGGAAAGCCGGATTTGGAATGTGGAAATCATGTACTTAGTTCCATCTTTTTTTAAAAAAAAAATCAATCTGCTTGTGTTTATTTAAATGGGGGAGCTCAGATTATTACTTAGTTCCATCTTAGTTTGTTGAGTAAACTTTGTCAGATTGCATTCAAATTGAGTTTACAAAAAAGATTGAATTTTGTTCTTGAGAACGAACAAGAAAGTGGGAGTGGATACACTGCATAACTTATGGATCAATAACGTTGCATAACACCTCACTTACCATTTATGGAAGACCTCTAAATTTTACCCCAATGAATTTAAATGAGCTATTTCTCTTTCGTTTAAGTTACAATTGAAATTTTTTTTGCACAGAAAAATTTGATTAAGTGTGCTATTCAAAATGACATCCGCTTTGAATATATTTTGGAACAAATTGAGATATTTATTACCAGTCCATACCATGTGGTAATACTTGGTAGTACATAAGATTATACTAGAGTGCAGAATTGGTTCTTATGCATTATAGTAGGAATATACTAATGACCATTTATCATTTCTCATCACCATCTATCGCCAGTTACCTATACAATGATAGTATATGGTGGTATATTTGGTCCAAAATTTGTAGATTCAATAGATCACGATGAACTCGTTCCTTCTGTGCAAAAATTTCCAAAAACTGAGTTGAAATCAAGGTGGTACTAGGTGGTAAAGAGCGTTGGTGGTACGAATTTTTTTTTCTAAAGATATATTAAAATGAATATCATTTTGTAGATCACAACGAATTAAATCCATATGTGCAATTTTTTTAAATCCAAAATGAAACAAAGAAGATAAAAACCAATTAAAAAATAAAAAAAAAATTTCATCTCGCACCTTAAATTTGACTCCACTTAATATCGAAATTCTAGTTAATTATGCAAAGGGTTAATACCTTATTTTTCCTTAACTATGATCATATAATCAACTTTGCTCCATGGTTTCAAAATTAACATCTTGGCCCCAACTATGCAACATAAGGACTTAATTGGTCAGACACATTGTTTGACCGTAAATTTGGACGGTCAACACAATTGACCGTTAGTCAACACGCCACGTCATTGCCTCGTCAGCCTAAAATTATTAAAAAAATTCAAATTATTTTCCTATTAACCAAAAAATAAAATTATAAAAATATATAATATATTTTATTTTTTGGGTAATTTGAAAATGATAAATTTTATAAATTAATCAAATATTATGAAATTATTTTAAATTTTTAAATTTTATTTTTTGGTTAATTTTATTCGCCTATTATAATGCAAAATGTACCCAAGAAAATGTTACTAGTGAATTTTTTATGTCTAAAACATCTCTATAGATTTTTGTCTTTTCGATGGTAGGCTTTGCTGGCAGATGAAACTCTCTTTCCTAAGGCTAGCTAGCTGGCCGATTCACATATATATTTCCATAGTGAATCTGGCATTTGATGCTTTCCACACCGTTGTTGTTGTTGTTGTTGTTATTGTTGTTGTTGTTGTTGTTGTTGTTGTTGTTATTATTATTATTATTATTATTATTATTATTATTATTATTATTATTATTATTATTATTATTATTATTATTATTATTATTATTATATAGAGGTAATTAATTTGACAACCATCTGCCTTCATACTATTCATACTCGATCGATTCCTTTTACACATTTAATCGATAGTTTAGTCTCTTACCAAACCAGTTACCATGCTGGTTTAATCTCTAGTCGTTTTCTGAAATTATGTAAGGCCAGTTCTATAAGAGTTTACACTTTGCAGGATTTCAAATGAATTTTTTTAATCGTAGATTTCGAATGAAATTAGAGAGTCAGACAGTCAGTTAAAAAGAAGCTAGAAGTTGGGAAGAAGAATTATAATTCAACCCAACCGGGGATTTCCATGTTGTTGGGAGGCGGGCTAAATTACAAAATGCACAAATTACGGGTTCTTTTTGTAGAATTAGGATGTTTGAGATTGGAATACACAAAATAGTACACAAACAATTCTCAAAATAATTATCTCATGAGCTCTTACAGTAACTTGAATAGTTCATGAGGTAGGTAACTTGAAATTCGAGAAAAATAAATCTCAACGATTTCAATAATAAAACTCATTCTTATTCATAACTAAAAACAATTAGTAAAAATAAGGGAACATAATAATCGGGAGCAGATTTGGCCAGTAATCAATTTGGTTCCGAATCATGCATAGCTCTTTCTCTATTTAAATATAACTCTGATTATATTTCTTTAGTTTGACATCATAATTTAAATTTGTTTGTCAAATTGTGAGTTAAATTTGAAATTCTCATATCTACAGAAAAATTCAATTAGTCGTGCTCATCAAAATAATAATTATTTTGATAAATTTGATATATACTTTATAAAAGTTGTGGCATGGTGATGTTATGATCAGCTTTATAAACTTTCTGGTCTACTTTATGTTATTTGTGGTGTGGTTTGTTGTGTTTCTGGTTTGTATTTTGCTCTATTTCCCGAACTGAACCGGAGGCTGAACCAGAAAAGTTAGTGTTTAGGGTTCAATGGTTAACCGTTACAAATTTTTTGATAGAACCATTCATGATATATAACATACAAAACTTATATATGATACTAATTTAAGAATGAAGTTATCATTGATCTTAAACAATTTTAAATTCATATCATCAACAAAATATCTAATAAACCAATGAAACCGTCTCACAGAAGAAATCATAAGTTTTTTAATTCAAATTAAATATTATGGTGCTAGTTGGTAGTGGATCACGTAAAAAGGACATCAATGTTGAAAAATGAGAAGACGTATATAAAATAAATAATCATGGCTTAATGATTTTAGTTTACGTTAAAGTATTTTTTAAAAACTTGTGTGCTTAAAATAGTGAACTAGTGGACTAGTTAAACCGCGCTGGTTTATCTGATTTTATGTCGAACCGTGAAAAATTGTTTGGTCCATCAATAACCGTCGAAGCAATGAATTAGACCGCTATCATAACTGGTTTGACGGTTCTACTGGCTCAACCGTTGATCCGGTTCGGTTCTTATAACAATGGTATTTGTTGTCTGCTTTATGATACTTCTCTTGAGAGCAGGGTGCAAAACAAATGATCAGTAACGCCACAAGCGTGTTCCCCCTTTAATTTTGAAAAATGACAAGCATATCCCTCATTTAGAAATGAACATTAATTGTGGTCAACCCATTAAAAATAAAAATAATCAAAACGAAATGGTCCTTTTTGACTAAAGCTAATGTTAGCCTGATCATTTATTTCTGAATGCACTAGTTATAAGCTTCTGTTTGAAGGGTTATTTTCTAGGTATACCTCTAGACAACCCTCTAATTCTTGGAGTCTGAAGTTGCACTGGACTGTATCTCAGATCTTCGATGGATCTACAATCTCAAAAATATGATACAGCAGGTCAAGAATGACATGCAGACTCATTTGGAGAGCATTGATCAGTCACACTTGGAGAGACAGATGTGCAGTGAATTATATATGGTGGGAAACAAATTTTGTTAGTTGACAGAATACAACAGATCAAAAATGATGTCACATCTGTTTTCAAGTGTTCTTCTTGTGTTCTCTCGGCTGTAACTGATAGATAGTCGATAGTCCAGTTTCTTTCTGTTAGTGGCTAAGGGTTGTTAGCTATCAATGCAATCTACTTTTGATGGTATATATACTAATCATTCATAAAAAAAAGGCTAATGTTAGCAACATGCTATCAAATTTAGTGTTAGTATCCTAACCTCTACCTCTTTAATATAACTAGCAGTAAAATAAATCAAATAGTTAATTTTAGTTGTATGTACCCCAATTATCACTCGCAAATGTCATAATGGTTGATGTCATAACGGGGCCTGCTCAATTAGTACGATATTGTCCGCTTTGGGCCAAACCCGCACGGTTTTACTCTTGGGTGTCCTCCCCAAAAGGCCTCGTACAATTGAGCTTGGTGGACACTAATATACAAGGGTTACTTCCCTTGTATTACCGATGTGGTACTTGGATTGTCCCATAACAATCCTCCCCTCAAGACAAGGACCACGAACTTCGTGTCCTCTCCTCAACGATCATCTTGATCCGTCAGACGCCTTGTATCGATGGGCTTCTCGATACAAGGACTTTACTAGACGCAGAACTCTCTTTGATATGCTTCCCAGATGCGGAACTCTCTTTGATCCGCCAAGCTCAAACGTGGATCTCTTCTGGATCCACCAAACCAGATGTGAATCTCAAATCCCGAGGTCACCGAATGAGGGTCCCCCGAACCGACGTCCGCCGCCCCGAACCGAACCTGGCTCTGATACCACTTGTCATAAAGGGGCCTGCTCAATTAGTACGATATTGTCCGCTTTGGGCCAAGCCCGCACGGTTTTACTCTTGGGTATCCTCCCCAAAAGGCCTCGTACAATTGAGCTTGGTGGACACTAATATACAAAGGTTACTTCCCTTGTATTACCGATGTGGTACTTGGATTGTCCCATAACAATTCTTCTCCTGATATTTCTTCGGTTTAGGACAATCAAATTTCCAATGTCCTTTCTCCTTGCAGTAATGACATATATCATCCTTCAAACCAGCAGAATTCGAATTTGTATTCGCCTTCCTATTACCAGATCGTTGTCTGCTACTACTCGTAGCAGCCAACCCAGATGCCTGATTTTCCGAACCTGAACCAGACGCCTTATGTCGAACCTCCCTAGTATGTAGAGCAGATCTGACATCTTCCAGAGTCAAACTATCTTTCCCATCAATAAAACTATCCACAAAATTCTCATATGATTGTGGCAAAGATACTAACAGAATTAAGGCAGCATCCTCATCATCTACTTTAACATCAATATTCCGCAGATCTAACAAGATGGTATTGAGTTGATCTAGATGATTCCTGAGAGATGTACCTTCCTCTATACGCAAACTGAACAAACGTTGCTTCATATGCAACTTGTTGGTTAAAGACTTTGTCATGTATAGACTTTCAAGCTTCAACCACAAACCTGCGGGAGTCTTCTCAGTAGCAACCTCAGTGATGATATCAACAGCCAAACAAAGCAAGATTGTAGAGTGAGCTTTCTCCTCCAAAGTAATCCACTCTTCTTCATCTATGCTTTCCTTCTTCGATTTTCCAGACAACGGAGCCCACAAACCCTCTTGTTTCAACAATGCTTGCATCTTGATCTGCCACAAACTGAAACTGTTTCTTCCGGTAAACTTCTCAATCTTTATACTGATAGCAGCCATTCTTACTATCAAACAAACTCCAACCAAACTTCTCAGTGCAAAACTTCAATCCAGCGCCAAATTCCCAAAACCGCAGTCAAAGGCTCTGATACCACTTGTCATAACGGGGCTTGGTCAATTAGTACGATATTGTCCGCTTTGGGCCAAGCCCGCACGGTTTTACTCTTGGGTGTCCTCCCCAAAAGGCCTCGTACAATTGAGCTTGGTGGATACTAATATACAAGGGTTGCTTCCCTTGTATTACTGATGTGGTACTTGGATTGTCCCATAACAATCCTCCCCTCGAGACAAGGACCACGAACTTCGTGTCCTCTCCTCAACGGATATCTTGATCCGTCAGACGCCTTGTATCGATGGGCTTCTCGATACAAGGACTTTACTAGACGCAGAACTCTCTTTGATATGCTTCCCAGATGCGGAACTCTCTTTGATCCGCCAAGCCCAAACGTGGATCTCTCCTGGATCCACCAAACCAGATGCGAATCTCAAATCCCGAGGTCACCGAATGAGGGTCCACCGAACTGACGTCCGCCGCCCCGAACCGAACCTGGCTCTGATACCACTTGTCATAACGGGGCCTGCTCAATTAGTACGATATTGTCCGCTTTGGGCCAAGCCCGCACGGTTTTACTCTTGGGTGTCCTCCTCAAAAGGCCTCGTACAATTGAGCTTGGTGGACACTAATATACAAGGGTTACTTCCCTTGTATTACCGATGTGGTACTTGGATTGTCCCATAACAATTCTTCTCCTGATATTTCTTCGGTTTAGGACAATCAAATTTCCAATGTCCTTTCTCCTTGCAGTAATGACATATATCATCCATCAAACCAGCAGAATTCGAATTTGTATTCGCCTTCCTATTACCAGATCGTTGTCTGCTACTACTCGTAGCAGCCAACCCAGATGCCTGATTTTCCGAACCTGAACCAGACGCCTTATGTCGAACCTCCCTAGTATGTAGAGCAGATCTGACATCTTCCAGAGTCAAACTATCTTTCCCATCAATAAAACTATCCACAAAATTCTCATATGATTGTGGCAAAGATACTAACAGAATTAAGGCAGCATCCTCATCATCTACTTTAACATCAATATTCCGCAGATCTAACAAGATGGTATTGAGTTGATCTAGATGATTCCTGAGAGATGTACCTTCCTCTATACGCAAACTGAACAAACGTTGCTTCATATGCAACTTGTTGGTTAAAGACTTTGTCATGTATAGACTTTCAAGCTTCAACCACAAACCTGCGGGAGTCTTCTCAGTAGCAACCTCAGTGATGATATCAACAGCCAAACAAAGCAAGATTGTAGAGTGAGCTTTCTCCTCCAAAGTAATCCACTCTTCTTCATCTATGCTTTCCTTCTTCGATTTTCCAGACAACGGAGCCCACAAACCCTCTTGTTTCAACAATGCTTGCATCTTGATCTGCCACAAACTGAAACTGTTTCTTCCGGTAAACTTCTCAATCTTTATACTGATAGCAGCCATTCTTACTATCAAACAAACTCCAACCAAACTTCTCAGTGCAAAACTTCAATCCAGCGCCAAATTCCCAAAACCGCAGTCAAAGGCTCTGATACCACTTGTCATAACGGGGCTTGGTCAATTAGTACGATATTTTCCGCTTTGGGCCAAGCCCGCACGGTTTTACTCTTGGGTGTCCTCCCCAAAAGGCCTCGTACAATTGAGCTTGGTGGATACTACTATACAAGGGTTACTTCCCTTGTATTACCGATGTGGTACTTGGATTGTCCCATAACAATCCTCCCCTCAAGACAAGGACCACGAACTTCGTGTCCTCTCCTCAACGGATATCTTGATCCGTCAGACGCCTTGTATCGATGGGCTTCTCGATACAAGGACTTTACTAGACGCAGAACTCTCTTTGATATGCTTCCCAGATGCGGAACTCTCTTTGATCCTCCAAGCCCAAACGTGGATCTCTCCTGGATCCACCAAACCAGATGCGAATCTCAAATCCCGAGGTCACCGAATGAGGGTCCACCGAACTGAGGTCCGCCGCCCCGAACCGAACCTGGCTCTGATACCACTTGTCATAACGGGGCTTGCTCAATTAGTACGATATTGTCCGCTTTGGGCCAAGCCCGCACGGTTTTACTCTTGGGTGTCCTCCTCAAAAGGCCTCGTACAATTGAGCTTGGTGGACACTAATATACAAGGGTTACTTCCCTTGTATTACCGATGTGGTACTTGGATTGTCCCATAACAGTTGATGAAATAAAAAGTACATGTTTTCTGTCATTCAATATTTTTTACATGTTGGCGGAGCCTTAAGATCGAAATATATGTATAATATCATATAAATATATATATAATAAAATATTTAAAAATTAATATTCAAGTATTTCATTCATAAAATAAAAAATAACATATTAATAACAAATTTATTCTATATAAATAACCTTATAAGCATAAACATTCATTGTGATTAAAATTTTTCATTTTACATAAATGTCTAGTATTCGAATTCTATGTATGCACACACTTCTTATGTGTGGGGTTAATAACTTTTTCTAAAATTTTATGTGTTTCCTGTGACACAGTTATTTTATGGGGTAAAGAAAAAATTCATTCTAAAAAATCGAATATGAAAAATTTCAAATTAAAAAACTATCCATAGAACTGTTAGATCAAACCTCATTCACAATTTTCTACCATTAAAGTTATTTTCCCTCGGCCAAATATCTTTTTGTTTGTTTCGCCGTCTAAAACCATTTGATGTTTTTTGATATACATGCCGCTCTTATTTGGACATTAAAAGTAATAAGAGTATGTTTATTTATAAAACTTTGTAGTCCATTTAAAAATTGAAGCTGGAGTGTACACGACAAGACAAGAACACACTCACTTCTAGAATGTTTCAGGTTTCACCCCTACCTAGAACAACTTCTCAAATCTAACTTAGATGGACTAAACGAAAATCATATTTTATTTTATGTACTGCCGCCCCTGGTTTCGGCACTTTGAAGGTGACAAAAGATAAACACCAAAATGAACAGAAGGTAAGAATAATATTTGATCAATTAGTTAAATATAATTAATATGTCATATACGTACAAATGTACAGCTTTTTTCCTTCATAGTCATTGTTCAAAAGACAGATTAACATAGTAAACGTACAGGTTACTATAAAATACGTACAAATTTGTCTTTATCATATAGCTAATTCCGTTAAGAAGAAAAATTATTAACATTTCAGGAATAGAAAGTTTCAAACGACATTATCAAGTGCCAGCTAAATTAAATCAAAATTAAACTTGGCATTCTATTGTGATGTTTTATTTGGAACAGTGGATATGATTGAGTAGTGGTAATGATTCGATGCACAATATGCGAGTTGTAGTAAATTAATATTTGGATTGAATCAAATTGAATTTAGTGTAATTCAATCCGATTTAATTTCATAAATAAGATTAAATATTTGTATTGTATCTCATAATATATGAGCTCTTTATGATACTCAATAATATACCAGTTCTCCAATAACCCCCTAGTAATCATTCTTCTCGTAATTCTGACTAACATCCAGCTCATCTTAATTTGAGACTCGATCCCGATAAGGACAAATCATATGTACTTAGTTGAATAAACTCTATTTACATAATCAGTTCTTGTTTAGCTTGATTAGCTAGATGCTTAGTGAAATCCTACTAGTAATAGTTGTCAGTCGGTCACCGATGGATATACTAGTAACTAGTGACAGGGATAAATGTTGTGAGTGTACATTCTATTAATGGGTGCAATTCAATTATTACACTGGAAAAAGAAGTTCCACTCGTATCTAACTAGGTTTATTGGTATGAGGCCTTTTAAAAAAATGTCCAATAGAATAAATTCATGAGAACATAATCGAAAATGAATAATATCATACTATTATAAAGTGCATGGTGTCAATAAACAGTACAGCAAAAAGTAGATTTCGCAACAAAAGAAATTACAACCAAATTTATTTTGGTTAAGAAAGCTTGTCTTCATGACTAATTTTATTTTGGAAGTTAAATTTGAAAATATTTGTAGTCAATTAAAACCAAAGTTTTAAATATTTAGCAAAATGATTTTTACTTTTTCCATATTTTTGATTGTTTAGTTGTTAAGATTGGTGACATGCAAGGCACCGTGACTTGCACAATTCGGTCGACCAATGTGCTCATTCGGTCAACCGGTTACACCATTGTGGTTATTCTTATAGAAGCTACGGTCGACCATTAACATATAATGGGCGACCATTTTAAGATAGTCATTACCAAAATGGTCGACAACAAGAAAAATTGGTCTACCGATTTGAGGCAGTCATAAAATAGATGGTCGACCACAATAGGAAAGAAGTTGACCTTTCGATTTAGTCATATACAAAATGGTGGACCGTAAAAAAAGAAGAGGTAGACCACTTCAGGGTAGTCATTACCAAAATTGTTATTACCATATATACAATGAGGCCGACCAGATAGAAGAAGAGTCGACAACACATCAATCCATCCCTCTCGAAGTGAAACGTAACGGAAAATGTTGATTTGGCGGTCGACCGCTTATAGTAAAAGGTCGACCGCTTACAGTAAAATAAGCATGCGATTGAATTTAGTGCTTATGTTTGTCGATATCTGTACTTTGTTTGGTCTAAGAAATTATGATAGAAACCAACAAATTCAATCCACAATCATAATAGCAAGAAACCATAACTTCTTAACATCTTAATCACTAACACCAAATACAATAAAACACACCTCACAATAGTTTACACATACCTAAAATTGAAAACCATAACGACATAATATCGATCCATGATCATAGTTGCTTTAAACCAAATCGTCTTTCAGACTTAACAAAGTTCACAACAAAAAACACAATCTAAATCATGGAGTTCCTAGACCTCTCTCCTCTCACTCATCCGCATTTTCCTCATAGGTGTTGCTAGCATTATGGTAGTCAGATGTGGTGGGATGCATGTATCTTCCACTGAAAGATCGAAATTCATATCGCGTCTCTGTTACACTCACCTGTAGTGTGCTCATGTGACTGGGCTTTGAGCTATGATATTATATAGAAAATTAATATAATGGGTACTACGGTACCCATACTACCCAAATGGGTATTGGCGGGTAACCCATGGTACCCAATGTCAAAGTTTTAATCCCAAGTCCCGTCCCTTAATAAATATTATGGGTAATTGGGTACTTGTAACCCTAAAAAAATGAGACGGGTATGAGTATACTCAAATATCCGTTTCACGTTACCAATCACTAGATAATTCTGAGTTCGATGTTGATAAGGTAATGCAATAGGTCTAACCTCTTAAGAATAAGATAGACCATTTAATGTACATGGTTTGCCGCTTTGTTGAATGTAACAAAATAGAAATAGTAGATTCGAACGATCTTTATTACTTTGCGGTGGACCTATTTTTGCAATTTACCGTAGCAAAGTCCAAATGTTTATATAATTAAAAAAGATAAACAGGAAAAAAGTAAAGAATTCGGTCCAAAGTTAATTTTTCTTATAACCCTATGGAAAGTTTAGGAACTATATATGGAAAAACTGTTAAAACATGGCAACCATATGATTTTATTTGTATCTAAGGTTATCAAATCTGATTAAGCCATTGAGTCGGTTTGGCAAGGAATTTGAGATTCAATGGTCGAATATGGGTTTAACGGGGTAAAGTCGTTTTTTACAGGATATGTGGGTACTCGATATTGGGGAGAAATTGAAAACTAATAAATTATGGATATATATGATATCCTAAAGACAATCTCAATACAACCTAGATTTATGTATAAATAACATACATCATTACAAACCAAATTATGAATCCTCACATTTAAAAACTTATCTAAAAATTCATACTTGAATATGACAAATGATAACGTTCAACAATCAATGTTCATTCATGGAATGCATACTTTAAAAATAAAAGCGCACAATGAAACATCTTCAAAGACAAAGCCGTCCATCTCCAAGTCCAATGCTTCAACAATTTGAGAAATGTCACAATCAATTTCATCAGTTACATCATAATCGAAGTCTTCTACACCAAAATCATTAAACCAAATATTCTTTATAGTTTGTGATGAGTAATAACAAGTTCATTATTGTATGAAGAATGTATTCGCTTTTAAGCTATAATATTATAAGTCGACCTTCAACACGCGGTTGTATTCTTGTGGATGATTCCTCCTTCTCGGTACTTTCAATATCTTCACAATCAATATTCAATCTTGTCTTATCAATTGGATCCTTCTTTCTTTAAGCACCTACAAGTAAAAAAATGAAAACAATTAACTATATGAAATATTAAAAAGCTTTACAATGTAATTTGTAAATTAAACATTATATATTATTCAACCTCATAGTGTAAGTCACATAAAACAAGATAATTCAACTTTTGATGCTCCAATCGATTCCTCTGGTTACTATGAATATCATCAAACACACTCAAACTTTGCTCACAATAAGAAGATGATGATGTTTGAGAAAAAACTCGTCCAACAATCTGGCTCAAATTTGATAATCTCCAAATAGTGTCCACCATGCAGATAGTCAATAAAATATTCCTTAAGCAATTATAATTTGATAACATAAATATAAAATATAAACTAATAAGTGATTACTGCAAACAAGGGCTTGATCTAGTGGTTCTAGCACTAGTCTTGAACCTGAATATCGCAGGTTTGAATCCCTCAAATAGCATCGTATAATGAAAAAAAACATATATCATCCTTATCTAAACAAAACTAATTAGTGATTACAATACTACTTGGTGGTAAAGTGGTAGCACATGAGAAAGTTAATTTCTTCCCAAAGCTCCCCATCCTATATCTATAAAGCCTACTCTTTCGAATTTCTTCATCAAAATTTTGCAAATAACCCTTCAGCTTCAAGGAAATTGCCAAGACAACATTGTACTCCACGCTCAGCTCAACCTTCCTCGGTGTACTAAAAAATTGGATTCAAGAAATATGCAACTGCATAGAGGCTATGTCGAAGATGCTTCTCCCATCTCGCATCAATCATCCTCACATGAACCCCTTTCCATTACCTATAAAAGTGTCATTGATGGTATTCTTAACCCTAATTATTCCATCAAGAACATACCCGAAAGATGGTTGTTTATTAGAATCAACAATCCTCAACAATTTCACAATTGGTAATGTCAAGTTAACCATTATGAAACACTCTTGCCAACAACTGTTATCCAACAAAATAAACTTGATGTGTTTCCCTTCATTACTTTTTCCAAACTTGTGAGGTGCAAAGTCGGCGCGTGCTTCATCGATCACTGCACCAGCTCCCATGCAACGTATGATCAACTGCCGTCGGTGATCAACTCGGCATCGAAAGTATCTGGAATCTACAGATTATCAAATTGGAAGGGGAAGGGTCGCTTCGTTACCCTCAACAAAACTACTCGTGATTGCCAAGGACCCACGACTTCCAATTCATCGATTACAGGGGCTAAGTCAACAGTTGCTTCATCGATCACTGCACCAGCTCCCATGCAACATATGATCAGCACGAAGACCCCCCTTAAACGGCAGTGGATTAGAAAGGAAGGTCCAATTTGGTTTCATAACTCTATTTCTATGGCTGAGCTTGAACCCACCACTGATGTAGGGCCGATTATCAAAGCCCAATATCGAAATGTTGAATCTCAAAGTGGGCCTGTAGCTAATCCACCCTTGCTCCTTGGGCCAATTTTCAAGCTACCCTCCCTATCAGTTCTCATTTCTTCATCTCCCATTCCAAATCCCATCGGTGGTTTGCACGAAAGGTGTAACCAGTGGCGGACCTAAGGCTAGTAAGGGTGTGTCGTCCGACACACCCTCGCTCGAGAATTTTGCGAAGAACCTATATATTTTTGGTACAAAATTTTTTATTTCGGAATAGCCGACACACCTTTAATAATTATAGCCGATACACCTTCATTATAGTCGAAGAATTTATTATCCAAATGAATCAATATTAATCATAATCCATTTTAATTTTGTTTAAAATAAATAAATCATAATCCTATCACTTCCTATTAAAAAAAACAGACTCTCAACCCATACAATATATATGTGTGATGTGTGTTGGGTCTGGGCCTATAACTAAAAGAGAAGAAAGAAGAAAAAAACCACAGGCCAAATGGCCAATAGCCAAGGCTGACACTCTTTATCCTTTAGTTTACTTGCTGGTGAAGTTGGTGTTGATTTTACCTGTTGCAACTGCAAGCTGCGAAAGAGTATTTTCAGCTATGAAGATAATCAAGAACGATCTTCGAAATTGGTTGAGTGACCAATTTATGAATGATTGTTTAGGTGTGTATATTGAAAAAGATTTGCTTTGCAGCATAAGTGATGAATGTATTTTAGAGACATTTCAACATATGAAAAGTCGTCGCGGTTCGTTGTAAATATGACATTGTGGACTTTATGAATTAATTTCCTTTAATTTCTACTTAATTTTTTAATTTAATTTAATTTAATTATTATTGAATTTTATCGGCGACACACCTCTCCGACAATCCTGGGTCCGCCACTGGGTGTAACCACTTAACCTCCATTAACCTTCATCAATTCACTTTCACTTCACATTTAGCCTCACTCCTCAAACACTTATCCATCCATCCCCAGGACCAGGAATTGGGATTTTAACTCTTACCCCTTTGATGAAATCACCCTCAAGTCTAGAAGCCTCGACCTAGGTAGAAGATTCAATTTGATTTCGCAGGAGAATCCAGAGCAGGATGAGAACGTCATTTCTGAAGCATCAAGAACTACACACGGAAGGAAGATTCGTACCTCCCGGTCTAAACTGGAGATGGAAACGTTCAGACTTGGGCCCCTGGTGCCTCCTCCGTCAGGACCGAGGCGTAGCAGAAACAAATCTCAAGGTTGGGATGACATCTCTAATGCAAATTAATGGGATTATCCATTTTCATCTAGAATGTTAGAGGCCTGGATAATGAGGAGAAGAGAGATAGAATCAAATATATTTTGGGAAGAAAAAAACCAAAATATGTTGCGCTCATTAAAACAAAATGGAGTACCTGCAGTATTGAGCAAATTTCTAGCATTAGTGGTTCTCGTGATGTGGGTTGGAAGGCTAAAGAAGCTAGCGGAAGCTCGGGGGGTATCGCCGTTTTCTGGGACAAGGTTTTCTATATGGAAGTCAAAAATTTTGTTGGGTCTCACTTTATCTCTATGGATTTCGTAGATATTCCTAGCTCCAAATTCTGGACTCTTGTGGTTGTTTATGGTCCCCAGAATAGAACTGAGAAATTGAGGTTTATATCTGATCTTGAGGCTTATTGCAGCCAACTCCAGAATCCGTATTGTTTGGCTGGTGACTTCAACTTGATTAGAAGCCATGATGATTATGTTGGGGCGGATAGGAACTCAGACTTGATGAACGAATTCAATGAAACTATAGACAATCTGACTGTCCTCGAACTTCCTTTAAATGGGAGTCGTTTCACTTGGAGCAATGGTTGGAGCAATGCTTCTCTTTCGCGGATTGACATGGTATTTGTCTTAAACGACTTCAACAATATGTTCCCAGATTGTAATCTGGCTGCTTTAGAGAGGGTTGAGTCAGATCATAATCCTCTCTACATCTCATGGGGTGAATTTGCATTGATAAAAAGACCATGAAAATTCGAAAACATGTAGTTGGAAGATGAAAGATTCTTCAAAAGTGCTGAAGTTTGGTTCAAAGCCCCTGTTTTAGGCAAGGGTGCTGTTTTTTGTGGAGTAAACGACTGATCTTTCTCAGCAGTATAAAGTAGTTCGATTATAAGGAAGATTGTTTGAACCTCCAGGAATTTGAAAGAGTTGAGAGAGAGGAGTTGAAACTTAAGCTGCAAAACACTCTCAACCTACAGGAGTTGTCTTGGAGACAAAAATCCAGGGAGTCGTGCCATAAAAAAGGAGAAAGGAATACCAGGTACTTCCAAAGGATTGCAAACTATAGAAGAAAAGTGAATTTCATTAGTCGTATCCAAATTGATGGCAGGTTTATTGAAGGGAAACATGCCCTAGGTGAAGCAATTGCCAATAAGTATAAACTCCTATTTCAAGAAACTATCATTGAAAGGCCCTTCCCCAAAGACTATCTTGAAAGAACCCTAGATGAAGATGACTGCAGACTTTTGACTTTACAATTCACAGAAAAAGAAATCTGGAGTGCAATTAGTGCTTGTGACGGATTCAAAGCTCCGTGGCCAGATGGATTCACGCTGGACTGCTATAAGAAATGTTGGCCTCAATGCAAAAAGATATATTGTTGGCTTTTGAAGAGTTCCATAGCAACGGGTATCTGCCGGACAGCGTCACACACGCATTCATTTGTCTCACTCCTAAGGTGGATGTGGTGGAAAGCGTTAAGGATCTTCGCCGATTTGTCTTATGAACGGTTTTCATAAAATCGTGAGTAAAGTTCTCATGAAAAGGATGAGTATTGTTCTCCCAAAGTTGATCTCCCATAACCAGCATGCTTCTGTCATTGGTAGACACATTTAGGAGGCTGCTCTAATTGTGAATGAAGCTATTGACAGTAGGAGGAAATCCAAAAAAACTGAGGCTCATCTTTAAACTAGATATCGAAAAAGCCTTCGATAATGTTAGCTGGGATTGTCTATTCAAAATTATGAGAAGTGTTGGGTTCCCGGTGAAATGGCAGCAATGGATCAAGGGCGACATGTGTTCTCCGGTGACCTCAATCTTAGTTAATGGAGAACCTCATGGTTACTTTAGATCGGCAAAGGGGGTCAGGAAAGGAGAACCTTTATCCCCTGTTCTTTTTGTACTTGTCATGGATATGTTGTCTTTCCTGATTTCTAAACATCGGGAGGTTGGAGGGATCTCGGACTTCTTTATGGACGAACACAGGGGAGTTGGTGAAGTCACCCATCTCCTCTTTGCGGACGACTCCCTCATTTTCTGTGATGCCTCGGCGGAACAGGTGGTTAATATTCTTGCAGTGCTGGTCTGTTTCCAATCTATCACAGGGCTGAAGATTAATTTGGACAAATCAACAATGTTCACTGTGGGGGACATTCCGGAACCCAATTACTTCGAAGCGATCCTTGGGTGCAAATGGAGTAATGACCCATCGAAATACCTTGGATTGCCGTTAGAACATCGCCCAAATGCAGCTGCAATCTGGAATCCTGTTGTGGATAAATTCCAAGGTAGATTACAAGGATGGATGAATAGACACCTATCTCTTGGAGCTAGACTGCCTCTGAACTATTCTACTTTGAATAGCCTGTCCATCTACCATTTATCACTCTTTAAGGCCCCAAAGAAGATCATCAATCAACTTGAAAGAATCCAAAGAAGATTTCTTTGGAGTGGAACTAGTTGCAATGACAAGCTGCACTTGGTTCGTTGGGATGTTTGTAAAGCTCCTAAAAAGAGGGGTGGTTTGGGTGTTGTTGACCTTCTTAGTTTCAATAATGCTCTGCTTGGCAAGTGGCTGTGGAAGTATGCTACGGAAAGGAACAGCTGGTGGAGGCAACTCATTGCAATGAAATATCAAAACCTTCGCTCTGAATGGAAACCTAGAAGGCTGGATGAAGGTTTCAGTAGCTCGGTTTGGGCTAACATTTGCAAGGTGGGCGACTTGTTCTGGAAAGGGGCATGTATTGAACCAGGTTCAGGTATTGGAATCTCGTTGTGGTATGATACTTGGATCCCAGGAGAGACGCTGGATGACTTGTTCCCGCAGGCTGCTGCTGCTTCCAATCCGAACTCCAGTCTTGCAGACTCTATTCACAGGTTAGGTGAGATTGTTGTGTGTTATATCCCTTTTTCAATTAACTTTAGGGGTGGGGCAGAGAGTGAGAGGGTGAGATGTGTGGAAAAAGTTAATTCTAACTCTCATCGGATATCGATAGGTCCCGGTCGTATGGTTTGGAATCTTAGTTCTAATAAGACCTTCTCCGTTAGTTCTATGTATAAATTGCAGGTTGATAATATGTTCAATGGTGTGGAAGATTTTCCTGCTCAGTCTGTGTGGAGGAAGATTATTCCCACAAAGATTTGTGCATTCCTGTGGCTCGTGTGGCACAAGAGGATTTTGACAATGGACAACTTGAAGAAAAGAGGATTCAACTTGGCAAACCGATGCGAATTGTGTTTCAGTGAGGAGGAATCTATCAACCATATTTTCATCAGTTGCTCGTTTTCCAAGAATGTACAGGGAGAGCTGTCGTGTATGTCTCCGAGAACGGGGTTCGATTCTGAAGATATCTCTGTCGTCATCAACTTCAATGAGACTCGTGATCCAGATGATGTTGAAGGTTGGTTCAGACAGTTTCCTACACGCCTACTGCTGGTATATATGGAAAGAAAGAAACCAGAGAATTTTTCAACAAGTCTCTTGCCCGCATAAGATGGTCTCTAAGAAGATTGTTTGTGCAATCATTGAATGGACGACGACTCATGGGAGAATCAGCAAAGAGCAGGGGAATCTGCTTTTCCAACAGTTTTGGAACGACTGATTTGGCTTCTTTGCTACACCTTGTAGCCTTTCCCCTGCTTATGCTTCTGTAATTCCGTTTCTTTTTTTTATTCTGCCTCCCTTCCCCTGCCCTGCTCTGTTTGGGTCTTCACCTTCCCGTTCAGCTTCTTCCCTTTTGTTCTTTCCTTTCCTTCCACCTCTGGTGGGAGTTTGTACTGGACCTCTTTCCTTTTTAATTTTAGTTCATCATCATTATCAAAAAAATAAAAAAATGAAACTAGTAGCAAATCGAGTAGCTCATAGATGCACAATCTGTTTCCAACCCTCTATCTTCTTCAAAAAGATAGGAAAAGAAGATGACTATAGACAAACACAATAATCTTCAGAGCTCGAGAGACTAAGCTTGAAACATGTTTCAGTTTGTAAATGTCTTTCAATAAAAGATTGAGAACATGTGGCATACATGGAGACCAAAATATTGTTACATTTCATGAATTAGCTTTCCCATAGCAACATTATCAATGACAAAGTGCACAACATTATCAAATCAATCACACCATCAAACAACTCAGCCAAATTCTTAGCATCCTTAACTATGTCCAATGCATCCACAGATTTGATGAAACACACCCTTTGTGTAGTATACTAAAAAGTTAATCAATGATATTTGGCTCATATTAGTCCAACCATCAGCCATCTAGGTGCATCCAGTAACTTTCCAAGTTCCACTATAATCATGTATAATCGAAGTGCATTCTAGTTTGACTTCTCTCAGCAAAGGCACTCTCAATTGGTGATAAGAAGGTACCTTATATCGAGGGCCAATTGTAGCTAATGCATCAAATGACATCTGATAATAATCTGAGTGTGCAATGAGCCTTTATTAGACCTAGTTTATGTTTTTATACTCTTTGATACCTTCTTCATATATTTTTTTTTATTATTTTCAAGGTACAAAGCAACCTAAGGAAACGTGGATCGAGCATTGAAGAACTCTAGAGGACCAAAGGAGCTACAAAGAGAAGAATATGGAGATTTAATGAAAAAGACTAGGTCCAATGATGGAAAAGTCTACTAGAAAGCACTATGTGAGCCCAAGAAAAGTCCAATAGAGTAAGACTCGACCCAAATTGAAGACGAAACCAGCGGCAGCCCAACAACTAGTCCTACCATTGCCGGAGGGGACCTGGTCAAGTTATGTCCAAATGATGAGAAGAGGTCATCCATCGGTCAAGGAGTCCAACACACAAAGGAAAAGGACAGCGGTTCCAATTGTTGCTCGTGCCTTAAGCTTCTAGAAGCCTTCTTGAAGAAGTTACTTAGTCCACAAGGAGTAGGAAACCTCTTTCCAGTCAATCTATGTGAGTTTTAGCAAAGATATTTTTCTATAAATAGGGGGCATGTCTCATTAGTTCATGAAGGCTGCACAACTACACTCAAACTTCTGTATACTTTGCTCGAGTAAGAGCTTACTTTTCGTAAGAGAGTCTGCATCTAGAGAGATGATGTAGTTTTTTTATGGTTGTGCCTCCTTCTTTTCTATGTTGCTTGTTCAAAATTGATTGTATTTGGATATGAACTCTTTTATGATTATATATACATTGATACTATGATTTTTTGTCATGTTTATGTTTATGCTTGTGGATTTTCATGCTTATAGTGTATGCATGGATGCTTGGTTTTTTATGTCTATGTGATGATCTTTGTTGTTCATTTACTACGAAAGCATTTTCCCCCTCATCGATGCTTATGATTCTATAGTATGCTACTATATGCATTGTGCTCAGTATCATCGAGGTTGTTAAGAAATTACCCTATAGTGATTCCCCATTGATGTTACACGAGTATAGAGGGAATGATCAACCATCTATGTTTCGATTAGTATCAATGCTTGATTGTTATATCATCGATTCTATAGACCATCAATTATGGCTCCTAGAGGCCCACACGGCCACACTTAATCATGTGTCATCCTAACTTCCTTTCTCTTTATTAATTAGGTAATGACATGAAGCGAAAGCATGCATTAGCTAGTTAAATCACTACCACAAGAGGCGCATGCATGGGTAGAGAATAACCTTAGGGGATGGGATATAGTGATGCTATAGATGATTCAATGATGCATGATGTTATTTGAGCTTACCTTCTTATACAGTAACGTATCTGTACTTTAATGCATCTCTAAATTGAAAAACCCCTAATCAACTTTACAATCATTGCTTGTTAGTTGAATGAAAATCCCTAAATGCTTCTACTTTTTTGCGTGAGTCAATGATGGTATGGTGTGAATAGTTATGCATTACAAGACCTTGTACCCTAATACATCATATGATTATAACTTTGATCTTTACTTCATCAGAGATCATCATTCTTCCTTGCCTCTTTTCCAGCTAAAGCACTTCGAACACTATGTTGGACTCGAGGGGTTGTTCTTGGTGCAAAGAAACTAGGTTGAGATGTTTCACTAGTCACTCGGCGCACTACACTTGCACTATCTTGCTCCATTAAAGCAGCATTATGATCTCTTTCAGCAGGCTTTCATTTAGTGGAGGGTGCAAGTAGAGTCTTAAACCTCTCACGAACATCATGATTAACCTTCTTGCATGAAATAACATTACCCCTTTCTCTATTCAAATGCTTTTTCACTAGATAAATTCCTCCTCCATTTATCAAATTACCACACAATTTGCACTTTTTCCACACCTTTCCACACTCGGTGCGGATTTCCTCGGCGTAGTCCCAAACAAGGTCTTCCTTGGTTCGATATCCAATAGCACCAGTAGCACTACTGGAAACTGAGGACTGACTTGATGCATTGCACGATTCCATCTATCTAGTATAATCTGTAAAAGTAAAACAATTAACATAATAGAACATCATCAATTTAACATTACACTCGCCCTTCCCACCATCCATTGATATCAAAGCCAGTAAATCTGTGTTCATCTTGTCCTAGACTTATTCCTTAAGCAAAACAAGAATCAAATGGACTCATGGCTGCCGAAAATCAACTTTAAAAAATGGGCAGTAGGATGGCCGGTGGGGAAAACAGAGATCGGAGGGGCTGAGATCAGATGATTAAGGGGGTCCTCTTAGTCACATGGCTAAGTGAATCTCAACCACTCAACCTCAAATCTAAGGGCTCCTATTAATCCAATTTAATGAAGGGTACTGTAGTAATTACATGATTAATTATTTCAATTAATTAAAAAATAAAGCAGACGAATTTGCTGGCGTCGACGTCATCTTCCCCGACGCTTTTCAGGGAACTCCCCCGTCGCTTTTCACCGGCGTTGTCGTTGCAACCGGAGCTTTGCCTGGGAGATTATTCTTCCCCGGCGCTTTAATTTCCTGGGACGTTTTGTTTCCCCAAACCACTGGGACGTTTCCCCAAATCACTTTAATTCCCTGTGAGTCTGCGATGTTTATTTCCCTCCAGAGAGAGAGAGTTGATGGGAATTATTTGGCAAGGGATGGGAATTATTTGTTGGAGAGAGAGAAAGAGAGAGTATGCTTTGTACTGTTTGTTGGTTTATTTTGTAATATTTGTACGCTTTGTTATTTTGTAATGTTTGTCGGATTTTTTTTAATGTTTGTAAACTTTGTTATTTTTGTGCACCATGTTTATCATTTTTGTCAACCATGCTTGTAATTTTTTTATGTCTAAAAAACAACCTGGTTGACTTTTGGATGAAACTCCTCTATATAGGGATGGAGCCTCCAAAGTCAACCCGGGTGTTTTCCCCAGTTCGTATGGATTGTCGGACTAGTTTGTCATTTTTGTTCACCATGTTCGTAATGTTTGTATGTCTAAAAAACAACCGGGTTGACTTTGAGACGAAGCCCTCTATATAGGGATGAAGCCTCCAAAGTCAACCCGAGTGTTTTTCCAGTTTGTATGAATTTTTGGTCTAGTTTGTCATTTTTGTCCACCATGTCTGTATGTCTAAAAAACACCCGGGTTGACTTTGGGAAGGAGCCTTTCTATATAGGGATGGAGCCTCCAAAGTCAACCTGGTTGTTTTTTCTTTTTGTATGGTTTGTATTGTTTGTCGGTCTAGTTTGTATTTTTTGTACAGTTCATATGTTTGTATGTTTTGTTGCTATAGTTTGTACTGTTCGTATGTTTGTATGGTTTGTACTGATTTGTAAGTATGGTTTGTATACTTCGTAATTTTCTATAATACCCAAACTACCCCTGTCATTAATTAAATAGCGCTTCCCACTTTTTAACCATCAGATTACTATATCCAGATCTAAGGGTTGGGAGAGACTTAGTCAAGTGACTAAGCACCCCTTTAATCACTGGATCCTCTCTCAGACCGGAGTGGCCAAGTGGGCAGAGCAGTTCTATAGAAGAACGACCTCTTCTGTTGAAATTTTATGGGCCTAAGTCATTGTCTATTACTAGACTGGACTAAGTAAAGTGGGCTTATTAATAAACTAAAGCCCAATTCTGTTGGTAACTTGAGTTGGTAAGAGCAAGAACAGATTTCAACTAAATCACATGAACACTTCCTTAAAAAAAAAAAAAAAGAAATCACATGAACATATAGCTAATACATGTAGTAGTAGAAACACTTGCATAAGAAATAAAAATTTGCAATCAGACTTGATAAATTAGCAAGTGGATCAACACGCTTGCAATCTCCACCAAAATGTGCCTTCAACCTTATTTAGCAATAGCAATCGCTATTAGAAAGTTAACGAAGATGGTCTAACTCGCTAGTAGTTGGATGTACATGGTGACAATTGCATGTTTATCCTGTCTGTATGGTTTTTGATCGCGGTACTTGAACATTATATTCTCAACTGATGTTAGGACCCTAATCAGATTCAGTCTAGTGGCTAAACTATGTTCCATAATGAACTACAACCCCACAATATCTAATAATGAGATTAGAATGTGACAACAAAAAGGGTTATGAGCCCTTCCTCCAACATTTCAGCTGAACAAAAAATATCAATGAAAAAGTGCACATAGATTAATCACCTTGGAAGTTCTTTTGTGAACTTATGAAATACATTATATATGCGCATAAAGTGGCTTGGAAAAAGCAAGTCGCAAACAACTGTAGCTTGATGGATGCCTTAAATTGATTGTCGCCGTAGGTGATATCTGGTGCTTGTGGAGATTCTAAATTGAGGGAGAAAGTTAAGTGGGAGACAAGGCAAAGTTGCTTAACATGGAAGACAAAGATGCATCATGCACATGCAAGCACCATTGTGTCTACAGTCCTTTTACCAAAAGGGGAATAACAGTTATACCCACTAGATAATAAATATATGAATAATTGGTCTGCAGTCTTTTTACCGAAAGGGGAATAACAGTTATACCCACTAGATAAAAATCTAACCATTACATAATAGAGGTTCTTCTTCGGAACCTCATTAGCTCCTCTTTTCCTGCATCCTGCGCAGAGGACGGAGGGGTTTTATTGTCAAATTCTTATAATTTTCTATTGGCATATATAAATATATAAAAAATGAGAGCAGCATGTGTTTTTCCTAGCTATTGCGCAAGAATGAGGCCATTAGTTTTAATTTATATGGGCCAGTAGAAAGTTCCTTCTAATGATTTCCGGCAAGGAGAGGCGGAAACAATTTATTGGAAGGAGGCGGAATTGTGTAGGCGGAGTTGTGCATATCCAAGTTCCTTAATATATTATGTTATATGGTGTTTGTTCTTTGTGGATACAATTTGAATTTGTACCATAACGTTAAAATATAAAATTAATTTGTATTATAAAGTAATTTATATAATAGTATACGTTCAGTCTGTATCGTAAATAAATTTATATGAAAAATTAATTTATATGAAAATATATAAGTGCAAACTGTACCATAATATTAAAGGTACATGTTCAATTTGTATCATAAATGAATTTGTATGAAAATATACAAGTACAACTAAATTTTTAACATAACATTAAATGTACACGTTCAATTTATGTGGTAAAAAAAATGAATTTGACTAGAAAGATATAAGTCCAATTTGTACTATATATATATATATATATATATATATATATATATATATATTTTGTAACGAAATCCTTGACAATATGAAGCATTGTAAATTATTAATTTATTAATATATTAGGTGATCAAGGTGCATAATCACTCCCTTATTAGTTTTTGATTAATCATATTTCATTTATTATAATGTAAATTTTAAAACTAAAAATCAAATTAATTATACTAACAAAATGTTATCCATTTTTATATATTTGAAATAAAAAATGTTAGTCTAGCATCATATAACATCACATATAATATCAGAACTATCAATTCTTCTATAATAGTACATGATCTATGTGACAATTTCTAATCGTATTCCCCACTATCAATTTTTCCTTATATTGTTATGTAAGTGGGTCTCATCTTGCTTACTAGACTTTGACTGAGTTTCCAATATTTCTAAATTCAACTTGAAATGATCATATACTCCCCATCCTAATTCATAATTTACAAATTAAAATTAAAACCACCACAGATAGAAAATGACATTCATGGTAGGTTTAATTATTTCCATTATCGACCACTAAACTTTAGTGTGTCATTTTTACAAATTGGGAAATAACGTCTGCAGATATATAAAAACGTATTTATTAGAGAATAATCAATGCCTAAGATTATTTATTAAGTTTTCAATCTACAAATTATCAATTTGTGTATTGGTCGCTGGGTTGTTTGCATTAGAGGAAAGAAAAGAACTCATAAAATGTTCATGAGAAGTAAATTCTACTGCGTGTAAACTTTAGATTTTTAACCATATTTCTACTAAAGATTGGTTTTTAATGGAAAAAAGTAGAAACAACCTATTTTGAATATAAAGATTTTGTTAATGAAGACAAATGCATTATAATTGGTGGAGATGACTGTACTATAGAGGGCGGAGGCAGAGCGATCACAAGAAATCGAGAATAAAATTTGCAATAATTCTTGACAACCGATTGTGAAGATAAATGTTTCGTTAAGGAAGAAAAATGTATTATAATTGGTGGAGATGACGGTGCTTTAGAGAGATCACAAGGAATTAAAAAAATTTGCCTTGATTTTTTACATTCATGAACAAATAGTGTAGTCTGATTAAATTTGTAGGAGTCGATTTCATTGCATGGTTTTGTTTTTATTTTCAATAATGACTTTAGTCAATAAATCGAGTTAGCATGTGGAAAAGTATTTCAGTATGATATATTCATTAACTTAATGATTTGAATTTTTTTATGGTATGAAATAAGACATATCTTTCTTCGAACAAGTACTATGTAGTCTATGCTATTAGCGAAATTCATCCGCCCAACGGGCGGGCCCAAATCTAGTAACATGCATAGACAAATGTTGGTGTACTTTCTTACGAATAAGAATTACATAATTGCATAATTGTATACACGTGTTTGTACGTATTAGATGCAATATAGTTTGATTGAATAAGAATTGTCCATTATTTTTTTGGATTAAATGAATCGTATAGTTTAGTTTAGAAAATTAAAATTGGGGTTTACTAATTAGAAGTTAGGGTATAGTATCATGTAAGGATGAAAATTTCATCGAAATCCATGAGTATTTTCTTATCCAACCAAATTGGTTTAGGCATGATAAGTCTATATCATGATAGTATAGATTGGTAGTACATAAGATTATAGCATGATAATATGAAAAGTGTATCATGGAGCCTTTCTACTATGCTATATAGTATTGGTGCTTTAATGTACAACTTAAAGTTGTACCATAACATGAAATGTATAAGTTTAGATTGTACCATAAAAGAATTTGTATCATTATGTTATGGTACAACCTTACAACTTGAAGTTGTACCATCACATAAAGGTACAAGTTCAAATTGTACCATAAAAGAATTTGTACAAACAGTATAGGTATAATTTAAAGTTGTACCATAACGTTAAATGTACAATTTCAAGTTATACCATAAAGACAAAAACCTATAGCACTAATACTATATAGCATTATAAAATTCCTCCTGTATCATGACCCATATTCATATATCACATAGTAGAATGATTGCTTATATGATTATAGTAGCATCGTAATTGCCATTTACCACATTTTTATCACCGTCCAGTTCGGTCACTTAATTAATTCATAATATATTTGAGATAAAGTAATTTATATTATTTATCATATTCATATGCTCCATAAACTAAGCTTCTTCCCGTATAAATAGTACTATATCAAATTAGTGTCATCATAGTCAAATTCATGAGTTCCCAGCTGTTTGATTTCCCATTCCATTAATAATAATAGTAATGTAGAATAGATTCCTCCAACTTGAAAACACACCTTATACTATATATCCATAAATAAAGTCGCCCTCTCCCTTATTTATGTATCTTAACATGACACATTAATTATTACATCGGTTGCAATAGATAATCGAAGACTTAATCACCAGAACGTGGTAGTTAAATTCATGCATTCAATTTTTCCTTCCGTCTCCACCGCCGCCGCCGCCACTATTCAGAGCAACAGTTTCGTCGCAGCGGCGCCCACCACCGACGCTAGAGAGGCCTCCGGCGCGCGACGCTAATATCTCGTCGCCATAATAACCCATTGCTCTGCGGCCACGCTGGCCATTATTATTATTCTTATTCTGTGCTCTCAACAGATCACCAAGGGTGACACGAATCCTTGCACCATTACTTCCACCGCCGCCGCTCTTAACGTTGGCTCCATCGCCGAGCCTGTTCTTTGCCTTGTTCGTCACGCCGATCTTACCACCATCAGCCCTACCTCCAACCTTACCGGCGGCGGCGGCCAGGATTCCGTTGACTTCACCTCCCCGATGATAGATCCGCTTCTTATTATTATTTGCACCGCGACGGCGATGATGAGGTTTAGCACGAGATTGAGCAGATGTTGAAGTAGGTAGCAAGAAGGCGATGGTGATCATCAACACAAATGATATGATGACCAAGTTGGTGGTCGTCGTTGTTGATATTTTCGCCATTAGTTCTTTGTATAAAGCGTTATCGTGTGATATTTGTATCTTTGCAACGAATTAATTAAGGTGTATATATAGGAAACGATTGTGAGTTGCTGGTAATTATCCATGATGCATGGCCGGTAACCTAAACAAAAAAGGCCACGTAGCTTTTCCCCAAAATTGGTCACATTATTTTCATATTTTGTAACAAATAGTCAGTTTCATCCATATACATCCAAGTTTTGATTAGTTTGCAAGGTCATCCTTTCAAGACATCCGAAAAATCAACATAAACTACCAAAAGTCAGTGTCAACACTCAGAACCAATCTATCTATCGGTGCTAGATCTGAAATCATATCGAATTGGTGGTTTGAACTATAAGAATTGGTGTTTCGCAATCCTTATAATTCAGATGACGTATACTTGACGTGATATGGTAAATTCACTCACAGTTGCTTATTGGGTGTGGTTTCACTTTCAGGTTGACTATATATGGGTTGCCTATAGGCTATAGATCTATTGGATAGGTTCAAGTGTAAAACTTTGTTGGATTTCTTACTAATGTGATGGCCATAACGAATAGAATTTCGAAATGAAATAAAGGAAGGAGATATCTTGTTATGAACTATCAAAATTGCATATATGTTAAAAAAAAACTATCAAAATTGCATTCTTATTTGGGAAAAAAGAAACCAAATTATGTCGTACCATTGTAAAGACACTAAAGTTATATGACTATTATGGCTAATTAAGTTTCAACTGATATTGAATTTGCAGAAAGGAACAAAGTTCAGAATCTTCCAGCTCATTGAATTTGGATAGGATATTGTGTTGTTAACTAGTTATCAAGTAGGTGTATTTCTAACTTCTTGTGTAGACATGATTTGTCGCCGATATTTAACCACAGGGCCACTGGCACTGCCAATCAATAATCAAGACAACTGCCCAAGTGGACATGCCACGTATATGGTAAAACTCGGGATTTAATTTTCTAAAAATTTAAACATTTTATTTTGGACCTTAATTATAGACGTCGGGAGGACGTAAAAAAATGTGTACTAAAACTTATGGAAATTAATACTTGATAAATTAATAATGTAGTATATATTAATAATTTCTCCGGTTCTGATTTGGGTTAGTATAAAAAATAAGTAGATTTGATAAAATAATAAGATAATAAATTTTTAGAACCAACCTATATAAATACATGTATTTTCAATTTTATAAATTAAAAATTATAAAAGTATAATTGATCAAAATATTTACAATATAACTAAGATAATATAGAAAAATATGAATTTATAGTAATTTTTTTCTTCTTGAAGATAAATCTATTGGAAGTTTATTTTGAAATTTTCTCATTGCACTCAAAATAGCCGGTGTTTTCATCCAAATGAGAATGAAATGTTTGATCAAGCCACTTTTCTGGAAGATACAATGAATATCTATACTCAAAGTCATTGTGTATGAATTTTGGATGATTAAGATAATAGAATGAATCTTAAAAGTTAAGTTTATCGAAATATAAAAAATTAATTTTGTAAAATAAAATTAATAAACCATATATGAATCTAATTTTATGGTTATAATTTATGTTTATAAAGTCAATTATGTTAACTATATACATTATAAAAACATTTTTAAATTAATAAATTATTAATTTATCGAGTAATTAATAACTATTATATAAATTAATAATTTTCAAAGTCCCGACTATATTAATGTATAGAGGTTTTACGGTATCTGTGTATAGGCTTTGTAGTATTTGGTATGTATTTGTGGTATGCTGTATCTGTGTACATGCCCGACACAGATAATATTAATATATATAAAGATAAATAGGAGTTGATGTTCACTAAGATTTCTATTATTGTATTGGAATCAGTTTAGCTAATCCTATTTAGATGGGCTTGAGCCGGTGAATTGATCTAATTTTTTTTATGGTGGTTTGATTTGGGACAGAATTGCACAATAACTAAATGGGCCACTTAACTGAATATAAGCCCATGGTGGCCCAATATTCAATCAGCCCATAGTAAATTTTTCATTCAGTGGCAAAAAAATTGTTGGATGTGAATGTTATATCTCCATATTATTATGTAAATATTTATGTGGATGACCACCACATTAGATACACAATTGAGTGTTACATGTAACCCCGATCCAATTCTATTTCACATTCATTCTCACATTCATGTATATTAATTGTAAGAATGTAGAAGTTATGTGATGTGTGGCTATAAATAGATGATCTCCTTGTACTAAGAAAGATATGAATAAGAAAGCTCTATTCCCCCTCTCTTCTTGTGTCTCTACTCTTACTCTTGTGTATCTTCCTCTTCCTTGTTTTTTCACAACACGTTATCAGCACGAAGCTCTGCCAAAGTCATGGTTGGTGATTGTCTCTCTACATAATCAAATATACTTGAGTAAGATCACAACACGATCAAGGTATGCAAATTTTCATGTCATTTCTTGGTAGTATGTTTATCTATCTCATTGTCTTTGAGAGATTATTTGATCTTGTTATTTGTTCACATTATTTTATGAACTTATTTTATATATGTCGATCTTGTAACATAGAGTTTGTGCTTGGACATTATCAGATAATGAAAATTGCTCCTGTTGTAGCAAAATCAATATGGGTTGACTTATCGATTGCTACATTGGACATATAGAGAAATGAAAGCCTAAAGATCCCATTTCCCCCCGAAGTGGAAAAATGAAGAAAAATATGTCAAATGAAAGAAGTGGATCTAGTAACAAAAATGTCGGAATATGAGTTACCATTGCGATGGAAAAAAATACACTGAAAGTTTGGATTAAGACAATTAGCAAATGTTTTTTTTCACCGGAAGTGAAAGATAAAATGATTATAAATGAGGATGACACAAGAATTCTTGTAGCAAAAGTCATGGTCATATACTATAATCTCTGTATGTCGAAATGTGTAATGAAACACATATATGTTGATGTTATTATTATTATTATTATTATTATTATTATTATTATTATTTTGTATGCTTTTGTATAGAATGAATATTTGCAAAAGTCAATACTGGTATTATATCATATAGTATGACAGTAAGGAAAAGCTCTAGAAGAGATTGTGTTTTGTTACTTGAAGTAACGAAACAATATTCTTATCACTATGGATATTGTCGTACTTTCCCCTTACGTAATGTGAGTATACGTGTGAATGTTAACATATTGGTTGGAATTATAAAGAAACATTATTACTCATGGATAATCGTGGATACCCGAAACCCGAACAAGTATGGGCATGATTTTGATTTTCTACCCGTTTCTCGTGTGGGTATGAGTATGGATTAAACACAAACTACTTTGAATAGGATAACAGATATGACACTATCCGCTCTCGACCATACCCATTGTCATCCCTAATGTGAGAGGTAATACTCTACAATCATTTAACACAAATCCATGCAATACATATTCTATCACGTAACCAATAGCCATTCCCATTCACAATATATCTTTAGTGCGAAGGGGAAAGTACGACAATAACCATTCACGCAGCGGCAAACCGCGAATAACTTCTAGTATACAAGTAATATATAGTGAAAAGGAACTTCTGCATTTTTTTTTATAAAACTCATACAAGTTTTATGCAGCTATGAATGTTCTCGATAAATCTAGTATGGCGTTCTAATTACCTGTACCCATACCTTCATTGGAAATGTATGTTAGGTATAAATGAATTCCACAAATTTTGAGGAATTCATTTTGAAATGAATCATTTTTGTGTTTGGTATTTAAAAGAATTCATTCTAAATTTTGAATTCTATGGAATTGGAACTAGTTATAGCAATTCCGAGGAATTGAGATGGAATTTCCAAATAAATTCCACAAGTATTTTTTAATTATAATAGAATGGTATAATTATCCTCTTTTATTAACTTAATTATTCATACATATGCAGGGGCATAGATGGGATTTTGTCGAGGGTGGGTCCATTTAAAAAATATACATACGATAGTTTTAAATAATTCATGATATTTCTACTACAAAAAATTCATGATATAATTTTGTATATATAAAACCTTGATAAATTAAATATATGTCGAAACTATCAAGAATATCATTCTATATGTATCAACCAATTATTAATGATTTAGTTAGACATTTGATTTTGAATGGTGTTCTTCGTCAAGACCGTATAGTATCAATAACTCGAGTTATTGTGAAAGATTTATTAATGGGCTATACTATTTAGTGTTTACTAACACTTCCCCTCTAACGAAAACCAACTTATACATGCTTAAATTTTTCGCCAATCTGAATATCATGTGCTTAACAAATAGGGTCACCAAGATTCGTACACATGATCTCTCGGATAATCATAATCAATTAGAAGAAGTGCGTTAAATTGTCATTTGTACATAATTAATTATAAAAACATTGAATATGTCAATACACAACTTATAAATAATACATCAAGTATTTGAAAGGTCAACATTTTCATTAAAATACTTAATAATTTTCATACCCGATTAACTATTATACTTAATTTACCATTTTTCTACCCTCTAACCTTCTCCCTCTGCCCCTGTACATATGACATACCAAACACAGGAATTCATTTGACAATGAATTCTACACGACAATTCATTCTATTTCCAAAGATTTGAATATAACATACAAAAATAAGATTTCATTTGACAATGAATTCTACATGATAATTCATTTTACAATGAAATGAATTTTTGATTCATTTGGTACCAAACGATCTGTAAAAGAAGTGGAAAAGAGGAAACTATGTGGGCTATTCAACTTTGAACTTCGAAAGAAATGGGAGAGAAAATATCAATACCTAGAAAAAGGAACAAACTTATAATTAATTAGAAAATTATTATTATTTACATTCACCGAACCAACTTATTAATTATCATAAATGCATGGCTTTATTAATTATCATAAATGCATTAGTCCAAGATGTCAAGTCGTTTCACACTTGCTCTTTGCAGATGACTCGTACCTATTCCTTCGAGCTTCACCAATGGAATGTGAGACGCTAGTTTCTCTCCTAAATCAGTATGAGATGCTTAGTGGCTAAAAGGTAAACTTAGCTAAGTCTGCAGTGTGCTTTAGTCGTAATATCTTATCGCCTGATGGGGATGTCTTGGGACAAATCCTGGGAGTTGGTACGGTTGGTGTGATGATCAGTACCTTGGGCTTCCTTCCTTGGTGAGTCGGTCTAAGATGGAGACGTTTTGATATTTAGAGGAATGAGTGTTAAGCAGACTTCAGGGATGGAAGCAACGCTGTCTTTCATGGGCGGCCAAGGAGGTTCTTATTAAAGCTGTGGCAAATGCCTTGCCAGTCTATGGGATGTCGTGCTTCATGTTCCCTGTCTCGTTGTGCCGGTCAATGGATAGACATCTGGCCCGCTTTTGGTAGGGTGTGCAGCATGGGGAAAGGAGGATTCATTGGGTTGCTTGGAAGACACTATGTATGAGTAAACATGAAGGTGGGATGGGATTCCGACGCTTTGAGGAATTTAATCAGGCACTGTTAGCAAAATTGGCTTGGCGTCTTTGGAAAGAGCCAAATTCACTGGTGGCACGCTTGCTGAAAGGAAAGTATTATCCTTGTACATCTATTCTCGAGGCTTCTCCTGGTTCTCTCCCTTCTTGTGGTTGGCGTGGGATTCTTCATGGGAGAAATCTGTTGCGACAGGGTTTGTGTTGGCAGGTAGGATCGGGCCCAATGGTGGATGTTCTTCATGATAATTGGGTGCCTCCCCTTCATCCAAGCCCTCCTCGTGCTCGGCAAGGGATTGTCAGGGTGGATGGGATGGTGGCTTCACTGATTCAGCCTCAACAGGGGGTGTGGAGGATGGATTGTCTACGTCAAATATTTGAGGAAGACAAGGTTCGGGAAATTACGGCTATTCCCTTGCCAATTGATCATGTTCCTGATCGCTTGGTCTGGATTGGGGAGTCCTCGGGTGTGTATTCCATTAAGTCGGGGTACTACTTAGCTTCTCAATTGCAGCGAGAGAAGGAGTTGGTGAATAAGCAAGTGGTGGTTCCTTGGGATCGTGGATTATGGAAGAGGGTCTGGTCCGCATCCTTGCCTCCGAAATTGAAGTATTTCATATGGCAACTGGTGCGTCGGGTTTTGCCGACGGGGGAGGCACTCAACCTGAGGGGGGTTATTGGTGTGCGGGAGTGTCCGGTGTGCGGGAAGGAGGAGGAGTCTCTTGAATACCTCTTCTTCCGATGCCGGATGGCTCAGGGGGTCTGGGGAGGGACTGGTCTAGATGGTGTTCGTGAGAGTTTCCCCCAAGAGCACATGGCAACTTTCTGGAGACGGTTCCTCGAGCAGGATAACTTGGATTGTCAGGTATTGATGCAGGTCGTGGCCCTGTTTTGGCGGATTTGGAAGGCGCCAAATTGGGTGGTATTTGACTTTACTCTATACACCATACTTGTTCTGCTTTCTCAATTTCGTTTGCAAGTGGTGGAATAGGAGGTGGCGAATGAGGCTCATCAGGTCAGGGATGGTGGTGGTGGCATGACCGGGCATTCCGGGGGTCTTAATCAGGTTCTTAATCCGGGCCTTTGGGTGGTTCGGGTGGATGGGGCTGTGAGATGCGAGTCTTATGGTGCTGGGGGTTGGGTGTTAATGGATTCGTTGGGAAGAGTGATGACTGCGGAAGCGAGGTTATATGAGTTCATTGATGATCCTTTCCTTGTGGAGTTGTTGGTTTTCCGAAATGCGATGCGATGGTGTCTAGCACGAGGCTTGACAACGATTCTTTTCGCGGGGGATGCTAAGGTCGTCATTGACAAGCTTTTGGCAGGAATGACCGATGATACCCGTGGGGGGGGGGGGGATTCTCGAGGAGATGATGGTGCTTCATCAATCATTTGTGCATTTTTCTGTCCAGTTTGTTGGTAGGCGCCCATTTGGTGGCACGAAAAGCCCTTTCATTGTTCCCTTCTTTAGTTGGGATCGATTTAGTTGTCTGGCTGTTTTCGGCCATTTGAACTCTTTTGTATCTGGTTGTTTTCTCGGTAATACGAGCGATCGTTTTGATAAAAAAAATTATCTTGTTTCCGTTACAACACCAAATATTAATTAAGTAATATAATTTTAAGTTTTTTAAGTCACTTGTTTTTAATAACAATTAACGAATCCTTCCCATAAAAGACAATTAACGAAGCATTTCTTTTCAATAGAGTAGTGGTTTTTAATTGAAGAAGAATTTTACAAGGCTACATAGCATTGGTGTTATAGGTCATTGCTTTTATGGTACAAATTGAAATTATACTTTTAACGTTATAGTACAATAACAGATTGTACCTATACCTTTTTACAAATTCTTTTATAATACAACTTGAACTTGTACCTTTAATTGAAACACTAGGGCTTTCTTTTTAGTTAAAAAGGACAAAAGTGTCCTTCCAAAAATTACTCACAAAGCTGAAAATTTAGAATTAAACATGTATATATGAAGAACCTTTTTATATTAGTGTGAAGACAATATTGTTATTTATGTACTCTTTCTATTTCTAGTAACCGGCCTGCTTAAGAAAACTACTATGACCATCAATTGAAGCCATGGGGGAACCATTTATACCATCAAATTTCACAAAAGCCCAAATAAGGGGAGAGGTGCCCTTTCTGTCCAAAACATAAACAAGTCGAGACCAAGTTCATCAAATGGACAACACCATGGTCCATGGGCTTAATCATCACCGGTACCAACCGGCCTGCACCTTTCTTTTCAATTTTGTGATCGGCTGCAAGGACATCTTTCCTACAGTCCTATTTTAGAGAGGGAGAGATAGAGAGAATAAAGAGAATGCTAAGGAAATTAGGCTCATTTTTATAGGTTTTAGTGAAACTTAGGGTTCATCAACGCTCTCGAGACAATCTTGAGGTTACAATGTTACCCACTGCACCTGGAGATTCCTTGGCTATCATTCCTATCAACCCTTATCTTCTTGTTATTCCATTTCAAAGCCGTCAATTGACTATGGAGACAAAGTTCATCAATAATGCAACAAGATCCGTACTAATTAGCCGTTCTTTAATCAGGACAATTCCACCAAATAGAAACACAAGAATTGAAATTACCCATAAAAACAGAAAATTTCAAACTAACATAATAACAACAAAAATAATGTCATAACAAATATTTTTTATACTAAAAAAATATTAAATTTTAATATTTTTCCTGTGTGTATGAAATTTAAAAAAAATTATAGCTACTACATTTAAAGTAAAAAAAGAAACAAATGTGAAGTAAATTAACAATCTAAAATCCCGTTGGTTTTTGGCTTTCCTCACCATTGTCCTGTGATGGCAACCATTTCTCACCTAGCTTAGACTGGATTTCTTGTTCTTGGTATCCTCAAATATCCAAAGAAATATTTGTGCGTATTGATTTGGATTTTTGGAAGAATTCAATTAATTTGCAAACGGGTCAAGCCCAATAAAAAAGAACACATACAAACATTCAACAACAAAGGGTGGTACTGGAATTTGTGGTCTTGCTTTTGCTAGGTATAAACCGTGTCCCCTAATTATTACTGCATGCCTGCCGTATTTGAGCAGACAAAACCATGCTTATTATAGCCCTAATTCAAAGGCTAAAACTCAACTAGAACGCCATCCTTAATTATAATTCCATAAATGGGTCTCCGTTTGAGCTTCAGTTCTGGTAAAGCTCTCGAGTCATCTAATGATATATAGAGAGTATGGCTCCTTATAGACGTGAACTCTCCTCTTTCTCATGGAGCTGAAAAAAGTTGAGTTTTGCATCGTGGTTGATTTCTCAATTTTCCACTCACCAATTGAATAACAACAAGAAGTTTCAACAGAGTTCTTATTATTGATGCATGTAACACAAAATCACTCTATCCCTAGACTTCCAACAGAGCAAAATACTTCGCACCCTCTCGACCAGATAAGTAGCAAAGAGTTACATGCATTACAATGATAAATACAACATAATCTATTCAACAAACATCAACAACTTTAAACGTCGGATGCTGCTGCTTAAAATAAGTACGGAGATCACAAAACAGAAGTAAATCACCTAAAAACACACACAGATCGAAACGCAACATAATCAAAACATAAACCACAACAGAGAGAGAAATCGAAGATTTCGAAGAAAACGGATAATTATTGATTCAAACCCAATCCATGTGGTTGGAGTCAACCGATTTAGTCAAAGCAAAAGTGAGCGCCATGGCCACCCACCCGCCAACCAAAACCCTCATCGACGACTTCACCACGGGCGCTCTCCCCAGCACGGCTCCAATCCAACCGAACACCACCAACGCCAAGCTCACCGCGCCAAACATCACTCCGATCCTCACCTTATACTCCTTGATGAAAGCAGCCGCCAGCAACGGCACCATCGCCCCCACCGAGAACGCCAGCCCCGACGCCGCCGCCGCCTGCATGGGGTTCGGCAGCCCCTCCTCCTCCTCTCCGCCGCGGCCTCCGCCTCTCTCCTGGTCCCGCTTCATCTGGGCCACCTCGATGTCGTACTGAGAGTATACGGAGACGAACTCGCCGATGGCCATGCTGCAGGCCCCAGCCACCAGGCCCGCGAACCCGGTCAGGATCATGGCCTTCACGTCCTGCCTCACCGCCCCCACGCCCATCATCAGGGAGGCCGTGGAGACCAGCCCGTCGTTGGCTCCCAGCACCGCGGCTCGGAGCCACTGAGCCCTCTTGGCGTAATCGAACTGCTCCTCCTCCTCCTCCTCCTCCCTCCTCTCCTCTATCTTGACGGAGAGTATGGGCGAAGGTTGGAGTTGGTTGTTGTTGGTGGCCATTTTTGGGGGAAGGACAAGAAGGAGATTCTGGATGAGGAGAATTTAGTAGCTTGTTTTGTTGTTGTTGTAGAAGTAGTAGTAGTAGTAGTAGTGAAGAAGTGTGGGAGACACACGCCTGTATTTATAAAGAAATGGTGGTTTGGCTTTGATTAGCAAAGTTTTGGGGAAAGTGGGGAGTGGGGTAGAGAGACAGATATGTGTGTGTTAATCAAATGAAGCGCACTAATTAGCTTGATTAGAGCAAAGCAAAATGAGAGTTTTCATGCCTGGTTGGTTTAGCTACTTTTTTTTTTCTATGGGGGGAAAGTGAAGAGGTATGGTGGAGTTGGATAAGAGATGATCGTTTAAGATAATAAGGCTGGTAATATGGGTTGGTTGCAATAGAAACGAACAAGAAAGGGTATTTAGCGAAGGACAAGAAAGTTGAGATGAAGACGGTCGGGGATTCGTGAGGGGGAAGAAGTTGAATGAGAGGATCTTATTATTTCAGGGAGTGGGAGCACAGAAGAGAGGGAGCAAAAGGGGAAATGGTGTTCTGAATATGAATATGACAAAATGAAGGGAATCCAATTAGCAGGCGAATAAAACTGCGTCCGACCAAATAAAGCAAAACCAAACAAAATACAACAGTTGATGGAAGGATATTTTTTTATGGAACAACAAGGTGTTCCAACTTCCAAGAAAAAAATGGAATATGACAAGTTTTAAGTGCGGAAATAATTGGGGGAAAATTGACTATGGGAAAACAATTACGAACGAATAACAATGTATGTAATAATGGATTTTATGAAGTAATAAAGATTTAAAAAAAAAAGAAAGAGCTCCGAGCTTAGCTATGAGATATGTTTCCATAACGATCGGCATGATTCATATTTCATAGTAGTCATTAGGACTTAGCAGCAAGCATAAACACACTGAAAAATCATACTCACATGTAATGTTTGTTCATCGTATTTATGATTGGACTCTCCAAATACGCATTGTTTATTTCTTATACACGATCTCTTTAGCCTTACTCACCTTTCACATATCACATCAACACAAAATGTACCTACATTAGTTGTTGATTTCCTTCGACTTGCTGTGAAATCAAAATTACCAATGAATCTCTTTTTTTATGTGAAATCGAATTCTCAATTTTTTTGATACCCTTCGTAAGCTTTCTTTTGTTACACGTAACTAGGGGATCTTATATAATGCACATGAATATCTCTATAACTTTTTCGCCAGAAGAATATTAATTAAGAAAGCCCTAGAGCTCTAAAATTAACCCACAAGAGAAAGAAGGAAAGCAATAATGGTAATGGATGTATGGAATGCTGAAGCGGAACCCACTCTGGTGTTATTGAGTGCAATGCAAAGAGGGGAAAGTGGGTTAGAATGAAGACAAGATTTGGGAATAGAAAATAGAGAGGGGAGTGTGGTTTCCACACGAATACCACCACCTCTTCATTATTCAAATGCTGCCTCCCAATCTTTTGGTTGGGTCACCTTCTTCCACATCTTGTTATTTATTCATGGATCAGTAGTGACCTAGAAAATGGACCGGAGAGCCAATCATGGACCGAATAAAAAAGTGAATGTGTTGGATAATCATTTTAAGGATTGTTCAACTTTTAAGTGCTTTTCAACAAAAATTTCAGGGCGCTTGTATAGAGGTCATTTAAAGTGAATTTGATTTATGCGAGGTCAATTATTTTGGCAGGCAATTCAGTGGATACAACTTGATTTTTTTTCAAGATATATCAAGAAGACGGATACATTTTGGTTGATGTATTTCATAGGTGGTACTCTTTATAACGAAGGTATTGAGAATTGAACATGAAATTCCTTGTACGAAATCAATGTACTTATCGTTAATTATTCAAATTTTCGCTTCTCTTTTTTCTTTTCTCTCATATTTTATTGTTGGGTAAAATTTGGATTTGCCAAAAACATAAGAAATTGTTGTTACTTTGGTCGAGCTAGAATAATGGTTCAAACATAAATAGCTATTCAATATGGAAAGTTGTTTGTGGAGCCTTAGAGGCTGGAACTACAATCACGAGGTAAGATTGACATAAATACTTACCAAGTGACGAACCACAACTCTAGAAACTAAAATTGATATGCCACTCGCACATAGACTTAAGAGGAGAGGGCAATGGAGGGCTCGAATTGGTATGATAGTGACCACTAAATTCCACGAAGATTGTACTGTTAGAAGCTTATTTAATAGGTGTGATTTCGGATTGTTAACATAATAAACTCGTATTTTAGTTCCATGCACTACTGCGATGTAATTAAATCTTGTGTGTCGGTCACGTTTTGAAAATAACTTCTTTTTTTCTCTGTCTCACTTGTTCATAACAATTTGATGTTAAATATTAAGACGTTAAATTGTGTATGATGCGATTGAAATATTTTTGTATCACCAAATTTTAATATGATGTAGTGAAACCATGATGCTTCCCCCCTAATTTCTTAGACAAAAATATCACCGTCTCAAAGGAAGAACGGGGTATTAATTTCCACTATCCTCTCCCATCTAGACTAAAGCAAAGTTACATGACTAGGTTTTATACTTTTATTAATGGCTACGTATCACAATATGTGCACTTCCCATAATCTTTGTAGTGGAGCCCCGTAGGTAAAGGCATTTGTTTTTGGCCCCTTCAGATCGATCGGTATCATTATTTTGGGTTTATGTTTATCAGCAAATTGCCCAAAGAACTAGTTTTTGGGAAAAAGGAGAAAAAGGAAGACTTTATTTTGGATTGGGTTTTACTTGTTGAATGTTGACTGCGTGGTTTCTTCATTTTCATTCGGTTGTTTTCTTTCTTCATTGTCCCGATTTCTAGTGATGCCGAACTAATTGGATATGCTTAAAAGAGGGTTGTAACTTTGTACGAGTGGAGCTAGCAATTCAACAGAGATGTGGCCAATTTGATTTCAGCTATCAACAATCCTCCATCTACATTTCTTCATTTTTTTCCCCATAAATGAAAGTAGTGTACTCTAACTTTCATTCAAAACCAACCGAGATTCGAAAAGCCAATGAGCATCATACAAAATTCACTGGTACAAAGCAGGATCGAAACACGAAATAGAATGTAAAGCAAGAAGGAGCGAGTGCCCTCTGTAAGCAAGGAAGTCATCACACTTTTTCTCTTCTTTATAGATGTGGGAGATAACAACCTGCCAGCCACTGCCAAGAAGGTCCTCAAACGTCGGATCACTGCTAAGTGACGGTGAGCGTCACCATCCTAACAAAGAAGAAGCTGGACAACACACCTCGAATCAAGCTCTACATAAATGTGACAAAAACTCAGGTCCCAAGCCAACTGAAGCCCTTCTATAGAGCCTCTCAACTCTGCTTGGTGATGGAGCACACGCTGAGGTTTAAAGCAAACGACGACAAGAAGCGTCCCATATGATCTCGAATTAAGCCACCACCACTAGTAGCACATGATCTAATGAAGGATGAACATAGTTGTCTGAGTTGAGAGTGACTCACTAGGGAGGTGGCAACTTCCACGAGATCAGCGCCTCCGTTTTAATGGGCGGATTCACCATGTGAGTTTGTTGATCCTTTCCAGGCCATTCCTCATTATCTAAATTCATGCCTTGATGCGGTGTGATGATCTTTCTTACAAAGACGCAACCATTCCTGGTCCGCCATAGAGACCAACAAATAGCTCCTAATTCCAGTCTGGTATGTTGTTCCTTCAGATGTCTATTGATCCAATTCTATAGTTGCATTCCAAAAAAGATAACCATAGAAAGGGTTGATTCTTTTCAATCCTCGCCATCTTCTTAACTCTTGCCAGTCGACCGCCGACTTCTCCACTTTATCATCATAGACGATCTGGTAGGCGAACCGAATTCTAAAGAGTCGGTCTCGTTCCAATCCTAATGACATCGTATGTGCTCCCGCCTCACTCCTAAATGGTTGAATATACAAAACCTTCAAAATAACCCCCTATGCAAGCTTAGAAAGAAAAGCAATGTTGAGCTCTTAAGCCCGTTGAAGACCAAAACCACCATCATTTCGTGGCTTTCATACCGCCACTCAATAAATCAGATGAAGTTTTCGGGCATCATCCTTTGAGACCTGGATGAAACTACACACTTTTTGGTCAGTCGTGTAGCAAATCGTCAAGGGTAGGAAATTCGTCTACATAACATACATGGGGAGTGCGCCCAGTTCCACCCTGTCAGCTTCTTATCAATTATGTCAAGAATATACTTGTAGGTCTCCTTTTTCACTCTACCATTCAAGACTGGTACTCCAAGATATATCCCCAAATACCGTGTTGCCACAATATCCATTTGTTTGAAGATATCATCATTACAATTTCTCGTCGTGTTTGGGAGAAGAAGATAACCAACTTTTCCTTGAATTAATGCCCTGATGCTTGACATAATTTATCCAAACAATCCAACATGACTCGTCCTTACCTCTCAGAAGCCTCTGCAAACAAAATGATATCGTCAACCGAGAACAAATAGGAGAGTTTCAGGCCACCTGCATATGTGAAAATGACCCGCCAATGTCGGCGCTCAGTAGCTGCCTCAATGGTACGACTCAAATGCTCCATTCATAGGGGGAAGATATAGGGCAAGAGAGGACATCCTTGTCTCAATCCTCGGGGAAGGAGTGAACGGGTCTATCTAAAAACCATTCCAAAGGACCTGCTTAGTCACTATAGTAATACACTGCATGATCACCTCGACTAATTAATGTGGGAAACCAACTAGCTCCAATTTTTCGTGGACAAACTTCCAATCAAGGAAGTCATAGGCTTTGGCTATGTCGATCTTGCGATCATCTAGCCCGTTCGACCCTTCTTCATCCTCATTGAACATTTCCTGGACAACAATGATATTGCTAGAGATATGTATGTTGGACATGAAACTAGTATGCATCATATGCAGAAAACCCTTCAACCACAACTTTTGCGATTCACCAGACACTTAGATAGAGTCTTGTAGACTACATTTCACAATTCGACGTGACAAAATTCCTCGATCAAGATGGGGCTCTCGTTCTTCAGAATAAGCATAACCAATGTCTCATTGAATCCCCCCACTCTATTTGGATTAATGAAACACTCTCGAATAAACTCAAAGAAGGTTGTCCCTACAGTTTCCCAGTTATGCTAGTAGAAGAGAGGTGGGTAGCCAATAGCCATCCTTCCCTGGCGCCTTAAAAAATCCCATGCTCTTGATTGCCATTGCCAACTCTTCTCGAGAAATGGAAGCCACCAAGTGGGTTATGCAATCTACCTGTAGTGACTCAAAGGTCGCTGACAACTCAATATCCTAATAGTGTGAGGATGTATAGAGCTCCATGAAAAGGTCATCTGAGTGAGCTTTGAGCATGTCGTCATATGATATTCATGTTCCATCCTCGCTCCTATGGCTTGCAATTCTATTGAAATATTTGTGAAGTAATATGGAAAGATGGAAGTAATGAGTATTCTAGTCACCTTCAGCCACCCACCTGGCACCCGAATTTTGGAACCACAAGAGTTGTTCTTGCCACAACGTCGACCCCAAACTCTCCTACAACGCATGTTCCTCCGTATAACCCTCTGTAATAGTGTGGGGCTATTTACATTGCTCCAAATGATGCAAATGATGAGCTAGCTTGCTCTTGCGTCGAAGCATGTGACAAAGACCTTGTGATTTCATTTGGCAATACCCTAGTCAGATTGGTGGTCTATGGTAGGAAATCTGTATGCTTCTTCCATTCCTCATTCAGAAGACACGAGAAGTCATCATGCCCCATCCAGGAAGCAAAAAAAAAAAAAAGGGTTTGTGACCAACCTAGGTTCGAGTACCCACCTTCTAGAGAAGAATAGTCTTGTGATCGGAGTCAATTATTTCCATGTGTCAGATGATCGTACTGGGAAACCGCAGCAGCGATTCAGCAAACTCCCATTGCAGACTGCTCTATCAAGTCATTGGTAGAGGTTCTTCCACTTATAGGTGACTCTTGGGCTTGTAAAACTCACTTAAAAAAGCTCATTCTCTGCCAAACATTGTTGAAATGCCCTACAACGCGCCTCCTGGTAGGATGCACCACCCATCCGCTCCAACACCTCGAGGATGGAATTGAAATCCCCAGCTAAGATCCAAGGTAGAGAGGTCGTCCTGGATAGCTGTCGTATAATTTTCCAAAGCTCATGACGCATAACAACATTTGGATTCCCATAAACCGCATAATATATCTGAGATATCAGACCCCGATCCTTGACAGTTCCATGCTAGGATATCTAACATAACTCAAATAAACAAACACAAAGAAGATAAGGGAGGAGGACTTCCCTCGCATTCACTAAGGTTGTATATTATTAATGCACGTGAGGGACCTGTTTGTCCCCCAAAAGAGTAATTATCCTTCCACCAATTTGACCCCAATCCTAAGTCTAGAGGCTTCCAGGCTTCAATGTCTTCCATCTTTATCTCGCGACCAGTGCTAGGGATGGAGGAAAACAAAGCCTTCCTCGAAGGATATTTCTGTCCTGACTTCACCTTTGTCTTGTTTCCCGCTGGCTTGGGTTTCACTTGCTAGGGTGTGTGAAGTGGTTGCGGTTTTGAAGGAGCTCTAATTCCAGCTTGGCTGACGTGCACTTGGCTATGAAATTCAGTAAGATATCATTGACTAGGAGCACTAGTACCTCGACCAGCCCATGCTCCAACACGTTCCTCAAGGGAGGAATGGTGAAAACTTTCCCCGATTAGATCACTCAACTCCAACAACGTGGCAGGATTTTATCTAACGGCTTGGGGCGAGATGGTCGGGGAAGCTAAGGCCGAAGTGGAATTCTTGTCATGTGGGTTTGTTACATCAATGGCCATGGGCGATGCCTCCACCACAAAAATATCCTCATCAACAAGTAATCCTCTTTAGAGGCTATGCTCAAAAAGCATGACCCAACGCAAGCATTTGGTTTGCCACCATATCCGACACTGCCATATAGTGTAAACAAGAGGAGATGTGAAAGAGGTCACCTCCGTGACTAGGGGCTTCTTTTTCCCTTCCGCATTCACGATTTGGTAGTCATCCATTTGCCAAACATTTTAGGAGTTGCACCCTCTCCCACCTGTTCTGAGGGAGTTGGAGTCATTGTGGGTGTTGGCTGAAAAATGAGGGACATCCTTTCGTCGAGTGGTCGTACCTTCTACATTTCGTACATCTGAGTTGAAGACCCTCAAACTCAGTGTATTAGTTTTTTCCCTCTACCTTGTACTGGGAAATGAGAGACTTGGTGAGATCGACCTCCACACAAACATAACGTCCCCGATTGAAGAATATAAAGGATATTTCAAGAAATGTTTGCATACTTAGAAAGTCACATTATGGTTTTAAACATGCTACAAAAATGGGCTAGCTTAGCTTAAATAACACCTAGTATGTCATGGTTTCAAACAATCAGTTGGAGATTATTCTATCTTTCTGCCTAAGTAACAATGGTGATATTGTAATTGGAAGTTAAAATCCTAAGACTTTCAAGGCAGCGACAGAATCTGGAAATAAATTTTTTAGATGAAAACTTTAGGAACTGTGCAATATTTCCTATGATTGTGAAATAAACATAAAATATGAGGAATTCATGCTTCTAAAAGGAAATGTTGTATAAAATTTTTAAAGGAAACTTGTTTACATGAATGTATGCTAGTCAAAACTCCATCAAATGTTAACATGACCTATCAACCAAAGATGGAGACACTTATTTAGACATAAAAAGCTTCAAGCACATGGTGGATCAACTTTAGTATATAAATAGCACAAGATCTACATTACATATGAAATGCATTAGCTTTGTCAGTTTTATGTTCTATCACAAAGCATTGCAAATGGTATTTAAGTATATCATAAATCCACTTGGAAAAGGCTTGTTTTGCCTATTAATATTGATAAAATACGGTTTCACAGTTTCTTTAGGAAACTAGATATCTATCCTATTTATTATTAGGATTATTATTGCTAGGCTAGAAGTATTTTAGTCAAAATTGATTTATTAGTAGGGTTTCTCAGTATTCTGTATAAATATGTACTTTGCAAAATTGATTTAGTCAAAATATTAGGATTTAGTCAAAATTGATTTATTATTAGGGTTTCATGCATAGGTAATCAAGAGTAATATTAAAGACAATCTCTCGCAATCCTCCAAATTATCCTCTCTCCCTATCCAAGCCGCGAACCATTCTTCTCTATTCTTCCCTAGTTCTTCCTCCATTCTTCTCAAAACCGCAATTTTATCACCATTTTCACAATGTGTTAATCTATATTATTAAAAGTTCCTATTTGTGTAAACACGAACAGCTCAATACAGCAATATCCCCTATCCCCTCAAAATGATGGTGACATAGAGATAGAATTTTTTATGAATAGAAATAGAAATTTTTGAAATCCAAATCCATAAATATAATTCCATAGAGTGGTTTGGTGAAAACATCAACAATCTGATCGTTAATGAAACATAAATTAGGTGCGCTAGTTATGAAATGTGGGGCGTTATTTTCTTTGGGAGTGTGATTTGTGTTAGTAATGGTATATGATTCATGACCGAGAAGTATTGTCTTCGAATACTGATGACCTCCATCTGTTCTGTTATGCACATGGTGTCTGGACCAATATAAACTTCAAACTCTTCTGAGTTGGCTTTCGTTTGAGGGATGTGTCAGTAAATGACATATGATCCATAATTGAACACCTCCCAACAACTCTAGTTATTGGGGTTAACTGGTTCTTGACATGGTATCAGAGCCATCTATGGCTGAGAGATTTTCTATTAGAATCTCAGTGACCCAATATATTATGTTAAGCACATAGTATCAGGACCTGTGCAAACCAGTGTTATGAAAACCGGGCCGGACCGGCCAGTTAGGCCGGAAAAACCCGGACCCGGGCACTGATCCGGTCCCGGAAGCATAAAAGCGGCAGGAATCCAACGGGCCGGCGTTTGTCCATTTTTGCTTTCGTTTTTTCAACTGAAAAGACAGATCTGTAGCTAGCTTTTGCTTTCTTCAATTGAAATATTCAAAAAGGGTTAATTGCATGGTTGGTCACTAACATTACAAAAAGCGTTCATGTTTGGTCACTGAAAAAATTTAAATCCATTTGTGGTCACTAACTTTACAAAACCAGTTCATTTATGGTCACTCTCCGTTAGCTGTCGTCCAACGCCGTTAACGGCCTCCGTTAAGTGATGACGTGGCTGACGGATTCGCCTAATCAGCACCTTTTGACCCTAAAATTGACCGCCACGTCATTTAAACCCGCCATGTCAGCTAAACCTAACCAAACCTAACCAAACCTCTACCCAAACCCGAACAGACCCAACCCACCCACTCATCTATGTTATTTATGTCGCTTTCTGGGCAGAAGAAACCTATCATCTTCCCAAAACCTTCGCAGCTCTGTTTTCTTCTCATCCCTTTCTCCTCTGCTCATCGCTTTCTCCTCTGCTAATGGCGACACCTTTCTGTCGTTGTGGATTGGCATCAGATCTCAAGACGAGCTGGACAGAGGCGAATCCAGGGAGGAGGTTCTACGGGTGCAGCAAGTATGGGGTAAGATTTCTGACTTTTCTGCTTTGATTTGTATACCATTCGACCATCCTCTCCTTCATCCCTCTCTGTTTTTGTGGTTGGATCTGTAGACAGATGGGGCATGTAATTTCTTCAGATGGCATGACCCAGTAGTTGACGAACATATGAAGTTTGTGCTGCTGAACTTTCATCGTCGGATTCGGGAACTCGAGAAGAGGCAAAATGGGCAAGGGTCCAAAGCTAATGGTTGTCCAGTGTTCATCTTCATTGTGATTGCTCTTATCTTTTCTTTCATCTGGATGGGATTGGGGATGTAAGAAGCTATTTGCTCAACCTTGCTGATGTAATCGTTTCTGTATTGTAGACTGTAACCCTAGAAAAATTAACCCTTCACGTTTTGTTGTTAGTTGTACGATTGGTCACTCAAAAAACCTAAAGCTCCACAATTGGGCACTTAAAAAATGTAAATGTCACATTTGGCAACTCAAAAACATGTAAAGGTCCACATCTGGTAACTGAAAAATATGAAAAGGTCCATATTTGGTCACTGAAAAACATGAGAAGGTCCACATTTGGTCACTGCAAAACATGAGAAGGTCCACATTTGGTCACTGAAAAACATGAGAAGGTCCACATTTGGTCACTCCAATAACATGAAAAGCCAGATTTAGAACAACACTTCAATACCTAACTGTTCTGCATTACACTATTTGACAGTTAAGTCGGAAACAAACAGATCACATCTAAGATTCATTCATAATTAGTGCATTAACGACTATGTTGTCCAAAAGAGCCATCCATAATTAACAAGTTCCTTCTCAATGGACTTGTATGACAAAATGGCAAATCAACATTGATTTGCACTTGTATGACAAAATGGCAAATCCACATTGATTTGCAAGAAGCCTTAGAGTTTAAAAGTTCAAAATAACCATTCACAATAACATAAATCTACTCTTCACAGCTGCTCTTCTTGAGTCAGTTGGCTTGCAATCTGTGAGAGTTGAGAGCCTTGACTTGATGATGGCCTTCGAGAACTTCCCTGCAAATTAACCTACATTAGTATGCTGGAAATTCTTAATAAGCCGGGGAAATGAAGAAAGTCATAAACATTTACATCTGGCATGAGTTGAACCACGTGTGGGGGCTGCCTAGACGAAGAAGTGGCTGCCTTTGCAGCTTTCTCTTGCTGCTTCTTCAATGCAGCAAGTCGGTTTCGCTCAGCCCTTTCAAGTTGCTGCTTCTTCTTTGCTTCTGCCTTCTCTTTCTTCCTTTCCTCTGCCTTCTGTTTCCTTGCTGGATCATGAAAAGCCTTGTTGTGGCCTAGTAGACCACAAATTTTGCACTTGTATTGCTTCCCTTCCGGTTTCGATGATTCTCTCCCACCTTTCTTTTGTTTCTTCTTGGCTTCTGCTTCTTCATCTAATCCCTTTCTCCTCTGTTTCTTTGGTCTTCCTCTCTTTTTCGAGTTTTGAACAGGAGGTATGCCACAATCTCCCAACTCAGACTGTGGCCAATATTCCTTACCATTGGTTGGCGAAATGGAATGCTCATATATGGCTGCTGCGGTTTCCTTGGTGTAACAATCTGCTACATAATCATACAATTGAGTGTTTCCCACACCAATTGCCTGGATTGCATGCTCACAAGGGATCCCAGTTAACTCCCATCGACGACAAGTGCAAGTCTTCGACTTCAAATTGACCACTACCTGCTTGTCATGCCACTTCACTTCAAACTGACCCCTTCCATTTGAAATAGCTGTCCACTTCACAGCTTCTTCTTCCCACTCCCGCAACTTCTTCTCAATTTTCTCCGTCAAAGGACCTGGCCACTTGCTGATCGCTTCTTGTCTACGAGCATATAGGAGCATCAAGTTCCTCCTAATCCCCTCCCACATGCTAATCGGACCCAAATCCCTTTCCTCCAATATAGTGTTGTTCCAACTCTCTACATTATTGCTACTGAGAATATCACAGCTGGTGTAAGTTAGGAAATGAGACCTGGTCCAATGATAGAAGGGCTTCTTAATCAGCCAATCGTAGGCTGGCTTATTAAGATCGGACAGCAGTTGCATATGATGTTTGAACTCAGCTACAGTTGTGGACCTAGCTGCTGTCCAAAATAAGTTCTTCAACTCTTGGCCACCTCCACAAGCACCCTTCAGATTTGTCCACAAGTGTCGTGCACAGTGTCTCTTCTCACAGTTTGGAAACATTTCGTCAAGTGCTGGCAATAGACCCTGAAGACAACAAACAAACACCAATCAGCAACTAATAAAATCACTTAATAAAATCACTTAATAAAATCAGCAACTAAATAGAGTTTTTCCTTGTTCTCTACTCCAACATGGGCAAATGCAACTGGGTAGTATTGGTCATTGGCATCCACACCAACTGCTGATAGTAGCTGCCCTCCATACTCGTGCTTCAAGAAACAACCATCGACAATTAACACCTGTCTACATCCAGCCTTGAACCCCACCTTGGATGCCGCGAAACAAACATACATCCTGTTGAAGCATTGTTCTCTCTGCTCAATGATAACGGTAGAGTTGGGATTGCTCCTCCTCAACTCTTCAGCATAATGGTACAAGGACCTATACTGATCCTTCAAACTCCCACGAACCGCCTCAATTGCTGCATGTCGTATTCTCCACGCCTTAGAGTTCTTCACGTCTTCTTTGTAGTCTTCTTTGACAATGTGCTTCAGCAAGGCCCTTTTCATGTTCCTATCACATGCCATCTTCTTACTTATCTTGGAGCCGAGGAACTTTGCAGTTGCGTACTTGACCTTGAAGGTCTTCCTACAATCAGGTGAGTGCTCAACCTTGCACTTCTTGATTTGGACAGAATCTTCGGTGCTCATCTTAGATGCCCAAATGTACCAATCACATGGAGGATCGCACACTACTTGCAGCCGCTTTCCATCGTTCTTTTTAAAGCGAACTGGCCTCTTCTCGACGAAAGCATGCTGTTTTATTGCATCTTTTAGGACTCCAAAGCTGCTAAACTTCTGGGAAGCAGCAAAGGTAGGCATCTCCATGTCTCGATCAACCCGGAATTCAGGAGATTCGTGTCCTTCATCAGAGTCTGATTCAGCAATGCTCCTACGATCATCAGAGTCTGGATAATCAGGAGTCTCCCTTTGTAGTTCAGGATAAGCATCCATTTCAAAGGTACCCATGTCGGCTTCCACCTCTTGAGTGATATTTGCTGCTAAATGTGCATTGTCCCTTGAACTATCTTCATCTGAATCCTCCAAATAGTCGCTGTCTTCATCCTCATGATAGTCAGAATCATCTCCAGCAACATTTTTCCCCTTTCTTCTCAAACTGGCAGCCTCCATTTCTTCAACTTCACTATCCAAGAGATCATCAAGATCATCAACCGAGAAAGCATACAGCTCGATGACTCTTCCCTTGCCGTTGGCCGCTATTGACATGCTCAGAATATCTTCATCATTGACAATCTCTGACATTGCATCGTTGCAAGGATCTTTCCAGAAGAACCTCGGCTCTTTAATCTTCCCACCACACGCCTCATATATGCCAGGAAGGTCGAGCACTGAGAGTTCGTCAATATCTGCATAGTCCCAAAACACGGTGGAGGTTTCATTGAGGAAATGTTTGCCGCCAACCTCTTTCACTTCATGGGACACATGAACTGCAAATGTGAATTCTCCACTGGAAGTAGCTGTTTGTTCAAAAAAAAAACAATTGAAAGGAGTTAATTTAAAAGGAAATGAGCAGTTATGGAGCAGCAGGTAAGTAGGTGGTCAAGTCCCACCATTTTCTATTAAAAGACAGAATAAGTCAAACCCTAAGGCTGGGATTTTCCTCATTCCCACAGAACCCTGCATTTTTCTATTCCTATTCTACCCAAAGTGATGTCCTCATCTCTAGTAAATGCCAACTGTGGAAAAGGACAACCCAAACCACCCATCTACCATCAAAACCAGCCATCTACCATAATGACAAGGGCGAAAACGACGAGAGACTTACCATAGTTAGGCTGAGTTTCATTTGGAGCCCGCACATGCCCCACCATGCTGCCTTCGGTGAAATGGTGACCTGGAAAACCAACAACAACATGCAATTTAGTATAAAAGAAAGCTAACAGTGAACCCCCAAAAGCAATAACACACACGAGATTCTTTCCTCTGCCCCCTATTCTTTTCTCCTTTTCAGTCTTTCCAGACAGGTCTCGAATAAACAAAGAAAAGGCAGAAACTCACCTTTAGGGTTTTGTTGACTGCTCAGAAAGTGGAAGGAGAATCGAATAAACAAAGGGAACCGGCCTCGTTGTCAGAGAGTGGAGAAGAATCGAAGCTTCGATCGATTTAGGGTTTGGGTTAACTGCTCGCGAAAGGGGGGAAGTCAGGCGCGCGCGATGGAGGAAGAAAACGGAAGGGAGGAAGGGAGGAAGGGAGGAAGGCTGCGCGGATGGAAGGGAGGAAGGCTGCGCCGCCGGCGAATTCGCGATCGGAGATTAAAATCTCCAGGAAGGAAGCTGCGCGATGGAGGAAGGCTGCGCGATTAGATTAGGGTTTAGTCCAAAAATCGTTGGGGTCTGGTTCTGTTTGGTTTTAGTTAGCGGGTTGGGTCTGTTCGGGTTTGGGTAGAGGTTTGGTTAGGTTTGGTTAGGTTTAGCTGACATGGCGGGTTTAAATGACGTGGCGGTCAATTTTAGGGTCAAAAGGTGCTGATTAGGCGAATCCGTCAGCCACGTCATCACTTAACGGAGGCCGTTAACGGCGTTGGACGGCAGCTAACGGAGAGTGACCATAAATGAACTGGTTTTGTAAAGTTAGTGACCACAAATGGATTTAAATTTTTTCAGTGACCAAACATGAACGCTTTTTGTAATGTTAGTGACCAACCATGCAATTAACCCATTCAAAAAAATAGCTAAACTAACGGAAAAAGGAAAGTTTGTAGAGAATAAAATTGAAAAGGAAAGAAATAATCTCATTCCCATTCCCTTGCCCTAGCAGCCACCTTCCTTTTCAATTTTGATTTTAAGATATTATCATAAATTGAGAAAAAAAATAGACAATGATTGATTTTGACTTTGCATTATTAGCTGGCCATTTCCGCTTTATGAACGGGTTTTAATACCGGTTAATCACTGGTTATTCGATAAACCGTGAACCTCTTGCTAATCCAGATCGATGTCCGGTTCGGTTTTAACAACATTGGTGCAAACTTCAAGCCTATATGAGTGGCTTTCGTTTGATGGGGTGTGTTAGTAATAAAGGTGAGCATCCGGTTCAGGTTTGCATTTTCGAACCAAACAGAACCGACCGAAATCGAATTATATGTTATTCGGATCGGAATTCGGAAGGAAAAAGCTTCTAATTCGGAATACAGGGTCATGTCGACCGAACCGAAATTCTGATAACTGAACCAAAAAATCGAATAAATAAACTCAGCCCAAATATATACGAAGCCCACTCCCCCTCGGGCCTCGCTCCTTACAACCCATCCCAGTTCACATATTGGGACAAAAAAATATTTTCCTACCTTCTCCTAGCCCACCCTCTCTCTCTCTTCCTCCAATAATATATAGTAGAGTTTTGTCTACTTTTCTTAATTTCAAATTTCCTGCAACGAGAGTGAAAGTAGGAAGGACATTTTTGTCTTTACAATTAATATTTATTTCATATAAAAAATGTCAATATTAGGATTTGAACCTGGGTCTCTTCAAACAAAGACAACAATCACAACCAATTACACTAAATAAATTTGGTGTGTCCTTTTCAATACAAAACACACACGAAGTGACACTCTGAAAATCGGTGGACTATTCCATCATGATTAGCAAGCCCACTAAGTCTACCGTATGTATTTTTATGGTGCTTGATACTGCAATTTCATAGCCGAGTTTCGTGTATTTTTATGGAAGAAACTAATTCTATTACTGCACATTGTGTCCTTGAATTTTTTGATTTATATTTAATTTAGTACTTTTTTATCTTTGTTCTTAACTCTTTCTAACTTCCTCTGAAATTCCCTCAATCGTGCAATAGTTTGCGCCCTTTTCACTTTACACGTCCGCCTTTGAAAATCAATCTTTCAGTATATTTTGGAACTACGATTTTATTGTTAGGGATTTAAACCGGGCAAGTAGAAGATTTAAACTCTAATGTCAATCCATGGCGAATAAAATGGAGTTGCAAAAGGAGAATTAAAAATTGAATTTTTGGTTGAAACATACGCCTCTTGAGATTGAAGATAAAGTTGATAAAATTTTGATTGTATAAGAGAGAGTGGTGGCTATTGGATCTTTAGGTTTATGATTTTTGCAGATATCACAACCTATTTCTATCTTAAAACAAGGAATCATTGATTGATTTACTGAGGTAGGTCGGTCGATTCTTTATTCTACCTATTGGGACTGATAGACAAGAAGTGTTTAATTTTGTTCCTTATACTTTGATAGAGTCTATTAGTATATTGGAGGTAACCCTAATTTTGGCATTTGCTCTCAAGTTTTGATGGTCTCCTCTTAGCTGAGTTGTTAGTATATAGTTGACTTGAATAAAGAACTATCCGTTTCTTTTTGATAGTGACATATTGTTCCTAAAATTAGAGCATCGAACCTTTATGTAGGAATTCGAGGTTTAAGATTTAGTTTCAAACTATCTATGGCTCATGTGAGAATTTCAGTGAGATTTTATACTCTATCTTTCTTGACAATCAACTAACCAATAACATTTTACCGGGGACTTAATTATCATTATGAAAATGGGATCAATGATACATTTATTATATTTTATATTCTTAAATGATGATGATATTTCTCCAAATGTTCAACCTATATATTCTTTCTTTATGTATCATCTCGATAGAAAGATTGTCAATAAAATTATATGAATTGATAGATATAAACGTAACATAAAAATATAAATAATCAAATATAAATATTCTGGCCAACGGGCCGTGTTATAAGCTAGTATAGATTAGATCTCATTCTTCTGCAACAAAACCCCACATCCCTCTCTTGTTATTTCCCCAATTTCGGCCAATTTTGCAATTGGAGCGATTTCTTCTGCCTACTCTGAATCTGGGGTTTTTTTTTATTGTTATTTGGTGGGCTGCTTCCCTTGCCCAGTGTCTCCACCGCTTCACCCTCGGGACAGGTTACGGTGATTATTAATCACCCTGATTACTAAGGATAAATTGGGTATAACAAAAAATTTATTAATTACCTTTTTTAACATAAAGAACTATCCGTTTTTTTTTATAGTGACATATTGTTCCTAAAATTAGAGCATCGAACCTTTATGTAGGAATTCGAGGTTTAAGATTTAGTTTCAAACTATCTATGGCTCATGTGAGAATTTCAGTGAGATTTTATATTCTATCTTTCTTGACAATCAACTAACCAATAACATTTTACCGGGGACTTAATTATCATTATGAAAATGGGATCAATGATACATTTATTATATTTTATATTCTTAAATGATGATGATATTTCTCCAAATGTTCAACCTATATATTCTTTCTTTATGTATCATCTCGATAGAAAGATTGTCAATAAAATTATACGAATTGATAGATATAAACGTAACATAAAAATATAAATAATCAAATATAAATATTCTGGCCAACGGGCCGTGTTATAAGCTAGTATAGATTAGATCTCATTCTTCTGCAACAAAACCCCACATCCCTCTCTTGTTATTTCCCCAATTTCGGCCAATTTTGCAATTGGAGCGATTTCTTCTGCCTACTCTGCATCTGGGGTTTCTTTTATTGTTATTTGGTGGGCTGCTTCCCTTGCCCAGTGTCTCCACCGCTTCACCCTCGGGACAGGTTACGGTGATTATTAATCACCCTGATTACTAAGGATAAATTGGGTATAACAAAAAATTTATTAATTACCTTTTTTAACAAATTATATTTTAGAAAGTTAAAAAATATATTAATTACAATTTTGTCTCTCTTTCTCTCACTTCCACAATCTCCAGTCAGATCTCTCTTCCTTCCTTTTCTCAATCTTTTCCTTGTTGTCATTCAGCGGAACTAATACCGCTACAACAATAAAACAATACCAATTCATTAAAAAAACACTACCAATGCACAAAACACCAATATCATTCGAGAAATAAAAACACTACCATTTCACAAAATACCAATACCATTGCAGATTTAATGAATATCAATACATGCAAATCAATACCATTACATGATAATCAATACCAATGCGAAAATACTACCACTACAGAAAAAGAACACTACCATTTCACTAAAAAGCAATACGCTTATATGATAATCACTACCAATGCGGAAAAAATAATACCAATGCGAAAAACACTAACACTACGAAAAAATCACTACCAATGCGGGAAAAAACAATACCAATGCGGAAAAAACACTACCACTGCGGAAAAATCACTACCAATGCGGAAAAAAATCAGATCTAGGAGTTGCTAAAGGTCGCCTTTAAAATTGCTAAATGTCGCCCTAAAAAACATCAAAATTAAAAGTTTAACCTTTTAGCTTCTTTACTCTTCCTTTAGCAAACAAACACCACTTAGTAAAGAAAATAAAACAATATTCAAAAGAGAGAATCCATCATTGTCATTCTGGAGTTGGAATCGTCGATATGATGTCTGGATCATGACTAGCGACTCTGAATCGGTAAAGTTCACTAAAAAAATTGAAAAAAAAAAAAAATAGCGAACCATAGCTCATTTGCGGTTGCACCATGGGCGAACCGCAGCTCACTTGCGGTTGCACCATGGGCCAACCGCAGCTCACTTGCGGTTGGTCCATGGTGCAACCGCAAATGAGTTGCGGTTGGTCCATGGTGCAACCGCAGCTCACTTGCGGTTCCACCATGGGCCAACCGCAACTCACTTGCGGTTGCACCATGGACCAACCGCAAGTGAGTTGCGTTGCACCATGGACCAACCGTAACTTGCCTTAGGTTGAGCATTTTTTTGGAAATTTAATTAGAGAACGGGCGACGACGACGACAGGAAAGACGCCGACGAACTGGTGCGTCGAGAGGGATTCGCGAAGAAGTCAGATGAGGGGTTCAGTTTGAGGGGTTAGGGATTGTTTGGTTTGTCTAAATTTTGGAATTTTATTGGGGGTATATAAGTCATTTATCATTAGAGTTAGGGCGAGCGTTAGCAATTTTAAGGGCGACATTTAGCGATTCAGTTTTTTATTCATCCCACCTTTTCCGGCCACAACCGTCTCCCAAAGAGAGAGGGCAGCGAGAGACAGAGGGCAGATAGAGAGAGAGGAGCAGAGAGAGAGAGAGAGAGATGAGGGTGCCCGCAGCGGTTGGCGAGTATAGCCGCCGGCTTTGGGAGGGTGGTCGCTAGCGGCGGAAGGGAACCACCGATAGAGAATGAGGCTGGAGTAGGGTTTAGGTATATAATATATAGAAATTAATTTTTTAAAGGATAAAAATCAGGTGTGATATTTTTTTATTCTCAAAATTACCCTTAATCTAATCCTCACCGTCAAATCTAAATCAGGGTGAAATGAAGATAATGAAGGGTGTAGATTTTAGTAGCCACCGTGATTACTCAATTTTGAGTAATCACCCTAACGCGTTCCCTTCATCCTCCTTGATCGGCTAATCCCGATTCATGTAATTAATTCAAGCTTCTTGTTCCTTTGTCTGTGGCGTGCTGGCGATGCCGAGATTAATAGGGATTTGGGGGAGACAGGCAAGGAACTCCCTCCCCTGCGACGACAAGCTTCTCCACCGTCTCTCGTTGTCTCGGAGGGAGAGACCATTAAGTTATCGCTTAGATATCCGCCGACCACCACCACGCTTGATAAGTTCGGGTTTCTCGAGTTTTCCGTTCCGAACCGAAATATACTTCGGTTCAGAATCGGTTTCACCATTGAGAGGATTCTGGGTACCGATATGTCTTTGTTCGGTTCGGTTTGAACTAAACTGAATCGATGCTCACCCCTAGTTAGTAATGATATATGAACTACAATTGGACCTCTTTCAACAACTCGAGTTATTGGGATCAACTGATTCTTAACAGTCTGTCAACGGTAAGCTGGGTAAGTTGATTTTGGTCAGCAATGATGGCGATGGTATGTTCAAACTCTAAATTCGGTAAATTTCAATTTGAAACAACTTGTAAAAATAATGAAATAAGATATTAATTATTTATCAACATTCCAATATATATAGTTTGAGCTAATTGAGACAAGTGGGTATTTTGCAACCGTCATATACAGCAGAACCAGTGAAATGCTAAATCATGCAATATTGATTAAAGGAACTTTGCAAAGAAGATAAAAGATTATTGCGATTTGATCGTTCGTGGGGCACATAAAGCTTTGAAGTGGGAAAAGGCAGGTATGTGAATAAGGATATGGTGATGATGTTTGGTCGACATTCCTATAATTGTTATCCTGTCCAAAACAGGAACCAAATAAGAACAAAATATGGTGTCATTTCGTGACTTCCAATTAGTATATATTGCTCTTTCCCCTCAGAGAGTTGAGTAGTACAGCTTTTGGGAAGGTTTAATTTCAGATTCCATGTATTCCCATATCAAGCAAAGGTGGAGTCCTGAATGCCATAATGCTATTCTTAGAGGAGAGGGTGCATTTGGTTCGACACTAGCTATTACATCCATATGGGTTTGTCTGCTTGGTCTTGGCATTGCTGGATTGCACAACTAACCTACTCATTTGAGATGATTCCAGAGTTCTTCATGGGAGGTGCTTCACCATGTCGATCACTTTTAAGCTCAATAGTAAAGTTAGTGTTCTTGGAATCTAATCGAGTTAATAGTAGCTGGTCCAAAAAATATCTAAAGAGACTATACTAACTAACGTTGAATTCTGAATAAAGTTTGAGCAAATGGGTGTCAACATGGTAAATGAAGTTGGGGTCTACATACGAACAGCAACTCTTATTGCTAGTATGTGGTATAGGATCGATAATCGAATCTCTCCCAACAAATCGAGTTATTAGGACTAACTGGTTCTTGACACATCTTTCCCCTCTCTCTACTCGAACATCCTCGACATACAGTGGGATGGCGGAAAACATCCAAAGAAAAAAGGCGATGGAGATAGGCGATGACGAGAGTAGAAAGGTAGTCGGACGATGGTGATGAAGGAGGCATGCACCGACGAGAGAATGAGGAGGTCATTTGCTCTTGCATCTCTTATGATGCCCAATTGTCTCAACTCCACTTCCTGCTCCCTCCGCCAACATCTCAATCCAGTTAACCAACTGACCCCTTGATTTCCTCGACGGAGACAAAGAAAGAAGGAGGAGGTCACGGAGATTCGAAGAATAGGGATGATAAACTGTTGTCCTATTAACAGTGTAACCGGTAAAGAGAATGCATGTCGTTTAATGGAAGCTCAAAATCCCTTATCGGGTTACCAACTCATAAACGATTAATAATTGATGGTTAGCGATTAACCAATTAATTATAGATAAGAGTTGTTAATCATTCAAAATGGGGAAAACGCCACAATCAACAAAGAAAACAACTTATCGTGTTCTCAGCTCAAATAAAGAACAGAGGATGGTTGAAAAGGATTTTCGTGATCCACAAATCGCTAGTCGTCGTGCTAAGAATCCTCTATGTTAGCTTTCCTATTAGATCGACGGGAGAATGATCAAGAGAGAAGCGATGATGGCTGGCCTCGATGTTGCCACCGTGTACCCTCTTATTTTGTTTTACTTAGATGGGTAAGAGAGGGGAAGAGGTGGCATGTAGGGTTGGTTGCCCAAGATTGGAGAATAAATGTTGTGTTTTCTTATGTTTTTTGTTTCACGGAGGGAGTGGTATTTTTTTATTTGTAGTGGAAACAAGAGAGAGGTGAGTTGTTTATAAACTTTCCATATCATGAATCGATAACTAAATTACTTTTACTCCTAAAGATACGAAAGATAAAGGCTACTAAAAACTAGTTTATTCTTCTTTGATAAACTAAACTAAATGACAATATACAAATATATAGGAAAACTATAGAACCCTAATAGCTAAACCTAATGCTACTCGGCCTATGACTTGGTTGCTAACCCACATCCCCTAAACCAATCCCAACTCTAACAGTCCAACTAACTAGTCCCAATTGTGAGGGTCGTCCGTCATAGTCATTAGACACCTTCGGGCCCGTTTAGTATCATTTTGTTGTTGTTGTGGTTGCAGTGGTGTTGTGTAAACAGATGTACAATCACAACAGGGAAAAAAACAGAAAACACAAACCTGTTTAGTTGATAAATCTGAAAAATCATGAAAGCTGACAACAAGAAACAAAAACGCGTTTAGTTACTACTGTACATGCCACAAAACAAAGAACCATTTTCATCACCATTTTCAACAATTTTCTCCATAACTGAGGTAAACCACAAAACAAAGAACATAACAATCAATCCAAATTCATAAATAACTAATCTACCAATCACTACATACATGCCAAATTCATCAACATATTCAGAAAGTATAGATTAACATAATACTTTGAAGAAGTTGAAGTTACATGCTGTGGGGGAGATGAAGTGAGGCTTTTGTGGAGGGGAAGTGGTCGGCAGCGGCAGGGGGGACTGGCGAAGGCGGCGAGGTGCACGGGCGGACGTCGTCGGCGGGCTACGCGACGGAGGTTTCGTGCTGCTCGGCGGGCTGGGTCGGCGCGGAGGACTGGGTCGGCGCCGCGGAGGGCTGGGTCGGCGGCGCGGCGGAGGTGGCGGAGGGGTCGGGCGCGGCGAGCTGGGTCGGCGTGGAGGCGGAGGGCGGCGCGGTGGAGGTGAGGCGGAGGTGGCGCCTCTGTTGAGAAGGGTGGCGGCCGACCTCTGTTGAGAAGAGTTTGGGGGGAGAAGGGTTTGGGGGGGGGGGGCTGATAAGTTGAAGTAGGGTTGGGGGGCTGTGTTAAAAAAATAAAATGAAAATTTGCTTCTGTTGGGATTCGAAAACTGGTCTGGTTTAATGAAATCAAGTGCCCAACCAGTAGGAATCTCGTGTGCAACATGTTTAAGAATCAGATCCAAAGCAATAAATTGTTGTTTCTCATATTTGGGCCCTGTTGTGCAACTCTGATTCACAACAGAAAATAAAAACCCAACTAAACACGATTTTTTTTCTTGGTTTTCCAAATTTCATAAAACAAAACAGAAACAAAAAACAAGCAACAATACTAAACGGACCCTTCGTTGGTTGCTTTGTTGTGGTTTCTCCTCTATTCTTCTCGTGGGACTTGTAGTACTTCTCATTAATGGAGGTTCTGGTTGCTTCATTATTGAGGGCTAAGAGGAATAAGCCTCTTACTCTCGGGTGGATCGCCATCAAGAGAAAAATCACAAAACAAGTTCAAACAAAAATTTATGCAACGTACCTGGTCAATTAAAACACAAAATTCATCCTTAGGTTCACTCGATACATCCCCAAACTTAAGTGGTACAGTATAGAAACTAGATGTACATAGGTAGAAATGCATGTTGCAATAACTAGGGTCAAGGTCTAAATGCATGAAAATAAGGGTATCATGTCTTTCAAGAGGTTTCTAGACCTCGGTAGAAGTCTAGAATCAACACATTAGACAACAACCAAGGTTTGAACTAATGGCTCTAAAAACATATCAAAGCACAGATTCAAAAGTGAGCCAAAGTTGAAAGCTCAAGGATCATGCACCAAGGATTCAATCTCAAATCATAAACACACTCCTAAGGGTTTATCCTAATCGAACAAGTTAAATTGAAAAGCAATGGATCAAGAAAAACAAGTTTTATGTGGTTTGGGCATTTCATCGAGCACTTGGTGGGCGTCATTCAAACTCCACAAATTCATATGAATAGAGCACACCAAGGCCTCCAAACACACAAATACATTCATAAGCATACATTGTATAATTCTAATGCACTAGCTAGCCATTCCCCAGACCTAGGTAGCTTAGTTGGTAGGTAGGGATGGCAATTTCGACCGGTCCCGTTTTACCGACCTTTTTGGCCTGTTTTGGGGCAGGCATGGGTACTCTCATTGACCTGATCTGTCCTGACCCGCCCCATTCTCGACCCGTTCTTGCCTAAATTACATATAATCTTGGGTTAATACCTTAGTTTGGCCCGAACTATACACATACTTTCTACTTTGACCCGTGGTATTGAAAATTGCTACTATGGCCTGAACTATGTAGCAAACTTTCTCATTTGGCCTGGAGGCAGGTTCGACCGTCAAATTAGACGGTCGAACCTGTTGACCGTTAGTCAATGTACACCTCACCTGTCACGTCAGCTTTAAGGACATAAAAATTAATTTTTTTTATTTTTGTTTTCTTTCGATTAGTAAAATTAATAATTTTTAATACCAAATAATAATAATAATAACTCTAAAAAATTAATTAAAAGGACGAAAAAAAGAGAACGCGAATCGAAGGGGAAGTGAGAAGGAGGAGTCGAGGAAGGAGGATTCCAACAATCAGCGACGGCGGCATCTTTAACCGACCGGCCGTCGCTGCATTTGCTGGAGAATCGAAGAGGAATTCGTCGGGGAAGGGAGTTCGGGGAAGACGATGGGTCTGAAAGGGGGAGGGAATTATTTCCCGATAAAGGCGATGCGGGAGGATAAGGGAAGTGGGGGTTGGGATAATTTTGGCTTTTTTAGTTTTTTCGTTCTTTTAATTAAGTTTTTTTGCTATTAACTTTTTTTTTGTAATAAGAATTATTAATTTTATTAATCGAAAGAAAAAAAATTAAAAAATTTAATTTTTTATGTCCTCAAAGCTTACGTGGCAGGTGAGGTGTACATTGACTAACGGTCAACAGGTTTGACCGTCTAATTTGACGGTCAAACCCGCCTCCAGGCCAAATGAGGAAGTTTGCTACATAGTTCAGGCCAAAGTAGCAATTTTCAATACCACGGGTCAAATTAGAAAGTATGTGTATAGTTCGGGCCAAACTAAGGTATTAACCCTATAATCTTAATCAAATTACATAGGAATTTTCTTTTATTACATCATAATTTAGCTATAATAAAGTTGTAAATTAGTGAAAACCTCAATTTCTCTAATAATTTAACTACATTTATCATAGTATTGTTTGTTTTCTTGGTTTTATAATAAAAATAACGAATATTTCTAATGTTTTTCATATAAATTGCATACCCATTGGGTCGACCTGTCCCGACCTGCGACCCGTAATAAATTACCCAACCTGCCACGAGGCGGGTCTGGGTACCAAGAAACCATCCCCGGACCTGCCCCATTTCCATTCCTATTGGTAGGCTAGCACAACATGCTTTGCAACAACACAATATTGACAACCATTCCTTAAGCAACTAGATAGTGTCCAAACAATCATCCATTCAATAACTTACATGAAAGGGATTCATTAACTAGCTAAATTACAAAAACTACCTAAAACAAGGTCAAACATGGAAGTTTTATTATTGAATGGGGTAAAAGAAACGCAAACCAATTGTTGGGGTACCTCCCAACTAGTGTGTCTTTCATGTCTTGTCGCTCTCGAGCGTTGGATGCTTCAAATTATGTGGATGACTCATAGACTTGGTGAAAATTTAGTTTCCACCCACGAGACCTCTTCTTTTTCCTACCTTCGTTGTTCTCTTTTCCCCATACCACCTAATGGAACCTTGATTGACCATCATGGAATCCACCAAGAGGGATTGAAGATGGTGTGGCCTTGGTTTGGCAAAGAGAAATAACAAATGGGTCCTCTCTAAAAGTGCATCAAGGTCGGGTGGAAAGATTTGGTAGCACGTGTAACTTGTGGAAGCTTCATCCACTTTGACCTTGTATATTTGTCAGACTCCAATTGCATCTTCAATCTCCTCTATTTCTTGTGAAGAATCTTCCCCGTGTTGGGTACCAAGCTCTTCTTCTTCACTTTCTTCCTCCTTCCTCACAACCACATCAATGCTCCCTTCTTTATCAATTGCTTCTTGTTAATTGGGAACAATGATGGTCTTCCAAGCAAGTTCTTCAACTGATGAATCGTCGAGGTCCACTTGCTTGTCCACCTTCGAGACTCCATCCTCTCCTACCACTTCCTCTTTTGTTCATTGATGATGTCAAAGAGGCAATCTTGCTTGAATCTCGAACAAAGATGTTCAAGATCTTTTCTTTTCTTGTCCAACCTCATGAGCATTTCTTCATGTTCGACGAGGAGTGCTTGTGTAGAAGGGCTGAGACCACCTACATTGGAAGGTGCCCTTTCGATCTCCACCTCTTTGAGCCACCATTCCTCTCGTTGAACATCTTTGATGTGAAAGCAAACCATAGGAATGTTGGAATGGCTTACAGCTATGCACACCATTGGGATGTTGAACCGCTTAGATACTAACTCTATAAAGATATTGGGCTTCAGTGATGGTAGAAGATGAATTTTCCTTACTTACCGCCATGTGTCTCCCATATTTGAACTCCAAGGAGCTCTTAGCTTCCGGGATTGGATTTGGGTGAGTCATCTTGATGCCCTCCACGTGTTTCATACTCTATTCAAATCGCTAAAGGGCCATCTCCTACTCGGTCTTCACCCTAGTTTGTGGAGGTGGTTCTTGATATGATGTTGGTGGATCTCGGTAATCATGGAGGTAAGTTTGATGATCATGGAGAGGTGATTGTTCTTGAAACTGGGATCCTTGTCATGCATCTCTCCTTAAAGTCCCGGGGGAACACCATTTGGTGGTTGGTTGATACCCCCGCACTTGATTGAAGTCGTAGGGATCCATGTTTCAACAACTACAAACACTAAAAACAAAATTAAACCAACACAAACCACCATTCGGGGAGAAGAGTGAGTCAACAAAACACAAACGAAACATAAAACCAAAAGTACTAAATCGAAAGAGAACAACACGAAAAACACATACTACTATTATAAACAATTAAGTAAGACTAAACTAACAACCTAACTCTTTTAACTAGTTACCATAATTTCCCGGCAATGGCACCAAAAACTTAATGGGCGTCGATCACGCATCGAGCTTTACATTTATAAACTTGATCTTCAACAATACTAGCTACCCGAATCTAGGACAAGTGCACCCTAGTTTGGACGCCTAATAGGCAGAGGTAAATTCACTTCATCCACCACACAAGACTCCTAGATCATTCATCTAACCCTAATTGGCTTAAGGCTCTCAAATGCAGTCTAATTCTTAAACTCCTAAGTTGTAGGCTAAATGAAAATAATTGGAGGGACAAGCCAAGCATAATTAATCATAAAACGCTAGGCAAACTCAAATGCATCCAGAAACCACAAGAAACAAGATGATAAATTCCCTAAATACCTAAGTTGCAACTAGGGAAAATGGAATACAGAGTACAAACAATCTCGCACTAATTGATGCAAGAATGAACAAACATCAAATAGACATAGATCGATAGGTTCAAAATCATATACAATCAAACCTACCTAAAACTTCTTATTACATATCAAACCATAAATTAGGGTTTTGGGGGACAAAGTTTCAAAATACCTAAGGGACTACCCCATGAAGTGCGTAAAAAGAGACATGCAAAGAGGGGAAGAAATCATGAAGAAAGGGTCTTCAAGTGCTGGAAATCCTCCTCCAAAGCTCTCATCCACTTCTTATCCTCCTCTTATTCTTATCCAAGCTTATACCTCTCTCTCTAACGTCATTCTAGAACAAGAAATCTGCCAAAAGCCTTCTACTCAAGGGGAGGAGTCCCGTATTTATAAAGATCAGGTTGTCGGGTAAGTTCTCGGTTGAGTAAGCAAAGATCACAGGCGTGATCTTCTGAGTCGAGGTCCTGATCTTGGGGGCTGCCGATTTATGCTTTGCAGGGTGATGAGTTCGCAGCTGACAACTCAGTCGCTATCCAAGATGTCACGATTGTGAACGTTATCACAGGCTCGGACAACTGGGACTGCGAGTTGACTAACAAAAGTCCATGGTCCTCCCTCGGTGCTAGGGGTGGCAATGGGTAGGGTCGGGTTGGGGTTTACCCTATACCAACTCCTAACCCGCCGGGTAGAGCCTTCTAAAATACCCGACCAAATAACCACAGGGTATGAAAATTATATAACCATACCCTACCCACCGGGTAACCACGGGTATTCGCGTAGCCATGGGTACGAATCCTAAACTATGAACTTATACACATATATGCACATACATACTGTTGTCCATTAAAAATTCTCAATACTTGTAACTATTCTAGCTTCAACCATCCACACAAATAAAAACAGCAAACACATAATAATTGTTCTTGCTTCTACAATCCACACAAACATAATAATCCTCTACATCTTCATCATCAATAATGGTAGCTAAACTCAATTTCTCAAGCCAAAATAAATTTCTCAAGGGAAATTGACCCTTTGGTTAGCGGGCGGGTATAACGGGGCGGGTATTATCGATTACCATACCCGTACCCTACCCTTTATTTTGAAACCGGGTATTACCCGTACCCGCCCCTTAACCCGTCAAAGCGGGTAATTACCCTCGTTGACCGGTTACGGTCGGGTAGGGTACCCATGGTTACGGGTTGGATTGACATCCCTACTTGGTGCTACTCCTGAAGTTCGCACCCTGGGCTTCACACTTCGTGGCTACGATCTTGGCCATAGAGGTTGAGATCTTCATGCTCTGGTGCACGCCCTCTCTTCATGGCCGTGATATGCTTGCTCCTGCCTGCGATCTCTCGTTTTTGCCCGTAGTCATACACTTGTGACCCCTTTTCGCACTTAAAATGTTCATATCATCTAAAACACCCTATATGACAATATTCTCTTCGAGGAACAAAATAGGGATGTATTTGATGATATATTGGCTAATAAGACCACGAAAGGACTCGAAATGACCCTAAATATGAAATCTAAATAACACTATTTTGGGTGTTATCAGCTATAGTGAAAGGCTGAAAGCTTCTCCCTTATGTGAACAAATTAAAGAAGTGTTTTGATGGCACGATTTGAAAACTCAACTAACTTGTAAATCTCACGTTGTTAAAGTATGAAAAATATTCATGGGTCATAGGGAATATCTCAACCTTAATTGGTAAGGCGAGTTTTTTAAGTTGAGATGAATGAGTATTTATCTCTGTTTTCAAAACCAGACCGGAGGCCGAACTGGAAAACTTAGTGGTTTAGGGTTTAGTGGTTAACGCTTACAAAATCGTTGATAGAACCGTTCATGATATATAACATATAAGACTTGTATATTACACTAATTTAAGAATGAGGTTATCATTGACCATAAACAATTTCAAATTCATATCAACACCAAAATATCTAATAAATCATTCAAACCATCACACAAAAAGAAATCTTATTTTTTTAGTTAGTAGGGGATAACGTAAAGTCGAGAACAAGGTTGGAATGAGAAGAGGAACCATATGTAAAATTAATAATTATGGTTTGATAGTCTTAGTTATGTTAAAGTTTGGTGTTTCATCTGATTTTATGTTGAATGGTGAAAAACTGTTTGGTCCATCAATAACCGTCCAAACAATGAATCGAACTGCTATCGTAACTGGTTTGACGATTCTACTGGCCCGGTCGTAGATCTGATTTGGTTCTTATAACAATGGTTTTTATAAGAAATGTGAAGTTTAACATGTTCAAGAGAAAAATTTTGAGATGAGTGACATCTTTCAGAAGTCACCATGATGCATCCAAAAGCAAAATCATGCAGGGTCACACCTAAAGCGGAAAATATTCAATATCTTAGTAAGAAAAAAGGTTGATATATTAGAGGTAGTATCAGAGCCTCTTAACATCCCTCATGAACGATGATGGAGAAACCTCAGCAGGGACACAAGGTGTAAGTTAACACTTTAGACAAATCTCACATCATCAAAGCACGAGAGATCTATAGGTCATAAGGAACAATTTAACATTAACTGATAAGATACATTTTAGAGTGAAATGAAGGAATTCCTATCAATATTATAAAATTAAACGTGCTATTGTGAAGCCGTGTGGAGATGTATGAACTTTTGTGATTTATTTAGGGTTATGATATGATTCCAAATCGGTTAATCAACGAGCCAAAATTACTTGATGAAGAAGCTAACGAAGTTGGGTAGAAGAAGGGCAGAATTTGGCAAAGTCAAAATTCGTGTTCAGGGTACATACTTTGGAGGCATGGTTCTCTCAATTGACTTGGTGGAAATTCAAGTTTAAGGGTTTGTTTTACAGATAAAGTTACCATGTTTCCAATGGTATGCTTTTTGGATCCATATAATGTCATTAAGGTTGTTTTCCAATGCCTCAAAGTTGCTACCTCAAAACTGGAAAACTGCCAGAAAATGACTAAGGCAGCAAAAACTGTTCTGTGAAGCCTACTTTGGAGCTCGATTCGAGGAGTATGCATCTGATTCAAGTCCAAAGGCTTCCTCAACATGAAACTAGGTATGTTTGTGAACAAAGGGAAGGAATTGGATGAAGAATTGGAGCTCGGGAAGGCCTCGAACGAAAGGCGGGAAGTTAGTACGAAAGCTGCCTTTTGACTGTTTGCTGGCAGCTTACTTGTGCTTCAAGAAAGGAATTTTAAATTCGAATTTTGTGTCCTTTTTAGAGTAGAATTTTACCTTATTTGTTTCCTTGTTCATCTAGGTTTGTATTAGGTTTTCTTGGCTATAAATAGCCTTCTATTTTCGTTGTAAAATTCAGAGTTGATTAATCGAAAAGAAACCGTTTGGTTTGTTCAAGTTTGCGAACTTGTTTTGGGTTTGGTGGATTCCAAACTTGCTGAGCTTGTGTATCGATTGAATAGTCACTTCAATCATGGTCGAGTAACTACCCTTTTATACCAATCGAGCTATCCCCAGGTGTGGATTTGTCCTTTTGGTTCCGTTTTATCCAAGTTCGTATTAAGAACGCTTCGTTCTTGATTCGAGCTCAATCGATTCTTCGATTGAGTCGTTAGCTGCGTGACTTTGATAACATACACCCTCCTAGGGGCGTATCAAGTGGTATCAGAGCCTGGTTTGTATTAGGTTTTCTTGGCTATAAATAGCCTTCTATTTTCGTTGTAAAATTCAGAGTTGAGTAATCGAAAAGAAACCATTTGGTTTGTTCTAGTTTACGAACTTGTTTTGGATTTGGTGGATTCCAAACTTGCTGAGCTTGTGTATCGATTGAATAGTTATTTCAATCGTGGTCGAGCAACTACCCTTTTATACCAATCGAGCTATCCCCAGGTGTGGATTTGTCCTTTTGGTTCCATTTTATCCAAGTTCGTATTAAGAACGCTTCATTCTTGATTCGAGTTTTATCCAAGTTCGTATTAAGAACGCTTCATTCTTGATTCGAGCTCAATCGATTCTTCGATTGAGTCGTTAGCTGCGTGGCTTTGATAACATACACCCTCCCAGGGGCGTATCAAGTAGTATCAGAGCCCCGTTCAAGTCAGGGCGAGAAAGGAGGCTGTGTTTCGCGCGATTCTGCAGCCGCAAAAACATAAAAATAAAATAAACAGAATCGATGGCAGTAGAGGAGCAAGCAGAATCGATGTTCTTCACTCGTTGTTTAATCCAGGATCAGCTGGGTTTGGTTCTCGTTGATGGAGGCAGGGAGAGGAATTTGATTTCCTTAAGGGTCGTAAGCAAGCTAGGGCTGCAAACACAGCTGCATCCGAAACCATACGTATTCCAATCACCGTATGAAAACAAATTCAGCATTGTAGTGTCTCAGGTGGCCGTGACATTCTCGATTGGCCAATACGAGGATCAAGTGCTTTGTGATGTAATCTATAATCTCCCCAGCAGCCTCGTGTTGGGACAACCATGGTTCAGAGATCGTGAAGTTCGGTTTGCAAGCCGACGAAGCAAGAAATTCAGATTGCGAAGTCGAAATAAGGTGTTCGTGTTGAGTTCCTTCGCGCCAGAAGCAGCCGTTGAAGATTTGAGGGTGTTGAAACAGCTCCAGGAGAAGTATCAATTGGAATTGTTGTCGAAGGCGTCGTCGAAGGGAAGCAATTCAGTCCCGAATCTGTTCGGAGCTGGCGACCTCTGTCTTTCGCCTGAAAAACAGAGTCCCAATGTCAGCGCCCCTGACGACGACGAGGAAGGAAAGTTGGAGCCCGAAGCGGCCAAAGACGCGTCTTTGGAGGTGGAAGGACGATTGGAGAAAAGAGGAGAGGACCTGGAGCTAGCTGCCGACGCGCATATCACACCGGTGATGAGAGCAGAGTTTATCGACTCTGTTTTTTGTCCGCAAAAACACAGCAACCCGACGGTCCTATTGGGTGGAACAACCGGCGACGAGTCGAACTCGGCCACCAATGCCGACACGTTCCCTACAACCTCAGGAACGTCATCCGTAGTCTAAATGGGGATGAACATGCCAGGAGTTGCAGAATCGAATCTACAAAAATCGCCTCTGTTTGTGGGAAAGAACGGCGACGAAGACCCTCTATTGGGTGGAGCAACCCAGCTCGATTCGAGTCAAACAAACAATGCCGAATCGTTCAATGAGGCCCAAGAAATGCTTAGCATCCCTCAATTTGATTCGAAGAGGGCTGAGTCGAAAACCCCCAAATACGAATCGGAAATTCTGGGCTTCGAAAATTCGAAATTGATCGACGGCGGGAAAGGGGAAATCGACAAATTGACGGCAACGGTGATGAATCGAGGTATGGGACAGGTCTATAACTTCAATTGGAAGCTTTTCGAAGTGACTGGGAGAAGTGAATTGAGTTGGAGATCCTTGAAACAAAAACCCCCAATTTCATCGAATGGATTGATGTTCGTTGTAACTGTCCGACGAACTAGGAGTTGCTCCGATCAGTTTCAGGCAGTGCTGTCAAAACCGAGCCGAGCCGGCCGACCGGACCGGTAAAACCATCACCCGACCACCAGCCCGGCTCGGTACACTCAATTAACCGCAGCGGCTGGGAAGGTCGGTTTTTGACCGGTCGGAGCGGTTAATCTTTCTAGCCGCTCGAACCGCTTGACCGGTTTTTAACACATGAACCGTCTGACTCGAAGGCAGCACCGCAACAGCTCTCATTGTCAGCTTCGGTGAGATGCTGATCGACTTCGTCCCCACCGTTTCCGGAGTCTCCCTCGCTGAGGCTCCCGGCTTCCTCAAGGCCCCCGGCGGCGCCGCCAACGTCACGATCGCGGTTGCCAGGCTCGGCAGCAAGGCCGCTTTCATCGGGAAGCTCGGCGACCACGAGTTTGGGCACATGCTGGCCGGGATCTTGAAGGAGAACGGCGTGATCGGGGATGGAATCAACTTCGACAAGGGGGCCAGGACTGCTCTGGTGTTCGTCACTCTGAAGGCCGACGGCGATCGCGAGTTCGTGTTCTACCGGAATCCCAGCGCCGACATGCTCCTGCAGCCGGAGGAGCTCAATCTCGAGCTCATTAGATCTGTAAGAAGAAGAAGAAGGAAAGGGAAAGGGGGAAGAATGGGGCGACGGTAGGAGGGAATGGGGAAGGAAAGGAAAAAGGGGAAGAGTGGGGCGGCGGTAGCAGGGAATGGGGTAGGGTTTTGTGGGTAAATATATAAAATGTAAAATTACTAATTGGTATATGAAGGGTAAATTTCATTTTAGCCATTAAATTACTATTTTATATATCATCTATTTATGATATTATCATTTATAAGGTATCGGTTCTCTAACGGCTTTTTAACGGTCTAATAGCGGTTCGACCACTAAAGTGTGAGCCGTTCCCGTTACCGGGTCAAACTCCGGTTCGGTTTTCACAGCATTGGTTTCAGGCAAACTTGGTTATCAGTAGAGGTCTATTACAACTCCAGCAAGCATTTCCAACAACACTTCCAGCGTCAATCCCTCTGAAACAGATTGAAGAAGGATTTGAAGGTGTCAATTTTATGCCGAAAGGGATGACTGAGCAGCCCTATTTCGATCCGATTTGGGATCAATTTTGTGATAATTTTGACACGAAGCAGCAACAAGCTTTGAGGTCAAAGCTTTTTGAAGAGGGGAAGCCTGATATGATTCCAAATCGGTTAATCAACGAGCCAAAATTACTTAATGAAGAAGCTAACGAAGTTGGGAAGAAGAAGGGCAGAATTTGGCTAAGTCAAAATCCGTGTTCAGGGTACATACTTTGGAGGCATGGTTCTCTCAATTGGCTTGGTGGAAATTCAAGTTTAAGGGTTTGTTTTATAGATAAAGTTACCATGTTTCCAATGGTATGCTTTTTGGATCCATATAATGTCATTAAGGTTGTTTTCCAAGGCCTCAAAGTTGCTACATCAAAACTGGAAAACTGCCAGAAAATGACTAAGGCAGAAAACTGTTCTGTGAAGCCTACTTTGGAGCTCGATTCGAGGAGTATGAATCTGATTCAAGTCCAAAGGCTTCCTCAATATGAAACTAGGTATGTTTGTGAACAAAGGGAAGGAATTGGATGAAGAATTGGAGCTCGGGAAGGCCTCGAACGAAAGGCGTGAAGTTAGTACGAAAGCTGCCTTTTGACTGTTTGCTGGCAGCTTACTTGTGCTTCAAGAAAGGAAGTTTAAATCCAAATTTTGTGTCCTTTTTAGAGTAGAATTTTACCTTATTTGTTTCCTTGTTCATCTAGGTTTGTATTAGGTTTTCTTGGCTATAAATAGCCCTCTATTTTCGTTGTAAAATTCAGAGTTGATCAATCGAAAAGAAACCGTTTGGTTTGTTCAAGTTTGCGAACTTGTTTTGGGTTTGGTGGATTCCAAACTTGCTGAGCTTGTGTATCGATTGAATAGTCACTTCAATCGTGGTCGAGCAACTACCCTTTTATACCAATCGAGCTATCCACAGGTGTGGATTTGTCCTTTTGGTTCCGTTTTATCCAAGTTCGTATTAAGAACGCTTCGTTCTTGATTCGAGCTCAATCAATTCTTCGATTGAGTCGTTAGCTGCGTGACTTTGATAACATACACCCTCCCAGGGGCGTATCAGGTTATAGGTATAAAATGTCCCTCTACTTTGCTTATTTCTCAAACATGTCCCTCTATTATGAATCACATCAAATTTACCCTTCTACAATTAAATCCTTCTCAAACATACCCCTACATCTACTTTTCCGTCCATAACCGTTATCCTCGGTCCAACCAGATTATGGCCCGTCGAAATTAGATCCGGACATGAATAGGCAGCCGATTAAACAAGAACAGAAGATCCGGGCCGTAATTGGGCGACAAAAAGAAAAATCAAAAGATTCCCCTAACAAAATTACGAGACCCAAGCCCATTAGCTAGTTGGCCCATATGTCCAGCACAACTTAAAATGATCTTTTGCAGAAAAGCACAAGTCCATCAATACCAACGGCCTCTTCAAACTATCTCCTGCTTGAGCCATCGATCTTCTTCCCCAGAGCGGCGGCAGCCGGCAGGGACCCCCTTTTTTCGCTTCTCCCACCGCCCAGGCGCCCACCGCTGCCTCCTTCCTCTTAGCCTCCTCCCTCCGGCGGCTTAAGTTTTTCCCATATCCTTTTAGTCCCTCCCGCTTTCCTCGAGTCCTCAGACAATCAAAATTTTCTACAATTTTCACAACCTTTTGCCCCCTCCCTACTGGTGATCAATGGAGACCGTTGCAGCACCAATCCCTGATTTCGGCGCTGCTCCACCCGAGCATAACCCTAACCCGGCCGAAGTCGAGGTTTTGAGGCTCCGCGTCGACGAAGTCGTCCAGAAGGTCGATAAGGTAAACCATCTATTCTGAAGTTCCCATCTTTTGGCTTCCGTTTTCTCCGAAAGAGCTGAGCTTTTAATGTGGGAATTTACGGGAATGTCTATTGTTCAAAGCTGGAGGAGAAAGTGAACGAGGTGGAACAATTCTATACGAACTTGAGCAAGAAGCAGCAGCAGCAAACGGGTTCGAAAGGGAGTTCGGTCGTGAAAGAGAAAGAGAAGGAAAAGCAGGTTCTTAGCATTAGGAAGCAGCAGCAAGACGCTTCCAAGCGGGAAGCTGCGGCTGCTAAGAGAATGCAGGAGCTTATGCGTCAATTTGGAACCGTTCTTAAGCAGGTAGATTGTAATTTTGCTTCCGATTGTTCATGTTTCCTTTGATGTTCGGGTATTTGGGGTTAAGGTTTGGATGTTTGAATGCTCTAAAAGCTGTTTTCTCGGTGGTCTCTCTCTCAGTTAACGCTGCACAAATGGGCGTGGCCTTTTATGCAACCAGTGGATGTGAAAGGTCTTGGCTTACATGACTACTTTGAGGTGCGAAATCTTTTTTATTTTTATTTGATTGTTGTTGTCCTGGTTTCTGGTTATTGCAAGACAGTGCATTTATGTTTTCTGAAGAAGCTTTAATCTGTTATGGATTAGTTTTGAACACATTATGCTGTCCGGTTCTCTACATATGAATCCTCTTACGGACCGTAGCTTATGGATTTTGCTAAAGTCTTGGACGGCTAAAACTTCACTGCTGATGATAGTATCAGTGGCATATTTCATAAAGGTCTTGGAACTGGTAATTTGAACTATCTAATTGCTGTGTGGAAGGATTGGTATTTGTAGCATAAAGTGATTTCCCGCTGGACAAACTTCAAGTGCGGAATGACTGAAAGTTTGCAATGTTTCACATGTTTACTTTGAGTTGTTGTGTATATCTGTCCAGTACTTGCATCGACATGAAGCAACATGTAAAGTATTCAAATTTTCACTCTTTTACCAAAAGAGGCAGGTCACCTGATGGTTGAAATTGCTTGTTAGGGGAAATGACTGATTCCTCTTTGTTGGCCCATTCTTGCCAAAGTTTATGCAAGCGAGTTTACATGTACTGAATTGTGAATTACTTAACCCCAGTATATCTGCTGCTTAGCATGTATGCACTTGTGGGTTACCTTGACTATATTGTGATTAGCAACTCTAGCTCTGAGGTTCTTTTAAGTAATCCCTTGTGGTTAACCTTGAATATTTTGCCTTCTTTATTGGGTCGATTGATTTGATTCATGTGGCATTCACTAGGTCATTGACAAACCGATGGACTTCAGTACGATAAAAAATCAGATGGAAGCCAAGGATGGTACTGGTTATAAGAATGTCAGGGAGATATGTGCGGATGTGAGGTTGGTTTTCAAGAATGCAATGAAATATAATGAAGAAAGGAGTGATGTTCATGTCATGGCAAAAACTTTGATGGACAAGTTTGAAGAGAAATGGTTGCAATTTCTTCCAAAAGTCACCGAAGAGGTAATGTTCTGTCGAGCTACCTTAGTCTATGATTTCGGATCCTGATCCAGCTTTTCCAAAATTAATGACTTTTGCTTCTAGTTTCTGCACCACTATTAACACCTAGCTCTTTTACTCATAGGAGAGAAGGAGAGAAGAGGAGGAAGCTGAGGCTCAGTTGGACATGCAGCTCGCCCAGGAGGCTGCTCATGCTAAAATCACTAGAGATTTGAGCAATGAGGTAATACTGTAATTGCATTGTGCAGTGATATAATTTTAAGAAGCCAAAGGATCCCATCGTATGGGATTGGTATGTGAAGAGATTAAAATTACTGACCCGCTCTATTACTTTCAGCTTTATGAACTTGAAATGCATCTTGACGAGCTTAGAGAAATGGTTGTTCAAAACTGCAGGTTTGTCATACTCTATTTTATACTCTATTCTGATCAATATCAGTAAACCCAGATTCGTTTTGGCATAGTTATGATTTGCGAATCGTTTCCCCCGTTCCACATTCCTTATAACATCCACATTATGTTACAACCTCATGCTTAACAACACAACATTCCACATTCCTTATAACATAAGCATATGTTAGAACCTCTTGCTTAACAACACATACTATTCATGTTCTTAATCTAACTATGTTTGGTGCATCGTGTCTCTTTCTTTGAGGAATTCATCTCTTGGTTACTTAGCAATGGGTAGCCGCAAAATTGTTTCATATGACCAAGTTGCTAACCTTGATTTATATAGTCAAAAGGAAGATCTGTTAGTTGACATTGTATTTTATTTATTTAACATCTGTAGAACTGGCCATCCATTTGTCTGCTGTAGCATGCTAATTAACTTGATATATCTTCTCCTGCTGCAGAAAATGGTCCACTGAAGATAAAAGAAAGCTAGGGGCAGCCCTAACAAGATTGTCTCCTGAAGATCTCACAAAAGCACTGGAGATCGTTGCTCAAAATAACCCAGAATTCCAAGCAACAGCCGAGGAAGTGGACCTGGACATTGATGCACAGGTCATTATTAACCATATTTAATAGTATTTTTTTCAGGTTACCCCGGCGATTTAACAGTATCTTTATTTAACCGCTGCTATGTTTCAACATTCTTCATCTCATGCAGAGTGAATCTACGCTGTGGAGGCTGAAGTTCTTTGTGAGGGATGCTCTTGAAGCACAAGCTAAAACTGCACCTGCTAGCACTGGCGGAAATACCAACGACGAGAAGTTGGTCAACAATAACAATGTCACCAGCAACAACAATAAACGTAAAAGAGAGATTTGTGATGCTATTGCTAAAACAGCGAAGAAGAGGAGCAAGAAGCCTTCTTGATGGTGGCTAGGAAAGCTTTAAGTCATTTGTACAGAGAGGAGTTGCTTGAAGGAGGAGAAAAGCAACGAACCAAAGATGTGTCTATTGTGCGTAGACTGTTTTTCCTCTTTTTGTTTCATTTGATCTTCTAGGATGTAACTTCGTTGCGGGAGTTGCAACTTCAGCTGATTCTTTTTTCTTTCTAACGATAAAAGGGTAGCGTTTCATAGTTTCATTTGGGAAAGAAACGCCTTAGCAAACTGTGAATGGATAGAAAGGAAGCACCAAATTCTTCCCACTGGTTTTGGTTTCGGTTTGTCCAGCCTAAGGTTACGATTACTTGGGATTGTTTAAGGCAATTCATGTCCAATTGAACATAGTATGTTGAACAGTTTGAAGGCTTTCCAAATCCCAATTGAACATAGAAAGTGAAGTATTTTGGGCTTGTTGTCGCAGTATTGTAGAACAAGAAAACTTAAATAGTGTGTCAAGGAGCTAAACTTAATAGTCGTATACCATCAAAATCACTACTCATGGACATCAGCAAAATTCTATAACACCCAACAAGGCAACAACTTCTTATAAGTAGAGGGGACAATTTCAACACAATCCACTAATTTAATCCATCCAGCAAAAAATCCAACTAATACAAATCCAAATAGATTATTGGATTCATGAATTGCTGAATAATTAAATTTTAGTACAAATATATTTTATATTTTACAATTTGATACATAACCTTCAATATTTTTATGAAAAATATTCTTCAAAAATTACATATTGATATCTAAATTTTTATGATGACATCTTAGCAGAGGTTTCATATGGATTGAATTCATTGATTCATGGATTAGATTAATAGATTCATGGATCAAATGGATTGTTGGATTCATTAACTGGATCAAATGGTGGATTGGATCATGGATCCAAGTAACATCTAATTATTGGACCAATATGTAAATTTTGAAAAATTTAGGTACTCAAAAGTAATAATAATGAATTTTATGTACCAAAATGTAATTTTCAATGATGTTTTCGTTAAAAATTATTTTAGATATCATATTGTAAAATATAAAAATATAGGTACTAAACTGTGATTTGCAAACACTCTATGAATTCATCAATACTATTGGATTTATATTTAGATGTATTGGATTAGTTGCATATTTAAGTAAAGAGATTGGATTGAATTAAATTGGTAGATTGAATATAAAGTTCTTCGTCTTAGACACTTTTCTCAAATACCAAATTGTGGCAAAATCTAACAAAAGGAGAGCTTGTGCTGAAATTTCTAGTCCAAATTCTCCATTCAAATGACCCCTTAAAGCATTATATGCCAAAATAATGGTGGTGCAACGCTCTAAGACAGTTTGGTACAAGGATCACGTTGATTCGTTTGGTGCAACGTTGCCTTCAAATCAAAACGGTAGCTAGTAACACATTATTGTTACAACTAATTTGACAAACTTTAATGTTTTTTAATCACACATGTCGGGATAACACATTTTTCACTAGTAATCAATTTGTTACAATTGAACTACACATTCTGAATGTGTGCGGAGGAAGCATGTGCCGAATGTGATTCAATCATTTGAAGTTAATTTCAATTGTGAACTTTGATCGAAATCAGTTACAGTTTAGTATAGTTTTATTATAGTTGTGGTTGTAGTATTGTTATGATAACAGAGGTACAATCACACACTATGAAAATGAAAAATATGTTTAGTTGATAATTTTGAGAAATTATGAAAGTTGACAATTTTTTGTGATTACTTAGAATCACAATCGGTGTAGATGGGATCAATGGCGTTGGGCTACGAATGGGAGTTGTTGCACCAATAGGGGTGCCGCTTCTTGATTGTTCTTGATTCGCAATGGGTGTCATCTCTTTTTTCAGGTCTCTCGTACAAACTAATGTTATCACATGCACCAGTGCAAGTTCCGTTAAGAAAGGTCAAAAGCAGTTCAGTATATCAATTTTCCTCCTCGATCGGATCTAGGCTCTGGTTGTTTTTATTAGTACTGATTATTGTTTTTGTAGTGGTACTGGTTTTTATAGATTGGTATTGTAGTGGTACTATTTTCATATAGTGGTACTTTTTCATGTAGTGGTACTAGTTTTCGTGTAGCAATACTGTTTTTTGTATAGTGGTATTGATATACTGATTTTGTAAGGTGATCAGAGTTAGTTTATCGGAGAAGAAGAAGCCCAGGATCCCTCTGAGATAGCAGCAAACGCAACGGCGAGTTCACATCCTTCCGGCGAGATCGCTTCGCTTATCGGGTATTGAATGGATTGAAATTTGAAGAAATACGAGTTGACCTAATACCAAGTAAATGCATATTCATTGTCAGTTCTAGTAATATCTAGTATCAAGTTAACTCAAATTTATTGTCTATTCAACTCATTCCGTTTCATTTAAGCTCATATTTCATCTTATTTGTGGTAACATGTCAACTCATATTCATCTAGATGAGAACTCATATTCAATACCATGTAAATGCATATTCATCCAAACAACCACTATTTCATTACTAAAAGTTGCATTAAGAAAGAAGGCCATGTATAATTAATTGAATTGCTAAATTTCGCCCTAACTTAAATGTCAAATTACCTATATACCCTTAATGAAAATTTCAAAATTCAAACAAACAAACAAGTCTCAACCCTACCCTAAACCCTTCTTCCTTCCCCCAACCACCCACGTTCCCTCTGCAACTCCCACCGCCGCCGACCAGCGCCCCTTCCCTCTACAACTCCCGCCGCCGACCAGGCCCCTTCCCTCTGCAAGTCCCACCGCCGCCGACCAAAACCCCTCCCATCTGCGTCGCCGCTCGCTGCTCGAGTCGCCGGCCGCATGTCGCCGTCGGCCTCCCTCTCTCCCACTCACGCAGCAGCCTTCGTCGGACGAAGAAGGTAACATCCGCCCCTACGGCCGCAACATCACATAGTGCCAAGCTCGCAACATCACTACTGACTCAGGGTGGGCTAGGAACAAGTGTGTAAGCACGTTACGGTCGTCCATATACTGTATATAGTAACCCTTCTCCTGAGTCAAACAGAAAGTATACTGTAAGGCTGTCATCTGACCAAGCTCTTCTTTCCTTATCTTTTGCAACTCGTTATAAATTTGTTTTCAGTTGTGTTTTCCATTTGCATCTTTTCTCTCATTCACTGCCTTGTGGATATTCCTTGGTGAGACACCGGATGATCTCGGCTGTCTGATGTATTGCTTATCCTCTGTAGTCAAAACATTCTTTCCCTTTGATCCCTCCGGAAATAGCTCCAACTGATGATTGTGGAAACCCAAATTAGCACCAGGATTCTTTGTATTTGCCACCCCTAGGATCAACCAATATCCATCACCGCACCGCTCAAGCTTGATCTAAAATTCGCACCCCAACTTTTCAGTAGCAGTAAGAGGCCTCCTTTTCTTACTCGGATCTGGTTCCTTCAACTTTTTCTTCTTACCATGAGTGCAATGTAAGTCGCCAAGTACCTTCTTTTTTTATTTTATTTTTTTCGTTTCCCTCACCAAATAAAACCCAAAATCCTTGGCAATCTCAGTAGCTGCTTCATATGCTTGCAAATCCATAGTGTATTTCACGCCATCAATGAAATTTGAGGTGTAATCATGGCCATCCGGATTGTAACTACCAATATCTTGCAATGTTATCAGAATTTATAAGTGATACTCCACAAATTTAAAAAGAACTTAACATTATCTATATCGTCAATTTAACGAGTACCATATGATAAATTTAAAATTTCATAACTATATTAAATTTAATAATCATCATAACTTCACATGTGAACCTATTATTTATATAATAAATCTAATCTTAATTTGTAATGCAAAATCTAATCTTAATTTTCTAGATTAAGACCAAATTAAATCTAATCTTAATTTAAAGCCAAATCTAATCTTAATTTCTAATGCTAAATCCTTCAATTCCAAAAATAATTATGCAAATAAATCTAGAAAATTATATAAATCAAAATCCAACAAATTATCTCGTGGAACAAACCATAAATCATATAAAAAATAGAAAAATACTGATTTGAACAAAAAAACCCATAAAATGCTCAACCGTAGCTCAGTTGCGGTTGGTCCATGGTGCAACCGCAGGTCACTTGCGGTTCCATCATGGTCCAACCGCAGCTCAATTGCGGTTGAACCATGGTCGAACCACATCTGAGCCGCGATTCCCATTTTTTCTTTTTCCATTGAACGTTTTTACCTCGTCGGAGTCGCTACTCATGATTCAGACGTCCTACCAATGATATCGGCTCCAGAATGACGACGATGATTTTTTCTCTACTTGGATAGTGTTTTTTTAGACTAAGTGGTGTTTGTTTGCTAAAGGGAAGGTAAAGAAGCTAAGAGGTTAAAAGTGTAACTTTCATATTTTTTAGGGCGCTTTTAGCAACTCCCAAACCCTCTTGCTTCTATTGACCATCGTGTTAACCTTCTTATCTCCTCCTCCTTTGGACCTGGCCGAGCCGGTATCTACCTCACTTATGATTCTATCAGACTAATGTAGTAAAAATACACGTTTTAAAACGTAAAAATGCACGTTTTTACATTTTTATCTAGGCAAAACGCTTCCCTTTCTATATAAAACCGTTTTGTATGAAAAAAAGACATTAAAACGGTCAAAATGGTCAAAACGCTTTTATGATACGTTTATGTATGTTTCTAGTTGAAGGAATTTCACCAATTTTACCTTCTCTGTCTAGTATTGTTTCCCAACAAACTTGCAATCAAAACATCGATCCCTACGGTCAAATCGACCTACAACAATTCTTAAAATTTTCTATAAAGTTTGAGGACGATCCAACTGTTAGTTTCTCCAATATCCTCCCCGGAACGAACTGCCCAGCTATAGGAAACAATGTCACACCCTTTATGACTAGCAACATTTCTAGACAAACCAGAGATCATAACAACGATCCCAACGGTCCGATCGGATCCCATCAAGTATGAAAAGTGTCCTTCAGATTTGAGGACGATCCAACGACTGGTATTTTAGGAATCTTTTCTTGAACTAACGGCCTTACTGCAAAACGAAAATTTTGCAGCTCCTCTATTCCTCTCATTCTTTCCTTCTCATTTCCCTCGCTCTAATTCCCCCTAAACTTTTATGGTTCCTTCATGATTTGCTATTGGTTCATAATTTAAAACTCGTCCAACTATGGGGATTACGTCACCTTGATGCGAGCATGACACATGACATGTTCAAGAGGGACGAGTATGTTACACCATAACTTCATCAAGTGATTACTTTGTTGTTTGATGTGTGACTTAAGAGATTAGTATTTACTAATAATCTTATTTCTCACGTTGAATGGATGAAGAACCTCATAATACAATAAGTCTCAGTAATCTTATTTAATTTGACTTCCATATTGAAACAAAACGATAGATAATGATGTGTAGTTGTTAGTTAATTATATTTTTTATTAATGAGGAAGTCTTATTATTTCCTTATTGCATTGTTGGTTATCTGCATGAGTAGTTTCCTTTTTCTAGGAGACAGGTAGTTTCTTGAAAGATTAATAAGATTATACACAAAAACCTACATTCTACGCTATGCTTTTACGTTTTACGTTTTTACTCATATTTTCGCTTTTGCGTAAAAACGCGCATTTGAATACATTACATCAGACGACGATGTCTAGGAGCCGACGGTTGAGATTTTCAACTTGGATTCTTGGCAGAAGGAGAAGAAAATTAGAGAGGGAGAGAAACAAATACCTTCTATCTTCTTTCCAATTTCGAAATAATGTTTCATATCTTTCACCATGGTGAGGAGGAAAAGAGGAAGGAGAGAGAGGGGGATTGGATCTATGAAGAGAAGAGTTTGAAAAGTTTAGGAGAGGGACCCACAATAAGAGTTTGATTCATGATTGTCATGTCTGTCTATACAACCTGATTCAACCGTTATTGGTTACAAAATCGATTAGAACAACTCCCTTGTGGCATATTTCATACCATCAAACAAAGTGACGCTCTTTTGGTGGACTGGTTATAATTACAAAAATAAAAAGATTTGCTTATTCAATTCGAAAGTTAAATATTTATGTTATTGGTTGAATTCAAGTATGAATATCCAGATGTTTATGTTATTTGTTGGATTAGAGTATAAACTTTTAGATTTTAAGGAAAAAATATTGCATTTAAATGTGAGGATTTTTTATTTTGTTTGCAATGTTGTATTTTATTTAAATATGGATGTATATATTATAGTAATTGTCTTTAAATATATGTTAAAATATGCTTAAAGTCATTAAGTGTTAATGATTTCTCATTCCCCTACACGTTTTCTTAAAATCGGCATGAACCGGTAAAACCAATTATACCATCAATCGACCATATCACTTGTCAAACCGGCATGACGTTATAAATTGGTTTGACAAGCTTGGTTTGGTTTGTCCGGTGATTGAGCTGAGCTCCCCTTTCCTTTACCCAAACCCTTCCCAAAACCAACGAATCCTAGCCCTCCATATCAACTTGAACAACTGTGTTTATATCCCGACCCTTATAGCATGTGCTAAAATAAAATGTGACGTTACTGTACGTGGGCACCAGGTTGTGCCGTCCACGGGCTAGCACGACACGGCACGGTTAGAGCACCGTACGAGCACGGGCACGAAATAAACGGGCCAGTCCGGTATGGGCACGAATAATTTATGGGTCGTGCCCAGTCTAAACTTCATGGGCACGGGCACGACACGGTATATAAGTGGGTCGTGTCGGGCCTAATATTTTTGAGACTTTATTGAGTATAAGAACGGACATAGCACGAAAATAATATTTATTTGATAGAAAATAAGTATAAAAAGAATCATAGGTTCAAATATTACAAAACACAAGTAGAAAAATAATTATTTGTTGTTGTTAGAAGTGTCATAAAGATATATACGTAATTACTAACATAAGTTAAAATGGACAAAGAATTAAACAAAGCTAAATCACACTCGCTATACTTCCAATTTTCTTTTCCCCCTTATGTGTTAATTTCTCAAACATTATCGGTTAATACTATTTCCCCCGTTCAATTTTCACCTTCTTTTTCATTCTCTCTTTTGTTTTCGTCATTTTCATTAAACACGAATACGAGCATGACACGAGCACGAATAGACACGACACGATTCGAACCATGACCGAACCTCGGCCGGACTTAACAAAGTTAACAAATGAACTTGCATGACACGACACGAAAACTATTGTGTCGTGCCAAGCACGACACGAAATAAATGGGCCCGAAACGTGCCGTGTCGTACCGGCCCAAGCATAGCCCAATGCCCATGTATAGATGTTACCACCATAGCCATATTGGAGGAGATGGCAATAAGGTGGTCATTTACTCATTTGGTTACTAAACTACCATTTTGAAATGAACAAGAGCTACGTCATCATTTTGTGTAAATATCAAAATTATATGATGATTTTGGATACTTTTACCAACGCAATCACAGTCTTCGAGATATAATATTAATAAGCCGCTTTAGCCCTTCCACTAGCCCCAAAACAAGGAACACTCACAAACCAAAAATTAGTCTTTTACTTGCTGAGCTTCCAGAAGCTCAGGAAAATCCCCCCAACTACTACAAACCACCGCCCGCCCGCCCGCCGCCGTGAACATCCGCCGTCCGCAATGGATCCCGCCAAGTACGGCGGGAAGCGGCCGTTGGACATAGAGCAGATGCCGGAAACCCCACAGCGGGGCTACCACCACCGCCGGGCGCACTCCGACACCGCCTTCCGCTTCGAGGACCTGCTCCTATTCGACCCTTCCGACCTCGACCTCTCTTCCCTCGACCTACCGGCTCCAACTCCGCCGCGCACCGGCGTTCCCATGGCGCTCGATTCCCCGCCGCTCTCCGACGACTCCACGTCCACCGGCCCCGCACCGCCGCCCAATTCGAGGGCCAAGCCGATCAACCACCTCCGCAGCCTGTCCGTGGACTCTGACTTCTTCGATGGTTTCGGACTGGGTTCCGGCTATGGAGACGATAAGCTTGGCGGGAAAGGGATGGGGATTGGAGGCGGAGGAGGTGGAGAGAGGAGAGTTCACCACAGGCATAGCAACTCCATGGACGGTTCGAGCTGTTCGGCGTCGTTTGAAGGGGATTCTTCTTTTATGGCTGATGGTATTAATAAGTCCATGGCGCCTGATAGACTCGCCGAGCTTGCTCTGATTGATCCCAAGAGAGCTAAAAGGTTTATGCTATTTTTTTCTTTTCTTCTCCTGGTTCAGTTCCAATTTTTTGCCTGTGTTCTATGTAGGTTTCATTTTCCTGTTTTCAATCTGACGAGTGTTGGGTTTGGGTAGGATTCTTGCGAATAGGCAATCTGCTGCAAGGTCGAAGGAGAGGAAAATCCGGTACACCAGTGAGCTGGAGAGGAAGGTTCATACTCTGCAAACAGAAGCTACCACCCTCTCTGCGCAGGTCACACTGCTACAGGTACGTTGGACAAAGTTGTGTGCTTCAGTGGTGCTTGGTTTTTTTTTGTGTCTGTAACAGTAGTGTTTTGAACTATATGTGTTGAGCTCTTAAGTTATTTGTGAGTTTCTAGTCAAAATCGGCCTGTTCTTGGCTATCCGATTAGTTTTAAGGTGGAACTCTAGGTATTAGCTTTGGTTGCTGTATCTGTATATGATGATCTAGTTTGGTCCTTTCTGGTGACCGATTTTCCTTTTTCTGTTCTTGACACTTTAAGTTGAAGCATGTTGCTACCATGGTCATAGGATAGGTTAACGTGGATGAATCGGATGTCATACATTAAGGATAGTTGTTGCACTAGGTGCTTTGAGGTCCTGGGAATGTGGAGAGAAAGGGCATTGCCTGTGCTTTTTTCCTGTGCAGCTTACTGCCTGGTTACTGTTGTCAGTTTGTGTAATTCGGTGCTTTCTCTTAAGATGCTTTTCAGCCAGCGATTTTGAGAATAAGTTAAAAAAATAAATTCTATCTCCTGGAAGTAGGTTGAGTCCTGCATCTTGTTTGTTCGCTTTGTGCTGTTAGGTTTTCATAACCAGGCAATATGCTGCTGCTGTTCTTATCTTGGAATGTCTTTGAGGACATCGTTAAAGATTAGGCACCATTTGCTTCCAATTGAATTTATGTGATTCACGTTCTCTCTTTTATTCCAAAGGTCCTGGACTTCGTCTCTGTTAGAGGAACCCGTGATGTATCAATCATCACGAGCTGATGCTGCTTGGACATCTCTATTTCAGTATCTTGTTCTCTAGACTTGTATCTTTCTGTGATGCATTTTGTTTTTTATTAAGTTGATTTGGGACTTAGGGTCTGTTGCAAGCCTTTATAGATGTCCTGGGTGAATAATTTGTATTTCATCTTCTGGTTTGCTTCATATTTATTGGTGAAATCCTTTGTGACTATGTCTGTCATCACCTGCATCTCACATAGAATTGGAGTTTTTCGTGGTTGTTATTACATGCTGTTTGGTGCTCACTGCTCAGAGTACTTTAAGGATACTCTTCAGCTAAAGTATGGTCATAGTGTGACTTTTAGTATATCAGAAAATGACACAGGTTAATTCTAACTATTGCAGTTTTAGATGACCACCCAGTAGCTATTATGTTTCTTGAGGTTTTCTGGTCCCAGCAGCGGAAATACTATTGTTTTCACCTGAATGCTGTTCTAGATTTTGTATCAGATTGAATTGTCATCTGAAACTGAGAGTCTGTCACTGTTTTGCTTAACTATAGGTTGCAAAATTCACATGATAATGGCCTCATGGGCACTGAACTGTTGCATGGTTTTTTCTGTGTTCTTTTCTTTCAAATAGTTCAATTGTTTACCCACCTTTTTTGCACACCGACGCTTGACATTAATTGACAAAAACTCCCAAGTATGTGCTTCGCTTGAGCTCCCAAGTGTTGGAGGCTTTCCCAACTTTGTTTTTTACTTATTTTTCAGTGTCGCATTTAACTAGCTTTATATCCCAATGCATGGACAAATTTATTGATGGCGAGTTATAGAAAGCATGAATAGCTGTTTGTCCATTTGCAGAGGGATACTTCTGGATTGACTACTGAGAACAAAGAATTGAAACTGCGGCTGCAAGCTATGGAACAACAAGCACACCTTAGAGATGGTAAGCATCTGAGCGGGCAGGGAACTAACTCTATGCTACTAATTCTACAGAGCATCCTTTTTATTATTATTATTTGCCTTGTCTTGAGTGGAATTCTTGTATCGTATAACACTTGTTTCCCCAAAATGGCAGCTCTGAATGAAGCACTGAGGGAGGAAGTGCAGCGCCTGAAGATAACAGCAAGTCAAATGACAGCTATGAATGGAAACCCTTACCACCGGGGTCTCGCACCCTTATTTCCACCACAGCAGCAGCCACCATTTCCCAGTGGATTCAATAGCAGGAACCAAACCGAGCAGCAGCAACAGGGCCTTCCGCCACAGTCTCCTCCAAACAACGGGGCGCCCCGCCCTGGCTTCTCGAGCTTCAGCAGACAGAGGGTGTAGTTAGACTCTGCAGAAGAAAATCTTTACTTTGGGTTTGGAATTCCACATTTTACGAGGCTAGAGTTGGGTAGATTCAACACCACAGCGAGTAAGTAGCATCCTGTATATGCCAGAGTATGTAGAGATATAGATGCAGCAGGGGGTAAAAGTTATGAGAGATTGGGGGGAATTACTATAAGACAATTTTACTTGTCATATCAGATACAACTGATGTCTTAGTCACTTGGCAATTGAACGAGGTTTGATTAACCAATTATCGTCCTGTACTTTATGTATTTGTAGGACGTACAATTAGTGGCATAAACTTTGAGGTGGGATTTGGTATGAACGAACCTCGCCTCATTATATATCTGGCGGACACAGCCTTGGGTATAGAACATCTCGCAATCTCCTATTGTTGCTTGTGTGGAACAGCTGAAATGGTAGGGAGACGTCATCACCGATGTTTGCCTGTGCAGCTGCACCATAATCTTTCAGCATGCCAGCGTTGTTCCTTTGCATTGGTGGATGGAGTCTGATTTAATTCGGAAATCGCATGAAAGGACAATCCAATGATGTTTGATGAGGCTATCGTTCTGTCCAAAATCGTCGATGGTGGTCGAGATCTGGTTTTGGATGATGAGGTTGATAGATCAAGTGAAAAGACACCATTGATGTTTTTTTCTTCTTCTTTCTCCTGAGACCATCTCAGCAGAGAAGGTAGTGAAAACTAGTAATGTCATTTTCAATGCGTCCAATCGTTGTTAGGTGGTCAGGTCATTTCCGCCTAATTCTGTGGCCTAATAGTTACTGACTGTCGATAGTCATTGACTCGTTCGATTGAGCAATTTTTCTCGTCTTCCACTCATGGAGAAGAGTCGGGTAATTCCTACTGTTCAATACTTCAGTCCAGTAACTTTAGTTAACTGTTGAACCATCAACTTGCAAAGGCTTTCACTGTCAGCTCGCTACACAATCACCCGGTGGAGGAGGAGTTCCCTGGATCACCAGATTGCCCTTCAGATTTGTTTGGCAGCAGCTCATGCCACTAAAAATCTGTGTTTTTCGTGTTCATAAAAGGCTTCAAACTCTTGATGTCCTGAAAATGAGGGACTGGTGCTTCCCAGTATGTGTATGGTGTGTAGGAACAGAGAAGAGGATGTGAACCATTTGTTCCTAAGCTGCGGATGTGTTCAGAAACTATTGAGAACTCTGAGAAGTTTTGCCAGAATCGGACAGCTCGCGTCAACAGACATATCAACAGTGATGATGGAGTGGCCACAAGCCCACAACATCAACCTATCAACCCGACGGAGCGCTGTTCGAATGTTTTCTTACACGCATTATGTTGGACGATATGGAAAAAAATGAATGCTAGAGTCTTTGAAGGAAACGAGCAACAATTTCAGGTGATATGTTATGAAATTGGTAATCTGATCCGCAGCTGGCTTCTAGCAGCAGCTAAGGTTGAGATATACATTGTTATAAAATTGAGCTTGTACTCCTGTTTTGGATGTTTGTATTGTTGGGCCTCATAGGTTCCATTCAAAGAGTTTGAACCTGTATGTACTATGTACTTTTCGTTTTATAACGAACCTGGATGTACTTGTTAGACCGTGGATGCCAAAGTTAATTTTAGGGTTAATATATATACTATGTTTTTCACAAACGTATCCTTTTAATATCACAACATAACAAATTATCCTTCCTTATTTAATTTCATCCGTTCCAACCCTCCTTCACCTGTCGAGAAAAACCCTCACCCCTCTTCACCCTTTCTTCTCGTCCGACGAAGACAAGAGGGTTTGGGATGATCTGGAATCGAGCTTCTCTCCTTTCTTCCCCATGGCTATTGTTGGTTGGGGAGAGAATTAGATCAGGATCTAGAATATAACTTCTCTTCCTCATGGATCTCTTTTGTTGATTAGGTGAGTCGTTCGTTTGATACTGCTTTTCTCTTCGTTGATGGGAGATGGACCCGCAGCAGAGGAGCTTGTCTGGCTACTCCCACATCCCTCGATCTCCCTCATCGCAACCTTACTTATTAGCAATGCAGTCAAAATCGCGTTTTAAAACTTAAAAACTTACGATTTTACGCTTTTAGGTCACCAAAACGCTTTCGTTTCCATATAAAAACTTAAGTGTATAAAATCGGACTAAATTGCGCTTTAAAGCTTAAAAGCTTACGCTTTTATGCTTCTAGTTTACCAAAACGCTTTACGTTTTTACGCTTTTAGTTCGCTAAATGAGTATTCTTTTTATGAAATTAATTATAAAAAGTATATTTTAAAAGTAAATCACCAACAATATGATACATTTGAGATTAATAGATACATATCATGTACTTGGATGCATTCTCAACTTTAATAGAGTAATCTAATTCACCAACTAGGCTCTTCCCGAATGCATTAGCATAGAGGAAGAAGTGGCTTATTGTTAAAATTTATATTTACAAACTTATTATTAAGATGCTACAAGTTGCTCTACTTGAGGCATGAATTGCATGTATTTATTAACTTATCTAAATTCCGTGCATTCATAATTTACATAGTATATGTCCTAGCTTTTTAGTTATTTTTCAGTATGCTTCAAAAACTTACGTTTTTACGCTTTGATTCTACGCTTTATGATTTTACCCCTTTTCCGCTTCTAGGTAGAATCGCGCTTTTGACTGCATTGCTTATTAGTTTCCGACTTTCCGTCACCGACCCCGTTAAGTTAGGCAATGGCGTTCAGACTTACATCTCGTATCGAGTGTTAGAAACAACAACCAAGGGGTGCGGGTGGGATAGGTCTAGTTCGGCCGGGTTTGGTTATTTTATGTTATTTCAGTTTAGTATTTAAGAGAGGGGAATATTACTTTTCAGATTAGGCAATAATCAATTAAACTATCCAAATCCCGAAATTCTTCTCCCTTGTTCTTCCCCAATTCATCTTCCCAATCCCTAATTTCTTCTCTTCTCAATCCCTAATTCCCTTGCAGAATCTCTTGTTTCTTACATCTGGTATCAGAGCGCCAGTTTCGGGAGCCGAGTTTGTCATAACTCAGCCAGGGACTGCATCGGCCGGACACAAACCCCATGGATTCGACGAATACCTCGGAGTTGACATGGGCTCAACGAAGAGAGCAGTTGCGGCAAATCGTCGCCTACTGCGACAGGAGGGCAGCGCGGCGTGGGCAGGAGGAGCAGCGGAGGAGGCCGACAGGCCTCCACCTACGGTAGTGCGGTGCGGACAGGAGGGAGCAACGACGGAGGAGACAAGGGCGCCGATGGTGTCCCTGCACTCGGTGACCAGGCGCTCATCGTTGGGAACCTTGCGGCTCTGCGTTAAGGTAACAGGGCAGCAAGACTTCTCCTTGATCGACAGTGGGGCATCACTGAACTTCATAGATGAGGAGTTTACGAGGACGTTGCAGAAGGAAGCAAGTCCCACAACTCCGATTGTGGTTACAGTGACCTATGGCGCACCGCGGTGGTGCCAAAGGGTGTATTGGGACCTGAACCTGGAGATTCAAGGTGTTCAGACCTTGGTGGATCTATACGTACTGCCTCTGGGAGGGTTTGATATCATCCTAGAGATCCCATGGCTGCAGAGTTTGGGACCGGTCACCAGTGACTAGAACGGATTAAACAGTAACGGAAATACGAAACAGAGACGGATTTACGTGGTTTCCTTGATCGGTGTGATCAAGACTAGTCCACGGGCAAGATCGGAGCTTCTTCTTATTATCTTAGTCGGCCAAGACTTCTCTAGTACATATATATATACATCACCAGGGACAACTCCCTTATTAACCCTAGCCGAACTACCCTAACAACATGGCCCAATCAACATTAAACCTGGCCATGCAACTACGTGGGCCTTTGGCCCTCTTTACAAGGTCGAGCTATCTCAACATCCTCCCCCAAATTGATGGGGAGACCTCATCATCAATTTGCGAGAGAGAAATGAATGACGACTGACAGTAAAGGTCTTTGTGAATAGATCGGCTAGCTGATCCTCAGAAGCAATGTAGTAGATGCGAATTGTACCATCCTTGACCAGATCCCGAATATAGTGAACGTGAACATCGATATGTTTAGTGCGATCATGAAGAACGGGATTCGTGGCAATACGAATTGCACTCGTATTATCAACATACAGTTCCATTGGTGACGAGCATTGAACATCAAGATCTGCCAAGAGACGCTGCAACCATTCCAGCTCAGAAGTAACATCCGACATCGCTCGATATTCCGCCTCCGTGGAAGATTTAGAAACCCGATCTTGTTTCTTACACCGCCATGAAATAACCGAGTTACCAAGACGAATGCACCACCCAGTAGTGGAGCGACGAGTGTCAATACACCCAGCATAGTCAAAATCAGAGAATGCCTGAAGAACTGTCGACCCAGTAGACGGCAGAAATAGACCAACCTCACGAGTACCCTTAAGATAACGAAGGATTCTATGAACTGCATCCATGTGAGCTGTCCTCGGTGTACACATGAATTGACTGACGATTTGAACCGCATAGGCAATGTCAGGACGCGTAGAAGCTAAATATATCAGACTGCCAACCAAATGGCGATACTGCTTCCCTCCATCTGGTAACAAATCTCCAGTCTCTTTGCTCAACTTCAGATTAAGTTCCATGGGCGTAGAGACAGGGACACAATCACTATAACGAGCCGAATCAAGGAGGTCATCAATATATTTAGTTTGACTGAGAAGAATACCTGCAGATGACCTAGTAACCTCGAGACCCAAGTAATATGAGAGGGAGCCGAGCTCCTTCAGGTGAAAGGACTCGTGTAGACCTTTGGTGAGAGCTGCAATTCCCTCCTCATCATCACCGGAAATAATCATGTCGTCAACATACAAAAGAAGAACCACCAGGCCTCGAGATGTGCGTTGTGTGAACAAAGAGTGATCGTTGCTGCTTTGTCGAAAACCCATACCCAAAATGGTGGTCTGAAATTTATCGAACCAGGCACGAGGTGCCTGCTTGAGACCGTATAGAGACTGCTGCAAGAGACAGACCTGATCCGGAGTACCGAGAGGATAGCCAGGCGGACGCTCCATGTAAACTGTTTCCTTAAGATCGCCATGCAAGAAGGCGTTCTTCACATCAAGCTGGTAGAGAGGCCAATTACGCATAGCAGCAACAGAAAGAAGAGCTCGGACAGTGACCATTTTGGCAACAGGAGCAAAGGTTTCATCGAAGTCAACACCAAACTCCTGTGTATAACCCTGTGCAACAACTCGTGCCCGATACCGCTCAATAGAACCATCGGGGTGGACCTTGATATTGTACACCCATCGACTGCCAACCACTGATATCTCAGGAGGAGGGCGAGGAACAAGAACCCATGTATTCTGTGCATGAAGAGCCGAAAATTCATCATCCATCGCCTGGTCCCAATGCGGGTTCCCTTTTGCCTGGGAATATCTAGTGGGTATCAAAATGGGATCGACCTGGAAGGATACGTAGTCCCGGTGAGAGAGAGGAGGCTGGCCGAGGTTGGAGCGAGCAGACCGTCGAGGCAGAACGGGAGCAGGTGGCGGGGACGGAGATCCATCGTCGTCGTCCGAGGAGGAATTACCAGGTGAGGAGGGGGCAGGAGAATGCAGAGGGGTCGGGGGCAGCGGTGATGGTGGTGTAGCATTATCATCAAACTCAACATCATCATCAGGAAACGAAGGAAGGTTTAAGGACGTAGCAAACAAAGGGGTGGACTCAGACGAGGTAGGATAAAACATCAAATTTTCAAAGAAAACAACATTACAAGCAATCCTATGTCGTCGAAGAGAGGGATCATAACAAATGTACCCTTTGTGAACATCACTATAACCGAGGAAGACACAACGAGCAGTTTTCGAAGTTAACTTGGTACGCTCAGACCTAGGAAGAAGGACAAAACAGAGACACCCAAAAACCCGGAGACGAGAGTACGGTGGATGTTTAGCGAACAGTTTATAGTATGGACTGAGCTGATCAAGAACAGGGGTGATCTGGTAATTAATGAGACGTACAGCAGTTGACACGGTTTCAGGCCAGAAGGATGAGGGAACATGAGATGCTAGCAAAAGAGCTCGAGTGACTTCTACGACGTGACGATTCTTACGTTCAACAAGGCCATTTTGTTGGGAGACACCAGGACATGACTTTTGAGTAAGAATGCCAAGAGAAGAATAGAGATCGAGAAGAGGATGCGAACTAAATTCTCCTCCTGGGTCGGACCGAATGACTCGGACAGTTTTACCAAATTGGGTCTGAATCATTTTGAGGAACTCAGTGGCAACGGAAAGGAGGTCGGACTTTAAACGAAGGAAATAGACCCAAGTATATCTCGTGGCATGATCGACAAAAAGAGCAAAATATTTGAAGCCTAACCGTGATGTAGTGGGACTCGGACCCCAAAGATCGGTATGTATAAGGTGAAAAGGTTCAGAGATAATAGTAGCACTAGACGGGAAAGAAATACTCGTAGTCTTTGCTTCAACACAACTGGTACACGAAAAATCCGACCGTGTTACCTTATTCTTTTCACCAAACAATTGTTGATTAAACATGGTCATAAGCCGACTAGAATTAGGATGACCAAGCCGAGCATGCCACAACGAAAATGTTTTATCAGGAAGACTCGAAAAAACAGAAGAACTCCTAGACACCGAAAGAGAACCAGAGGAACTTGATGATGATGGAGCGACGAGCCGATCAAGGTGGAAGATACGGCCATGCTTTAAATGGAGAGACAAGGAGTGGACGTTGCAGGGGTTGACCACTGCCATGGGACCGGTGACGCGCAGGGAGTGTTTGACCGATGGGAACACCGATCTCGCAGTGCTGTGCTGGCCGGTTGCCAGGGGGGAGGCAGCATCATCAACCAGGAACTGCAGAAATTACTTGAGCAGTACCTAGAGCTATTCCGGATGCCTATTGCCTTACCACCGCATCGAGAGGTAGATCATCGGATACAACTGAAGGAAGGGGCGGAAGTTATGAATATGAGACCCTACCGATACGGGCAGTCGCAGAAGGAGAAGATCGAGAAGCAGGTGGCAAATTTTTTTGCTACTGGGTTGATTCGGCCTAGTACCAGCCCTTTCTCTTCAACAGTCTTGCTGGTTAAGAAGAAAGATGGGACCTAGAGATTCTGTACGGACTACCGGGCACTCAACTCAGTTACGACGAAGGACCATTTTCCAATACCGATGGTAGACGACATGTTGGATGAGCTGCATGGGTCGAGCTACTTCACCAAGCTGGATCTAAGAGCCGGCTATCATCAAATCAGGATGCAGGATGAGGATGTTCACAAGACGACATTCCGCACCCACAACGGTGATTACGAGTACCTAGTAATGCCATTCGGATTGTGTAATGCCCCATCTACCTTCCAGGCAGCCATGAACGATATTTTTCGGCCGCTCCTACGACGATATGTCTTGGTTTTCTTTGATGATATCCTGGTTTATAGCCCGACTTGGGAAGACCACCTAGGACATTTGCAAGAAGTGTTCGAGATCCTACGGAAACACCAGTGTTATGTCAAGGCTTCCAAATGCGCTTTTGGGGTACAGAATGTGGAGTATCTGGGTCATGTGGTGATGTCGCAGGGGGTACAAGTGGGTTAGTCTAAAATTCAAGATATGGTGGACTGGCCGGTACCCACTACGGTAACCGAACTGAGAGGGTTTTTGGGTCTGACCGGGCACTACAGGAAATTTGTGCAGGGATACAGTATGATAGCGCGACCACTGACATTTTTGCTGAAAAAGGGAGGTTTTGGATGGACGTCGGCAACCGAAGCCGCATTCCAGTGACTGAAGCAGGCTATGGTCACTATCCCGATTCTCGCCATGCCAGATTTCTCCAAGACATTCATCATTGAGGTGGATGCGTATGGGCGCGGCATTGGGGCAGTTCTCTCTCAGGATCGCCATTCCATTACATTCATGAGCAAAACCTTGGCTCCATCCTAAGAAGCCTGGTCGACGTAGAAGAAAGAGATGCAAGCCATTATCATTGCAGTGCAGATGTCGAGACCGTATTTGCTGGGTCAGAAGTTTCACATCTACACAGATCACCAGACTCTGAAACATCTCCTAGAACAACGGATATCCACACCAGATCAGCACAAGTGGATCTCAAAACAGTTAGGATATGAGTATGAGATCCATTACCGTCCGGGAGCCATGAACGTGGTGGCGGACGACCTGTCTAGGAGAGCGGGCGAGGAGGTCCTAGCCTCAGTAACCGGACCGGTGCCACAATTTTGGGACGAGCTCCGTGCAGTCATCGAGACCAGCCTCTATCTGCAAGAATGCTAGGCGGCTACAATGAGTGATGATCCGGGCATTTATACTTTCAGACAAAGGTTGGTGAGCTTCAAAGAACGCATAGTCCTTCCTCCGGGGTCTAACCTAGTCACGATGGTGTTGATGGATTTTCACGATTCGTCGTTGGGTGACCATTCTGGAGTTAAGAGGACTCTACGCAGGATCCGAGATCATTTCTATTGGCCACGCATGGCCCAGGATGTGAAGCAGTACGTGGCGTCATGTGACACGTGCCAGAGAGTGAAGCTCTCCCATTTACGGCCTGTAGGACTGCTGCAGCCATTGCCGGTACCAGAGCGCGTGTGGGAGGATATCATCATGGACTTTATTGTGGATTGCCTCTGTCGAGTGGAAAGACCGTGTTGTTTGTCGTAATAGATTGGTTGACTAAGTATGCTCACTTCATGGCATTGGCGCATCCCTACACTGCGAAGACGGTGGCCGAGCAGTTCGTGATGGGGGTGATAAGGCACCATGGGTTCCCTCGGTCCATTGTCAGTGATCGAGACCCTATCTTCTTGAGTCACTTTTGGCAGGAGGTCTTTGCTATGTCCAAGATGGCCCTGCGCATGAGTTCGACATATCACCCACAGACGGATGGACAGACGGAGATCGTTAATAAACATTTAGAGCAGTACCTCGGATGTTTCGCGCACCAGCAACCCAAGAGTTGGCTGGCTATGATGCTCTGGGCGGAGCTGTGGTACAATACCACCTATCATCGGGCTATTAAGATGACATCATTCGAGGCTTTGTATGGTAGGGCGCCGCCTTCCCTAGTGCGCCACATGACTAGGGCGAGCTCAGTGGATGCGGTGGACAGGTGGTTGGGTGCTCGGGATGAGCCGCTCGAGCAATTGCGGACTAATCTGGGAGCTGGGAATAACAGAATGAAGTAGATAGAGGATACGGGCAGGCGGGAGGATGAATTCGAGGTGGGCGATTGGGTATTACTATGGCTGCATTCCTACAGGCAAGCCTCATTATTTCGACGCGCCTATCAGAAGCTGGCGGCACGCTACTTTAGGCCCTACAAGGTGGTGCAGAAGGTGAATCCGGTGGCATACCGGCTGCAGCTACCAGCGGAGTCGCGGAATCACCCGACATTCCATGTTTCCTTGCTGAAACGTTATCGAGGATCGGTGGACAGGGTCGAGACGACTGTTCCCCCGGTTAATGCAGATGGTGAATTGAAGCTGGTGCCTTTAAAGGTTTTGGAGACTCGATGGACGAAGAAAGGGCGCCGACTGGTGGAGGAGAGCTTGGTGTTGTGGAAGCACGAGGAGGTGGAAGATGCCAAGTGGGAGGACACGGCAACCTTGCAACAGAAGTATCCGACTTTCGACCTTGAGGGCAAGGTCGGTTCTGAAGGAGATGAGGATGTTAGAAACCGCAGCTAGACCTAGCAATCGAGTCAGGTTGGGTAATTTCAGGTTGTGAACTTCAGTTACGGGTCGGGTCACGTTTGCTTGGCTGATTTCGGGTCAAATATTGACCCAACCCATTCAGTTTCGGGTAGGATTACATGTCATTTCGGGTTATGAGCGTTCTCAGAAACAATATCAAACATGCTTCATATTTTCTTAAAGAACACATATTTTCACATATGCATGACAATAGTTTACCTAACACATGTCAATTAACATCTTCTCAAATTCTCCCACGCTAATGAAATGAAATACAAATTGCGCAAATCGTCAAAAAACAATCGCAAGAGTAATACTACTACAAGAAAAACATGATATTTGATTATCCTTAAACTCCAAACATGTCATTCAAATCCTTGTAATTTTTTTAACATTTCACCAATTTATGAGTGATTTTATCATTTTGGGAGTGATATATAAAATGGAACGGGTCTAACGGGTCAACCCGCTAACCCACCCAACCCAACCCAAAAAATCACGGGTTCTCGGGTTCGGGTCATTCGGATTTTGGGTTACAAAAATTACTATTTTTCGGGCAGTTTCGGGTCGGGGCAACGGGTCGGGTTGTAATTTGCCAGGGTCTAACTGCAGCCCAGGGGTGCGGGTGGGCTAGGCCTTGTTCGGCCGAGTTTGGTTATTTTATGTTATTTCAGTTTAGTATTTAAGAGAGAGGAATATTACTTTTCATATTAGGGAATAATCACTTAAACTATTCAAATTCCTAAATTCTTCTCCCTTGTTCTTCCCCTATTCTTCTTCCCAATCCCTAATTTCTTCTCTTCTCAATCCCTAATTTCCTTGCGGAATCTCTTGTTTCTTACATTGAGTGATCACTAAGGTAAAATAATCCTCTAGATTCTCTATCAATCTCATATTGCTATAGGTAACATTCCGGTGATCGTAGTAGCATTTTGACGAGAAGAAGGGGTGGGGGTTTTCTCGACAAGTGAAGGGGATGAAATTAAATTAGGGATTTTTAAGCCATTTTCACACAATTAAATTAAATTGTAATTTTAGTTTTAGTAAGGGGTAATTGGGTGATTTCCCATCCCACTTAATGACCACTTCACTGAATTTTTAACGGAAGGATATGTTTGTTACGTTGTGATTTCCCATCCCACTAAATCCCGAGTGAGTCCCAAAACACTGCACAATTTCTTCCAGAATAACCGCAATCCTACTATCTCTGGTCTACGCACGATTGATCTTGTCAATGATGACCTTGGCGTCGCCTTCAAATTTCACATCCTGGAAGCCATAGTGTACACACCATAAGAGAGCTTCCTTGAGGGCAAGTGATTCTACCACTGGAGGATCATCAATGGATTGAAACTGAATCCCCTGATCCAATAGGATTTCCCTATGATTGTCAAGAAGAACCATCCCACCAGCCGAGTGAGACCCCGCTCTTGTAGCCCCATCCCACCTACAAACCATCGAAGGAGCCTCAGCCAGGCCTGTTGGATTGAAAATAGGAGTCAGACTCTAAGGCACACGATCTACGGCCACACGCTCCCATTCCTCACATTGCTGGTGATATTGGCGCATCAAGGCAGGGAATCCAAACTACTAGCCTTCAAAGAAAACCCAGTTTCGGGACTTCCAAATCCGCCAAAGTATATCCACCGCCGAAAGGACAACGGAGGGCTGATGAATTATGGTGAACAGCCTCTTAAGGAAGATATGAAAAGTTTGTTGAGACAATCCTTGCCCAAGATGCTCCAACCCCGAGTAGTCCCACAGAGCCCGTGCCACTGGACAGTCAAGAAATAAATGTTACATAGTTTCTGATTCGCCCCCAACATAGCGGACAACGAGGGAGAACAGGGACTCGTTTATAAATAAGGGATTCTGTAGTAGGGAGAATACGATGAAAAATCTGCCAGACAAACACCTTCAACTTAGGAGGTATGTTGGCCTCCCAAAGCTGAATCCAACTGGCTCTATCCATCCATCTAGACATAGACCTCCAGCAACCATTCCTTTTATCTAGTTCGACAGCTAAATGGTAGGCCGATTTAACAGTGAATATTCCATCGGTCGTGCCATGCCAAATAAGTTTGTCCTCCACTTTATGCCGCGGAAGAAGAATAGCTCTGATGCTACGACAGGTAGGGGGATCAAACCATTGGCTCATTTTGGTCTCACACCAACCTCCCCCATTCTGATCGATAACCTCCGCAACCAGCGGGTCACCCCCCACAAGAAGCACCTGGGGGGTTAAACACCAGAAGGTCAGGATGCAGCCGAGGAATCCAGTTGGAAAAGAGCATAGATGTCGTATGCCCGCTACCAATTTGCCATCGGAGGCCCTTTTCAAGCAATTGTCTCCCAAACAGAACACTTTGTCACCCCCAGGAAGGACGCGAATGTCCGTTGGCCTGGAGAAAGGTCTCAATCGAGAAATATTTATCTTTATAGACTTGAGCCAGAAGGGATTGGGGCTCACTGAGGATGCGCCATCCAATTTTAACCAATAGAGCCTGATTAAAATGTTCTAAACGACGGAAACTCATACCCCCATCATGCTTACTTCTACACATATTACGCAAGGAGATCCAGCGGACTCGTGACTGATCATTAGTCACACCCCACTAGAACCGAGCTACCTGTTTATCTAGCATTCTACAAAGGGACAACGACATCTTGAAGCAAGACATTACATGCAGCGACAATGCTAAAGCAATGGATTTAATCAGTGTTTCCTTAGCCACCCAAGATATTGTATGTTGCTTCCACCCTTGTAATTTCTCAAGCAACTTCTCTCTAGATAGCGAAAGGTAGCCATTTTCAAATGGGCAATCAGAGTCAGTAGTCCCAAGTATTTATCATGGACCCCCACCCCTCCCACCCCCAATATCGCAGCCAGAATCTCCTGGTCTTCTCGAGCTACATTTTTGCTAAAACAAACAACCGGCTTTGCCAAATTCACACGTTGGCCACTCAACACCTCGTATTCGTTCAATACGTCCATCAGATTTTCACATTGCTAAAGATTACCTCGCAGGAATAAATAAGAATCATCCACAATGAATAGATGAGAAATACAAGGAGCGCAGGGAGCGTGGGGAGCTACTTTTACACCCTCCAGTCTCCCATCCATTATAACCTTGTGAAGAATAGCAGCGAAGCCTTCCGTACAGAGCGCAAACAGAAGAGGCGAACGAGGATCCTCTTGTCGGATTCCTCAGGAAGGCGAGAAATACCCCGAGGAAGTGCCATTCATGAGAACTGAGAATGAAGTTGATCGGAGGCATTCCTGTATCCATCCTCTCCATGTGTAGTTAAATCCCATTTTTTTTCCAAAACCGCTAGTAGAAACGGCCATTCGACTATATCATAGGCCTTTTCCATGTCAATCTTTAGATCCATGTACCCTTTCTTGCCACATGTTTTGTTCTTCAAATAGTGCATCAACTCGTGACCCACAAGAATATTTTTAATTATTTTCTTCTTTCAAATGAAGGCATTCTGTCCTTCTGAAACAAATCCCGGTAAGATATCCGCCAGCCTAGCAGCCATGATTTTAGTAATAATTTTGTAAACAAATTGGCACAAGCTAATTGGCCTCAATTGCCTCTAATTTCAACATTCTCCACTTTGGGTATTAGGGTAAGCCACGTATGATTGAAACTTCGAAACATCCTACTAGTTGCAAAGAATGAGCAGACAACTTTAGTCACAAATCCCCAACAATATCACAATAGTCTTTGAAGAATTTCCCCATGAAACCATCGGAGCCAGGAGCCTGCTTGGAACCCATGGAGAAAACTGCCTTTTTAATCTCCTGAGGCAGAACCTCTGCCTTCAGCATATCATTCATCTCCTGGGTTACACTCTGAGCGATAGGAAGGCCCGCCACTCGGTCACACATATTCATCACCTGGTTTTCCGAAGTGAATAGATGTTGATAGAAGTGACTAGAAATGTATGCCTTCCCCTTCTCTTCAGTAACCCATTCACCATCATCATTATACAGACCGACAACAACAAAAAAAATTCCGCCGAGTTTTGGTTACTGTATGGAAATACGAGGTGTTCTTATCACCTTTTCTTGAGCCAATGAACACATGACTTCTACTGGCCTGCTGCCAATACAACTCCTTCGCTTCCCATTGCCGGTTAAGTTCCATTTCTAGGACTCTCACTTCCTCCCAATTTATAGGGTGATGTGATTTGAGATGTTCAATTTCCGTTTGGAGGGTTTTGATATTACGAAGCGAGTTGGTAGTGCCTGCCCTACTCATATCATAGAGGAGGTGCCTCAAATGTTTAAGATTCTCCCAGAGTTGGTACATCGGGGTCCCTGAAACCGATTCTTGCCAAACATACCCGACCATTGCCCTAACTTTAGGGTTATCAACCCATCGAGCATCAAACCTGAATAATGGGCTACTATTTCGAGCATAGGGCCTATCCGCGAGGATCAGTGCCCTATGATCCGAACCGAGGTCTGTACAGTATTTGACAAGAGTATCAGGGAAGCGATCCTACCATAATTGGGAATAGAGGGCCCTATCAAGTCATTCTCAAATGCAAGCACTCCCCAAACGCTTATTTGTCCAAGTGAAAGTATCACCCTGATAGGTAGGGTCATGGAGTCCAAGATCATTGATAAAATCCCGGAGCCTAATCGACTGCGCAATATTCCAAGGACTACCTCCATCTTTTTCCTGTTCATACAGGGTGGTATTGAAATCACCAATAACCACAAAGGGGAGATGGATAGTGTCACAGACATCACAAAGATGGGCCAACTGTGTGGCTCTGATAGAGGGATTCCAACTATTGTAAACACAAAAAAAAAACGTAGGAAAATTCAATTTCATTAATTGGACGCCAATACAAAAATCGGAATGAAAAAACACCAAAGCGTTAACTTCTGGGGACCAAGCAACAACAAGACCACCAGATGCATCAATAGCATCTACAAAAAAAAAAAATTGCGAGATGACTCAAACCCTAAGCCCCGCATACGACGGGAAAGTAATCTCCGGCGAGGTCTTGTTTCTGAAAAGAAGACAAGGTCCGGTTTATTCAAATACACAAAACCCATAGCAGTTTGGAATGTGAGAGATGGTCTAATTCCTCTCACATTCCAGGCCAAAAGCCTCATTATACATTTTATTTTAAACTTGACTTCATGTATAGTAATGTCATCATTAAAATATAATATGAGTAGAGATGACAACGAGTTGAAACCGGATAGTGTATTTTCATTCCCCTACTCAAAATAATTCGGGTTTTACACATTCATACTCATATAACTTATAAGCATCGGGTAGAATATTAAAACCATACACATACATGATCGGGTTTCGGGTATCCACGATTATCCATGGATAATAATTTTCTTTATAATTTCAACCAACATGTTAACAACGGTACATATACTGAGATTATATAAATGATAAATTTCAACAATAAATTACTTAAATGAAGAAAATTAATTAAAAAACAATACAATTTCATGATAAATATCATATATGCACGATAAATATCAAATATGTTGAAAAAAATAATGACAATTTTTAAACAAAATACATATGCATGTGTATAATCGGATACTAAGCAAGTATTAATGGGAACCGTTCACACAATTCTCTAATTTTTGTTTGGGACTAACCCATGGGGCTGGTTTTACAATGCAAAGCTCTTTACAAAGTGTATATGTCACATACCTTTTGAAGCCCAACGCGTGATTTGCGGAATTCTATATTTTTTCAGGAGCGGATAGGGTACAAAACACAAACTTCAAATTCTTGTTGTATCATCATATCACGACATCGTGATACGATGACACCTACTGACGTGTAAAATTCTCTTTCATCCAGAGCAAGTTAATTGGCCATTTTGAATGAAAATATAGATGAAAAGACATGATATAGTTGCTTTTGTTACATATAAATACTTGTGTGATATTTTTATTACATTTTAAACGTGATCCAAATTTATGTGACCTGATCAATGATACAAAAGCGTTCCATCACTTCATCTGAATCCCGCAGTAAAGCGTGGGCGGGCATACCTAGTTTACATTTAAGTTAAAATCCTCATTAACAAAAAAAAAAAATATATACAAAGTTTCCTCTTAGCTAATAATAATATGGTCATGTATTAGCCTCACTTTAAGACTAAAGTTTTTATACTTAAAAAATGAACCAGACTAGAAGTATTGAAAAGTCGTATTGGAGGTTGTAACGAAAAACTTGGTGATATGTTATTTTATACTAAAATCGTGATTCAATCGTTTCATGTTAGACCGCCTACCAACAGAACTTCGACATACGATTTTTCCGATTAAATCATCTAATAATAATATATGGTAGAGTTTTGTGTACTTTTCTCTTTTTCAAATTTCCTGCAACGAGAGTGAAACTAGAAAAAGCATTTTAGTCTTTAAAATTCTTTATTAATTCATGTAAAAAAACATCAATATCAGGATATGAACTAGGTTCTTTTCAAACATAGACAACAAACATAATCAATTGCACTAGACAATTTATTGTAGTTTTTTTATACAAAACATAGACAAAGTTAACTCTGAAATTCGACTTTTCCATCATGATTAGCTAGCCCATTAAGTCTCATGTAAGTATTTTATGGTGCTTGATACATCTATTTTTCATAGTATAGTTTCATGTAACTTTCTCCATTTTAAAATTCCGCTCTCTCCGTAATTTTTGCTAAGGGTAATTTGGTAATTGACTAACATGTCGTTGTAAAAAAAAAAAAAGACTAACATGGAAAAAATATTTGTTTTTACTATGTTTTGTGTCCTTGAATTTTTTAAAATTAATTTTTTTGTGCGCTTTTTTATCTTTGTTCTTATCCCTTCCTAGGTTCATCTAAAATTCACTCCATCGTGCAATAGTTTGCTCTCTTTAACGTCCCAATACAAGGCCGCTTATGAAAATCAATCTTCTGGTATCTCTTAGCAATACGAATTGATTTTTGGCGATTGAAGCTGGGCAAGTGGAAGATTTAACGCCGATATAAAGTCTATGGAGAATAGAATGGAGTTCAATCAAGTATTTAGGGTCTGCCTTATCTCGCTCGGTCCTTCGCACTAGCATCGCCCAATGGTTCTATATCTCCTCGATGAACTACTAAAAGAACTATTTTGTTGCTTCCATTGCTGAAAACGATGTTTGATCAATTATATCTTCCTCCTTTACTCCTCTTCATATACTAGACTTTGAATTTGAATGAGTTTTCAGTCTTCGTCCAAGTTTTATCACTTTACATTGTAAGTCATTCATTTCATCTCTTTATCTCATGATATTATCTTTCTGATTAATGACAAAAAAAAACTTTCATTTCCAGGTTGTCTCATAAGCAGAACATGCAGAAGATCTATTTTTATTTTTTTGGATTCTTTTCAATTACAATATTTCCGTTAAGGTTTGATTTTGTCATAGCTAATTTTCTCTGCAACCATATTTTTCTTCATCAATCTTGATTCTTATGGTCCAACACATAACAGTAATTTGCAAACCATAATGATTGCTTAAATTAAGCCTCCACACAATAGTAATTTGGGAGTCGGGGCTGTTGGAATTGGAGTAGAATAATTGCGATTAGGTTTGGGAAGGGAAGTGGCGGGAGAAGAAATTGTGCTTGGATTATTTTGTTGTTGATAAGCGTGATACATGTTTTTATCTTTTGTGATTAAGGTACTACTTAATGGATTCGAACCTGGGACCTCCAGGTTCTAGGCTAGTGGTATTACCACTATGTCAAGCTCTTGTTTGTTGTGTTTGGATTTGGTAGCAAGTAAAGTTCACCTACAACAGGTGAACACAGAGAAGAGGGAGTTGGTGAGGGTAGTCATCGAATTGAAGAGAGTAGTGAAAGACATGGAAGCAAAAATGGAGTAGTTGAAGAGAGAAGTGAGAAATGATGAGGATATTAATGAAAATGGAGAGGGTATTGAAGGGCATGGAAGTGGACTAGAGCGGACGAAGGCACTTAAGGAGGAGATGAGCATATTGATGGAATTGGAGAAATGGGTTGGTTTTATCGAGCTTATTACAACTTCCCTTGAGGAAGATAAGTTGACCAAATAAAAGAATATGATTGAGAAGTTGAAGAACGAGTTGACAAGAACCGCAATTGGAAGAGATTGAGGGCCACGATGAGAAAGTTCATCAAAGTAGCAATAATATAGTTGTCGGAGGATGATTAGAAACTGAATATTGGGTTGAAATAGATGCCTCTTGAGATTGAAGATAAAAGGGAAAAAAGTTGGTTGTACAACAAAGAGTAGTGGCTATTGGATCTTTAGGTTTATGGGGTCGGTTAGCATGCTAACCCTTCTAAGGGGTTGGAAAAATGACACCCCTATTAATTATAGTTATTTTTTGTATTAAATTCGTGTTGCATTTAATAATATTTGGAAATTAAAAACTCATATTAATTACATTCCTTTTTTTTAACTACCATTGTACTGATACAACTACCATTGCACCTGTATACTGAACTCGTATTAATTACGTTCCTTTTTTGGAACTACCATTGCACTGATACATCTACCATTGCACCTGTACACAACTACCAGTGCACTGATACAACTACCAGTGCACTGAAAAAAGGAAAGTAATTAATATGTGTTTTTAATTCATACAGATTATTAAATGCAACACAAATTAATTACCTTAAAAACCTATAATTAATAGGGGGTGTCATTTTTCCAACCCTTTTATGGGTAGGCATGCTATCTCATCCCGGTTTATGATTGTTGCAGCTACCACAACCTATGTTTATCTTAAACAAGGAATCATTGATTGATTTACTAAAGTTAAGATAGATTCTCTATTCACGATACTGGAATTGATAGATAAGGGGTGTCTAATTTTAGGCAAAATACATATGTATAGCTAAAACTTTCACCTTTGTGACAATAATAACCACTTTTGGAGAAATACCAAAAATAGCCACAATTTCAATGTTCTTATGACAAATCTAGTCAATCCCGTTACAAACTTTGACGGTGTTAATGTCACCGTAAGTTATCTAAACGGAATGCTGACTAAGATGACAACTCAGCACCCACGTCAGCGACAACTCAGCAGTTGATGACATGTAGTTAACATGTGTCATCTTTAATTAATATTTTAAGAGTTTTCATAAAAAAATTAATTTCAATTATAAAAATAAAATAATTATTACTTTCTCCTCATCCCCATGTGATCTTCCCTTTCCTTTTCGTCTCTCTACGCGGATCTGTTCTTCCCAAAATAATCAAGCTCTACCACCTCCATAACTTCCCAAATCAAAACAAGAATACAATATCAATCTCTAGCCATCAACCGTAAGAACATCATAAATCAAAGCAAAATCAATCTCATCAAACACACCGACGACCTCTTCTCCCGCATCCGCCAGTGAAACCAGATCCGTCGACCCCTATGGCGGCGTCGAAAGCAGAAGAGGGGATCGATTCTCCTTCTCTGTCGCCTGGCGCTCGAGAGTCCCACCTCCACAGTCCCTCTCCTCCGCCGTCCATATCCTTCCCCCTTCGAATCGCACATCATCCTTGTCGTCCTCCCCGAGAAGATGGAGGAGCGAGTCAATCGCTGAGTTCCTGGACTCGGCACCCCCGATCTGGAAGTGGAAGCCGGTAAGTCGCTGGAATCGATGAGCAGTGAAAGTCGACGACCCCAACCTCCCCGAGCGCCCTCATCCCGTCGTCGCTGTTGTATCACCTCTGCATCTAGTCGCCGCCAGCTCCTGTTGCCTCAATGCCGAGTTTCCATCGCCGTCCAGGCCATCGAAGAAAGGAGGAACCTGGAGCAAGTGTTGAAGAAGAGAAAGCATTGAAAAGTAGACGGGAGGAAAGGAAGGGATGAAGATTATGTTGATGGCGGTGGGGAAAGAGCCAGAAGACATCTTCAATTTAGGGTTAGGGTTGGGTTGCTGGGAAGTGGGGGCACGAAATAGTGCATTTATTATTTTTTTTTTTCATTCTGATTAAATCATAAAAATTTGCATTTATGTTATGTATATTTGTTTTGTTAATCCATGTGTCCAAACAAATATTGCCAGGTCAGCATTTCCGTTTGTCCAGTCAGCCTATTAGTTGACACCGTTAAAGAATTGGATGGAAGTGACTATTAGTGGTATTTCTTCCAAATTGGCTATTATTGGCAAAACCTCGAAAGTTTTGGCTATACAAGTGTATTTTGCCCTAATTTTATGTCTTATTACTTTGATCGAGTCTATTAGTATATTGGAGCTAACCTAATTTTGTCATTTCCTCTCCCTTTTAATTGAATTGTTAGTATATGGTTGACTTGAATCAACTCTCTTTTTTATTAATGGCATGTTTGCCCTCCACATAGTAACCGGTGCCGGATTGTAGTTACTATGGATGACCGTATATAATATAAATGTAGAGCGGCCTGTTTGGAGGTTCATTTCCGGTAAAGATCCAATCCACCATACTCTTTTGTAAATGACAAATTTTGTGTCTAGTTAATCTCCCATAAAATAAAATACCGGGGATTCCAGAATATGTGTTTGACGGACTGTCCGCCTTGATTTTGGACCCTGTTTTTCAATCATTCCCCCTTGGCCGGCCGGCAGCAGACACAGTCGGGTTCCTTTCTGCATCCTTGCCTCACAAATAAAGGAGGTGTAATGTATACTAATATTGAAAATACATGTATTTTACTAAAATGTACCCAAATCCAACTATCTTAAATACATATATTTTCAGGATTCTTCATTCAATGAAGTCTATAGTCAGTCCTAGAATTGGAATGTCTTGCACACCAACACCCATTCTTCAAGCTTAATTTCATAGCACATATAAGTACTAATTAGTGTGGTGGAGCTAGGTTGAAACTAGAGGGGATTCTAGCCTCCATCAATTTTGAAGTATAGGTAAAATTACATGTAAATTTTACACACATTTAGCAATTAGAATAGTAGGTAAGGTTTTAACCCCCTTCTCCACTTACGACAATTCAAATCAACCCCTTTGTTCGAATTTCTGACCCCGTCACTACATATAATTATTCTTTCTCTTCGCAATGATCGAAGAAGTAAGACATTTCCTCCATTTTTTTTCTCTCTTCTTCTCTATACTAGTCGTATGTCCTATCTCAATCAAGCTATGAAGATAAGCTCCAACACGACAAAAATGGTAAAGAGAAAACCGTTGAAGATGCTCAGATAGACAAGGAAGAAGCCTTGTTGAAGTTGTTGTGTTCTCTTTGGTTTTGGTAGAAAGCTGACGTTCATCTTGTTACTTTCATCACATAGATTGGTTGATTCCCTTGGAGCTTTCCTCGGAGCAACAACAAGAAAAGAGGAATGCATGCAAAGACAAAGTATTGGTGAATCCAATGAGCTCCCGATTGAGATAGGGCTGGTTTGTATATTTATATAAATAGAGAAAGAAGTAAGTATACAAAATGCAGCGTAACTTTGCGTTTGGTTCCAAAGATTCATTGATCCAGATTCCAGGAACCCAATAATGGAGACCATGATGCTGTTAGTCCTCGTAGCCTCCTCTGTTCTCTCTGTTTTCTTCCTTAGAAAGCTGCTCAGCTCTTCCCCGAAGGAGATGGAGGCCATCCCAGGGAGCTTGGGATTGCCTGTTGTCGGTGAAAGCTTCTCCTTCATCTCTGCCTTCAGCAGCCCATCTGGCATTTTTAACTTCATGAAGGAGAGGCAAGAGAGGTAATGCTAATAAATATTGTCAAATTTGCTCAGTTAAAGAGTACTTGTATGATTCAGGCTATTCGACTCATCTATGTTTTACTAGGGGGGAAAAATCATTTAGTACAATGTTTGTATCGTCTTAAGATATGTTTAAAGTATTGACGTGCTTATAAAAGGTAGCAATCTTTTCCTTACTCGTCCAGTCAAACGTGAATAGTGAGTCATATTAGTCTGATACGTATTAATTTGATACATGATATGACTCAAAACTAGTTATTTGGTGTGCCCTAAGAATGATTTGTACAATTAAAATTGAACAACAAAGCCAATTCGTCTGGGAAAATGTCTAGTGTTTTTCTGTTGATAGGTTTATAAGTCCGCAATCTTGAAATGATGTATCATTCAAATTGACCTGATGCGTAGTGACCGATCTCTAATCCACGCTGATAGCCATTGTTCATACGTCGATATAATCTGACCCATTTATTCTCTTTATGCACACTTGTACATATTTCGAATTAATTTGTTAACCATTCATTCGAAACTCGAATGATGTAAAAATCCGGCGTCTCGTACCTCTTTCACAGGTACGGGAAAGTGTTCAAGAGCTACGTGCTGGGGAGATTCACGGTGTTCATGACAGGGAGGGAAGCCAGCAAGATTCTGCTGACGGGGAAAGACGGGATGGTGAGCTTGAACCTCTTCTACACCGGCCAACAAGTCCTGGGCCCCACCAGCTTGCTCCAGACCACCGGCGACGCCCACAAGCGCCTCCGCCGCCTCATCGCCGAGCCCTTGTCCGTCGACGGCCTCAAGAAGTACTTCAACTTCATCAGCACTCTGGCTCTCGACACTCTGGAGCAATGGCCTGCAAAGAAGAAAGTCCTTGTCCTTGAAGAAGCTTCCACGGTTAGTCAAAACAACGGGTAAATGACACATTTGGTCACTGGGATTATTAAATCGTGTCATATTTAGTCACTAGAAAAATTTAATATAATTTTGGTCACTCGAATTACTGACACATGTCACATTTGGTCACTCTTCTGTAGCCTCTGTCCAACTCCGGTCACTCGAATTATTGAAAAATATCACATTTAGTCACTCGTATTACTAAAACATGTCACATTTAGTCACTCTCCCAAAAGTTTCCGTCCAACTACATTAATGGAGTTGGACGGAAACTGACGGGAGAGTGACTAAATTTGACCAGTTTCGATAATTCGAGTGACCAAAATTGATATTAATTTTTTCTAGTGACTAAACATGACACAATTTAATAATCTCAGTGACCAAATGTGTCATTTACCCGTCAAAACAACATAACTTTCTCATCTCCAATTTTTGGCTTTGTTCTTTTGTTTTTACTACAAGGCAAGTTCGTAAGTGGGTTTCTTTTGCTTTTTCGTTTGAAGTTTACGTTGAAGGTGATTGGTAACATGATAATGAGCTTGGAGCCAATGGGAGAAGAGCAAGAGAAGTTCAGGTCAAATTTCAAGACCATTTCTTCCAGCTTTGCTTCCTTGCCATTCAACCTACCTGGAACAGCGTTCTATGAGGGTATTAAGGTATATTAAATAATTCCAGACTTGTCATTTCTAGCCTAGCCGGTTTGAGAAATGGTGAGACATGTTTTGATGTTGATTTTTATGTTTAATTCGCATTTATTTGATAGCCGGTTAGAGATGATTGTGAAATTTTTAAAATTTAAGAGGTTTAAATACATAATGTGTTGTGGTAATTCAATTATGTAATCCTTTTGTGATGTTAGAGTACATAGTTACTTTGCTCTTGTCTACAATCTTGTCAAATGAAATCTTCTTTTCCTCCTCAAATCAGGCAAGAGACAGTATGTATGAAATGCTGGACTCGACGATTGCAAATCGAAGAAGTGCAGAAAGCTCTCATCAAGATTTTCTAGAGTCATTAATCATGAAACATACTAAATCTGGAGATGGGAAAGGAGACGATCAAGAAAACAAATTGACGGATCAACAACTTAAAGATAACATATTGACTCTTCTGGTTGCGGGTCATGACACTACCACAGCAGCTTTGACTTGGACGATGAAATTTTTGGCTGAGAATCCTCAAGTCCTAGAGAAGCTCAGGGTAAAAAGGGGGAATGATATTATAAAATATCAATATCTCAATATACTTGACAATCCCTTAAAATATCTTTTGGTTATTGGAGATTCGAATTTCTGAAATTTTTCAGGAGGAGCATAGGTTGATCTTGGAGAAGAGAAGCGATGGAGCTACTCTAAGCTGGTCTGAAGTTAACAATATGCCATACACAAATAAAGTAACGTTTGTTCGTTAAAATGATGATCTTTTGAATTTATGATGGATTTATTGGAGAAGAGTCTATTGCTTGCTTTATAGATTTGATGATATAGTTATGATGGATTTGTTACATATGAATATGCATCACATTGGGAATTGAATTGGGGGAAATTTTGAACACTAAATACATCCCAACAAATTACATCATTAACATTCCATTTTATTCAATTAAATTTTGTCATTATGTCGTTGATGTGATACTGTTTGATTAGTAACTAAAAGTCGGATAATGGGAAATCAGGTGATCAGCGAGACCCTTCGAAGAGCGACGATATTGCCTTGGTATTCTAGGAAGGCTGCTCAGGACTTTGAAATCGATGGTATGCCAAATTTCAGATATGTCACCATTGATTGCTCAATTGATCGATCTCTCATTCTTGTTTAATTGGTCTCTCTATGTGTAGGATATCAAATCAAAAAAGGATGGTCAGTCAACTTGGACGTGGTCTCGATTCATCATGACCCTCAAGTCTTTCCGGACCCAGAAAAGTTCGATCCCACCAGATTTGACGTGAGATAGCATTTTCCCGCAGAAACATCTAGAAGTTATTGGATGCTAGCCAACCAATTTAAGCTTTTTGTTCTTTCTTGGGCAGGCACCCTTAAGGCCATACAGTTACCTGGGCTTCGGGAATGGGCCGAGGATGTGCCCAGGAATCAACTTGGCAAAACTGGAAATCTGCATCTTCATCCATCACCTGGTCACCAAATACAAGTAGGCCCAAATGAGAAAATGAATTTTCTCCGAAATATGATGCCATCGATCTCTTGAAATTCCCCAGAATCCCTAATGAGCAGCTGCTTTTTCCGTTTTGTTGTGAAAACTCGTTTTCAGGTGGACGCCATTAGAGAAAGATGGTTCAGTTCAGCCCACACTCGTACGGATGCCCAAAAACAAGTACCCAGTTTTTGTCGAGTCCCTGTGAGACTGACTGATCATCGCTCACTCACTCGCAGTCACAGAGGGAACTCAATTGCCAGAGCATATTTTCAGTTAGTTCAGAGTCCTTTCTTTGATGATAATAGTTTGTGATAATAATCATGACGTAAGAAGAGGACGCATGATGCAAAATAACAATGTTTGTGGGGAAAACCAAAGTTGTTAGATACTCAGCCTTTGTATAAAATGACCACTCATGTCATATGTGTAATGAAATGGATCAGTTGTTTTAAGAACTGTGCAGTACTTAAGCGTGTTTAGGAGGAAACAAAGTAGACATGAGTGTCCTCTCGAATAAGTTATGATCGTGCATTCAAAAGCAAAACCTTGCAGATAGAACCAAATCGAACAATGTATTGTCTAAATAAGAATTGTGATGTTACACGACTTATCTCGTTTATCACACATGCTCTTTTATAACATGGTTTTGGAGATTCAAACTTCTCGGCAATTTTCTAATACATTAGGTTGTAGGTAGCGATGGTAATTTAGGCGTGTCCCATTTTACCCGATCTGTTTAACATGTTTTGGAGCGGGTAATACTTGCACCATAGGCAGGACAGGCATGAGTACTCTCACCGACCTGACTTGCCCTGACTCACCTTGTTTGTGGCGCGTTTTTGCCAAAATTACATATAATATTACTCAAATTACTTAAGATTTTACCTTTGTTACCTCATATTTTAGTCACAGGAAAGTTGTAAATATGTGAGAATCTCGAATTCTCGAATATTTAACTACATTTATCATATTACAGTTTGTTTCTTAATTTTGTGGTAACAAAATTAATATTGTTCGTATTTTCCTTTTAAGTTACATACATATATGGATCGACCCAAATCCCATAATAAATTATTCGATCTGGATCTGATTACTCCATCGGCACCAACTACATAAGTATCCGAATGTGATCATAACCACATTTAAGTAATTGGTACACTCTCTGCACCATCCATATTTTGTTACTCACCACCATGTCCAATCCTTCCTATGTGTATGACGTTCCCATCCCTATTTCTTTCTCATGTGAAACAACCACCATAGAACCCCTGATCCTAGAGTTTACAATCCTCAAGAGCCCTTCTAAAGCCTTCCACCTCTCTTTCATCAGGGTTTTAGTTTTCATTTTTCTCTAGACAGTCCGTAATTTGGTTGAAATCTTTCATCACTATTCATTCATGGCTTGTCAATTCAGTTATGCAACCTGCAGCTTATTAGTCCCCATGTTTTTATGCTTGGTTTTGCATTCAGACCATCCATAGATACCTATTAGTCTTCAAGATATAGTATGGTGTGTCCATAAGACTTCACAATTCATATAATTTCCAAGATATAGTGTTGGTAAAACATGCCTCAATATTTTTTGTTCCAAAAGTATATCAAAGTAGATATTATTTTGAGGAGAATAATTAGTCTGATTTACCTTACTTAAAACGAGAGAGAAATCGTTCGTGAAAGATTAAAGGGGGAAAGATTAAAGGGGGAAAGATTAAAGGCTTTCCATGAGAAAGAAAGGAGTGTTGATGTGGCGGATTGAGATTGAGTTATGCGTGGTTATTGACCTCAAGATTACTGACCAGATCCGTTCCCGGGCATCTCTCTATCATAGGCCTCTTTCAAAGTCTTTCGGATAATCTCATTTTTTTCATGTTCTGTTTATTTATGCGAGTTTTTGTGACGGAGGTCTCGCCCGCAGTCATGGTCCATACCTTTTCATGTTCTGTTTATTTCTATAGCATTACTCTATCCCTTCTACTAAGGCCATCCTACTTAACCTTTTGCCACATGAAATAGGAACTTGACTAGCTAATGTGTGCTTTCGTTTCATGCCATCACCTAATCAATGAAGAATAGAGAAGTGAGGAAATCACATGATTAAGTGTGGGCCTCTTGAGCCACAATCAATGGTCTATAGCATCGATGATCTAACAATCAATCATTCATATTTAATACTACTCAATGGTATAGATGGTTGATAATTCGCTCCATACTTGTGTAGCATCAATAGGGTATCACTAGAGGGTAATTGCTGAACAGCCAGAAGATACTAAGCACAATGCATATAGTAGTATACTATAGAATCATGAGAATCAATGATCATCACAAGCATCCATACATACATGATAGGCTTCCAAATTTAGAAGCATAAACACAAGCATGATCATGAAATCATAGCATCGATATAGATATATGGCGAGTTTTACGGTACCCAGGGTGAAAGCCGGGGTACCATACCTTGAGTATGAAAACGCTATCCAGACCTTGAATTGACTGATCTTTCGGACATGATACTGTACTCTTAACCCTTGAAGATCAAAATCTAGTTCTTCTTTCTCTAAATCTTATACCCCAAGATCAATTTAATTAGAAACAATAACTGACGGTTATGATTCGTCCAAATATAGGCAAAAAAACGAATGCATCATCTTAGGGTTTATAGATAAATGAGTTCACATTCCTAAAAAATCAATTTCGAACTAGCTATACATATAAGGGAATGAGGGTACTACCATCCGTGATGAAGGCATCTCTATTTCCATCCTCGCCTACTAATGCTAAGCTCGCACACCAACAAAGTATTTACAAATTTTTTTAATGGATTTGTGCATAATGCTGAACTAATGAGACTAGCTCCCTGTTTATAGAGGTAAAACTCAGCCAAAATCTTTTTCACCCTACTAGGACATGGTTTCTCGGACTTAATACGAAAGCAAGGCCTTTGGGATCTTTATTTGAGCTTGGACCTATGGGTGGTGGCTGGGATGACCACTAGTTTTCTTCGTGGCTTGAGTTCCTTGGCCCATAAGAAACCTCTCGTGAAGATTTTTCCGTGATTTACCCAGGTTTGCTGAGTAGTGGTTGGACCCAACACTGGGCTGCCACTGATTCTTGCTTCGTCTTGGGTTTGAGTCTTCCTCCATTGGGCTCCTCATGGGCTCTCTATTTGTGACTTACAGTAGGCTTCTCCATCATTGGACCTCGTCTTTTACATGAAAACTCCTTATTATTCTCTCTTTTGCTCCTTTAGTCATCTAGATTTGTCCAATGCTTGATCTAAATCCTTCTAGATTGTATTTTTACCTTAAAAAGCATAAAAACATGCAAAAATGCATAAAAAGAATAAAATAACACAACCTAGGTCTATTAAATGCTCATAGATCAAATAAATAGAATTTATGTATAAACATATGAGAATATACTGAAGATGCATTAATACAAGGGGAAAATGAATAAAATAAATGAGTGATAAACCCTATAAATTGAGTGTCGTCAGAAATATCCCACACTTGAACTTTGCTTGTCCCCAAAAGTGAACTTACAAGGTCAACAATAGCACGTGAGACTCCTAGCCACATCAATATGCAAGAACATCAGAGACTTTAACCCAAGCATAAAGAATTAACTATGCATTAGGCCACTCAAATCCCCACAAGTTGAATCTAAAATTAAGACCAAATTGGGACTAGACCGGGTCAAGATTGGACCGGATCAAAACCAGACTGTATCCAATTTAATCTTTGGTCCTTCTATTCCCCAAAAGATCGGATCGGGACCGGATCAATTCGGGCTAATTTAACCGCAAAGAACCGTATAGCCACCCTTAATCGGTATGATTGACATGATCGATTTATGGCCTCTACGTAAAATGATGTCGTTTTAGTGAATTTATTTATTAAAAAATTAAATCGTTTATTTTATGAGTTTTTATTTGTTGGATTCAAGTATAAATATTTAAGTATTAAAGTCAAATGTTGTATTTAAACATAACTATTGGTAATTCTATTTGCAATGTCCTTTTTATTTAAATATGAATATGAACGGTAAGTAAATTGTTTTCACATATGATTTATATATGATTAAATTTATTTGATGTTAGTGGGTTTCACATTTCTACATATTTTTGTTAAACTGGCATGAATCGACACAAACCAATTGTATCACCGGTAGAAGTTAGAACCATTCCACTTAGGGATAACAATGGGTCGGGTCGGGGGCGGATAATGCATATTTGTACCCTACCCAAAGTAGTTCTTGTTTTACCAATACCTATACCCACATAAGAATCGAGTAGAAATCAAAAGCATACCCATACCATGTGGATTTTGGGTATCCACGGTTATTCATGGACAATAATTCTCTTTATAACTCCAACCAACATGTTAACATTCACATGTATACTCACATTACATAAGTGAAAAAGTACAACAATAAATCACGAGAATGAATAAAATTAATTAAAACAACAAGATTTTATGAAAACATTATATTTGTATGATAAATATAAATAAATGTTAAGAAAAATAATAATCATTTCTAGACAAATTACATATGAATGTGCATAATCGGTTAGTTCGGGTTGGATAGTGTAAAAAGTAATTACCATGCCGACCCATTACCTGCAATATTCAATTTTGGGTTATCGTATCCAATAAAAATGTTCTATATTCGATTTTTAACCTACCCGATTATATTGAATTTGTACATGTATCCATGATTTCAGATATTTTTGCTCTAGCTAATTCCACTTTATAAACGAGACAGAGGGATGGACCAAATGGGAACCGGCCCAAGTTCACAAACAAACTGCTAGATTTGACCATTCAGGTAGATCCAAGTGTCAGAAACAAACCATAAATACTCTTCTCCCTCAAAGGAGTCCGCTCCGATTTCCCGCTCAAGCTCTCCCACAGTCCCACTCAAGCTCGCTGCTGGACCTCCCCAAATCTATCTGCCTCAGAATTCTTGCTCGCTGCTCGCCTGCTCGACCTCCTCGAATCTATCTCCCTCAGAATTCTTGCTCTCCTGAACCATACCAGGTGAGCAACGAAACTTATGCTTCTGTACCGTTTCTTCCCGTCGATTCTCTCTTAGTTTAGTTCTAAACCTTAGAGAAATTCTTCCATGAGTTTTGGTATTCCTGGTTCCTGCAAAAATTTCCCCGTCGAATGCTTTAGTTTCCTATTTCGTTTGTATTCAATTCAGTAGGATAATGGAGATGGTGAGTTCTTGATCATCCTTCCTGCCGATCTCCTCAACCCTGAGGAATCGTATGGTGAGTTCTTGATCATCCTTCCCGCCGATCTCCTCAACCCTGACGAATCGTCCAACGGGTTTCCTATTTAGGTTTCTTTCTTCGTTGTTTTCCAGTTAGGTTTACGTTTCTGCTGGTAATTCATGCCCCTGAATCAGAATGGATTGCTTGATTTGATTTCCTATATAGATTTCTTTCTCTGTTCTTCTTGATTTAGGGTTATCTTTCTGCGGTTAATTGACTTGCTTCCTGCCCCTGGATAGAATGGAGGACACCGATGATTGGGTTGATCCAATTGTGGATCGGACACTCCTGCTCGTTGGGGAATCTGGGAGCGGCAAGAGCTCTCTCGGTAACAGAATTCTCGGTCAAGAGTCTTTCGCCTACAAGAATCAGTACGGGTCGGTCACCACATGTTGCGAAATCAAGGAAGCATATCTGTCAGATACCCTTCGATGCCAGATAATTGACACCCCTGGTGTTGTTTCTGGAGAGGATGATGCGCTAAAAGAGATTGGAACGGCCTGCTTTCAGGTCAAACGTGGTGTACATGCGGTTCTTCTGGTTATGTCCGTGCGAAACAGATTGGAGGAGACAGGCATAGTTGATATGCTAGCGAGGTTGTTTACACCGAAGATAATGGAGTATGTAATTGTGGTGTTCACGGGAGGAGATCTGTTGGAGAAAGAGGGTCGAAGTTTGGATGACTATCTCGGACGGGATTCTGCTGAACTACAGAAAATTCTCACACTCTGTGGTGGTCGAAAGGTGCTCTTCGACAATAAGACTGCCGATAAGGTTAAGCAACGTTTCCAAGTGCGGCAGCTTCTTGGTATGGTTAGCAAACTAGAGGTGCAGCCTTACACGTTCAGCACGCTGTTTGATGAACTCCAGTTGCAGGTATGCTCCTTAATTATAATTTGAATGAACCATCTGCAGCTACCCTCTATAGTGTGGAACTTCATATTTTTATATTGGGAATTGCAGAATCGCAGTCCGGCCGTAGGAGACTTGTCCCCTGAAACAGTAAATCTCTCTTTATCTCATTTCCTTCCCGTGTTGCCCACCTGTTTTCTTTCTATACAAAGCTAATCTAATCTATGTTTGGTTGTTGCCGTCTTTCAATACAAAGCTAATCATTTTATAATTCTTGCTGGTTGCAGGAAAAGGTGAATGCTCTGATTGATCAAGCATATCAGGGGGATACCTCTTGCTTTAAGGAACCAAACAATGAAAGCATGGCCGCAATGGTACTAGTTTACTACTGCTGCTTCTTATGCTCACTTACTCGATCAAAACTCCCAAATATTTTTGTGAATCGTGTCATGCAGGTGGACAAGAAGCTACAAGATACTATGGTGATGTTTAAGAAGGAAATAATGAGTGAAGTTGAAGCACGGAAGAAGCTGCACTCTGAAATACAAAAATTAATAGCAGAAACGAAAGAAGCTGTGCGTCTACTGCAGCTCAAGGTTGACACAGTTGTTGATGAAATCAAGGAGATTCGGAGGAAGAGCGCGAAGCAAGGTTGTCGATTTATGTGAAGCGAAGGACAGCCAGAATGGAGCTACTAAGCTTTTGCTGATCTGTTTTCTATTTGAGCACATGTAGTGACATTTGAGGACAATGTCTGTTTTGATCTATCTTTTGCAGCCATGCATGGCTATGAGACATCTCATTACATGATTGATTACATGTGTTCACCTATGACACTTGTCTTTGCCTTGTGTTCACCCTCATCTACTGCTTTTTTTACAAATACAGTTCACCCTCCCATTATCTTTTATTATTAACCGTTTCACATTTCTTTTAGGTTTTATGTATTGAAACCAAAGTTGTCAAACCAATTCATACCGTTATATCGGTTTAGGTTTAGGTGGAATAGTACGACAAGTGGTACAAATCGATATGTGCCAGTTCATGCCAGTTTAATAAAATACGACATTTCAAAAAAAAATAACAAATATTCATATTTAAATACAACATTTAACGTAAATATCTAAACGTTTGTACTTAATCTAATAAAGTACATATACTGTTAACTTTTATATTCATAAAATATTTTATGAACTTATATTTTATCAATTAAGTTTACTAAATGGCATCATTTTACTCAGGGGTCGTTTGGAGGTTGGGATTTCAAGCGATGTATTTATCCAATCCATGTAATGTCAAGATTAAGTCATTTTTTTTGTTAAATTTATGACTGAATACATATATTACCTTTTTCTAGGCCCAACTACAATCACTCAAAATGAGTGATTGTCAATCTCTACCAAAAGGTGAGATTGTGACCAAATGATTGTTTATCATCTACTTTTTAATTTATAACAAAGCGTAATCTAAACCTCCAAACAATGTATTTTTCAAATTCATGCATTTCACCAATACATCAAATTACAATATACAAATTGATTAAATACTTCAATTTGGAGAATCCCAACCTCCAAACAACCCCTTAGAGTTCGTAAATTGATCATATCAGTGATGTATACGCCGATTTTATAACCGACACTGGTTGAACCAAGTTCAATCGACCGGCATCCCATCGGCATGACAACTATGATTGGAAATTTCCATTATTAAGATGGGAACTCGGTTTTCTATGGTTACATATTTTCATATGTTGGTAATGTCGCAACTGTCCCTTCAGGGTTCGGGTCGCGTTCGCTTTTTGGAGTCGCTATCGATCTTACTTGGAGGGAATCGAACACTCTTCGATAGGCTCTAACCTTAGAGTCAGAACCGAGGCTTGGTCTGTGATATAGAAATCTAGGTTCGGGAGTACAATTACGTGTGGGGAAGTTAAGCAACACCCCCACAACGCCCTAAATCGGTACTACTTAAGCAGATAAGTTTATACACGAGTCGGGTGTATTTTTAGTAACAAATTTATATTTTTAGGGTCCCACTAGACCATTAAATAATTTTATCTTATTAATTTACGATTTAATTATATGCCCACTGACGTACAATTTAAAGATAAAGTTGGTTGATTAGTTGGACTCGAACCTTATCGGTTGTCTACGTACCCATAACACGCGATCGAAGTCCACGTAGTTCGTCAAAACTTTGATAAATTTAAATATAACTTTTACCACATTCCACAAATCGTGATTCTTGTATTAAAGATTTTGTTAATAAAATTTAAATTAATTATTTTTAAGTTGTGAAAAGATAACATAAAGATTTCATTTATTAGGAAAAATTTTGATGTATTAGAAAAAGAAATGGGATCAACCTTATCCGCATTCAAAATTTCGTATGAAGAACAGTTGCCCTCTCCCTCTCTCGACACAAACCACCTATGGTCGTAACTATGACGACGGCTAGAAAAGACGACCTGAATCGACTTCAATCAACTAGGGACATGTCGATCTAGATGAAGTTTTTGCCTGCATGTTATTTTCTTTCGCTTTATTTGTTGATTTTGAGGAGTTTTAGGGTTCTAATCGCTTTTGATTTGTGATTTTTGTGGGTGGGTGGGTGGGTGGGGGGGGGGGTTTGGATCTGGATAAGCAGAAAGAAAATCACCGCTGCCAGCAAAGACGGCGATGACCGAAGAGATAGCACGTCGGAGGCAGAATTACAAATCCGTCGGTGATGGTGAGTGAATCCTAGGCGAGTTTCATGAGTTGCATGTTCCGATTTCTGGATTTTTGGAGTGGCCAAGGTTCTTACCTCGTTTTGATTTTTGGATTTTTTTAATTGTAGGCTTCGAATCTGACTGAGGCTAAAGGGGTTTGTAGAGGATCATAACCCTGAGAATTACACACAAAGAACTGGAACCACCCTTGATGAGAAGAACTACAAGTCCCAAGAGAAGAACCATGACCTAAAATTGAAGAGCAACCACAAAAGAAAAACAACGCAACCAACGGAGGTGACTACGGACTATGATGGACGATCTTCGCAAGCAAGAGCCCCCAAAGTGAAACTACCATATGCTCCCACCGTACATCAAAGGCAACTTGGTATTCCAGAGCCGATTTCTATCTTTTCTTTCTTTACCTTCTATTTTATTCAACTTTAAACAATACTTAGTGTGTGTAATAATAGATATGTTTGTGGTAGATTAGTTTATAGATTTTGTGTATGGATAACCCCTTCTTCCTCTCTTCTGAGTGTGCTTGAATGTCAAATCTATAGATCAATGAAGACGTACACTTGTTCACTTTCTTCAATCCACAAACCCTTATGGTAACACTTATGAACCCTACCTATAGCTTCCATCAGGACAATGTGTTCCTCAAGTGTTGAGGGATGTGCATGCATGTCTTACAATTTCATGATGAATGTCGTAGTCGTTAGCTACCTCTTTATGATGATGCATGTAAGACATTTATGGTTATGTGTGGGAGTGTATGTTTTCGATTGAATGGGTTTTGTGTGGATTGAATGACTTATAGTTCTTGCTTGAAATCTAGTCATTAGTAAAAAAAAAAAATTCAAATTTAAGGGTTTCAAACACCTTTTCCTACCCACCTACCTAATCATTATGCTCTTAATTGTTAGATAATTGTGATGGTGTGTGTTATAGAGAATAGTGTGCTGCTATAGAGTTTATAAGTAATGAAGGGATTCACTTCCATTTTCTCTTGTTTGTTTTGATACTGTTTACTATCGAGATTAGGACATGTGTGCATGACTCTCTCCCCAAATTTTGACTCCAAAAAGTTTTGCAAAAAGGTGCTCCAATTTGAAAAATATCTTGAAATGAGTGTTCTCACGTAAGAGGCAACCGAGGCATAGTGTTTGAGTTAAGTCGTCAAAGAGATTTTCTCTTGGTCCAGAGTGGCATTTAAGGATCTGTCTAGTGCGATGGCGTTCAAAGATTGTGGCCTCTAGAGGAAGTTTATGGTCGCGATCCTGAGTCCCTTGACCGGGATCTTGCCTGCATTTGCAAAACTCTTTGAATAGCGGTCTCCTCCCCTTGTATAGAGTGACTTTTGCTATAATATTTATTTTGGATTGGGGTTAGAGAGAGAAGTAGAATGTTGGAGAAGAAGAGGAGAATAAGAAGTGAATGAGAGCTTTGGAGGAGGATTTTTCAGCCCTAGAAGACCTTCTTTCTAATTTCTTCCCCTCTATTCATGTCCCTTCTTCCCCCTTCATGTTATTGTTCCTCATGGTACTTTGGGGTTTAGTCCCCTAACCCTAACCTTTGGGTTTGTTATGTAATTGGATATTTTGGCTTGATTGCGGATGATTATGAACCTATTTATCTATCTCTATTTATGCTGGTTCTTTTTACACATCAATTATTATGGGGTTGTTTATATCCCATATGCCCTAGTTGCAACTTAGGTGGTAGGGGATTTATCATTCTCTTTCTTGTGATTTATGGATGAATTATGTTTGCCAAGACTTTTTATGCTACATCTATGATTATTAAGCTTTGGACTTGTCTCTCCGTATGTTATCTAAGATTGCCTAGTTAGGGTTTGATCTAGGTTATGTGTGGATTGAGAGGTCTTGGTATGATTGGTTTGGATGGTTGATCAAGGAGTATAGTATGATGGATGAGGTGATCGTGCGCCTGCCTACCAGGCGTCCACCATGGCAATGCTAGGGCATCGAGTGAGTGGCCATCGACTTAAAGACCTAGTGTGCGGATGGGTAGAACCCATTTAGAGGAGATAAGTTATATCCCTGCATCGTGAAGGTAGCCGAAATGACATTGGGCTAGTGGATCGGTGTAGGAGGTCCTTTGGTTGCATGACCATTGAGACAATCCCCATATTAGCGACCTTCGCACCTCTATTACCATGGATTGTCATTTTATAATTTTGCATGTTATCACCAGGGTTTAGGGCAAGGGAGGCACCCTAGGTACCTCTTTTGTCCTATTTCCCTCTCGTTTATTAATCTCCAACTATCCGCCTGCTAAGTAACATGTCGATTAGATAACAACCGAGGCTAAATAGTTTAGGATACTGTGACCCGTGGAATACAGCTGAGCCACTTTACTACATCGCGATCATTTGTTATATGTGTCATTGTTGAGATAGAAGTGAGAGTGCATCATACAATTTTAAAGCTTTCACCATCAGGGGCCGTCAGAAGGAATTTAGGAGGTGGACAAGGAGTGGCGACGATGGAGGAGGAAGCTATAAATTTGAATTTCTCTAATTTGGGCTTTGTTGTGTAAATCTGTTTCATAACAAAATTAAAACCAAACTAAACATGTATTTTTTCTTGGTTTCCATAACTACTAAAAACACAACATAACACATAAACAAATAACCATATTAAATGGGGTCTAAGATCATCAGCCAACCTGAATTAATATTTTTTTGTGCTGGATTTTCTTCTTTTCCAAGGCCTCCTTGTCGACTTAACTTGAATTTAATAAAAAAATTATAATTTTTTTATTAGATAGTTTGAATGATTTGTTAGAATTTTTTTATGATGGTTGATATTGATTTGATTGTTCATGGTTAGAATGATAAAATGTAGTCCTAAATTAGTATATTATATCTTTTATGTTATAACGCACGAATAGTTCTATCAACGATTAATATACGGTTCTATAACAGTTAACCATTGAACCATAAATCACTAAATTTTTTAGTTCAACATCTGATCTGGCTATGAAAAAATAGCATATTACATGTATATCGCAGCTTGAAATTGAAATGGACAAAAAAATTGAGAAAAAAAATCTTGACCCATATGTATAGAAAGTTACAAAACACTATAAAACATGCATAAACAACATTCGAGTAAAATAGAATACACTATTTATACAAAAGAAATTTAGTCTCCCTCTTCGATACACAAGGTTTTTGAACTTTTCCGTCCAGAATAGAACAAACGTATATTTTCTGGTGTACCAATACTTGAAACCTCAAAAATTTACGAACATCGAGAAGTCACACGACTCTGTTTTCTTTATGCGTTTGTAGAGATTAAATTCAATGTAGAAGAAAAACTAATTTTCTTTCTTTCGACGTTGAATTTCTTTAAAAAACTTATGTATGAAGGACTGTGTGTGAAGGGATGTGACTCTTCGGGTGGGTATAACACACGTAAACATTTAATGATTCATTAAAAAGTTTACAAACATTGCATCATTCGGCTCATGTTAGTTTTTCTGATTGGTTTCCAACCCCATATAATTTTGGTTCGACTCGATTTGGATTGGTTACACACAATCTAACTAATTATGGACATATTAAAAATTCGACTGATTCGAGGCCACACATTCTCACATCTCATGTTCCTTCCCCTATTATTCTTATTCAAACGGTTCAAAATCCTAATATTATGTTCTATTTACTTTGAGGTTTTGATGCTATTATATATTGTAATTAAAATAGTATTTTATGAAAACTATAGCTATTACTTGAATGAGGGCCCAAATTTCTGTTATCGTTCGCATTTCATGAACGACCTGGTTATGATTTCATACAATTTAATACCAGGACAAGAAGAAACCACAGGTTTTTCTTCTTCTCACAGACCTGCTTCTTATCGAGGCGTCGTCGTTCAGCAACATATGAAGAATCCCGTAGCCACGTGTCGAATGGAGATTGGCGAGTCATCTACCAATAGGAGAGCTCCTTTTGCAACTGTCTAAAGCGACCCTTTTTACTGTTTGTTTGTCTTCTCTGTTTTTCCTTGTTTTCACTACTTCATTTCACCAGCACATCTGGATGTCTCAATTGTATCAGACTATATATATTAATGATAAGAAGGGGGAGAGGGTAAGTTGCTTTCCCAAAACCCTATTTTGGCCAAACGTTGTTAATTGTTATGGTATCAGAGCCTGGTTAGGATTTTGAACCCTGACCTTGCTCATCCACCTTCTTCTCTTCTTCTTCTTTTCTGCAGTTTTTCTGCAATTGTTGAGCTCAGCCAACAATGGCTACACAAGCTACCAACGATGACACCAACACTGTCATCGATCCTTCTGCATCCACAAACACAACCACCAATCATCTTGCTACTAGGTACCCGCTCTCATATCTCTATTACCTCCATGGGTCTGAGCAGCCAGGGCAGATTCTGGTTCCTCAAAAGCTCACTCCTCACAACTACAATGACTGAAGCACCACTATGATCGACGCACTTGCATCCAAAAACAAGTTAGGTTTCATAGATGGAAGCATCCCCAAGCCAGAAGCGGGAGATGCGATGGCCTGGCCCTGGACAAGCTGCAACAGTATGGTCAAGAGCTGGATCTTACAGTCCGTTGATGAGGTAATTGGAAAGAGCGTGCGAAGTATCCAGACTGCCGCTGAGGTATGAAAAACCTAAAACTCAGATATGCTCAGGAGATTTGATTAGGATTGTGGAATTGAAAGAACAACTGTGTACCCTGAAGCAAGGGAGCAGAACATTGTCTGAATATCATACTGACTTGATCACGATCTGGGAAGAAATGAAGCTCCTGAAGTCTACTGAGTCAAGCAATGGAGTCTCCAACCCTACAAACCAGAATACCAACCTTCCAGCACATTCAACAGCAGCTTTTATCAGTAAGCAATACAATGATGCAGGCAAGTATACCTTATCGATCTTACCTCATGATTCACACACTAATGAGGAAGTTTGGATACTTGACACTAGCGCCTCAAATCACGTCATATGTGATGCCAAGATGTTTGCCAAAACCAAACCAGTGAACAATGTACAAATTAAATTGCCAACAGGTCACACAGTAAAGGCTACACGAATTGGATGTGTACAGTTCTCAAAAAATCTGTTATTGGAAGATGTGCTGTGTGTTCCAAATTTCAGTTTCAATTTGATGTATGTGAGTAAATTGACCAACAAGAGCACTCTATGCTTAACTTTCTTTTCTTGTTTTTGTTTCATTCGGGATATGTCGAAGATGCAAATGATTGGTTCTGCTGAGCTTCACCATGGTCTCTACAAAATGGATAGGAGTCATGTCAATAGTCCTATAAAGGTTGTTGCCTCAAGCACAACTTTCAATCTGTGGCATTATAGGTTAGGTCACATTTCCCAGTCTAGAGTTCCTTTTTTCAAAAGAATAGATCCCAGTATAGATATAGAACACAACAACAGTTGTGATGTATGCCATTTCGCCAGGCAAAAACGTTTATCTTTTCCTGTAAGTCAAAGTACTACTACAAAGGCTTTTGAACTGCTCCATGTTGATATATGGGGTCCATTATCACATTTTTCTCATGATGGTTTTCGCTACTTCCTCACTATAGTAGACGACTATAGTCGATTAACATGGGTCATATTGATGAAACAAAAGTCAGAAGCCAGACCCCATCTTGTTTCATTCTTTAACTTGGTAGAAACACAGTTTTCAACTAAAGTTAAAAGGCTTCGCAGTGACCAAGGAAATGAGTTTAACATGCCTGAATTTTTCTCTAAAAAGGGTGTCATTCGTGAACTATCTTGCGTTGAAACACCTCAACAGAATTCTAAGGTTGAGCGCAGGCATCAACATATATTAGCAGTTGCCAGAGCCCTTAAGTTTCAGGCAAAACTACCATTAGAATTTTGGTCAGACTGTGTTAAACATGTTGTCTTCTTAATAAACAGAACACCATCACACATTCTAGGGGATCTTTCTCCCTATGAACGGTTTCATGAGAAACCTCCCGACCTCAGTTTTCTCAAAGTATTTGGTTGCCTATGTTTTGCATCCACTCTTCCCAGTAATTGAACAAAGTTTTCATCCAGGTCTAGGAGGTATATTTTTCTAGGCTACACTACTGGGATCAAAGGTTATAGGCTATATGATCTAGAAAATCATGATGTTTTTCATTCACGTGATGTCATTTTTCATGAGTCAATCTTTCCTTTTGATAATTCTCACACCACTAGTTCTCCTGCATCTACTCCCAGTGTCCCAATCATGACTGATGATGATCCAACTTACATACCATCAGTTCCTCTTCCTCCTCCATCTTCACCACAAGTTGATTCTGCCTTTGAGGATGATGGTGAGAGTCCACCAGAAACTCCATCTTCTATCCATCTTCCTTCAAGTCCTGGCACTCCTCTTGCTTCTAATGAAATAGGATCCCCTCGAGTTCTTCCCCCTCGAGTTGTCAAACCACCTAGCCATCTGAGTCATTATGAATGTGAGAACTTGGTCACTCGCAGATCCCAGTTATTTGCATCTCAGACTTGTCCCACAGAATCAAGGAAAGAAAGGTATCCCATTGATTCTTGTCTCTCCTACACTAAATTATCACCTGCCCACAAGCATTTTGCGTTATCCATTTCTGCTCATACAGAACCAGAATCTTATGAGCAAGCAGTCAAGTATGAATTCTGGAATGATGCAATGCAGTCTGAAGTCCTTGCATTGGAGAATAATGGCACTTGGACCATTGTATCCCTTCCTCCAGGCAAGAAGAAAATAGGCTGTAAATGGGTTTACCGGATCATATACCTATCCACAGGTGAAATTGAAAGATACAAGGCACGCTTGGTTGCCAATGGCTTTACTCAAACTGAAGGTATAGATTTTCAGGATACTTTTGCTCCTGTTGTGAAAATGACAACAGTCAGATTGTTCTTGGCAATTGCAGCTGTTAGAAACTGGTTCCTACACCAATTACACATCAACAATGACTTCTTACATGGGGATTTAGACGAGGAAGTGTAAATGGCCCTCCCCCTGGTGTTTTTGGCCCTCCCAACATGCCTAATCCAGTTTGTAAGCTACACAAATCTCTTTATGGCCTTAAACAGACCTCTCGGGGCAGTGGTTTGCCAAGCTCTCTGACAGTTTATCTACTCAAGGTTATAAATCCAGTCCTGCATATCATTCTCCCTTCACGCGTGTCACCGATACTTCCTACACTGCCATTTTGATTTATGTTGATGATCTCATTGTGGGGTGGGGGGGGGAATGACATGACTGAGATTACAAGGATCAAATCCTGTCTTCATCAGCAGTTCAGTATAAAGGACCTTGGTGATCTTAAAATTTTCCTTGGACTTGAAGTGGCCAGAACCCCTAAGGGTATTCACCTCTCACAGAGGAAGTATGCATTGGAGTTACTCACAGCAGCAGGACATTTAGGTGCCAAACTAGTGACAACTCCCATGGATTACAAAGTTCACTTAAGTGTTGATGATGGTAGTGACAAGGTTGATGCCATAGCTTACAGAAGCTTGGTTGGGAAGCTTATCTACTTGACCACCACTCGTCCAGACATTAGTTTTGCCACTCGGCAGGTTAGTCAGTTCATGAGTGCTCCTTCTGTCCTTCATCAGAAAGCAGTCAACAGAATCCTTCATTATGTCAAGAAGAATCCAGGTTATGGTTTGTTCTTCCTTGCCACTTCTCCTTTGACAATCAAAGCCTTTAGTGATTCTGATTGGGGTGATTGTCCAGACACTAGAAGCTCTATTACTGGCTACTGTGTTTTCCTTGGTGGTTCTCTGGTTTCTTGGAAATCAAAGAAACAGACAACAATTTCACGGTCATCATGTGAAGTAGAATATAGAGCCCTAGCCTATGCTACTTGTGAAGTTCAGTGGCTCTTATATCTTCTCAAGGATTTCCAGCTCCCTCATCCTCACCCAGCCAATCTCTATTGTGACAGTCAATCAGCCATTTATATTGCTGAAATCCTTCATTTCACGAGAGGACCAAGCACATTGAGTTAGATTGTCATTTGGTTCGTGAAAAACTGCTTCATGGCATCATCAAACTCTTTCATGTATCTTCTGATCACCAGCTTGCTAACCTGTTTACTAAAACCTTGTCTCCTGCCTTGTTCACTGGTCTCCTTTCCAAGTTGGGAGTACTCAACCTGTACCCTCCAGCTTGTGGGGGGGGGGGGGGGAGTGGGGGGTAATAGCATGACAAGAAAAAACCACAGATTTTTCTTCTTCTCACAGACCTGCTTCTTATCGAGACGTCGTCATTCAGCAACATATGAAGAATCCCGTAGCCACGTGTCGAATGGAGATTGACGATTCACCTACCAATAGAAGAGTTCCTTTTGCAACGATCTAAAGCGATTCTTTTTACTGTTTGTTTGTCTTCTCTGTTTTTTCTTGTTTTCACCAGCATAGCTGGATGTCTCAATTGTATCAGACTATATATATGAATGAGAAGAAGGGGAGAGGGTAAGTTGCTTTCCCAAAACCCTATTTTGGCCAAACGTTGTTACAATTTGTTGTTAGCCTTTGATTAAACAACATGCTAAAAATGTCCAAGGCCCATTCCTCCATACCAAAAGCCTGCAGTTGAGTAAGAGTGAGAGAGGCGTACCAATTACGACCCGGCCCAAGTTAGCAGCATAACCAACCTCTACAGTAGACCCCGCTGCAGCCTTCCCTCTCCCGCAGTCCCGCTTAAGCTCTCCTCGACTGGAGTTCACCAAATCGTCTACCTCTGAAATTTTTCTCGCGAACCAGACGAGGTGACCGACGCAACTCAAACTTCTGTTCTGTTCCGTCCCGTCGATTCTCGAGTTGTCGAGTTTTACTCCTTGAGAAACTCTTCCAGGGTTTTCGGATTCTAGATAATCTCTTGTCTCGTAATTTCGATTCTCAACCCTAAGGAATCCTCCCAGGTTTTCGTGATTTCTTGGATTACCTACTCTATTAGGATTTTCGTTTTGCTGCAGCGTTCTTGTTAGGTTTCTTTTAGGGTTACGTTACTGAATGGGCATCGTTCTTTTATATTTATAAGTCTCATTAATTAACTTACCTCATGCTCTAGGTTTGCCAGAATGGTGAAAACGTATTCAAAGCAAGGTGTGAGAGTTCAGAATCCGGATCAGAATCAGAAAACGCTTGTGCTAATTGGTCGAAGTGGTAACGGGAAGAGTGCACTTGGTAATTGCATTCTTGGGAGGAATGCTTTCCCTTCCGAGGCTAGTCCTTGTGGTGTTACCCTTAATTGTGCGTTGGAGGAAGGTCTGTTGCCAGATGGTGGGATGCTCAGAATTATCGATACTCCTGGTACGAAGCTGGATATTCATATCTCGGTGCTTTTTCTTTTGATGTCCTGTTTAGCTGCATATTATGATGATGCCTGCTTTCTCCCTATTGTTAGAGCTTTAAATTGATAGGAGTTATTTCTTGGTAGGACATTTTGGTCACTCGCTCAAGTCTGATGTAGTCGATAGCGAAATTCGCAAATGCTTTGAAATGGCGAAAGATGAGATCCATGCCCTGATTCTTGTACTCTCTGTGAATAATCGCTTCACAAAAGCGGAAACTGAAGGAATTCTAGCTCTAACGTCCATATTTGGGTGGAATATGTATAATTCCCTGGTTGTGGTCTTCACCGGTGGGGATGATCTTGAAAGAGACGGTCAAACTCTGGACGACTTTCTAGGGCCTGGTCCCCCTGAATCTTTGCAGGTTAATTTTCAACTTTCTTATTGTAGCATTTTCTGGAGTTTATTGCTTCGGTAGACTAGAAATGATTATTTGTACTGGTTTCCTGCAGATCCTTCTCAACTCTTGTGATAATCGATTCATGGTGTTTGACTGCAATACCTTAGATGAGAATAAGAGAAGTGTTCAGCTCTCGAAGCTTCTGAAACTTGTAGAAATTGTCACTAAACGGAATGGTGGAAAACCATTCGGCCGACAAGCATTCTCTCCGGTGCGTGTATGTCTCTTTTTCTTCGCACAAAAACTTCAGCCCTATGATGTTGTACTTAATCGGTTATTGGTATTTGTAGAACCTGTTTCTTAAGAGGGATGATGATCCATCTGCGGTTGTTTATGGGAATTCTTGGGAGAAGGCGAACAATCTGAAAGAAGATACAAATAAATTGAATGAAGAACTGCTAAAACACATGACTGAAAAGGTATATTTCTCTCTTCCCTGTGACACTTACTGACTTTGGGGCTATTTTCCGAATGTTCCAGGTCTTTCTGTGAACTCTTTGCCGGGAAGTGATTAATTTGAAAAAGAAAATGTATCGATTTTATGAAAAGCTGCTACAACGCTTGACTAATGATGTATATTTCCCTCGTCCTTGTGATACATTGCCACATTTGGAGCTATTGCTCTAATATTTTAGATATATTGTTCAGCATCGTACCTATGCAAGCAACTAATCGTGTTGAATTTTTGGACAAGAAGGTAAAGGACTTTGTGGATGAGCTGGAGACGCAGCTAGAGCGCCTGAAGGAAGATTTGCAGAAGCTAGAGGATTATTTTAATTCTGCTCGCTCCCAGTTAAACAAGGAACTTGATAAGCTTGGACAGGATATTGGGAGTGCTCAAAGGGAAATCAAGGAGCTCAGCGTGAGGATGCAGAGACGTGGATGTTCAATCCTCTGATGGGACAATGGGACCTGGTGGAGAAGCAATGATCTGGATTTCAGTTGTGGTGCATTATGACTTCAGAAATATAGGGGCTTTATATGCTTTTGGTGTGTTGCGTCAATACATGGTTTCTATATGGTTTAGTGAGGTTGTGGTCTATCTTGTTTGCCTAACCGCCCCAATGGATCATTGGATACTTGAGAAAACAAAACGAAGTAGATGAACAGAGTTGTAAACATTACACCAATGTTTTAGAAACCGTGTCTACGGTCGGACTGTGTATACCAAGTACAGGATCCCAATTTTGTAGATGGTTTTAGTGTGTAAAACAGCTGAATCATGGATATTGGTCCACATTTTAGCGTGTAAGGTTTTTATAATTCTTGAGCACATCAGCAATATGATGTTTTCATATGATACTAGGGGGTTAGCCGCGCTATGCAGCGGCGCTTGAATGTGTTCTGGTTAGTTGTAGCGGCGCTTGAATGTGTTCTGGTTAGTTGTTTGCAAGCCCATTATTTGTTTAAAACTCCCTCATTTCATGTATATCAAAGTAGGAAAACCCTCTCAATTGGTAGCTAGGTTTTTTGGGTTAATTGTATGGTTGGTCACTGAGATTACAAAAAACGTCCAAGTTTGGTCACTCGAAATATTTAAATCCATTGGTGGTACTTCAGTTTACTGAAACCGTTCATGTTTGGTCACTCTCCATCCAACTCCGTTAACTTTTGCTGATGTGTCAGTCAACTCTCAAAGTTGACCGTTAACTTAGTGACGTGGCAAAAAAAATTTATTTAAAAAAAATAATTATATTTTCCACCTCATTATTCCATTCATTAAAAAATAAAATAATAAAAAACCTAATTTCTTTATTTTTAGAAAACGAGACTTGCTTCCCGCAATCTCTGCCAAATGAGAGAGAGGATGATTTATTGATTTACCCACAGTAGAGCCGCCGCCGCTAGATCGCTTATCACCACCCTCGCCCGACCCGGATCCGACATCCTCCTCCCCCGACCCGGCTGCCGGAGAACGAGCAGGTGATGAAGATGTTATTGTATTCTTATGTGTTACCAACGAACGATTGAGTTAATTAATTAATCGGTGATGATCGGAAGAATTGTTGTCGGCGATGATGGGTTCGATGAAATTGTTTTTGGAGTTGGGATTATAATAATGGAATGGATGGATTGGGAATTGGCAGGTGGTGGTGGTGGGGCACAGCGCTGGCGGGCTGAGCGTGACGGAGGCGAGCCACAAGTTCCCAAGCAAGATTCGGGTGGCTGTCTGTTAAAAGGTAATTTGCAATTGGTAATTAATCATCACCAAACTATGCCCCATGGCCATCAACTCAAAGAGACAAACACATTATCTCATGGGTTGAAACTATCTATCAAATTATATGCAATCCAACAAGTCCACATGGTGAGAAGATGTTTGAACATCCAAATAATGTAGATGATTTCCTACAGACACATCTCATGGCAGCAATTAATCAATGGTGGAAGGATAAGCTTACAATTATGTCAAGGAAAGATGGAGCCAAAATAATGTATACATGGACCTATGTAGTAATTGCCATTGATTGTTCTTTTTCCATATATATATATTGTACGTATGGGAGTGGAAGTGTAGTGTCAGAGAAAGAAAAAGAAAAGAAAGAAAGGCACAAGTGTGCCAAGTGCATCTTCTCTGATTGTTCAAAGCAATAGCCAAAAGTATAAGGCATTGTTTGTTTGAGTGTATTTTAAATCGAGTGATTAAACACCATATGTTTCCTTTGTGTTGATCCTAAATCATACCACATTTCCGCTAATCCCCAACAAATTTGGTATCAGAGCTAATACCCTTCTATCCTCTCAAAAATCCCCAAATTTCTAGCCTACCCAATTTTCTCAAAAAGCCATGGCAACAAATTCATCACACACCATGTTTGCTACATCATCAAATCAAATTCCCATTTTCGATGGAGAATTGTACGAGTACTGGAGTGCCCAAATGGAGCCTATTTTCATCTCTCAAGATCTTTGGGATATCGTCCAAGAAGGCTACGAAGATCCACAAGACGAGGATGAAGATTCCAAGAAACGAGCAGGCAAACAGACAAAGGAGTACAAGGAGAATGCCAAGCAAAATGCCAGCGCCTTGAGAATAATTCAGCAAGCAGTGAGCAAATCGATTTACCCGAGAATCTATGGCATCAAAAAGGCCAAAGAAGCTTGGTATGTCTTGCGTGAACAATTCCAAGGTTCTGAAAAGGCGATCTCCATCAGGCGACAAAGTTTATGGCGACAGTTTGACAACTTGATGATGAAGGAAACCGACACCATTAAAGACTTCCATTCGCGTGTGGCGGAGACAGTCAACCAGATCAAAGCCACTGGTGACGTCATGGAAGAAAGAAAAATTGTGGAGAGAATTCTCCGCAGTTTGTCATCAAAGTTCGAGCATATTGTTGCTGTCATTGAAGAAACCAAAGATTTGGCAAATCTACCAATGAGCGAGTTGATGGGCTCACTTGTAGCACACGAGCAAAGAATGAGTCGCTTCACCAAACCGCCATTGGAGCAAGCTTTCTCGTCAAAAGTCAACATGACGGAAAGTAAATATGCCAAATCGGAGCAAGGCCAGAGAGGGGGAAACTCACAAGGAAGAGGAAGAGGAAGATCCAATTACAGAGGAAACAACAGACAAAATTATCAACAACAAAGATCGGGCTACACCGGCTCGAGTTGCATAATTTGCAAAAAGGCGGGTCATGCAACAAAAGACTGCAGATTCAAGTGCACCAAGTGCAGAATTCAAAACCACTCCCAGAGAGATTGCCGGTTCCAGAACAAGCAAGAAGAAGGCGAATCAAGCGGCACCAAAAATGAAGAAAGCAATATGGTGGCCTTATCATGCTTGAATGGTGAGCAAAAATCACAGCTTCCCTGGATGGTGGATAGTGGTTGCAGTAACCACATGACTGGAGATCTGGAGTCCTTCACCGACATCGATGACAAATACCGCTCTCAAGTCAAATTGGGAGACGGGAAGAAGCTAAAAGTGGAAGGAAAAGGCACAGTTGTTGTATGCACAGAAGAAGGTAACAAAACTCTCATCCGAGATGTTTTGTATGTTCCGGAGCTAACTCTCAATCTATTTAGCGTGGGACAACTGATGCTGAAAAATTACAAGCTATTGTTTGATAATGGCGTGTGCGAGATTATCAACAAAGCAGACAATTTCATGGTGGCCAAAGTCCCGATGACTTCCAACAGAATTTTCTCTCTTGCTATGTCACAAAATGGTGAAGTAGCATTCAAGAGTGAAAATCTGGATCAATCCTTCCTATGGCATCTCAGATACGGTCATCTCAACTTCAAAGGCCTCAAATTGCTGAGGCAGAAAAATATGGTGGTGGGACTTCCCCAAATCAACAGAGAAGACAAAATCTGCGAAGGGTGCATATATGGCAAAATGCATCGTTTGCCATTTCCAAAGACATCTTGGAGAGCAAAAGCGCCACTGGAGTTGGTACATGCAGACATATGTGGTCCAACTCGAACACAATCACTCAGCGGTAAAAGATACTTTCTACTATTTGTAGATGACTTCACCAGAATGATGTGGGTATTCTTTCTGGAGCAAAAGTCAGAAGCTTTTCCCAAATTCCTTCAATTCCAAGCAGTAGCTGAGAAGGAAAGTGGCCATCAAATCAAAACTCTCCGTACAGATCGTGGAGGAGAATTTATTTATACTCCGTTCATGGAGTATTGCCGCAACAACGGGATAAAAAGGCAGCTGACGGTTCGTTACACACCACAACAAAATGGCGTGGCAGAACGGAAAAACCGCACGATTGTGGAGATGGCGAGAAGTATGCTCAAAGCAAAAAAGCTACCCAACAATTTGTGGGCAGAAGCAGTCAACACGACAATTTACATCCTCAACAGATCACCAACCAAAGCAGTTCGGAACAAGACACCGATACATGCGTGGCACCACCGCAGGCCACAAGTGGATCACCTCAAAGTCTTTGGGTGCATAGCTTATGCACATATTTCTACCCCAAACCGAGACAAGTTTGACCAGAAGGGAGAGAAGCTGATCTTCACCGGCTACAGTGATGAATCCAAAGGCTATCGTCTTTACAACCCAGTAAAGAACAAAGTGGTGGTTTCCCGAGATGTGATCTTTGATGAGATGGCGGAGTGGAATTGGGAAAATCCAATTTCTCAATCTCCACCAAGTTATGAAATTCTGGAGGACTCAACAACTCCACAAGACACCAGCAACGACCTAGATCCAGTTGCTAGTCCAGAAAGAAATTCTGCACCTAGCCCAGAAGGAGACAACTTCAGAGACGTCGTAACAGACTCGGATTCACCTCCGTTGAGAACAAGGTCTTTGCGAGAAATTTATGAAACAAGTCATGTTGCATATTTTTCTTGTGAGCCTCAAGTCTTTGAAGAAGCAGCCAAAGATGAAGTTTGGAATGAGGCGATGGATGCAGAAATTTCCATGATCGAGAAAAACAAGACATGGGAGCTTGTTGATCAACCGGAGAGCAAGCCGGTTATAGGTCTCAAATGGATCTATAAGATCAAATTCAATGAAGATGGTACTATCCAGAAGTACAAAGCTCGACTGGTGGCAAAGGGCTATTCACAACAGCCCGGTATTGATTTTCACGAGACATATGCACCAGTAGCGAGAATGGAGACCATCAGAACAGTTCTCGCTCTAGCTGCTCAACTGGAGTTACCAGTATACCAGCTGGATGTCAAATCAACATTTTTGAATGGAGAACTGGAAGAAGAAGTCTATGTGGAACAACCACGAGGCTATGAGAAAAAAGGAGAAGAAGACAAAGTCTATCGTCTCCGAAAGGCTTTATATGGGCTAAAGCAAGCACCGAGAGCCTGGAACAGCAGAATTGATCGATATTTTCAGCAAAACGGATTTCAAAGAAGTCCGAGTGAAGCATCTCTCTACATCAAAAAGGGAGAAGGAAAAGATTTTCTAATGGTTTGTTTGTATGTTGATGACTTGATTTATACAGGTACAAATCAACATATGATCGAAGAATTCAAAAGTACCATGATGAAAGAATTCGAGATGACGGACTTGGGAGTCATGAAATATTTTCTTGGGATCCAAGTGAAGCAGTCACCTGGAGAAATATTTATTTCACAGGAGAAGTACACCGAAGATATGCTGAAAAGATTTCACATGGCAACATGCAAACCAATCTCAACACCGATGGCGTTAAACGAGAAATTACAAATCAATGATGGAGCTGAAAAAGTCGATGGAAAGCTGTACAGAAGTCTTGTCGGGTCACTCATTTACCTGACACATACCAGGCCGGATATATGTCATTCAGTAAGTCTTATATCAAGATTTATGAATGAACCTAGCAAACTTCATTTTGCAGCAGCCAAAAGAATTTTGCGGTATCTTCAAGGTACTAAAAAATTGGGCCTGACGTACAAGAAAGAAGCAGAAAGCAAGCTGACTGGATATACCGATAGTGACTGGGCAGGATCACTGGATGATCGAAAAAGCACATCGGGGTACATATTCTGCCTGGGTTCAAAACCCATTTCCTGGAGTTCAAAGAAGCATAAGACTGTGGCATTATCCTCAGCGGAAGCAAATTAAGAGGGGGTGTTAAAAGGTAATTTGCAATTGGTAATTAATCATCACCAAACTATGCCCCATGGCCATCAACTCAAAGAGACAAACACATTATCTCATGGGTTGAAACTATCTATCAAATTATATGCAATCCAACAAGTCCACATGGTGAGAAGATGTTTGAACATCCAAATAATGTAGATGATTTCCTACAGACACATCTCATGGCAGCAATTAATCAATGGTGGAAGGATAAGCTTACAATTATGTCAAGGAAAGATGGAGCCAAAATAATGTATACATGGACCTATGTAGTAATTGCCATTGATTGTTCTTTTTCCATATATATATATTGTACGTATGGGAGTGGAAGTGTAGTGTCAGAGAAAGAAAAAGAAAAGAAAGAAAGGCACAAGTGTGCCAAGTGCATCTTCTCTGATTGTTCAAAGCAATAGCCAAAAGTATAAGGCATTGTTTGTTTGAGTGTATTTTAAATCGAGTGATTAAACACCATATGTTTCCTTTGTGTTGATCCTAAATCATACCACATTTCCGCTAATCCCCAACACTGTCTACCTGGCCGCCACCATGCTCAGGCGCGGTTTCTGCACCGATCGCGACGTCCTCGATGTACGTTCTTATTGTCTCCTTCTCTTCTCTTCTCTTCTCTTCTCTTCTCTTCTCCACCCACCCACCTTCTTTTCCTGGGTGGAGGCTCGGGTGGCTGGTGATAAGCGATCCCAACAACGTCGTTCTGGCGGCGGTGGCTCTACTGTGGGTAAATCAATAAATCACCCCCTCTCTCATTTGGCAGAGACTGCGGGAAGCAAGTCTCGTTTTCTAAAAATAAAAAAATTAGGTTTTTTTTATTTTTTTATTTTTTAAAGAATGTAATAATGAGGTGGAAATATAAAAAAAATTCAAATAATTTTTTTTGCCACGTCACTAAGTTAACGGTCAATTTTTAGAGTTGATTGTCACATCAGCAAAAGTTAACGGAGTTGGATGGAGAGTGACCAAACATGAACGGTTTTAGTAAACTGAAGTACCACCAATGGATTTAAATATTTCGAGTGACCAAACTTGGACGTTTTTTGTAATCTCAGTGACCAACCATACAATTAACCCTAGGTTTTTTATACCACTACAACCTCTTTGCCTCATTCCGTGCTTCCTAGGGGTGGGCATTGGTCTAGACCGGATCGGATCAAACTCAAACGCAAGGGAATCGCGGTCTAATAGTAAAAGATATCTTAGAATCAAAGGCTAGATCAATAGTAAATTCGGTCCGCTTTGGTTCGGTATAAATGTCAATTTAGTCTATTTTCCTTCAGTATTTATAAAATTCATGGGACCAAGGACCAAACCGTATTATATTCGATTCGGTATAGTCCTATCCAAACATCTATTTGGTCCCGAGTAGTCTGATATGGACCAACCCATTGTCCACTCCTAATCCCTCCAGCTCTTGTTTTACATATTAAACAATCACGATCATTGAAGTTTGCTTCTCTATCCCTCACAAGAAGAAAAAAACTGAAAAGACAGCTTGATTCGATCTTCTTGGTCCAAACTAATCACTTCTAATATAATTCCACCGGCAAGTTCTCCTCTATTTGCTTATTTCATTCTGCTGACGGGGCGTGGACGATGAATTTAAATTGGAAGTCTAAGTTCCATCCCTCCAACTCCTTCCGTCTCCATCCTCTTGTCGAAATTGTGAGAATAAGTATGAATCTTACCTTTTTTATTTTAATTTATCAAGAACCACTTGATCTCAATAATTTGAGTTGTTGGGAGAGGTCTAATTATGAATTATATATCATTTACTTATACACCCCCTCAAACAAAAGCCACTCATACAGGCTTGGAGTTTGCACAGGTTCGGAGACAGAAGATATCTCAGTCACAAAAGACTCTAATACTATGTTAACAACCAATTGATCTATGATTCAATTATATATATACCATTTACTAATATTATCAAATTGAAAAGAAAGTGATATGAAATCCTCAAGTGTTGCTTCATGCCATGTTGTCGTCTCAATCAGATCCGTACATGGATAGATTTGGTGGCATGTAAGGGCTTAGAAGGATTTATCTCCCTCTTAATGATGGACGATATAGTTGTGGTCTCGGTCTGGTTTCTGGGTATGACTCATCTGGATTTGAACCTCTTATAATGCATTCAATTTGATGTCTACATGAGATTGCATTTCTGAGGATGGCGTGGACAATTATTTTTGAACCCCAAGATTTGAAAAATCTTTGGATTTTTAGCTTTGGACTTCGCATGCTCTCTATTATATTATAGTTTTTTTGAATGATTTCAAGCAGGCGAAATATTTATTCTTTATGGTGGTGGAGAGTATATGAATCGGGTTTATCACTCTTCCAATGGCAAAAAATTCATATCAACCACTTAAAAAACAAAATACTTCAAGTCAGTTTGACTTGCATGTCACCGATGAAGAAGAGATAATTAATTATGGTGGCTTATTTTGTTTAATTAATTTATCTCCTTTATTTTCAATTGGTAGAACTTGATTTGTTGTATAGTTTTTTTAATCGAGTTCTTAAATAGTCGAATAGAGAAGCAGAGATAATTAGGACAATTTTCTCTCCATCTCTAGCGAAAGAATCTCTCCTCTGTCCTTCTATTAGAAGAAACGATCTCTCGTCTCTCTTCTTATCTGCATGGTCCATGAAACCGTAACGGAGATCGTACCGGAAAGTCAGCGGCAAGGTATTTTCTTACAAAACTGTGGTTTTTTTTAAATACCGCCTACCGGTTTAGCCTCCGATACTGGTATTTTGTTGTTGAACCGCCGATACGGTATGATTTCATGGACCATGCTTATCTGTAGTTAGTTATCAGAATAATTGTTTCTAATGTAATGAGCTCATGCTATTAAAAATGGGCCACCAACTTCTACAAAATACATATAAAAATGGGCCAAAACCCTTTCTCCAGCGGCAGTCAGATGTCAATTATACTGTCCGGTCCGGTTAAATTGAACCAAATTGATCCGGACCCAGTCCGGTGTTTTTGGGAATATAAGGACCAAAGATTATATTGGATACAGTCCGGTTTTGATCCGGTCCGGTCCCAATTTTATATTGATTTTAGGTGTTGGGGGTCTCTTATCCGGTCTTTATCCGATTTTTTTACCTCAAATCTAAGCCCGAATTTGAGATTGCATTGTTTGCTATCCGGTCCCAGTCCGGTCCGGTTCGGATTATACGATCCGATTTCGGGTAAAACCAAACAGTCCGAGACCAAATAGCCAGCCCTAATCTCTTATGCTACAGTAACACTATTATAACTTTAATTAGTATGAGGATAGGTCCACATTTTCTCGTCGTCATTTTTGTTTCTCGAACTTTCTTTCATATGCATTTTCTCCTACCTTAAATCCCTCACATCTTGCAAACTCATCATTCAACTAACAAAGAGAAGTTTACTTAAATGCGAATTGGGTAGAATGCTCTTGACGGAGGAGATCTCCTGGCGGCAAAAGTCTCGGGAATTGTGGCTCCATGCTAGGGACACTGCGTTTTTTCGCCGGGTGGCCAATAATAATGGCAAGAGAAACAAGTTCTAGAGTTTGAAGGTTGACGGAGTGGTCGTGCAAGATTTAGAGGAGTTGAAGCAAGCTTTCGTGAATTTTTTCCTTGATAGATTTATCGAAACCAACGACAACAGACCTATTCCAGCAAATTTCAAGGACTTTTTTAGACTAGAGGAGAGTTACGTACCAATTGCCAATTCCTTTACTGAAAAGGAAATTTGGGAGGCGTTCAGTTCCTGTGGCGACGACCAGGCGCCTGAACCTCATTGCTTTGCCTTAAATTTCTACAACAAGGCGTGGAACATCATCAAACTTCAAACATGACCTTGTTAAAGCCATGGACGAGTTCTACTTTACTGGTGTCTTGCTGTTGGAAATAAATTAATTATTTCCTTATTAATCAAAACTATTGGTGGCTTTTTGGTGGGGTTAGCTCGTTTATTGAGCTTTGAAATGAAAGGGGTTTTATTTTGTTTTATTGGAGAAGTGGATTGGCAGAGGACTTAGATTGGAGAAGTGGATTTGCATTCTCAATTGCAAAATGACATGGCATATTGTAATTGCAAAACCAATTGCATTGATGTGGCTACCAATTGCATATATGCAAACTTGCAACAAATGCAATTGCACATGCAAGTCAAAAAAGCCTAAAAAAATGGGGACTTTTTATTGTATATTGTTTTCTTTTTTCTTTTTCTTAAATTTTTATAATTTAAATATAATATTTAATTACATTTGCAATTGCAAGGTAATTGCATTGATGTAGATGATTGAAATGAATGTGATGTGGATTGCAAAAATATCGAGTTAACTATAAAAAACACAAATGCAATTTTTTTTTTTTTTGCAATTGCATTGATGGAGATGCTCTTACATTTGTGGTTCTAACTTTTCATTCTTTTTTCCCTTTTTCTTTAAGACACTCATAACTGAACCCAACTTGCATTCTCTACACACTTCAACACAATGCACACACGACACTTTTTAGACTTCTCTGATATTTATTTTATTAAACTTTATTTTTTATTTTAACACTTCCATCACTCTGTTGCTCATTTGTTCCCAAGAAAGATGCAGCCGAGGAAATCAAGGATTTCCGTCCCATTAGCTATATTGGGATTTTAAACAAGATCATCTTGAAGCTACTATTCAATCGCCTGCAGTCTATGATGGGAAGGATTATTCTCGAAATTAGTTTGTAGGGCTCAAGAAGAGGTATATTCATGAAGCGAGTCTTATTGCCTATGAGTTAATTGATAGTAGACTAAAGAGTGGGAGGCCAGAGTTGGTCCTCAAACTAGATATCGAGAAAGCTATCGATTCAGTCAGCTGGGGCTGCCTTTTCAAAATCCTAAATAACATGGACTTGAACTCGAAGTTTCAGAAGTGGATCCGAAGCGTTGTCACCTCGTCAAAGTTGTTTGTTATTTTAATAGGGAGGCTATGCCATTCTTCAACGTGCATAGGGAATTGAAGCATGGAATCCCTTATCCCCTTTCCTTTTCCTACGCACCTACCTAATCACTATGCTTTTAATTGTTAGATGATTGTGATGGTGTGTGTTATATAGAATAGTGTGCTGCTATGGAGTTTGTAAGTAATGAATGGATTTACTTCCATTTTCTCTTGGTTGTTTTGATACTGTTTATTATCGAGATTAGGACATGTGTGCATGACTCTCTCCCCAAATTTTGACTCCAAAAAGTTTTGCAAAAAGGTGCTCCAATTTGAAAAATATCTTGAAATGAGTGTTCTCACGTAAGAGGCAACCGAGACATAGTGTTTGAGTTAAGCCGTCAAAGAGATTTTCTCTTGGTCCAGAGTGGCATTTTAGGATGTGTGTAGTGCGATGGCGTTCAAAGATTGTGGCCTCTAGAGGAAGTTTATGTTCGCGATCCTGAGTCCCTTGACCGGGATCTTACCTGCATTTGCAAAACTCTATGAATAGCGGTCTCCTCCCCTTGTATAGAGTGACTTTTGCTATAATATTTATTTTGGATTGGGGTTAGAGAGAGAAGTAGAATGTTGGAGAAGAAGAGGAGAATAAGAAGTGAATGAGAGTTTTGGAGGAGGATTTTTCAGCCCCAGAAGACCTTCTTTCTAATTTCTTCCCCTCTATTCATGTCCCTTCTTCCCCCTTCATGTGATTGTTCCTCATGGTACTTTGGGGTTTAGTCCCCAAACCCTAACCTTTGGGTTTGTTATGTAATTGGATATTTTGGCTTGATTGCGGATGATTATGAACCTATTTATCTAATTCCACTAAACCATGGTACTGCCTCGTGCGCACAATAGTTCATACTTGCCGGTCACCTCCATGATAAAACAGCCTTCTCTCTAACTCGTCGGTTTTGTGCGAAAAATTGGAGCTCCTTTGAATACACTCTCTTTCGTGTTTCAGCTCGATTTTGGTGTGCTTTAGAGGGGCTTGGGAAACAAATATTTATAGTAGCCAGACCCCACGAATATACCCTCTTTCTTGAATAAGTTGCATTGATTAGGGAGATAATCACCCTTTTAATTAAATGCGCCTGTTAAGATAATTCCTCTCAGGATTATCTCTCGAATATTCCTTTTTAATCAATTATCTCGTAACTGTTAAGGATACAAAATAATTTATTAATTAATCTAGGAATTTCTCAAAAAAATATTAGTCCTCGACCGACCGACCGACCCACTCAGATAGTGTAGCACACCTAGATCTGGCAATTTACAACCCGACCCGTTGATCCGACTTGAAACCGCCCAAAAGGTAAAAAAAATTTATAACCCGAAATCCGAATGACCCGAACCCGATAACCCGCAATTTTTTGGGTCAGGTTGGGTGGGTTAGCGGGTCGACCTGTTAGACCCGTTCCATTTTATATATCACTCCCAAAATGATAAAATCACTCATAAATTGGCGAGATGTTTAAAAAAAGCACAAAGATTTAAATGACATGTTTGGAGTTTAAGGATAATAAAATATCATGTGTTTCATCTAGTAGTATTACTCTTGTGATTGTTTTTTGATGATTTGCGCAATTTGTATTTCGTTTCATTAGCATGGGAGGATTTGAGAATATGTTAATCAATATGTGTTAGGTAAATTATTGTCATGCATATGTGAAAATTTGTGTTCTTTGAGAAAATAGAAAGCATGTTTGATATTGTTTCTGAGAGCGCTCATAACCCGAAATGACCTATAACCAGACCCGAAACCGAATGGGTTGGGTCAATATTCGACCCGAAATAAGCCAACCAAACATGACACGACTCGTAACCGAAATGCCCAACCCGAAATTACCCAACCCGACCCAATTGCCAGGTCTAAGGGAGCGCCCCATTGCACACCAGATCCTTTCATTGAGTGTTACTCTCTCATAGACCATGCTTTTATGGCCCTGCACATTATCCCGGTTTAATGAATGCTCTAGCAACTTTGTTTTTCCAAAGTTCCATAGGGAGTGGCCCCACTGCCACATTCACATAGGTGAGTCTATCAGAAGTACCCCCAAAGTAAAGTACTCCATCCCACATAGGGTATAGATCTCATTAAGAGTTGTTAACTCAACCTCCATTCCTTTGGGATTCATGCTTCACTATGCATGAACTTTTCGCATACTACTCATGACTTGTTATTACCCATCGAACCCATTTCTTGGGATCTCCAGTCTATTGGGTCAGGTTACCATCACTTATAGTCTGTGGTTCGGTAGGCATAAGTCCCATACCCTTAGCGGTATTTTGGAATTTCTCTCTAGCTAATCCTTTCGTCAACGGATCAGCTAGATTTTGTTCAGATCGAATATGGTACACCCTCACCGCTCCTATCGTAAGGAGTTCTCTTACAGTACCGTGCTTACGACGAATCTGTCGTTTCTTTTCGTTGTAGAGCAGGTTCTAAACTTCAGTGATAGCTGCGGTGCTATCACAATGGATCAATACCAGAGGGACCGGCCTTTCCCATACGAGAGTCTCTGACAACAATCCTCTCAACCAACTCTGATTCCATAGTTGATTGAGCTAGGATTAACGTTTGTTTGTTCGACTTCCAAGACACAGATCCACCACAATGTTAAAGGCATACCCGTTAGTTGCCTTGGAGTCATCTGATAGGGTATTCCAATCCGCATCACTCTACCCTTATAGTACATAAGGAAACCTTTGATAGTGTATACCAAGGTTCGCTGTTCTCTAGAGGTATCTCATGACCCTCTCAATATCATTCCAATGCTCTCTACTAGGATATCTATTAAACCTGCCAAGCAATCCCACGACATATGCAAAGTCTGGTCGAGTGTAATCCGCCGCATAACGGAGACTACCAATGATGCTAGCATATTCAGATTGTCTTGCACTATCTCCAGCGTTCTTGAATAGCTTTACACTAGCATCATACAAAGTACACGCAGGTTTACAGTTGAAATAGTTATATTTCTTTAAGATCTTCTCTATGTAGTTAGATTGATGTAGAGAATAACCATTTGTTGTTCTAGTTATCTGGATTCCAAGCATAAACTTAGTTTCTCCAAGATCTTTCACCTCAAAGCTCTCTCTCAACATGGCTTTTGCTTCATTGACCACGTGAAAATTTGTACCAAAAATCAACATGTCATCTACATACAAGCATATGATAGTGCAAATGTTTTTCTCTGATTTGTAGTAAATACACTTGTCACTTTCATTTACCTTAAAGCCATGTGTGAGAACGAGAGTATCAAACTTCTCATGCCACTGTTTGGAGCATGTTTCAAACCATATAATGATTTGTCGAACTTTCAGACTTTCGAGGCATGTTCAGGGATAACAAACCCTTCTGGTTGTTCCATATAGATTTCTTCGTCCAGATCACCATTCAAAAAAGCAGTTTTAATATCCATATGGTGTACCACGAGATTGTTCAAGGCAGGAAGAGCAATCATGACATGAATGGATGTTATTCTAGATACTGGCGAATAGGTATCGAAGAAATCTATATTGTCTCTCTGCCTATAGCCTTTAACTACTAGGCGAGTTTGGAACCTTTCGATTTCACCATCAGGTTTCCATTTAGTTTTTAGAACCCATTTATTACCTAAGACTTTGCAGCCATTAGGTAAGTCTGTCAGATGATAAATCTTATTAGCTTCCAACAAATCCATTTCATCTATAACACCCTCATTCCAAAAATCTGCATCTATGGAAGTTAATGCTTCCTGCAAACTTTTGGGATCTTCAAGGGTGTATTCTGTAGTAAGGTCATGACCAAAATCTTTGGAGATTCTATCAAGTTTACTTCTTTTGAGTTCATCCTCAGATTCAACACCCCCACTACTTCTGTTATCTCTAATAGCAGGTAGTACATTACCCACTAGTTCTCGTTTTAAATGGATATCGAGTCTCAAAGAATTCGGCATCATTGGATTCTATTATAGTACGAGCATTCAAATCATAGAATCTATATGGCTTGTTGTTGGCTGCATAGCTTAAAAATACACACTCATCTGCTCGACTAGTCAACTTAATCCTCTTAGGATCTGGAATTCTTACGTAGGATAAGCAGCCCCACGTTCTTAAATAGGACAGATTAGGTGGTCTATTTTTCAAAATCTCGTAGGGTGATTCTTTTCTATTAGTTTCTGGAAGACGATTAAGCACATGGAAAACCGTCAACAAAATACCACCCCACCAAGAAGATTCAGCTCCTATTTTGAGCATAATAGCCACGACTAATTCTGTATATGTCCTATTCTTCCGCTCAGCTTTACCATTCATTTTTGGTTAGTATGGTGTCGTGGTTTCAAAAATGATACCATGTGAGCTATAGAAGTCCTTGAAGGGATTAGAGTGGTATTATGATCCTCTATCACTCCTAAGTCGTTTTATTTTTCTGTTGCACTGATTTTCAAATTCAATCACAAATACCTTGAACATATCAAGGGCCTCAATTTTGTTTTTCATCAAATAAACAAGGGAATAATCAGAGCAATCATCTATGAAAGTGATAAAATATCTCTTGCCAGACCTAGTTAACGTCCCATCTAGTTCACAAATATCAGAATGAATCAGATCTAGGGGTTCTGATTCTCTGCTCCTATATTTATGGGGCGTTTTCATTATTTTAGCTTGACTACAGAAATCACATTTATCAAATTCATTCAATAAGGGTTTAGGGATGTGTCCTAAGTTGCTCAAATTCCTCATAATTCGTGTGTTCACATGACAAAGACGAGCATAGGGCTGTTACTCGGTTCGGTTATAACCAGAATCGTTTAGTCGATTCTCGGTTAACCGTTAAGTTACCGTTAACAACACCATTTATATTAGTCGGTTAACTGTAACCGTTTAGTCTGTTCTCGATTATTTGTTCGGTTAAACATATAACCGTTAAACCGTTAAGCAAATTATTGAGCACGACACCAACTAAACATTAAACAACTTTCCAAACTTCAACAACTCATCATTCACATATATTAAAGCTAATCTTTTCTCCTTATTCCATGGCCAAATAGCTCACGTACACTGAACGCATTTGATCTAATTAAAATTAATATAAACTGCTGATTGCATGTGTAATCTGGCTTACATTTGTTGAATTAGCCCTTTGCAAATCCTTTATTATAGAAAAATTGACTTCCCAAGTCCCAACAGCTAAGCGAACCTTCCTAGAAATGAGAGAACCAAACCGCAAGCCTACTACAAGACAAGAGTATTATGCTTCACTATCATATTGAATTCGGTTGACTAAAAACTTACCAGCTTAAAAGCGATGCTCAACCTGCTAGCTCCCAGTCAGAGATGTATCAAGAGATTCAAGACCAAGTCTCCGACTAAAAGAATAAGTATGAAAGTCTAATTGTCTAATTCATAACTCATAAGCAACTCCATCAAACATAAGTGCTCAACAACACCAAATTCATTATCCAAATAAAAGTCTTCCTAGTCTAAAATCTAATTTCTTAACTGCAAGTTACCAAGATACCTACATCTTCATGCCAACATCACGAACTAGTTCCTCCATCTCCACCAACATTTGCATAACCATGCTCTTTCAAAGCATTCAAAGTATCATGACCATAATTATTATCATGATTAAGATCTTCATTCTCCTCATCAGGGTTAGTTTCTTCTTATCCTTCACTACCAATATCGATTGGAAAACTTTGACTTCCTCCTTCTTTAGCTATGTCACTTGTAGTTTGACTTTCCATTCGAGTTTGGAGGGTACTATTAACTAAGTGTAAAAAAAAAAAACAGTACAAAGTGTTAGCATTTATCAGCTACTAAGTTGCTAGAAAAATAATATTAAAAGTAGAAATATAAGTTCTTACCACTCTCATAGTCAATCTGCTCTTGATCGTCTTCTTTATCATCAATCATATTAGAATCTGGATACCTTATCCAATCCTCAATACAAATCAATGCCTCCACAATGATAGCATTTAAAGAGGACCCGAATGGACTAAGAACTCGGCCTCCACAGCTGAATGCAGCTTCTGAGGCAACATAAGAAATGAGAACAACTAAGATGTATGTAACCATCTATGAAAGAATGGGATACCTAACACTGTCCGAGACCACCATTTCATGATGTTAAACTTCTTATCATCTTCATGTTCATTAATAGCATCATCAACATCTCTTAAATAGATGTCTAACTTAGAACTACTTCGAATACCCCTCTCAAGTGCCTCATTTCTCCTTTTCTTGAACTCAACATCAAATCTCCCACCCATAATCACAGGTGCACTACTTATACCACCAACACTAGTAGAACTCCCACTAGTAGTGCTATGAATAGTACTCTCGGGGAGAGGAGGTGCATATTTCAATTTGTAAACTCCAAACATTTGAACCATATCCTTGCTTAATTCTTCTGTCAAAGCCTCCCCTTTAGTCTTCCCATACATAACTTCCAACATCCAAGACAAATATCCAGTTTTGCGCATAGGATCTAGCACACATGCCATGTAGATCAATCGATTCATCCTCATGTTTTCATCCTCCTCACTCTCAAACCAATATTTCCTTACCTTGGCCTCTATTCTTTCTGCCATTCGTTGTATCTCTTCATCCAGATCAACCTTCAATGTTGCTATCACTTCATAAATGTCAACAAGAGTCTTGAAGAATGTATGTACGGTCACATATGATGATCCTGGAACAAATAACAAGTTAGAAATAATGATCCATTACACTTTCAGGAGGAAAGTGAAGATGAAAATATGATTAGATAGTGGACATAACCGATACACGAATGGTCAGCTCACAAAAGAATTTCAAGTACTTCATTAACCGCCTAATACTATGCCAATCTTCTGAAGATGGTAGACCCTTCTTTGAGGCTAGATAATCTTGAAAAGCAGAATCTTGTGGACTTTGATGCATGAGATTAAATACACTTTTAAACCTTTCTGCTGATTCTAACATCAAGTAAGTGGAGTTCCACCTATTAGGTACATCCAAAGAGACCAATTTTCTCCTGTCCAATTCCAAAAATGCAATGGTAGCCTTGAACTTTGCCCCCTAGCCGGTGAGGACTTCGCCCATTTAACACAATCTCTAACCCTTTCCACTGCTACACCAACCTCAAATCCATCAGAAACAACCAAGTTAATAATATGAGCAACACATCGAAATTGCAGATACTTCTTATCAATCAAATCCGATCTCCACTCATGAAGCTTTTTCCTCATACACCCAGCTAGGACATCATTAGTTGTTGCATTATCCATGGTAATACATAAAAGATTTTTTTGCTTTCCATTCTTCTAGACAAGCTGGCAATTTTTCTGCAATATCCTTTCTAGTATGAATTGTGATTGGAACAAAACTTATGATCTTTTTTTGCAACTTCCAATCATCCCCAATAAAATGAGCAGTCACACACATAAAATTCTGGTTAGAATCAGAAGTACATGTATCTATGGTGATTGAAATTCTTCCGTTGCACTTCGAATTGAAAAATTCAATTAATAGCTTCTTTTTCTCTAGAAATATGCGATAACAATCTTCTCTTATTGTCAGCCTACCAGGTATCATAAATAATGGTTGAACAATAATCATAAAGCGCTTAAACCCTACATGCTCAACAAATCGAAATGGCAGCTCATCCAATATAATCATCATAACTAATGCAATTCTAGCTTTTGTCTTATCAAACTTCCATGAGGTAAGAGGTTGTACCTGACCACCATCTCCAGGGCTTGGTTGAAATTTCAATAGTGTTTGACCGCTTGTTTCCATGTGCAACTTTTGGCATGCAAGAGAATGCTTTTTCATTGCACTAGTCCCATTATATACCGAATGAGCTGCAATCAACGTCGGAAAAGTCTTGCATTTGCCAAATGGATAATCATCACCAAACTGATACGTGATGGATTGGATGAATGAATGGATCCCTTTTCTTGGCGGGATTGAACCAGGTTCTCCTTTCTTGGCGAGAAATACCAGGGTTTCTTCTACTAATTTTCTGCTTACCTTCTATTCCATTCAATCACCCCTTAAATACATAAGGTTGAAAACAAATGAATCCTAACTCCCACGTCCAGCTCAACCTAACTAAGTGGAACAAACTCCACCTTTTGCTCCTACGTTTTCCCCACCAAATATGGAGAAGCTAATTCCACTAACCACTAACTCTAACAACCATGATGACATGTTTTAACACTCCTAACCATAATTATTAATTAAGTGCAAACCCTAAACAATTATCCTACTACGTGGCTTATTAAGGCCTTATCATTACCACCCCCTGAAAAACGGCCTTGTCCTCAAGGCCGAGCTTGGAAATAGTGATTGTTGAAGACCAAAGTCGGGGTCCACGTAGTCTTCTTCACATATATGAATCTTCCAATTCCGTTGAGGCACTCGAACAAATCCAACATCGACAGCTTCTACGTACAAGAGCTTCATCTCTATGGCGAGTGAATGGGCTACTCGACCACGATTAGATCCTTCAAAGCTATGAAATTCATCTTCCAAATCCATCCTTCCATGCATTACTTCTCTAATCCCACGTATTTCCTGCCCTTTTATTATCCATCCCCATGATAACAATGGACCACGAGGCACTTCCATCCCATCAATCCTAAATGGAAACCAAACATCGGTCCAAAAATTGAAAATCAGCTCGTGCAGTTGGTCAACTCCACTAGTAGCTTCCATATGCGAACTATCCCCAGCTCCTGATCGGCTCGCTTCCTCCGCGTCGGACACACTCTTGTGGGTAGCCGACTTCTTCCAGCACGTGCCTTTTTTTGTCTTCACTAGCCTGAAGTAGTTTTTGAACAACCCCATGTTTAATAACGTATACTGCGGCCCATTCCATGACTTCGAGAACACAACTCCCTTGAACCGTGATGCAATCTCAACTCGGACCTGGTGCTGGCTGCTCAAGGCCCATCGGGCTTGCTCGCACTCCATCCCGAGCTTACCCACGATCCTCTTATAGTTTCTCTTGCACTTCCCGTACTTACCCTGTACAAAGGTGATGAAGTAGTCCCTCATCATGTGGTCGAATTTTTGCCCTCTAACGATCTCTGGCTTGGCGATCGCCCCGCCCTTAAGCCATAACCTCTCCAGCCCTATTTTCTGCCGATACTTCCATGAACGGCTGCTTGATTTGACCTCTCCAATATTTTGAGAGTGAAAGGACTCCCACGTTGAAAATATCATACGTTGATCCAAAGAAGTAAACATAATAAGGATTCGAGTCCCGTTATTATGAATTACCGTACTTGGACGCAAGTGACGAAGACCTCCATCTCTAACTTGGTCAAGCTCAAACTTCCTCTGCAAAGATGGCAGGGGAGAGGCAATGCTAACAGCTTCGATCTCCACGTCGCTGTTCAATTGAGACGAGACTTTGGCCACAGTAAACAAGTCAGGACTCCAGGCAATCTTTGCAACTTTTTCCTTCCCTTTGTTCACGACAGCATCGGGTGAGACACTTGATCGTCCATCAATGGACAAATCAGCGGCAGTGACAGTGGAAGATGAAGGGGGATCCTCCTTGACGGCGAGTCCAGGTGTGGTAATGGTTACTAGCGCTGCGGGTTCTTCTATCACCGAGATCTCCTTGATGATAGCTGGCGTTGTGGTGGGCGACATTGAAGGAACAAGTGGTGCGACATCGATGGCATCAACGTCTTCTTCCTCAACCTCTACCGGATCGGCAGCTTCGACTTGCGGTGGTGGTGGTGTTGCTGGCCTGTGTTTGTCATACGACGCAATCATCTTGCCGCAGGTAGCGATGACACGATCGAGCATTTGGATTGCCTGATTGATGAGTTCCTCCTCCCTTGATGCTCTCACTAAGCTCATCGTGATCGGAATCCAGATCAACGGCTCTGATACCAAATGATACGTGATGGATTGGATGAATGAATGGATCCCTTTTCTTGGCGGGATTGAACCAGGTTCTCCTTTCTTGGCGAGAAATACCAGGGTTTCTTCTACTAATTTTCTGCTTACCTTCTATTCCATTCAATCACCCCTTAAATACATAAGGTTGAAAACAAATGAATCCTAACTCCCACGTCCAGCTCAACCTAACTAAGTGGAACAAACTCCACCTTTTGCTCCTACGTTTTCCCCACCAAATATGGAGAAGCTAATTCCACTAACCACTAACTCTAACAACCATGATGACATGTTTTAACACTCCTAACCATAATTATTAATTAAGTGCAAACCCTAAACAATTATCCTACTACGTGGCTTATTAAGGCCTTATCACAAACACCTTGTCAAAATGGTCCCAAACTTTAGAAGTTGTCTTCCTTTTCTTCACTCCTTGACCACTTTATTTGCTCATTACCTTGATTTCCCCCTGGAACACCAGTATTCTCTGTGGCAGTATCATTTGAAGTTGCCCCTACAGGATTTGAGACGAGAGGTACATTTTCTACAGGTGTTGGGGCAGATGGAGGGCCCATAGTATTAACACTTGTGGAAGGTGTACTTGCTGAAGCAGGAGCTTTGGAAGATTGACAGCTTGATCTACCTCCTAAACAACCACGAGGAGCAGGTGCACGCCCACCACGAGGAGGTCTAATCCTAAACAAATGCACAATTATAAAAGGTTAACACACACAAACTGACAACAACAAAAAATTATCAAAATAGACTTTAATTGAATACTAACAAATTAAAAAGAACTCCACAGCAAGTGAATAAAATAGTATGCCATCATGCGTTCAAACATTATTAAGAATATTTTAATTAAGTAATTAGCTTGCAATATGATAACTAAAAACAGAGGACAGAAACAGAATTTCAATTCTTATCAGCCAAAACAACTAGCGGACAAGTTAAAAGAGACTAGGATCAACCAACTTAAAGAGACTAGGCTCGTATTAAGAAATTGAACCATAGTTTCATTTGCTTCAGCGATTAACAGAGGATAGAAACAAAATTGTATAATTGCAGCTTACATATTCGGATTTTGACAGAGAACTTCACTGCTGCTCGCTGCTGCTTGGGACTGCCAACCGAGGGTAACAGAAATCGCCGGATGGAGGATGCTGATTGATGAGTCCCAAGTAGGGCTCGAACTCTCAATTCACTCGACCACACACGAATGACGGATTGGGGATGGGTTTTGGTGTTAATCGAGTAAGGGTTTTTGTGGATAAAAGAACCAAGCTAGGAACTTCAACACTAAAGGGGAAGAGGCTGGTTTGGGTAGAAGAACACCTCGAGATCAAGGTGATGGTTTGATCTCGAAGTCTGCAAGTCAAGGATCTCGATCCAAGACTAAACTCAAGCACTCGTGCTTAAGGAAAAGACTCCTCCGAGTAACTTTGATTAAACTCAACAATAACGTGGTTTTACAATAGCAGAGCAAGGCTATTTATAACCAAAATTAACATAACCTAATCCTAATAGAACAATGAAATCGAATTCAAGTGCAACAAGGAAGTAACTAACACAAAACACCAAAACTTGCACGCTAAGTAATTGTCTTCTTCTCCAAGTAAGCTGTCCAGGAAACAGCTCTTCCTCCCATCTTCATGCCCTTCGATGGAAGCCTTCCAGGTAAGCTTTCCCTTAGCCAATGCCACGTCTTTGTAGAATAACAAGCGTACTTTCATGTGGTATGATTCCTCGTACCCGATTCTCTTCCATGCTCATGAATCTGGTCTTCAAAGTAACCATCTCAAACTCCCTTTCTGCCTTAGTCAAAAACTGGCAAATTTCCAGTTTCAGGATAGCATGTTGACGACCTTGAAACACCCTCTTCCTGGCTTCCCTTTGTCGATCCAAGCACTCCAACATATATACAAACATCCCAGATTCATAACAAGTGATCATTCTCGAATTTCTACTGAACCAATTGAGAGATACAACTCTCCAAAATGAGCTTCCCAAAACTGTTTCCATACTTAGAAAAATTCCATCTTTGTTCTTGTTGACTTGACACCATCTTTGATCGATTAATTGAGACGTAAATGTTGATGGAATTGATATCATATCACTGATTCCCTGTCTACTGCTGCTTGAGATAGAGGAAGTGAGCGGCGGAGAATAGGAGGAAGGAACGGTTCTGCTGGGTGAGGTGAGCAGTGAAGATTAGAAACGATGGAGAGGAAAAGGGAGCGAGGAAGGGTTCTGGTCCGGTGAGCGGCGGGAGTTTGAGAATTATGATTACTGATTAGAGCCCGGTTAGGGGTTTCCCAAGGCAGGCCTCGGGCTTTTTCTGGGCGGCTGTTGTAATATCCCGAATCTTTTTCCGACGAAGATATTGTCCGCTTTGGGTCTCGTCCCTCACGGTTTTCGACTTGGGGTGCAATTCAAGGTGACTTCCCACAAGGTCACCCATCCTGGTTGTACTCCACACTGAGCACGTTTAACTTCGGAGTTCTCACAATAACTCCTCCATTACACCCCAAAACGCGTTTTGCCAGTTAAGGTCGGTTTCTTACTTATGAACCATTGATCTCTCCCATGCTTTGTCCATGTGGGATTTGCCTAAGGTGACATTATGGGAAGTCACCTTGAATTGCACCCCACATCGACAAAGCACGGGAGAGATCCATGGTTCATAAGTAAGAAACCGACCTTAACTGACAAGACGTGTTTTGGGGTGTAATGGAGGAGTTCTTGTGAGAACTCCGAAGTTAAACGTACTCAATGTGGAGTACAACAAGGATGGGTGACCTTATGGGAAGTCACCTTGAATTGCACCCCAAGTCGAAAACCGTGAGGGTCGAGATCCAAAGCGGACAATATCTTCGTCGGAAAAAGGTTCGGACCTTTTTAAACTGTGATGCCATTCGGGTCTCGCGGTTAACCGGGAACTATCGGGAATAATCGGAAAGGATTAGTGAAACCAATAGGAAGAATTCTGTTGCCGAGAACCATCCGACAAGGTAGAAAATGGTTTTCGGTTAAATTGAGAGTCGATGGTTCCGGTTCGGTTCTTGGTTTAACCGAAAACCATGAAACCGAATAACAGCCCTAACGAGCATGCCAAACATTAAAATTACTTAGCATGTAAACTGAAGAATTCATCTTATTGCTTTCAACATTCAACTTGAACATCCCATCACAAGCATAACCCTTTCCCACAAAAGTCCCATTCTTAGTAAGGGTATACAAGTCTGCCCCAATAGTTTGAGTGAACCCAGCCTTATTCAAAAGATAACTAGAAACAAGATTCTTCCTTATTTCTAGAGTGTGCAAGACGTCCTTCAAGGTCATCGTCTTACCAGAGGTAAAGTTAAGCTCCACATCCCCATAACCAACAACTATAGTGGTGTAGGCAGTACCCAACAACACTTTCTTATCAACAGGTGCCTCATTGTCCATCTTGAACAGAGCACGATTATTGCAAACGTGCTTCAAGGCTCCTGTATCAAGCCACCATCCTCATGAGTTACCAGCGAGGTTAACTTCAGCGATCATGTCGGTGATCATGGCCACCAAATCCTCATCTGTCAAGTTAACCCTAGCAGCAGCAGCAGGGTTAGACTTGTTCCTGCACTTTTTTGCCATATGACCTGGTTGACCATAGTTATAGCAGATAAATGGTGGGTCATTCTTAGAGGATTGGGTCGTGACCCTTTGGTTACCTCGAGAGGCACCATTCTGGTTGGGGCGGATTTTGTGGTTTGACTCTTGAAACCTTTATGGTTAGGTTTCAAAGCTCTAGGGGTGGGTTATCTAGCATTGACAACCATCACCTCTTCTTTCATATCCTATTTGAAAGATTCTTCCTCTATCCTTAGGCGAGTAATCAAACTTTCCGGTAAAAATTCTTTAGTTTTATGCCTAAGAACATTTTTAAATTCTTTCCACGAAGGGGGCAACTTATCAATAATGCAAACAACCTGAAACCGATCGTCTAGAGGCATACCTTCAGAAACGATCTCATGAGCTATTTTCTGAAGTTCATGTGATTGAACTTCGACAGACTTGTCATCCACCATTTGATAGAGCAGGTAGCAGCTGACAACGTACCTTTTAGCTCCAGCCTCCTCTGTGTCGTACTTCTTTTGGAGCGCATCCCAGACTATCATTGCGGTTTTGCTCGTGTTCGCATAGTAGTCATAGAGATGGTCTACCAGCCATTTGAGGATGTATCCTTTGAATAGAAAGTCATCCTCCCTTTCCCTAGCGGAAGCAGCCCCTCTAGGCAACTCGACCGGCATACTGGCGAGGCACTGTGCCAACCTCTTGGTCATTAGGTATAACTCCATCTTTTGTCTCCAGCGACGGAAGTTTACTCCAACGTAGCGGAAGGGTCGATTGATATCGACAGCCCCAGATACGGCCATATTCTTTTATTCAGTCGCCATAGAAAAAGCACAACGTCTTAAAATTGTTATTGTAAGAACAACAATAAATCGAGGTTACCGAAATCTGGCTGAGTCGCGGACTAGGTCGCTCTCTTTAAGATGTTTGCGGCACTGCCTCTTGCGCACATCAGTTCGTACTTGCCAGTCGCCTCCAGGATAAAACAACCTTCTCTCTAACTCGTCGGTTTGTGCGAAAAACCGGAGCTCCTTTGAATTCACTCTCTTTCGCGTTTTTGGTCGATTTTGGTGAGATTTAGAGGGGCTTAGGAGACGACTATTTATAGTAGCCAGACCCCCCACGAATATACCCTCTTGCTTGGGGAATAAGTCGCATTAATTAGGGAGATAATCACCTTGTTAGTTAAACGCGTCTATTAAGATAATTCATATTAGGATTATCTCTCGAATATTCTTTTTTAATCAATTATCTCGTAACGGTTAAGGATACAAATAATTGATTAATAATTAATTAATATATAAATAATCTCAGAATTTCTCCAAAAAAAATATTAGTCCTCGACCGACCCACTAGCTCGACCAGTCGGCCGATCGGTTAGACGGCGCGCGCACGCTTGTGTGGTGTTCTGTTAGGTCCTCCCTCTCCCACAAAAGTGGGTCACCCCAAGGGGCATGCCCTTTGGTAAGAGAACCCAATATTTATACCCATTTGGTAGGAGTTCTCCCAACAATGTGGTATTCTTGCCTTAGGACATATAGCTTTCAAAGCTTTTCACAATTCATTTCCAACAACATTTTCCAAATGCTTGAGGGCAGGGGCGGAGCTAGGATTTGAATCTCGGGGGGGCCGAAGTTGTTTAGTTTACCATGACAAAAAAAGTTTATAGAATTTTTATTATCATAACAAATCAAGAATTGAGATAATTATTTACTATATGATATGGTCAAAACAAATTATTAAATTACGAAAAAAATAATCATGCATTTCAATATGTAGCTCATTTTTATCATTTTCAAACAATTTATTGGCTTATTTCAATATGGAAATAGCAAAATAACACTTAATTTGCTGTAGTTTAGGTGAGAATGCTCACAACTTGAAAATGGCAAAAATGGGCACTAATTCGCTATATGCAAGATTCGAACCCATGCACCCAATTTGAAAGATCAACACTTCTACCACTCGTCTGCCCTTAGTTTCTTGTCACATTATTACGCACACAATTAATATTCTAACATCTATTTTATACGTAATTTTTCACAATCCAAAGAGATTTTGTACGTAATTTCAAAATTCTCGGGGGGGCCGGGGCCCCCCCGAGGCTCCACCTAGCTCCGCCCCTGCTTGAGGGAAGTCCTTCCTGGGACCGGCCTCTAAAACATAGTATAGGAGATGGGGCTGAGAGTTAAAGAATTAGTCTTTTGAACTTGCTTACAAACCTTCCACCTACTATGTTTTGTGCAAGACCCTCAATCCTAATTATGGATCCATCTTCATTGTCGAGCTTTAAGGTCTCGTCGCTTTATGACTGCTTCATCGAAGATTGTTTCCTCGACGCAAGCGACCTTCCTTGCAAAGTGGTCTGGCAGTCTGTAGTTCCTCACAAAGTGTGTGTGCGTGTGTGTGTTCCTATGGGTGGTGTTTCAAAAGAAAATATTGACTCAGAACGCATTGAAGAGAAGGGGATTGGCTCTTCCTAGTCGCCGCGCACTATGCCTTTCAAGTCAGGACATCATTGTTCATCTCTTTATCACCTGTAAGTTCTCGTTGGACGTTTGGCAGAGAATGAGTCAGTTTGTTAAGCTAGGGCGGGCCTCAGTTGATATTATTGCAACTATCAATTCTTGGACTAGCAAGAAGGCGGTGAACCCATAGGAATGGTGTACGAAAGTTTTTTTTTCATGCCTTTTTGACACGCTATGACACAACACCAAACTTCGACCAAATATAATCGTAGCCTAGAAATGCAAAATAGTGGTAAGTTTAATTTATCAACTCGGGGTCTAGATGTACTGCCTACTCCGTGATTATCTATTGTCTAGCGGGAAAGATTTAGTGAATGTGATTGTAACCAAAAGTAGTAAGGAAGCATGAAAGTGTTCGGTTTTCTAAAGCAAGGGAAGAGTCACTCGGGAATTAGTCCCCCTAGCTCTTTAGTTACGTTCAAGTTGTAATTTCCTTTGGGTTGATTACTGTTGATTAAACTGCGGAAGATCCAACAGTAGCTTGGAATCTCTTAAGCTGACCAAGCCCTCTCAGACAGACTACCCGGCAGACGACTAGTCTTCACCGGGATAGAACGCTAAGGCAATTAACACAGAACTCCACTACTGGAATTGGATTCCAGTATAAAGCAATGGATTGAAGAACTCTCGTATGATCAATACACTCCTATCAATTGAAGAAGCTCTAACAACATAATCATATTCTATCTATATCAGGTTGCAGCAGAAATCAAAAGAATTTGATCAGGATCCAATTGACTCAATAAACACACCTCAATCGATTATAATCAAACAGTATCTCAATCCAAAAGTCATTAGAATCAAGATCCCTAACACATGGAACAATGGTTCTTCATACCCAAGTGAGAGAAGGGTCTACTCCATAGAGAGAGAGGAAAACAGAATTCAAAGCAGTCATACTCATAACAATGGGAAGAATCTGCTATGGGATGATAATCTTCACTCCAACGACGAAATCCAAGCTTGATTGATGAAACCCAACTCCAGAATCAATCCTAAGGTTTGTTCTTCGCACTTTCTCTCTCTAGGACTCTGTTTTTGCTCCAAAAAGTCGATTCTCCCTCTCCAAAACCCGGAATTGGGTTTTAATGTAGCTACCCGCGATTGCACGGCCAGACTGCACGGTCGTGCAACCTCTTAGTCTGCCCGTGCACCCCAAAATGCGACGTTTCAATTAATTCCGCCAGGGGAGTGCACGACAATTGCACGACCCGTGCAATCCGAGAGCCTGGCCGTCCAGCTCTCTCGCAGATATCACCACAGCCACAAATTCATCTTGCACGGTCGTGTGAAAAATAAGGCCCTGCCATGCAGTTTCTCGGTAAATCCTGCACGGCCGTGCGCTTTCTCGTCCTGGCCGTGCAACTTGTCTGATCTCCCTCGCTCGTCCCGATTTCGCCCAATTGACCCCAAACTCGTGCTCAAACCTTCATTCATGCATTAGAACCTGAAATGTCATAAACAAGAACAACCAAGCATAAAATCGGCTTAAAACCCGATGCAAATATCGAGTCATCACTTTTGTTGGACCGTTTGTCTCTAACGCAATGTGAGAATCTTCAAAGAAGAAGCTAAAACTGTGAGCTTGGTGAGCTTAAGATTTATTGAGATATTAAAGATTGGTTGTGTTTCGATAATAGAGTTGACAGAGCTGTAGAAGATTACTGGTTTTCTATGATGAAAGATCGCCTCCTCTCCAGACCGACAATGTTTGGAGATGCCCGACCTGCAACAAGCGGAGCTAGGACTTGATATTGAGTGTCTGCTTCGGTCTTGGGTGTTTGTCTTCATTTTTCATTTGAGCTTTTCTTTCCTCTACAAGTAGTTCTCTTGTTGTTTGCTGCATTCTCTTGTTTGAGTGTCTGCTTTTTCGTTGTTTGGGTTTGCAAGGGAGTTTCTGGTCTTCCTTTTGATAGGCTCTGTACTCTGACAATTCTGGTTTCCGGTTTTTGTTCTTTTTACCTTGCTTTTCCATTTTATTCCTTAGTTAATTGATTTCACCATATTAAGAAAACATACGAGAGACAGAGAGGTAGAATGGCAAAGGGGCGGACAAAAAAAAATCCATAGTATATGTCAAGTCGACATCGTGCATATCATGCCCAGGCACCCACCCATGACCAAATCATGTTGAGTGTTGTTGTTTGTAGTCGGCAAATCATGCGTCCTCTCTCTTTGAGGAGGAAGTCAGAGAGTGACCCTCAGAATGATTGCTGACTTCTCCTCCTCCTCGCAACCACCACCACCTGGTTAAACTCAGGTCGACTAGTCGAGTCCATGCTAGAACTGTCTCTAGCATGGAGTGGAGATTGAGAGGTGGAGAATTCATAAGAAGAAAGTCATATGTACGGATTGGAGCTAGGTCTTTAATATCTTTCGAGATCCACCCTACAACATGGGGTCAAAAAGCCAAAATAAATAATGTTATTAGCCCACAGAAAAAGAAAAGGGATTCTTGAGAATCCCTTGCATACTCCGTCACGTCGAGGTAGTGCATAGGAAAAAACTGCAAAATCTGATCCAATTTATCTTAATCAATTAGCTAAATTGGATCAGATTTTACACTTTATCAAATTATCTATCGGGCTGATGGGGATCAAATGGTCGTTCATGTACCTTTATTGATAGAGTCTCATGCGAAGACTCGTTTACTTATGTTTTCTCATATGAATCTCTTGTCTCCAGCTACTGGAGATGTGAATCTCTGCTTCCTCTAGAGATTCAACACGGTATAACAACTCAAGTTGACCCTCTAGCCTGTGAGGAGGATTCTCTTTTCTGGAAGGCTACGTTACATGGGCATTTCTCCGTCAAGAGCACATACCTTATGGTCAAGCCACCCTCGACAATAGGCCATCACAAGATAATGAAAGATTATGTGTCGCTACCACCCCTCGAAATCAGGAGGACCCGTCGCGAATTGCTTGAAGTCGCCATCGACCTTACTTGGAGTGGATCGAACACTCTTTTTCCGGTCTCTACCTTAGGGTCAAAATCGGGATTTGGTCTAAGAAATCTTTAAATTATGGGTTTGGGAGTACGGGTACGTGTGGGGAAGTGTATGGACACCCCACAACGCCCAAAAATTGGTACTACCTAAATCGATAAGTTTCAGGGGTTGGGTGTATACATTATTTGTGTCTTATTGTGTAATTAATTATAGGATTCAATTAATTTATTTGATCATACGTCTATTGACGTAGTTCTCGAAAGTAAATAAAGAGTTTTTTATTAGTTGGAATTGAACCTATTAGTTGCCTACGTACCCGAGTATTCGTGATCAAAGTCCACATAGTTCGATTGTAATTGATTGATTTGAAATGTCAATGCTTGCATGTTAATTGTTCAGAAATTTTGTTAGTCAGACTCCGTTCTATTGGTTGCTTGTGTAACTGAGTAGTTGGGATCAAAGTTCGTGTAGTTCGATAAAGTTGATAGATTTTAGAAAGGGGATCTTAACACCTTTCTGTTGATACGTGATCACGATAATAATTGATTTTCTTATTTAATAGATGTCATTTGGTATTTGTGATTTAAGGTGAGAAATTTATTAGTTGGACTCGAACCTATTTGTTTGCCTACGTACCTGAGTAGTCGAGATCAAAGTCCACGTAGTTCGGTTAAAAAGTGTGATTTGAAGTGTGATCTTCACACTATCTATTGATCATTATTAAGATAATAATTTGAAATTTTTATAAAATATATATTGGTAATTGAGTAATTGGAGGGGAAATTAGAATATAATAAAACACACATGTTCTATTGATATGTGGTTTCATATTAAATTATTCATTTTGAAAAAAAATTGAAACTAGATGAATAATTAATACGACATAATAGGAGGACATGTAATACGTATTTGGAGGCAAATTAGTTCTACTCCGTATTTAAACGGTTGATTCTAATCACAATATATTGATTAGTGATTTTCATATCAAACTTTATCAAGAATGGTAAGATTTTGTGGGTTATTGAATTAGATATTGTTAAGTAGTTAGTATAACTGGCCGACAAATTCATTGCTAATGTTTTGAAGCCGGAGAATAAAGGTTCGAATAAGCAGAGGAATATTTTTTTGGCAAAATACACTCTCATAGCCACAACTATCCACTTTGTGCCAACAATAGTCAAATTTTGAAAAATACAGAGAAATAGTCATTCCATCTAATACTTTAACGGGCGAACTTGAATTGTTGACTAGGCTAACGGTTCCATTATTATGACTTGACTTGTGAGCACAAGGCCCTACAATTCGTGGTGAAACTGAAGTTTGAGAGTCCGGACCAGTTCAAGGATGCCATAATCCAACATTTTGTTGCAGCTGGGGCAAGTGTTAGGTGGTTGACGAGTAATTTGACCAGGCAAGTGTTAGGTGGTGAAGAGGTGGAGCAGTTAGATGATTTTGAGGATTTGTCTTCAGAAAGTGAGGAGGAAGGAGGCGATGAGGCAGCCAATGAAGTTGCAGGGAATAAGAGGAAGAAGGGATTCAATGAGGGAATTCTCCATCAAATTGTTCCCTTTCCAACCAACATCTATCTCAGCCTGAGCAATGTGGCGAAGAGGGTTCGAATCATTCAAGTTATAGGCTGTCCGAGAATTCTGATCATGTGTGTCCCAACTTGTCTGATGAGAACGGTGGTGAACCTTACGATGATGCTCCACATTATTATGACTTGACTTGTGACCACAAGGCCCTACAATTCGTGGTGAAACTGAAGTTTGAGAGTCCAGACCAGTTCAAGGATGCCATAATCCAACATTTTGTTGCAGCTGGGGCAAGTGTTAGGTGGTTGAGGAGTAATTTGACCAGGCAAGTGTTAGGTGGTGAAGAGGTGGAGCAGTTAGATGATTTTGAGGATTTGTCTTCAGAAAGTGAGGAGGAAGGAGGCGATGAGGCAGCCAATGAAGTTGCAGGGAATAAGAGGAAGAAGGGATTCAATGAGGGAATTCTCCATCAAATTGTTCCCTTTCCAACCAACATCTATCTCAGCCTGAGCAATGTGGCGAAGAGGGTTCGAATCATTCAAGTTATAGGATGTCCGAGAATTCCGATAATGTGTGTCCCAACTTGTCTGATGAGAACGGTGGTGAACCTTATGATGATGCTCCACATTATTATGACTTTACTTGTGACCACAAGGCCCTACAATTTGTGGTGAAACTGAAGTTTGAGAGTCCGGACCAGTTCAAAGATGCCATAATCCAACATTTTGCTGCAGCTGGGGCAAGTGTTAGGTGGTTGAGGACTAATTTGACCAGGCGGGAGGTCAAGTATAAGGCACCCATCTGCAGTGGCGACTATATGAAAGCTGGTTTACGAAGGATCAAAGTTTCATGGTGAGGAAAGTTGGGGAACCACACTCGTGTTCAAGGCAGCTTCAAGTTAACCAATTAACTGTGAAGTGGATAGCAAAAGATATGCTAGAGCGATTCAGGATTAATCCTGAATGGGCACCGGACCAAATCGTTGATGAGCTCAAGTTAAAACACAACATGGAGGTTAAGAGGAGAACCTGTTAGAGGGCAAAGGTGGAGGCTATAGGGCTCTTGAGTGGTTCTTTGGTCGAAGAGTATAAGAAGTTAAGGAGCTACGTCGCTGAGTTAAAGAAACATGATGAAATGGGGTGTTTCCATTTAGAAGTTGAGGCTCATCCAAGTGGTGACAAGTGTTACTTTCAGAGCTTTTATGTAAGTTTTTCTAAATTGAGGAAGGGTTTTATAGAGGGCTTTGGACCAATGTTTGGTTTGGATGGTTGTTTTCTAGGGGAGGTTAAGGGCATGCTCCTCACATATGTGGGTAAAGATGGGAATAATAAGATGTTTCCGATTGCTTCGGTCGTGGTTGAGGGAGAGAACCGCAATTCTTGGTCATGGTTTGTGCGAAATCTAGCTCAAGATCTTTATATTTTGGATGGCAGGGGGTGGACAGTTATATCAGACCAACAGAAGGTATGATTTCGTGGTTCTTTACCTTCGAGTAATCCAATATTCTGTCATAATATGTGTGCGAAAAACTGACCAATTTGTTTCATTGCAGGGTTTAGTTGGGGCCATTCATGAGATCTTGGTTGAAGTTGAACGTCGCAAATGTGCTCGCCATGTGTTTTCCAACTGGAAGGAAAAGCACAAAACTGATTGAGTTCGAAAGCAGTTTTGGAGGGTTGTATATGCGTGCAACGAAGTGGAGTGGAAGAAGGCAACTTCGGAAATGTAGTCCATTGAAGGTACAGGTTATGTTACTACTCCATATACATATTTCATGGCTGCTGAACCAACTAGATTCTGTCATGCATTCTTGTCAATGGTTCCTAAATGTAACTCTGTTGAGAGCAATATATGCAAGACGTGGAACAAAAGCATTGTCAAGTATAGAGGGTTTCGTATTATAGATATGTTGGAGGGCATTAGGGGATATATGATGGACAGAGTCTTGATCAAGTACAAGATGTTGGGAGAGATCGCAGATGTCTTGTGTCCAAGAATCAGGAAACATGTGGAGAAAGAGAAGGAATTTGCCAGGTTATGTGTTGCCATACAGACCATGTTTGCTAAGTGTGAAGTCAAAATTGGGGGTGATGGGTACATTCTAGATCTTCTAGGATGCACTTGCACTTGTGGTTATTGGGAGCTAAGAGTTATACCTTGCTGCCATGCCATTTCTGCCATCACACATTGTAGGCTAGAAGTGGTTGATTACGTGCACTCCTTTTACCATACCAGCACGGTATCCAGAGCATACAAGAATGGAATTCCTTGTTTGGATGCAGACAAGTGTGGCCTGAAGCTTCAAGCTATCTTGTTCACCCTCCTAAGAGCATATCCATGCCCGGCAGACCAAAGAAGAACAAGAGGATGGCAGCAATTGAGTTTGAAACAAGAGCCACAAGGCATGGTGAAGAATTGACTATGCGAGGTGGGGAGGGTCACAATGCTAGATCATGCAAGAAACCCGTTGTTTACCAACCAGTGGTGAGATTGAGATTGCATTGCCTATTTGTTAACTTAATTTTGTTATTGTATTAGAAAATTGATTGATGCAATGTTTGCTGCAGATAATACAAGAGTTAGAGGAAAACGAGTTGCACCACAAGATGCTGGCAACACTCAAGGACGAAAGAGAGTATATCATTGTTTAAAATGTGGACACTCTAATCACAATGCGAGGACTTGTCCTCTGAATACAGGGAATGGGATACAGGTAATTGAACTTAAATGTATGGATGCAGAGTTTTAACGAATATATTGAACACTAGATTAATGTCTCCTGTAGGATGTGAGACTGAATGTTGCTGATTGAAGAACAATACAAAGGGAGTTGCGTGTTGCAATGACTGGGTGGGTTTTATGTGAATGAGAGAACCGGAAACCATTATGTACGAGTTAGTATAACATCTTAATACCTCTACTTGTAACCACTTATACTATTCAATTTCATGTTTGTCAACTTAATTACCTTGGTGTTGTTATTTAAGCTTAATGGAGGTGCAAGAGCTGTTAGAGCTAGTCCATCTCAACAACCTAGAGCTGTTCAAGCAACTGCGGTAGAGCTGCAAGGAAGTCAGCCCCCACCATCTCAGCCTTAGACGACAATTATATATGTTACATGAGCCATGTTTTTTTGTGTAATGGTATTTGGGGTGTATTTTGGATGGCTCATGTAATGGTGCGAGAGAGTGGACCTTCACCCCCTCTACAATCGGTTATGTAAGTTTAATCAGGAACATGAGAACATCCTTATGACATGTACTCACTTGGTCGTATGCTGATGACAACTGAAGTTTGCATTATGTTCTTTAGGTGTAATCAAGAACATGTTCTTTAGGTACAATGTAGTTTTAAGAAGTTTGCATTATGTTCTTTAGGTGTAATCAGGAACATGTGTCCGCTTGATCAATGTTGATTTCAAGGAATGCTAAAGGATGATAATATTGATCTTGCATTCAAATTCTTCCATTCCTTTGATTACAACTGCGAGTGTTCCACATTACAACCAGAACTACCTTACTACTCCTACTCCATACTATAGATGACTACATGCACCATTACATTCACGATCAATAAAATAGTCAACATATATCGATTCAGCTTGACATTAGTTTTGATACTCCTAGTCTCAACTAACATAGCATCATGAACCGCCATTACATTCTTCAGCCACCTGTTGTTTTTCTTTCTTCATCCTCTCGGCCTTGCACTCTGCTCATTTTTTACTTTCTTCCAGCTTCAGAATTGTGTTCTCCTACCCACCTAAAACAACCGTAGTTCTTCTTCGAATCCTGCATTGGCAAACCATCCGTAATCATCACATATATGCTTCGAACCAAATGAGTCATCCAAATAGCGTTCTGTTACCTTCTAATAAGGACAACCGTAGAATTGTCGGCCTGGATTCAGATCAGTTCCGAAGGTTTGAAGGACACAAGGTGTTTATGCGTGCAACGGACGAGCCCTGAATTGTTCACACTTGTTGAACCCGAATTGCCGACCTTCACCGATTTGCCACTCCGAGTCCTCTATGAAATGATTGAAATTGTTGTCGAGAGGGAGGGGCATCGACGGGGAGAGAAACGTCTTGGGAGAGAAGTCGGGGGAGTGAGGCGTCGTCTAGGAAGAAAGGTCGAGGGGAAGTGAGGCGTCGTCTGGGGAGAAAGGTCGAGGGAGAGGGGCGTCGTCGGGGTAGGAAAACGTCTTAGGAAAGAGGCGTCGTCGGGGGGAGAGATGTCGGGGGGAAATAGATCGAGCTGGACTGGAGAGAAAACAAGGCTCTGCGACGGAGCGATCGAGTCGGAACCCTAGCGAAGAAGAGGGGAAATTAGAACTTGTGAAAAGGGATTCGCAGCAGGGGAGGTTTGGGATTATTTTTATAGGATAAGGTTTTTAGATAATGACGTGGTAATTAGGTGGAAATAGTTCGTCCATGTGGAAAATAGGTGTCGAACATGTGGCAACCACATAAGCATCCCGTCCACTAAACTGACGGAGAGGTTAAAGGCGTTATATAATTTAAAGGAAATGGCTATATCGTGCACTCAAGTTTAAAAAACATGGTTATTGTTCAGTATTTTTCAAAATTTGGCTATTGTTGGCACAAAGTGGATAGTTGTGTGGGCTTGTTGCTATGGGGTGTATTTTGCCTATTTTTTTGCATTTTTGTTGAATATGGCAGGGGCAAAACGGTCAGATGCGGAGAGGTATATGAACACAATTTTAGGGGTAAAAGCTTAACCATAGCCGCTAGGGATGGCTACAAAACCCGAACCCACGGGGTACCCATCCGACCCAACCCGGTCAACGCGGGTAAAATCCGTGTTGATGGGTTTTGGGCCGGGTTTGGGTTTAAACACGTTCACTATTCACCGGGTTGAGTTGGGTTTGAGTTTAGGTAACCCGGCCCGTGAGTACCCGCCCACTCATATAATTAATTTTTTCGGTATATTTAATATTCTAACCAACTATTCTTATTTATGTTTGTGGAGACATGTCTAATTTTTTATTTTTAATTGTGTAGAATGAAGTTGATGTTATGGAGTGGAGTGGAGAATAAAGAAACTTAATTGCAAGAAAGAAACTTTCAATTAAACATGTTATTTATGGATAATTTGTGATTTGCTTCAATTTTCTTGAGTTTTCTAGATTGGTGTTGAACAATTTGTATAGTTAATTTGTGATTTGCTTGAATTTTCTAGAATTGTGTTTTATATATGGATAATTTGTATTGAGAGATTGATATTTGATTTTAATTTTGATAAGAACTTATAATTGTAAATTTTTTACGACAAAACCCGTGGGTACCCATGAACCCACGGATACCCAAGGGTTGGGTTGAGTTTGAGTTTTTCAAACCCAATGGGATTTACCCCTGTTTTTTTCAAAGATAAACCCATGGGTTTGGGTTTGGCAAAACCCGACTCAACCCGACCCATTGCCAGCCCTAAGCCGCTCTGATCTCTCTCGTTCTCTCCTCTCCGAAGGGAAAAACAGAAGGGGACTGACGGCGGCAAAGCCAAAACCGTCGCTCGTCCTCGTCTTTCTTCCTTGCTGTCTTTCTGCTAATGGCGAGAAGGGAAAAAAAAAAGAAGACAACGAGGGTGATGGCAATCAAACCCCGTCGATGACGACGAGACGGCAGCGGAGACATGAGGGTTGGGTTGAGTTTGAGTTTTTCAAACCCAATGGGATTTACCCCTGTTTTTTTCAAAGATAAACCCATGGGTTTGGGTTTGGCAAAACCCGACTCAACCCGACCCATTGTCAGCTCTAAGCCGCTCTGATCTCTCTCGTTCTCTCCTCTCTCCTCTCCGAAGGGAAAAACAGAAGGGGACTGACGGCGGCAAAGCCAAAACCGTCGCTCGTCCTCGTCTTTCTTCCTTGCTGTCTTTCTGCTAATGGCCAGAGGAAAAAAAAAGAAGACAACGAGGGTGATGGCAATCAAACCCCGTCGATGACGACGAGACGGCAGCGGAGACATGAGGTAATGTTTCTATTTGCATGTTGATTTTAAGGTTTGATTGTTGGGTATTTGGGGAATTTAAAGTTTTAATTGCTTTTTCTTGGTTTTGGGTTTGGTCGAAGAAATAGAAGAAAGGGAGTCGTCGGCGTCGTTCCCGGATCTCGCCGGCGACGAAGATGATGGCGGCAGGGTGGTTGCCCTATGGTAAGTTATTTTAGGTTTTTTTTTTGTTTGTTTTGGTTTGCGGGTTCACAGGAACTGTCACTCGCTTATATTTTATGGGTTTTCGATTTTAGAGTGGAAAAGAGAATTAGGGGGTGCCGATAGCTCAGGGATCCGTCGGCGTTGCCTGGCGTCATTAGAACCGAGCGACTGGAAATTGGATTTGGTAGGCATCTTTTGTTTCACTTGATGATTCTAACTTTTATTTGTTTTTCTTTGGGTTTGGGGGTTCGGACTAATTTGTAGGGTATTTTTGGATTTTGGCAACTTCGATCATGGAGGCGAAAGGAAGAAGAGGGTCGCTGCCGGCAGCTCTGTGTTTTGCCGGCGACGACAATGACAAGAGTTAGAGTTTTGTTTTGGTAAGTTTTTGGGATTAAGGTTGATGTTTTAGTCTAAGCTAATGTCCTTTACTAGAAAAAGTAAAAGGGATTAAAACACAAGGTTTGTTTGTGATCTCTTTGAATGAGAAAGGGAAAGGAATTAGTTAGATGGTATGCAATCTTGTGTCTCTATGGACAACTCTAGAATGTAGACTATAGTAGCTATATGGTTTTAGAACTCTGCCTGATGTGTTTCTATGTTGGGGGGTGATTTGATAATGGAATCCATGGTATTCATGAAGTATCTGCTGCTGTTGTATGTGATTATGGAATTTGGGGTTTTGTAATGGTTGTGTGTGTTGGTCGCTTGCAAGGCTGGAAATTGTTTGTTTATGGTATGATGGAATGCTGAAAATGGGGATTTGGTTGTTGTCATGGTGAGTTCGACTCTGGAAAATGGTGGGTGTTACATTGTGAGTTCGATTTTGGAGAGTTTCTTTATGGTGGTTTCTGGTTTTGCCGAAAGGAAATGTGTCGGTTTACATATTTGGGGTAATTTGGAATGATTTGAGTTTTAGAACTCTTGCAACTAATTTGTCGAAGAAATGTAGGACTAGAGAATAGAGATGATATAAAATGATCGTGATGAATGATAGTAGTAAGTTGATTGCCAACCTTATTGTCCAAGATTTGTGGATGATTCTGCCTCTTCACCTAGCATTTGGAAGCTTGCTGCCGCCTTGTCTGTTTCCTCATTTAACTTCTTTTATGTTGTTTTTGGTGATTTTAGGATTGTGTTTGTATTATTGTTATTGACTATGTTTCTTTTCGTGCTTCTAAAAAAGAAACAAATGTTGATTTTTCAGGGTCTTTGTTCCCTCTTTTTCTGTCTGGTTTTCCTATGTGTGGGCTCAAGAAGAAGTAAGAAGTGGAAATGAGGAGAAGGAAGTTGTCAGGAAGGGGAAGAAGAAAAAGCTCCTAGCAGGAAGCTTCGCAGGGGGAAGTTTTTCCAGAGTTTCGTCTTCTGTGTGGAAGAAGATGAAGAACAAGTCTATCCGCCTCCCTTTGCTATAAGAAAGTTACTGTTTCATAAGAGTTTTGCTATCCTGTACTACTGTGTTTTCTTCCATTTCCTTTTAGGTCACTCGCACCTTGGTTGTTTGTGGCCATGCTTGGTGTGGAACGTGTCACTCTACCTCCGCTTCGTATGTTTAAATACAATTGTTGTCCATACGTGCTCAAAGGTATGCATTGTATGGGATATAATTGAGCGAACTTTGGCTATGCAACATTCTTGAGTTAAACTGTATTTATATTTTTCGAGCAGTGTTTGTGGACAAAAGTTACAAACAATGAACGAAGCCAACACTTCTCAGGAACTGATAAGTATGCATTGTTAATCAATATATATAAAGCATAAGTGAGGTTATTGTTGCCTAAACTCGCAAGCTGATTGGGCGGCTATATATTTTACATTTTGATACTCTAAATTTAATTAAATTACAACTAAATCACTATAATGTACATTTTACATTTCGATACCCCAAATTTGTTTTTAATGTAAAATCATTGAACAATTATGTTTTGGTATCTAAATTTTATGAGATTTTCGTACCTACAATTTTTTAAAATTTACATATTGGTCCAATGTTTAGATTTCACTTGAATCCATAAATCTAATTCACAAATCCTTTTGCACCAATCCATGAATCCAATCCACCATAACGTAAAAGTATAAATTTAATTAGTTTGTAGCATACAAGATGTTGTACCACTCAAGTGTAGGAGAAGATTAGACCATTCTATATTTGCTCATTACGTGAAACTAAATAAATTATGAAAGAGAGACGACTCTAAAATATTGCAAGAGCGATTTTATAAGCTCATTTAGTACATTTACGGGGTACTAAACAAACTTCCACTAACTACATTACATGTAACAAAATATGCGACATCTACATAAGCAAGTGTCAATAAATTTCTACAGTGAAAATGATTGATTGTTGTATTGACGGCCAACTAAAAGATTTGGTCAAAACCTTTCCATCATCTACTTACTCTTTGTTTTATTTTTCACTCGCCTTCCAACTATGCAAATTACAGTTCGGTACCTAAACTTAATAGATCTTTAGATTTGTAAAATAAATTTATTTTTTGGGCATATAAGTCCTCAAAGTATTGATGGAACATTAAATTTCAGTACCTAAACTTTTGTGTATCACATTTTAGTACCTAAACTTTTAAAGTTCTACAAATAGGTCTAATTTGTGTATGTATAATTAAAACACCCTCGAATAAATGGGATGTTGACTGTTATATATCTCTTTTCAGTCAATATCATATTCTCAAGTCAATACTACTAACAAAAGTGTAATTAATTTTAGGCTAATAATAGTATAATACGAACAAAACACCATAATGGACCACATAATATATGCTCGTTACTAATTAAAGTTGCAATAAATTATTGTTGCATAAGAATTTTTAGTTTGCACCACTGTCATTCTTCTTTTGCGGACCCGCAGGATTCATCAACAGTTCAACACCAAGGATTCATCAACGTCATATATAGCTTCAGTGGGGATTATTACTTACTACATGGAATATGTTATATTTGGGGACCTTGGCTACTTAAGGAAGGTTTGGGGTATATTTTAGGATTATTATGTTTATGAATACGAGTATTATAATATAGTTAGTAAATAGTAAATACTCCATTTAATACACGTATATGTACCTGTACGTATTTTATCCGTTTAAAACTTCTGTATCCGGATTATTGTCAAACTGTTTAATTTCCGTTTATTTGATGGCTCCCGTACTAAACACGTATAAAACACGTATACCACGTTTAATATCTGTATGTATTTTATACGTAACTTACCCGTACCGTATTTTACTAACTATTGGATTATAATTAGGGATAATTGAAAGTCGGGGTGGGCAATAACCCAATTCACACCAGACCAAATTGTACTGAATCAATATTTGGATCGAATCATATCATATTGAATATATTTCATTTTTATTTTTGTCTTATAAATGATTTTAAGTATGAAGAAGAGATGAATCGAAATTGGATTGGTACCGGACCGAATCGAACCAAATGAACCAAACATATTTTTGGTCTGGTTCTCATCCTTTGTTTTATGTCCGATCCTCTTAGTAAATTCAATTAAGTTCTAGACCGAATCGGATGATGCCCACCCCTAAATGAATAGGACGCCGAGTGGAAGGAAGGGAATAACTATTATTAAGTGTTCAAATAAGGGCCGAGTAGTATTAGGATTTCTCGGCGTGCTTCCTATAAATATGTGATTTGGTCTTTGAAAGAATGTCTAATAACAGTTTAGTTTAAATTCTTTTATGAATTTTTAGGAGTAGAAGTAACACAAAAATAATAATGCCACCAAACTTATCAAATAGGTTTATACCATCACGCCAGTTTAGCAATAAAACCAAGATTCTCAAACCATGATAGCCAATTCCCATGAAATGGTTGCATGTTACAATAGCCGATTTCATGGCATCAAATATAGAGTTTTAGAGAGATTGATCTCTAGAACTTTGGATGAAGGAAAACTTTGAGTATCAATGGAAGGATTGAGTTCAAATGACTGAGTGGGTTGTTCAATTAGGAGTTGATTTTATATGGTGAACTTTGTCGTATTCTACTTTGATGAAAGCTGACACTCAAGTGTGGCGGTATTAGATTGAAATTCCAATTGAAATGCCAGGAGGTGAACTGGGGCAGAAGAGAGGTAAGTGTTACGCTAGATCATTCTAATTATCTCATTAGATTTAGAGGTAATCTTGATGAAAGCTGACACTCAAGTGTGGCGGTATTAGATTGAAATTCCAATTGAAATACCAGGAGGTGAACTGGGGCAGAAGAGAGGTAAGTGTTACGCTAGATCATTCTAATTATCTCATTAGATTTAGAGGTAATCATGTAAACTTTATAATGAAAGGAAAGTGTATTACACATGGATTACAAGATGAACCGGTGATTAAGTCATTTGTGGTTTAGTATTCTGCTTGGATTTACGGATACAATCAATGAGTAATATGGCATTAGGATTGAGTGTGAATGGTATGACCATGAAGACTCAGCTCCCGTGACTTTGTCATATTTGGCGTTGACATAAATCCAAGAGCTAAATCATTTGATTTTTTTTGTTTGTAAAAGGACTCAGGTTATGTATACCACTTTTGGTTGTATTATGTCGTTGTACTCGTTATGTCTTATTGTAAGTTGTATCAAGGTTTTTGAATTTGGTGTTAGTAAATTGCTTGTGATATATCTATGTCGAAAACCAGTTGAGTCCAATAATTCAATTTATTGAGATATATTCAATTATAAATCATATATCATTTACTAACACTACTTTTGTTCAATTATGTAAAGGTAAACGTTAGAGCTAGCGGTCCCATTTCAGCTTGAGCTTGAAGTACCGTTTGAGCTTGACCTGTTTCTTTCATGAAGCGGGCTTGCAAAGAAAAACTCATAAACCAATCTCAAAGCCGCTGCGGAGCGCAGCCAACATCTCCCTAGTATATATAATTAAGGGCAATGTCTATTTTTTATCCAAACCTTTTTCAGATTCTTTTATTTTAACCAAACCTATTGAATTCCTAAAAATTATCCAAACGTTAACTCTCCGTCAACTTTTCTGTTAGTAATGCTGACTAAGTATGACCATAATGAGTTGACTTCCTACGTGGCGGTCAGAATACCATCATTTACTATTTTTAATAAAAAGATTATCAAAAAACAAAACAAAATCCCACCTCTCTAGGAATGGCAATGGGGCAGGTCCGGGGCGGGTTTCTTGGTACCCAGACCCGCCCCATGACAGGGCGGGTCCAGGTCGGGTAATTGATCACGGGTCACGGGTCGGGGCAGGTCGACCCAATGGGTATGCAATTTATATGAAAAACATTAGAAATATTCGTTATTTTTATCATAAAACTAAGAAAACAAACAATATTATGACAATTGTAGTTAAATTATTGGAGAAATTGAGGTTTTCACTAATTTACAACTTTATTATAGCTAAAATATGATGCAATAAAAGGAAAATTCAAAGTAATTTGACTAAGATTTCATGTAATTTAGATAAGAACGGGTCAAGAATGGGGCGGGTCAGGGCAGGTCGGGTCGATAAGACTACCCATGCCCGCCCCGCCCCGCCCCAAAACAGGTCAAACAGGTCGGGTAAAACGGGCCAGGTCGAAATTGCCATCCCTACACCTCTCACGTGGACGAAATAAGTAACGGTAACAGAATGGATGCGCAGACTTTGATAAATTATAATACCTTTGGATAATAAATAGAATTTCTATAGGTTTGGTTAAAATAAAAGAATATGAAAAAAGTTTGGGTAAAAAATAGACATTGCCCTATAATTAATGTGCAAATACCAATTGAAATCACATACTTCCATATCAATTTATCACTATCTACACTTGCGCCGCAACAAAGTGCGTTCTCCTCTTTAGTTTATATATTAAAGTACTTTAAGGTTGAACAAGCCCATTTAGTTAAAAAGCTCCATTTAAATTCCATCCAACATGAACGAAACAGAAGTTGTAAGTTACAGGTAGCCAACATTACCATTGAGTTGTGACATAAAACACTACAAACCTACTAATTCATAAATATATTTAACCCGCTCCTTTTGATTCCAAAAAAATATTTATAATCTAAACTTGCCTAACATTTATTATAAGTTTTTTTGTTTTTTTTTTTCCAAGAAATGTCAAGAGAAAACCTATACAATCTACCCCGACCCTGCCCAACCCAATACATCAGAGAAGCCAACCCACAAAATCAAAGGCGCAAAACTCTAAAGGGGAGAGTAACAGTGCTTTCTGCGCCACTCTATGGGCAGCACTGTTAGCAGTCCGAGGAACTGCCCTAAACTCTAAAGAAAAAGAGACGGAAGAAAGGAGAAGGGAGCAATCCCGAAGCACCGGATCTCCAAAGGAGCCAGAGAGAGCACCTTGACGAAGCTGCCGAATCACCACCTCTGAATCTCCTTCTATGATGACCCGAGGCAGCACTTTGGAGACTACAAGGGCGATGGCGTCCCTAGCTGCTAGGAGCTCTGCAAGATAGGGATCAGCAATACCGGGATGGAGAGACCCTAAAGCTAGAGCCACATGCCCATCTGAACTGCGCACCACAAGACCAGACGAGCACCCAGAAGGACGAACAGCAGCATCAAAGTTGATCTTCACAAAGCCAACAGGAGGAGGGGACCAAGACGAGAGGCGAGAACGGGAAGGCTGGGGCGGAGCAGGGACCAAAGGAAGGGAGGAAGACAGTTCGCGAACTTGGAAAAAACACTGACGAGCGAGAGACTGGGCATGAGGCTGGACATGCTCAAAGACCACCTTATTTCTAGACTTCCAGATCCTCCATAATACACAAACATATAGGAGAATGTGGGTTTGGGGGTGCTCAGAAAGCATAACATGTCGCCACCAGAGACTGAAATTCACAGTCGGGGCCGAGGAGATGAAATCATTTAGACCCATGAGCGACCACAATCTTGTGGCCAAGGGGTAATTGAAGAACAGATGTTCAAGACTTTCCGGTCTTCTCCAACAAACCAGGCAGCGAACTAGACAGTTTACTCCTCTGGTACTTTGAAAACCATAAATTAATTAATTCTAAAAGTCAAAAATTAATTATGACCGTCAGAAGTTAATTCTTTCTATCCCATAATTTGATATATAAACCAACCATAAAGGTTGTAAAGCGCCATAAAAGGACCGCTTTAGTGACTCATTAATCACTTGTAACGGATCATTAAGGACCCAATAACATCAAATAAAATAACTGATGTATTAAAACCCAAATAAATGGACCAATGAGGCCATTAATTGGTTATTTACTTCTCGCTGGAGGAAAATTGATTGCATGGACCGCCGGACCAACAAAGTCACCGGAGGCAAGTGTTTCCAGTCGCCGGAGGAGCTTCACAGCTGGCCGGGATTCCAAACTTGCAAACAAACAGAAACGAAGCGTCTCGCTGAGGAAGGAGATGTAGTTCATCACGTAGCGAGTGAGGGGATGTACGCCGCCGCCGGGAACCGAGATCTTGGAGGCGTCCTTGGTAATGGAGTTTTCCAGATCTGCCAACATCGTCCTCACGGCATCGCCTAGCTTGATTAGAGAGTTGATTGCTCGATTCCTCACCGCAGCGGTCGATTCGAAGCTGAAAATCGATTCGATGTCGGGCCAGAGATCGCTAATCGCCTCGTAGATGTCCAGCGTGCGGAACATTTTCTCGAGAGTCTTCTTCCCCTTTGCGAAATTTTCCGGGAATCCGAACAGGTCCAGAGCGCCTTCTCGAACGACCTCCACGAAGCACGACTCCCTGATTGCGGGAGAAGACGAGGAGAAGACGTGGTCGCAGAGCAGCCGCTCCCCGTAGAACAGAGTCTTGCGTAGCAGTTAACATTTATTATAAGTTATAACTTAGCAAAATTTGAAAAAGCTTATCCTTGGGATTCACTCAAGTGAATGGAGGTTGCATGTGGACAAAGAAACAAGAGAGTGGAGCTTCAAATGGTAGTCGTCCTTGCGCAAATTTAACCCATAAGGAACAATACTTTATGCCGCCAGGGACTTGTTAATTTCTCTCCTCGTGATTTTAGACATTAGTTATTGTTTGACACTTTAGGAATCCGAACCCCACTAGTAGTTATTAAAAGTAGTTAAGGGTTGTTTGAAGAATATAACTCTAAATTTATAAATTATAATATAGAGATTCTAACTCTTCGTATTATTTGAAACAGATTTGAAAGTGTTTATTGTTTGATAACTGTGATTGTTAATGTTGTCAAACCGATTTATACTATTGCGCCGGTTTAGCAAGTGGAATGGTATGACCAGTGGTACAACCGGTTTGTGTCAGTTCATGCAGGCTTTATCTAATGCGATATTCAAAACAAAATAATAAATACTCATATTTAAATATATTTAACGTCAATATCAAAACATATATACACGAATCCAACAAATTTGTGAAATTACATCAACTTTTAACTCTTATATCAGTAAAACATATACTAAGTTATTTTTTATCAATCAAATTTACTAAAACGATGCCAATTTACTTAGAGTTTGTAAATCGATCATACCGATTTCATGACCGGCACCGGTTGAATCAGGTTGAACCGGCCAACATGCCACTAGCATGACAACCATGATTCGTAATATAAAAAAAATTAGAGTGGTTCGAGAAATATTTAAAATTTTGTTGATAAATAAATGTAATCGGATAAATAAAAAAAAGAAGGGATAAAGTACAAGAAAAAATCTTACGAATCAAGACATAAAATCTCTCAGATTATAAGATATTTGATATCAATAGATTTTAGATATTTGAAATCTAATATTAATATCCACATTACAAAAAGCAACAACAAATTATATAATGTTATATAAATACTATAAATTCAGTAAATCCACTCATTAAATCATGTTTTTCAAACTACCCCTAAATTGTCTTCACAAAAGAAGGTTGTTATGTTACCTACAAATGGCGATAGAGTAGTGTTCTGAAATCATGTTTTAAACAGTTAGTTATAAAGATCTTAGATCTCCCGGCCAATTAAGTGTTAGCTTCCCCAGTTAAGCTTATATTTCCTTAACACTATGTTTGGTTAGGGGTGCAAATGGAGGGTTGCAAATTTTAGTTAATTAGTAATAAAAGAAACTTTCCTTAACACTATGTTTGGTTGGGGGTGCAAATGGAGGAGTGCAAATTTTAGTTAATTAGCAATAATGTTAGGGGAGCATATAAAGGGTAAAAGCACTATTCCACTTAACCCCCAATTTGGGGTGCAAGAAGAGAGAGAAAGAAGGAGGAAGAAGTGAGTGTGTAAATTTGATGTTAAGATTATTATAATGTTTGTTATTAAATTTAAATAAATAGATATGTAAATGATGATTATTATAATTAAGATAATAAGAAAGATTATTATATTATTATTGAATCAAAAATCATAATGATCACAATATTTTATTATTATAATAATAATTATTAATTTAGAATTTATCTGTGGATAGCAAGTTTTTCAAATTGGCACCAATTGTTGAATGTGTTTGGCGAAGTTTGACTCAAATTTGTGTTGTAAAGTATAAAGAGAAAGTGTAATAAAAAAAACAACTTGAAAATGTTTGGTTGACTTAGGTCAATTTGTGTTGAAAGTATACAGAAGAAGTGTCATGTAGATACTGAAGAAAAATGGATCGATTTGAAATTTGGACCGGACCAAATACGACCAAATGCAATGATGATCCGATTCTTGGTCCTAAGATGTCTATTGTTACTGGACCACAGTTCTCATGAGTTTGGACTGGTCTGAACCAAACCAAATCGAACTGTTGCACACCCCTACCTAGTCCGGGTTCACCGTTTGACTTCGGGAGCAAGTTTGTTAAGGTTCGTCTAGTCATATCGAGATCACCATATCGACAAACCCACACTCGAGTGGGAGACATGAGCTAGTTATGTGTCTTGGCCATAACTTGAGCTTCAAGCTTCGAGATTGCTCGATCAATGACTATTTCAATAAATTACTATTTAAGCATTACGGTCTTAATAATTATTTTTATTAAATTATATTTGTTAATATTTATGATTATTGTATATAATAGTTTTTATTTTATTATTTCATGATAATCTTTTATAGATTTAGCAAATCTATTTTATAATAATAATAATAATAATATAATTTCCTTACTTTTCACTATATTTGCACCTCCGACATTTTCATCCAAACAACAATTTACCCCTCCACTTACACCCTCATCAATTTGCACCCCACTGCAATTTGCCCTCAACTTGTTATTAGGGGTGGTAAAGGGTAATTCGGTAAACGGTTTACCGTTTTACAGAACCGGTAACCGCCGGTAAACGGTAGCAATTCGGTAAACGGTTTACCGTTTTACCGAACCGGTAACCGGCGGTAAACGGTAAACCGTTTACCGGCGGTATCGACAGCCGAGCGGGAAGTTGGGGGAGTCGGTTTACCGAACACGATATCGCTAAATACCGACGGTAAATCGGTAATACCGATACCGAAATCCCCCCTCCCTACTCCACTAACATATAACATATACATCATTATTCACAAATATAAAATATTACATACATGAATGTAAGTAAGTATAGGCCTCAAAAATATTGTAAATAAGAGTTAATAATAAATTATTAATTACAAAAATGATAAAAAAAACTCAAAAAAATCAAAATATTACAACATCACCCCACTTCCAGAAATTCGGTTCGGTAAATATTCGGTAAACCGACCGAAAAACCGCCCGAAATCGCTTCTCATGGTATTTCGGTAATACCGGTTTGTAACCGTTTACCGGTAATTCGGTAATCGGTAAACCGGTCACAAACCGGTATCGGTAATCGGTAACCAATTTTACCAACTTCGGTATACCGAAACCGGTAAATTCGGTAAACAATTTACCGTTTACCGACCGAATCCCACCCCTACTTGTTAGCTAGCTGTTCAAGTGTAGTGAAGTTATAACTAACCTAAGCAAGCAAAAAGCAATAAAGTTGTGGTTCAAGTTCGAGAAAGGTCACCGGATATGGTTCCCCCTAGATTGTAGTTAAGCCAAGTTCTAATTCACCATGTCCAGATATGATGATAGTTATACTGCAGAAGGTTCTTAAAAAGTATCAAGTCTCGACGAAAGGTCTTCAGGCCCTCCCTGTCTGAATACCCGGCAGGCCACTAACCTCCACCGGAGTAAACAAACTGAGGCCTTAACGTGCAAAACCTCCTTTTTTTGGAGTAAATCCAGTACAAAATAGTGAATTCACTCCTCGACTAAAGTAGTCAATTCACCACCTTCAACCAAGCGAGAAGAGAAATCAACTTCAGATGCAGAAATCATCTTGTGGAGGATGAACTTCAGCTTCTGGTTGTCAATAGACACTTCTCCAGGCTTCAATCGAGCTCCAATGGCGTCAATACTCAATCTAGGTCTCTTTGGAGGTTGGGTTCATCACTTTCTCTCTCTAGGTATCTCTTTCTTGCTCTAAAACTTGGATAATAAACAAAGAACCCGAAATCTGCTTGTAACAGCCCTGGCTCTCGAAACCCGGTCCGATTACCTAGTCGGGTATTAAGAGAACCAGTTGGGTATTTGCGAAACGATGCGCAACATCAAGGGGAAAATACCCAACCTCAGGCTGAATTCCCCGGTCGCGAAATAGGGGGTCCACACAGGGGAAATTCCCTGGACGCTTTCCCCACCCTCTGTTTGCTTTTCCCCGGTCGGGTTTTTGATGACCAGACGGGGATTCCGGTCTCTTCACTCCTCCTTCCGTCTCTTTAGTGCTTTTGACCTGAAACTCGCTTCCAAGCCTCCCTTTTCACCCCATTCCCTGAAATATGACATTAAAGCACAACATATCGTGAAATTGGCTTAAAATGCGAGAATCGACTCTCAAACGGTTCAAGAATAGTGGGCAAAAACATGTACAAATAGCGGTTTATTAAACCTCCCACACTTAACCGTTTGCTTGTCCCCAAACAAACTTGACTCAAACTAATGCAACTCTCCTGACATCTATAACACCATGCAACCCGGATCGTCGGTAGAGGATTTCCTAGATCATTTAGCAGCTTAGACGGTCAACCAGTTTTCTAAGACATCCCTTATTTCCCTCAATGCGAGTACTGGACTCACACTAGGATCATGTGAAGCAATGGACCTAGGACATACAATTCATCAATAAAGAGAGTCACATAACACAACAATCAAGCACTCTCTGATATGATCCCAAATTACAAACCATTTAAGCTTCCATGGGGTGCTCAAAAAGCTAGTTCATTACACAAGAAGCAACCTGAAAATTGGCCAAGTCTTTTGGGTGTTTCAGGTTACCTAATTGGAAGGCTCGGATCAAGAGATTGGCTCCATGGAAATATGTGTTTAATAGCTTGTTTTAAAGCTAGGGAAGTCTTCTTAAACAACAAGTTCTTGGTTGATCGAGGGGAAGTCGAGAAGGTTAATTTCAAAGCTCACCAAGATGCTAGCATAAAACCGAGAAATTGCCTGTTTTTTACTAAGGCACAAGATGAGTTCAAGGTACCATCTTTGGAGCTTGGTAGTTGGAGATGGGGACGCATCCAGTTGATGATTCAAGTTGCAATAGAAAGAAGAACACTTTCTAAACCCAGGAAAGGCATTGGGTGAGCTTGGTTCGACGTGGAAGACCTTGTTCAAGGGCCTCGAAGGAGCTACCTCGAGCTACCAGTAATCCGAGTCCCATACGGATTCTTAGTCCATTTCGGATTACAAGTGTAATTCAGTTTCCTTGTTTCAATAGGTTAATTTCAGTCCTTATTCTAGTTTGTTTAATTTTTAGTTGTTTAAACATATAAAAGGAAGGCCTCATTCACGAATTGTAACATTGAGAGTTAAATAACATAGAAAACCCTAAAATTCTCGACTTGTGAGTTGATCTTGGTTTTTGGTTGCCATCAAAACCTGCTGAAACTAGCCTATTAATCGAGCAAACCCACTTGATTACATTGAAGGCATCCTTATAGCGTTAGTGCATCCTCCCAGGTGTGAGGATTCCCTCTCGTTTCCATCCATCAACCGATTCGAACAAGCTTACCCTAACACGTTTGGGAGTCATGTTTTTGTGATCTTAACCGAGGAAGCTTAATCTGAGGTTTCAAAGTCTCTAGGCTGTGCAATTCTGATCCAAACACCCCCTAGGGTGTTATTAAGTGGTATCAGAGCCCGTTCTACACAGAGCAAAGAACCACGAGTTTGACGGAGGCTGGCGGCGCCGGAATTGCGCACTGAACGAGGTCAAAGGGGCATGCTCCGGAACTGACCCCTGTTTTGCTGTCCAAAAGAAAAAAGAAGAAGAAATTAGCTGAATCGTTGGGGATTGAAGCCTCTAACCTTAGAAGCGGAGGAGGATTAACATTGGGTGAATTGCGACCCATCACGATGCCCGAATTGCAACAATTTTTCCAGGAACAAGTGGTTGCCCTGTTCCAGACGCAACTGATCAAACAAGACGAGAAATTCCATGCGTCATCGACCAATTTTGATAACTTGAGTCAACGCGTGGAGATGATAAGCCAGCAAGAAGGACCAGTCATGGCAACCCCGTTAGTGACTGAGGCTCAACGCGAGGTTCGATGTCCGCCGCCGACAGGGCATCCACAATGTGACAAACCTCTGGCAGGAAACCTAGAACCCGACCCCGTTCTGGCAAGACGAGTTCAGGAACTCAAGAGGCAATTAATGGCCGTCTCGCTATGACACAACTCCTAACAATGGCCAAGTGTAACCAATGAAAGGGACTGTAGTATAGTGGCTCAAGTAATAAATATCGAATCCACGGGTCTCTAGAGTTACTATTATTCGGCTTCAGTTCATTATCTAGCAAACCCGACTAAGATAGAACAACTAAAAGTACTTGTTGATGTGACTTGAATCGGACTATCAGCCGCTACGACTCGTAGTCGGGTTCTGGGCCTGGTCTGTAACCGTTTCCTTTGCCAGATTGGATTAGGTTTAGACCCACATGGAGAAGTACTATAAATACTTCTCATACTCCTCTGTAATCTATAATCTCCTCGATATTGTGAAACTGGCTCTCTCTCTCGCCCGTGGACTAGCTAACACACATCGTGTTAGTGAACCACGTGAATTGTGTGTCTGTGTTTTCGATTCTCGCTTTTGCATTCTTGCTTTATCGATTCCGGCGTTTTCCTGATCCGTAGCAGCGCGTTTATAACAGTACTCTAGCAAACTACGGTTAAAGTTAATCTAATTACAGGTTGGGAACTCACTTAGGTATGATTCCCCCTAGCCACTAACCAGATTATTGATTGATGATCTCTAACCTGTTTCACTTTCATTCACAATGCGAAGAATCCTTAACTACACCTTGAGTCTCGACTAAAGGAACAAGGCCCTCTTGAGTCAATTGCCTAGAGGGACGTATCCTTCTCTAGAACAACCGATCAAGGCGTTCTGAACTAGATTCCCTCTCTCGAATGAGGTTATCAATCGATACAAAGCAGTGAATCGACCCTCGACTAAAACAATCAACCCAATACTATCAATCTATGGTGTTCTATTGACCTAATCAGGTATTCGCTCTCATAGGATCAAAGTAGAATCAATAATCTCGACTAAAGCTGAATTGAATCATGAAAACATACATAGATTGAATATGAACTCAAGATTAGGAAGTAAGAGTACTCATATAATCATCCAATCAAACAAACATTGCTAGGGTTCCTCAAAACCTAAGTGAAGGGAAGTTACTCCATAGTGAAGAGAGAGACTGCAGTAAGAATCTTCAGATGATCAGTCTTCAAGTCCGGGCCTGTTCTTCGAGCTTCCAAGGTAAAGAAATCCTCCAATTCCACTCCAATATTGCCCTCAAATCGCCCTCTCTGTCTTTGGTTCGTCCCTTGGGTGTTTGGAATCCAAAACCCAACTCTCTCCCTCCAAAAATGCACAAAACATGCTATTAACAGACTGTGTTCGCGAAACCCGGTCCAAATACCCAATCGGGTATTTCAGGTGACTGGCCGGGTAGTTTCAAAACGATGCGCAGTGGAAAGGGGTTAATACCCGATTGAGGTTTAGAATACCCGATCGGGTTTTTAAGCGCCACGGCTGGGTCCCCTTCTGAACTTCTCGCGTCTAAAGAAGCAATACCCGATCGGATATTTCAAGGGCCGACCGGGTATTTTCTTCCTCCAGTTCCATTCACCCCAACTTCCTCTTTTTTGACCCGAAACTCGGTTCCACGCCTCCACGTCCACGCGAAGTCCTAAAATATGACATAAGTGCACAACCTAGCGTGAAATCGGCTTAAAACACGAGAATCGACTCTCAAACGGTTCAAGAATGATGGTCTAAACATGTGCAAATAATGGTCTATCATTGGCCCTCGAAGTTCATCCAGTTGAACGACGAGCACGCAATCGGCAACAGGTCGATTTCCCCAACCCTGATCGCGGAACAGAGGAAACTTCGGTGTCGGAATTACTAGGAATAAACCTGACGATTCCAACCTTTCTTGGAACGACCAACGCCTCGGCTTACCTGGATTGGGAGAGGAAAATCCTCTTGTTCTTTCGGTGTGGGCAGTATTCCGAGAATTATAAGTTGCTCCTCGCTACGTATAAATTCCAGGATTACGCCGCAGCTTGGTGGAAGCAGGTCCAAGTCCGGCGACGGCAAAATATGCAGGCTGAAGTGACAACTTGGGAAGAATTGAGGGGGATTGATGCGTGAGAAGTTTGTGCCAGCGTATTAGTGGTGAGAATTACACGAATCCCTTCAAGCAATTCGTTAGGGATCACGTACTGTGGAAGAATATGTTAGGGAGTTGGAATTGACCATGACCCGAGCCGACATCCTAGAGGATTCAGAGGCTACAATTTCACGATTTCTATCTGGATTGAACAAAGAGGTTCGGTTCGAGTTGGAGCTTAGACATTTTGCTGATCTGGAGGAAGCAATCCACCTAGCAATCAAAATTGAGAGGCAATTGAAGCACAACGCGGGAAGACGGTTTTCTGCACCAAGCTGCTGAGCCTGCTCCTGTCCCTGTTTCCACTACGAATCGACCCAACCAGTTGAAGTCGATAGCTCCACAAAGTGGCCAGGATCGTGCTGGGAGCTCGACGAGTAAGATCGAGTGTTTTAAATGCCAAGGACGAGGACACAAGTCTTTCCAATGTCCCAACACGAAGACCCATGTTCTTCGTGACGGAGAATACTACTCCAAGAGGAAGAAGAGAAGCATCCTGGAGATGGATCCACCGAAGAAAAGGTTGATGATTCCAATTAGATGGAGGCTCCAAGAGGAAATTTCCTCGTTAATAGGAGAGCTCTTGCGGTTTAAGCAGTAAGTGAGACCCAAAAATGAACTAACCTTTTCCATACCCGCTGCCAAATTTAAGGCAAAACGACTTCAATGGCGATCGACAACTGCAACTGCACCAACTTCGTCAGTTTGGAGACTGTGAGAAAGTTGGGGTTGAGCACTATTGAACATCACGAGCTGTATAGTCTTCATGGGCTCAATGATCATGGGGCCGTAAAGGTAACGAAGCAGGCGTGGGTCGAGTTCCAAATCGATCAATATAAAGATCGAATAATTTGTGATGTGGCTCCAATGCACGTAGCTCATGTCATACTAGGGATACCTTGCCGGTTCTGCTTCGTGTTGATCACGTCGTCCTCAGTGTTGGCGATCATGATGAGGTTCAACCACCACTAGTCGTCGTTCGAGCTCCTCAATTCTACCCAATAATGTCGGATCTCCAGCTTGATTTGCGTCGACATGAACCTCTCCTTCTCGGAATTTGTTATCCTTCTCGGACTCTGTTTTCCATGTGTTACGGATCTTAATTGTAATGACTTTCGGATTGAGATACTGTTTGATTATAATCGATTGAAGAGTGTTTATTAAGTAAATTGGATCCTGATCAAATTCTCTTGATTTCTGCTGCAACTTGAGATAGATAGAATCTGATTAGGTTGTTAGAGCTTCTTCAATTGATAGGAGTGGATTGATTATACAAGAGGTAGTCAATCCATTGATTTTTACTGGAATCCAATTCTAGTAGTGGAGTTTTGAGTTAATTGCCCTAGCGTTCTATCCCGGTGAAGACTAGTCGTCTGCCGGGTAGTCTGTCTGAGAGGGCTTGGTCAGCTTAAGAGATTCCAAGCTACTGTCGGATCTTCCGCAGTTTAATCAACAGTAATCAACCCAAAGGAAATTACAACTTGAACCTAACTAAGGATCTAGGGGGACTCATTCCCGAGTGACTCTTATCTTGCTTTAGAAAACGAAACACTTTCCTGCTTTCTTACTGCCTTTGGTTACAATAACATTCACTAAATCTTTCCCGCTAGATAATAGATAATCACAGAGTGGGCAGTAGATCTAGACCCCGGGTTGATAAATTAAACTTACCACTATTCTGCATTTCCAGGCTGCGATTATACTTGGTCATAGTTTGGTGTTGTGTCATAGCATGTCAAGTTTTTGGCGCCGTTGCCGGGAACTTTCTAGGGTATTGTAGAAACGTGAAAGTCTGTTACTTTAGCATTTTCTTTACTGCATTCTCTCTCTTCCACCTTTGTGCCTTCACGGGTTGTGTTTGCATTCTGTGTGCAGGTAGTGCATGACCAGTAGCCAGTCGGGTGAACTATTGCCGTTAGACCAAGAGCTTGAACGGACTTATAGGAACTTTAAGCGAGCTTTAAAGGCGCGACTAGCTGCTGAGGAGGCTCTAGACAACGGTATGTGGCGGGAACATGTTGACTAAGATGCCACCGCAGTTAAATTAGCTCTTTGAGGAGATGGTAGAGAAAGGATATGGCTGGGGTACTGCTAGGAGGTCGAGGCGAGTACCAGGCCAGAGTGTACATGCTGTGGATACCCACTCTTCCGATTTGGTGCAGGTTGTGTCTAAACTGGTCTCAGCCATCGATCAGAATGGGATGGTTTCAGGGACGGGCAGCAACAGGCAATGCATTGCCAGTGGTGCGAAAGTTAGGCACAATGACCCCTACAGTAATACTTACAACGAGGGATGGCGCAACATCCACATTTCTACTGGAGTGGCAACAACAATCCCAAGCCACCTGGCTTCCAAGCCCCTATAGCTGGTTTTCAAAACCCGAGGCAGCAATACCAGCCCCGCCCAGGCCAGATTCACCAACAGCAACCACTCTATCAGCTCATATAGGGGCAGGCTTTTCAACTGCACCCACAGCAGCAGCAGTACCAGCAGTCTGGTGCATCTCCATTAGGCCCAGCACTGGGAGATCTCGTGTCAGAACTGAGGGATCTAGTGACCACCTTGGCCAACACTAGTACTCAGAAGTTCAATAAATTGGAGCAATTCATGGAAGTGGATGCGGGAAAATTCATGGAGATTGAAGCTGGCTAGAGGAACCAGCAGGCACTCTTGCAGGAAATGGACACCAAAATTGGGCACCTGGAAGATGCCCTTGCTTCCAGACCGGCTGGCACACTTCCTGACCAACCCCTACCAAATCCTAGAAATCATAAGGAGAGGTTACACGCCATCTGCTGAGAAGTGGGACTGTGACTGCGGATGCACTGCCTAAGAGTGCCAAGAAGGTGATATAGATAACCCCATAGCCGGAAGAGGACCTGGTGATGGAAAAGGAGCTAGAGGCTCAAGCTCCAAAGCCACAGCCAGTAGTGGCTGAATATAAGCCTAAGCTCCCTTTTCCCACCAGGGTGTAAAAGACAGGCTAGAGGCAGAGTTTGACAATTTCTTGTCCATGCTTAGGAAGCTGAATGTTCAGTTGCCCTTCATGGAGGCACTATCTCAGATGCCTAAGTATGTGAAGTTCTTGAAGGATATTCTCTCGAAGAAGTGGAAGCTGAGCGAGCTGGCCACTGTGAAGTTCGGCGAGGAGTTCTCCGCCATTTTGCAGAACAAGCTTCCACCGAAGCAGAAGGACCCATGTAGTTTTACTATCCCGTGCTCTATTGGAAAGGTAGGTTCAAGTTGTAATTTCCTTAAGAGTAAGGACCCAGGTAGTTTTACTATCAAAGTGGAGGGCCAGACAAGTGATTAGGGGACCACAGTAAAGGTAGTTTAACTGATCACGAGAACTCTGTTTTTGGTGTTCTCACTTTGCCGATTCAATCCAAATTCGTGGTTTGAGTTTAGCTGCGTTCCTCTGAGTAAAAGCACCCCTAGTGCTTTATCAAGTGGCATCATCGCCTGGTTCAAGCACAGTGGACAAAACAAAGTATTCTAATCTTGAATTGACGTGTTGGACACGATCAAAATCTCCTGTTTCCAGTGACCTTGCAATTGCACGACAACAACACGAGCAGCAAACCAACGAGCAATCCATGGCGGGACAAACGTTGGACATGGATGATTTGTTAGATCAAATGGAGGTGAGATTTTAGAATCAAATCCAGGAGCAACTGGGACAAGCGGGAAATCGATCACCGATTTGACACCATTGAGCCGCTGGGAATCAGGGTACAAAAAGAAGGAGCTCGTGGTAATGGAAACCAAGCAGGCAATCCGGAATTGCTAGGATGGATTGAAGGGTTGAACGACGCCTTGTAATAGCCGAACCTCATCATGATCACCAACAACGGGGGCGACGTCATCATCACGAAGCAGAGCCAGCAGTCCCACCTGGGATCGATCTGGCCATGCCGATGTTTCAAGGCACGATAAATGCCTCGGCGTATCTAGACTGGGAGAGGAAACTCGTCCGGTTCTTCCTGTGTTGGAGATAAACTGAACAGCAGAAAGTGGCTTGGCTACCTTTGAATTAACTGATTATGCCGCGCAATGGTGGGAAAAGACTCAACTTAGACGACGGCAAAATCTTCAACCGGAAGCTAGGACGTGGGCAGATTTACAAGGCCTAATGAGGGATCTCTTTGTACCTGCTTACTTTCAGAGAGCGATTCACGAAAGCTTACTAGCGATTCGGTAGGGAGGTCATAGTGTAGAGGAGTATTACCGGGATCTGGAACTACTCCTAATGCGTGCAGACATCAGTGAGGATCGAGAAGCCATGATCGCTCGATTTTTTCACGGATTGAGCAGGGAAATCCGACAGGAGCTCGATCTGTGAGCCTCTGTTGATCTGGAGGATGCTCTCCACCTGGCAATCAAGATCAAGAAGCAGCAATGATCGTCCAGGAGAGTCACGCCGGGAAACAAACAGGCGACAGAGGCAAATTTCGAAGTCAATTCCCTCCAATTACGATCCGACCTTGGCAAATTGCCAGCCAAGAACATAACCCTTACTATACTGAACGTTCTAGTGGCATACAGTGCTTCAAATGCCATGGGCGAGGCCACAAGGCCAATCAGTACCCTAATTTGAAAACGTTGGTGATCAAAGAAGGGGCCAATCGAGATGGAAGTTGCCCCACCTGGGAAGCTTATAGGAGTCAGTAGGAGAGTCCTTACTCTTGAGCAGGACCAAGACACCAGCCAGCGGGAGACCCTGTTTCACTCTCGCTGTATTGTGAAAGGAAAACTCCTCTCGTTGATAGTTGATGGAGGGAGTTCTGCAAACGTCATCAGTCAAGATGCGGTGGATAAGCTCGGATTGAGCACAGAAAAGCACCATGAACCCTACAATTTGCACTGGTTAAACGACTATGGGGCAATTTGGGTGACCAAGCTGGCCAAAGTACACTTCATAATCAGAGGATATAAAGACAAGCTTGAATTTGATGTGGCTCCGATGTAGGCAGCTCACATACTGTTAGGGAGACCCTGGCAGTTCGATCGGGGAGTTTCTCATTACGGTGGCACGAACAAGTATAAGGTCTGACATCAAGGGAAGCAATATATGCTCCAGCCACTGTCGCTGGAGGAGGTGATGGAAGATCGGAGACAATTGGAGGCGAGTCGGTGACGTTCGAAGGTCGTACCTAGTGGGGAAAATTTTGAGGATCCTCGCGGAAGCAACGGGGTAGTCCAAAAGCTATTGTTTATTGGGTATAAGAAGGTAAGTAAGTTTCGACGTCGATGACCCTATAAGCCGTCGCTGGAGCAGGGCACGAGAGAGGGTGAGGTGGCTTGAACAACGGAGGATGGTTCGAACCTATCTGCAACCGCAAATACGATGCAAAACACCTCAGGAAGCTCACCCGCACCCTCAAATGAAGTGATTATTCCTTCATTGATGGATCCAAATCGAGCAGAAAATGCTCTAAAAATGGCGAAACGTGACAAAAACTCGAGCTTATTGGTTGGGACGATAGGGAGTGATTCGATCCAATCTACCAATGCCAAATCAGTCCATGTGATCATGGGAAGCTCTGGGATCGATCCACTCGACACGACGATCCTTGTATTAAAATGCCCAAAGCGGAATTGGATTTTCTAGATTATGATATTTTGAAACCTGTCGATGGTGGGAAAGGAGAGAAAGATGATTCGACGCCGACGAGGATGATTCGAAGCGCGCGACCGGTCCAGAAGTTCAATTCGAAGCAAGGCGAAGAATATGGAAGGCATCAATTGGGCGAGGTATGTTGGAATTCAAAAGCCCCAATTCATCCCCACGAAGAACTCTGACCTCTTTCTGGGAAACTCCGAGGATGAAGCGCCTTTTTCATATCCCATCTGGGAACAATTTGGTGAGCAGTTCGAGCAGAGGAGGTCCAAAGTTTTGAGGGCAACACTTTTTCAAGAGGAGGGACCTGATATGTTTCCATTGGAGGCCATTGAAGCCATCAATACCGTCGATGAAGATCAAGACACAGAGCTGGATTCTGGAGCTTATGTGTGCCAAATCCAAAGAAGGTAGATTGAAGGACGACTTGCACTTCACAAATCTTAGACTAAAGCCCATGTTTGATCAGTTGTTTGAACTCTTGCTTCCGTGGAATTGTGGAGACTGTTTGTTATTCCTTGGTGAAGATTATACAGGGAATTTCATTTGGAAGCCAGGATGGAAAGCTTTGAGGACAAAGCTTCTTCAACAGGGAGGGAACTTGATAAGATCCCGAGCTCGTGAAAGCCTAGGTTCTTTTATCAAAGTTGTGCAGCAATAACTCAAGCTCAGATAGCTCAATCGATCTTCAAATAAACATAAAATTAAAGAGATACGTGGGGATAGATACTCGCCACAATCAAGTGTGATCGCTTGATTGATAAGAGTCTTGCTAAGCTCTTCTGGAATCTTCAACAGAAAAACTCAAACAAGGGTCTTGCCCTAGCTATGGAATCCACCAATAGCTAAAAACAATGAACCATAAGCACGACGGCTCCATGGGGGGAAAAACACCTCGATGTAAAATTCTTATTCAACAAAGTCTGCCTTCACACAGACAATTCCTCCTCTATTAATAGAGGTTACACACAACGTATCTACCCTTATTTAAAGCTTAAGAATCCTCTCTATCAAATAAGGAATGCAAATACCAAAAGGGAAAGGAAATAAACTATTGATCCACCCAAAAGGGAAAGGAAATAAAGCAAGGATCCGCCCAAAAGGGAAAGGAAATAAAGCAAGAATCTGCCAAGAACCCGCCAAAAGCAATAGCTTAGTCCTCAAGTAATTCCTTTCTTCCTTCTGCTGCGGGAATCACATCAGAAGGTGCCCACCTTGAAAGCATCGTTGAATCCATGGTTGGGACACCTCAAAAAGAGACTGGTGTATCTCTCCCACGCATCCTGGATGGTCTCATCTTCTTCTTGTGCAAAATGAGTGATCTCCTTCTGCAGGTCCTCTGTCTTAGATGGAGGATGATAGCGGGTGAGGAACTTGTCAGCTAGGCTGATGAATCTAGTGATCGATCCCGGAGGCCGGGTGTCCAGCTACTCCTTTGCATGTCCCTCAGAGTAAATGGGAAATACCTCAGCTGGATGGCGTCTGCAGGGACCCCATTTATCTTGATTCCATCGATCAGCTCGTGGAATCTCCGTACGTGCGATCTGGGGCACTCCCCTGCCTTTCATGGAATACCACCGAGCCGAGCAGCATGGTGATGACAGAGGTACTCACCTCAAAGTTGTCGGCCAAAACATGAGGGTGTTGGATGGGGGACCTCATATCTGCGGCCCTGGTGGTCCAGTAGTATCCCATGGTATGCTCGTCGGGGACAACCTCCCTGTTATTATTGGGCTCACCCATGTCTTCCTCCTCGGTGATGTGCAGTTGTTCCAAAGCAGTAAATTGTTCAAAATTCTTAAGCAAGGGAAGAGTCACTCGGGATTGAGCCCCCTAGCTCCTTAGTTAGGTCCAAGTTGTAATTTCCTTTGGTTGATTTACTATTGATTAAACTGTGGAAGATCTGACAGTAGCTTGGAATCTCTTAAGCTGACCAAGCCCTCTTAGACAGCCTAACCGGCAAACAACTAGTCTTCACCAAGATAGAAAACTAAAGCAATTAACACATAACTCCACTACTGGAACCAAATTCTAGCAAAAAGCAGTGAATTGACTGACTCTCGTACAATCAATTCACTTCTATCGATTGAAGAAGCTCTAACAACCTAATCAAATTCTATCTATCTCGGGTTGCAGCAGAAATCAAGAGAAGTTGATTAGGATTCAATTGACTTAATAAACACTTCTCAATCGATTATAATCCAACAGTATATCAATCCAAACGTCATTACAATCATGATCCCTAACACAAGGAACTAGGGTTCTTCATACCCAAGTGAGAGAAAGATCTACTCCATAAAGAGAGAGAGGAAAACAGAATTCAAAGTAGTCATACTCATAAAGATGGGAATAATCTGCTCTGGGATCTCAATCTTCACTCTTGGGGATGCAATCTGGGCTTCAATGGTGAGAAATCCACTCCAAATAGCTCCTAGGGAGGCAACCCAACGTAGGTTTGTTTTCTTTACCTTATTTTCTCTTTTTTGTGTTTGAGTGAAGAGTTTAAGTGGTCAAGTTGGTTTCTTCGTGTCAGGTCCTTGTGATTGTGCGTTTTGAGATGGGTTGTGATCGATAGTAGGCACGGTGGGGTAGGTCGAGTAATTTTTTTTCCAGAAATGCCCTATTTTCACTACAGTTCACTGTTTGCGCTTGCAGTTCACGGTCTTAAGTGACCGTGAAATGGGCAACACGTGCGTGAACTAGGGCACGTCCACGTTTTGCAAAAATCACCGTTTACCCCTGTTTGCGGTCCGCGAGCTATGTTCACGGTCTACGCGACCATGAACTGGGCAACGCGTTGGTGAACTGAGGGTTTTGCATATAAAAGGGGCGTGAACCCCTCATTTTACTTCACGACCCATTTTCGCCGGAATCCTTTCAAATTTACAGGAAAAGCGCGATTTTTCGACGAATTTCATCAATTTCATCGACCTCCGGCCTCCCAAATCCAAAACCAATCACATACCCAGTCTTCCGACATCAAGGGCAACCTTCGCTGCAATTTTGGAGAGATTTGGCTCTGGTTTTTTTTGTTTTTTTGAGAGGTAAGTTCTAGCGAGCTTCCGGCGACACCTCTCTGGCCCGTAATCGTGTGATTTTTTAGCGCCCTCGCCCCCTACTCACTTCCACTGTGATCCTACTTGAGTCTCCAGGGTTTTTTTTTACCTTTGCTTGGTTAATTGTTAGAGAATCGAATTAAGGTGTGAAGTGAGGTGATTTTTACATTGATTGGTGAATGTAGGAATTGGGCGAGGGATTAGTTGATTCTAGGTGAATGAATGGTGCATGATGCTTGCATGAGCTTGATAGAGCCTTGGTGGGAATGGTTTAGGTACATATTGCGTTTAAATGTGAAATTTGCCCACCAAGTGCAAAAATGTGAATGAATGTGGATTTTTTTTATTTTTGTGTGGTGGATGGTAGCCGTCGTGGCATGGTTCGGGTTTGATATTGTGTGGATAATCCGTGAAACACCTAGAACCATGCCTCGATGTGCTTGAGCTTAATTGGTTGAATCCGTTCTTGAGGAAAACTTCCAATGGCATGGAACCGTGGTGGAAGCATAAGTGTGTGTGGGGGGGGGGGGATTCCTTTTCCTCCTGATGAGTTGAGATTGACAATTATTTCCATGTATGTTGCATGTTTGACTGTTTTGCAGGATGGTTGACACGGATCACGAGTACATCCACTATTTGGTGAACCACCCACAGTTCGGGGTGAAGTTCGTGTATAAGAGGAATAGTGAGGTTGGGCTTCACTGGATGCTTGACATGGACATGTTCAGGTGTCGGGCGGCGATGTCGCGGGTTGTTTGTCATCCCCAGTGGCATCGGTTGCTGACGATGGAAGAGCTCATTTAACGAGAGCTCTTCTTAGAGTTCTACTCCACTTTCTCTCGCATCATCTCAACGAGTAAGCGGAGTCGGCCCTACATGGAGTTCATATTGCAAGGTCAGCCGAGGGTGCTGATATACGACGGCTTTGCTCAGACAATGGGCCTCGAACCTACTCACATGACGATGATGGAGAGGCAGTACACCTTCGACTTCCACTATCATGTTGCATTCCAGGCCCTCTGTCGCCCCGAGCACCAGAACGACGAGTTTGAGGTTGCCCACACCAATGCGGTGAAGTTGCGTACTCCGTGGAGGATTCTGCACACATTGCTCACCAAGTTTATCATTAACAGTCTGAGAGCGGGCCACTTGATTACCAACAGAGGGCTGATTGCCCTCCACTCCATGAGGAGTTCTGTCGAGCCACTCCATCTGGGATCTGTAGTTGATACCACTTTTGCTAGATGTCTGGGGCGGAACCAAGTAGACATGATGCATCTGGGGGGCATCATTACCAGGCTGGCCCAACACTTCGATGTGGACTTGACGGGGTGCTCCATCATTTGCCGGACCGAGCCATTTCTGGTGGAGACACTCTACAACATGAAGCTGGTGCTTCAATGAGAGGGAGGGATCGAGTACCTCGACGGACTTCGACCATCGCCGGATCTAAGACCAAGGGTCAACCCTGCTCTAGTGGAGCCTGATCCAGAGGTCCCTCCTCCTGAGCAGCCACCTGATCGAGCTCCCGGTCGCCGCCGGCATGTCGCACTTCCACATCCTGCACCTCCACCACCAGGAGAAGCATCATCATCTGGAATCGATCCTTCCAGCTCCAGGGATCCTCTAGTGGATCAGATGGATTGCCTCAAGACCGAAGTTGTGGGAGTCACCACTCGGCTCGACCGCACCAAGGACTTGATTCCGACGATGGCTCGACGCCAGGATGTCTTTCGGGACGATGAGACGAAGCCTTCGATCCGCGAGAGGTAGCCGACGAGTGAGACATGTGGCAGAGCCGAATTCTTTCGCCCCACTTCTCCACTTGGAACTCTGAACTCTTTTATCTTTTATTTTGTTTTTCCTTTTATTCGGTGTGTGTGTGTGTGTGTGTGTGTGTGTGTGTGTGTGTGTGTGTGTGTGTGTGTGTGTGAACAATTAGTACTACTACTATTGTATTTTTATGTGTAATAACCTCGCCTCGAGCAAGAATGTGTGCGTTTGTGTTTGATTTTGTCTTCTCCTTGAAGCTCAAATCTCCTACCACGGAAAAAATTCCAACTTTGACTCACGAAGGCAAGCGGTAACATCGTTCTACCCCTATCTTACGTCATTGAGGGCAATGTCGAGGTTAAGTAAGGGGGTAGTTTATTATTATGATTTTTGGAGTCTGATTGAATGGTTGGAGCCTAGATATATGCCCAAATTTGAAAATTTTGAGGGCTCCAAGCAATGTATGCATGATCAAAGTGGCCAGTTTGTGGGAGAATCTCGTGTTTATTGGCATTGACCTTGAATTGTTGCATGTGATCGAGTGTGTCCTATGATGATGACTAAGAGGTGCATTAGGATAGTGGAAAGGTTTAGTTCTTATGTGTTAAAAATGAGTGGATGTCTTGACTCAATTACTTTGAGGGGGAGCCAAAAGTGAGAGAAACCTACTTTTTCTTGAAACCCTAGAGAGAGAAAGTCACGAACCAAGAGGAACAAGAGGCTAGGGTTTGCTCTAAGTCAAGATTTGGGAAGTTCCTCTTCACGGGAGGATCTCTACAAGCACAAGGATGGATTGAGACATCACAATGATGGTTTTTTCCTTTTTCCTTTTTCCTTTGTGTTCTTCCTTCTTTAAGCATGGAGTAGTCTCCTTTTCACTTGGGTGTTGTAGAACCCTAACTTCTACCATGTAGTTGATTGTGTGGATTGAATGATTGTGTGTGGGTGGTGTTTAATTTAAGGTTTGAGGTATTTTTCATGGTGATTGTGCATTGTGTGTGCTTGGCAATCTATTGTGCTATTCTAACCTAGCTTAGAGGGAAAACCCCTTGTCTTATTAAGAGGCTCAAATTGACAGGGCTTTCTTGGGCATTCCATGCCTCCAATCTAGGTTAATGTAGGGCAAACCTCTAAATTCAAATTGAACACATAGGTTGATTCTAATTAAGCCGTTCCAAACCCCGATTTGATGGAGAAGGTAAGTCAACCCTCAATCGCTTGGGCCAAGAGGGCTACAATTGTAGCCTATAATGCATTCCTTGGCCTAGGAATTGAGAGGTGGCTTCTAACCATTGTCGCGCCTCCTAGCGGTTCAAAATCTCCTTGTCGCACACCGATTCATTCGATTCCATGGTTCATGGTAGTTGATTAGGGAGAAAAAACTCCCGAGTGAAGCTTCTCACCAAGAGTTTCAACCCTTTTACTTTTCTAGTCTTGCTTCATAATCGTAGATTGTAGAAATTTTCACAAACAACGATCCGCTAGATCATGTTTCAAACAATCAAAGTATGGGTACATGGGCCGGCTCGGGTTGATATTTTAACATACTTGCCCTATATTGCACCCATTTAAGGATTATACTTGGACCTTAGGTGGGATTTAAGTGTGATATTTAGGACGAGTCACGACTGAATCTCATCCTCCATCAATATCCGGTGGGAACAGAAAGAAAAGCTGATCCCCTGGATATCGGTGATCTTCCATGCCATAGCTCGCTCATATTGATTCAGCAGGTCCACTAGTCTGGTCTTCTGCTAGGGTATGAGAGTCGAGTTGATGATAGCTGGAAGCTTCTTTCGCTCCTAGAGAAATACATACTCCAAATGAGGAGGGAGGGGCTTCAGCTCCAGCTCTGGTGGCTCCTCTACAGAAGTGGTGATACGGGTCGAGGATGAGATCAGCTTGAACAGCTTCTCGACCTCCAAGAACTCGTCATGCTCTAGCGCTGCCAAATGCTCCTCCAGCTGCAGCTCCTATGATGCCTGCTCACCTAGCAAAATAAAATGCTCAAGGGAATCATCAATACCCGCACTCGTGATGGCGACTACGATTTCAAAATCAGCAATAATGTCACGGTAATCCAAGTCATCATGCATGTGGGAATGCTTTGCATTATCAGAAACAAAAAATGTAGCTTTTTCATCCCCAGCCGGCAAAATTAACTTGCCATTATGCCCATCAATCAACGCCTTGGCGGTGGCGACAAATGGTCTACCCAAAATCAAAGGCACATCCACATCTTCATTTATGTCCAAGATAACAAAATGAACAAGATATGTGAATGCACCCACACTGACAAGCACGTCCTCAATGATACCCCTAGGATGCACAATCGATCGATCAGCTAACTAAATACACATCTTAGTAGTTCTGGGTTATTCTAGGTCTAGCTTCTTAAACAGTTTATAGGGAATGGCATTAATGCTAGCACCTAGGTCCGCTAAGGACTATCCTACATGCATGCTGCCAATAACAAGAGGGATAGTAAAACTCCCTAGGTTTTTCCACTTCTCAGGCAGCTTGTTCTGTAGGATTGTAGAACACTCCTCGCTCAGCATCACTGTCGAAAGATCCCCAAGTTTCTTCTTATTGGTGAGGAGGTCCTTCATGAATTTCGCGTACTTGGGCATCTTTGACAGTGCCTCCACGAACGATATGTTGATGTTGATATGCATCAACATTGCCATGAACTTCGCAAACTCAGTCTCCAACTTCTCCTTGTGCCTACGAGTGAGAAAAGGAAGCTGGGGAACATGCTCCATAACCACTGTTTGTGGTTTGGGAGCAGGTGCTTCCTTCTCAAATTCCACTTTCGTCTTCGGCTGGTAGTGCTGAAGCCGGTGTCGGTTCATCCTGCCTTATTGGAGCAGGAACTGCAGTCGTCGTCTTTCCACTCCTAGTGGTAGTAGCGTCCAACTACTAGTGAGGCTCTCGAAGATTGGGGATGGTGTTGGCAGGTAGAGTCCCCGAAGCTCTAGTGCTGTTATTCCGGGCGATGCCTCCAATCTGGTTTTGGAGGTCATGCAGTATAGCATTCTGGTTTCTCTAACCTGCCTCCAGGTCATTGAATTTCCCCATGGAAAAATCAATGAACTGGTCCATCTTGGCAAACTTCTGAGTACTGGTACTCGCGAAACTCGTCACCATATTTCATAGATCAGCCATCTGGTCACCCTACGTTGGGCTGCTATCGACTATTGAAGTTGTCGCTGCTGCGGTTGGAAAGGCTGCCCCTGTCTATCCTAGAATGATTGTTGTTGCTGGAATGGACCTGGTCGGTTCTGATACTGCTGCCTCTGAGGAAAACCACCGGTCGGTGTTGCGAAGCCAGAAGGCTTGGTGGTGCTACTATTGTTGTCACCATAGGAGAAATTAGGATGCTGGCGCCACCCCTTATTAAAAGTACCACTGTAAGGTTCGAGGCGTCGAGCATTGGCAATGAAGACCAACTGCTCATGTGGGGTGGTGGATTCCCGCATGGCCTGACAGCCCTTCTCCAAATGGTTTGAACTTTCGCACCACCAGTACTGAGCTACTAGAGGTGCTGCCATGCCTCTACCTGGTATGAGGCTGTTAGGCTGCTTCAATGTCTGAACCAGCTCCGCCACCTCTCGTTACAGCCATGATCAGATCTCCATGACATGTACACCTCTGTCCCTCGAACTCCTGCCTCTTGTGACTTGCCCCCAAGAATGATCTCGGGAGGCCAAAGTATCGATCATCTAGTTCAAATCTGGCGGAGTCTTGGTGAGGATGTCTCCCCATATGCAAAAAGACTCAATCAACCTCTGGCTCTCTGGGGACAAGGCATTGTAGAAGTTCCCCATGGTGGGGAAACTTCCAGAACAGTCCAGAATACCGTTCCCAAGCATCTTACAATTATTCATTATCTTCCTGGCGGAAATGGGTAATCTCTCGCTGAATCTCTGAGGTCTTTCAGGCCGGAAAGTACCGGTGTCCGAATTTGTTGGCTAGATCATCCCAAGAAAAGATGGACAGTGTCGGCTGAGTCTCTAGCCACCTCTTTGGTTGCCCTGCCAGTGAGTGAGGAAAGAGGTGAAGGCGGATCGCATCATCTGAAACACCATTCAGCTTCAAGCCGTTGGCCAGCTGCAAGAACCGAGAAAGGTGTACCACTACAACAATTTTGGGATGTCCTGACGAAATTTTAATTTGTCATTTTAGGTTTGTCACAATAGAACCCATAATATGACAAAACTAAAAATTTTCATATTAGTTGTGTTTTTTTAACAAAGAAATGTTTTGTCATAATAATTTGTCATATTAGACCCATATTGTGACGAATTTATATGATGTCATAATATTTTGTCATATTACATATTTATTATGACAAATAGTGTATGTCATTATAAGTTTGTCACAATATTGGTCTTGCACTTCGTTTTAAGTAACATAATTTTGGTAATATGACAAAGTTTGATTAGTCAAAACAGGGATGCTTTTATTCTTTTCCATTTTATGTTTAGATAATGAAAGTGAGAGAGAGGAATGATAGACCGTTATTTACACATGTTTTTGCCCCCGTTCTTACACCGTTTGAGGTATTGATTCTCGTGTTTTAGGCCGATTTCACGCTAGGTTGTGCTTGATTGTGATAGGCCGATTTGATCGTGTTGGACGAAGTTGATCGTTTTGATCGTGTTTTATTGATTCTCGTGTTTTTGCCCCCGTTCTTACACCGTTTGAGTCTGGGGTCGGTTGGACGAAGTTCGGACGAATGGCGAGGTTTCAAGGAGGCTGCACGGCCAGACCAGGGATTCGCACGGCCGTGCATGTGAGCAAGATGGCTGTGCGGAATTCTGCGAGAGCATGCACGGGCAGACCATGAAACTCGCACGGCCGTGCAACATGCAACCCAGGCCGTGCGCTTTTTGCCGAGGCCACGCACGGGCAACCCCTGAAACTCGCACGGCCGTGCAACGTGCAACCCTGGCCGTGCGAGATGGCTGAAGGTCGATTAATTGATGCGCCGCGTTTTGAGCCGCACGGCCAAAGTGGTGATATGCACGGCCGTGCGGCCTGGCCGTGCGGCCTGGCCGTGCGGCCTGGCCGTGCGAGTCGGGAAATTCTGGTTTTTTTAAGCGGATTCCGAGCCAAACAGAGGGGGATTCGAGTTTTTGAGAGACAGAGCGGTTCCTAGAGAGAGAAAGCGACGAACAAGAGTCTCCAAGTGCCCTAGCTTGATCTTCATCACCATTGGAGCTTGGCTTGAGCTTGGAGAAGTGCCGATTCAACGTCCAGGAGCAGAAATCCATCTTCACAGTATGATTTCCGCGTCTGATTCTGCTTTTGCTTCTCTCTCCATGGAGTAGTTCTCCCATTCATCTGGGTATGGGAAACCCTAGTTCTGTATGTTAGGTTTGATTGTATGAACCCAAGTATTGATACTATGATTTTGATTATATTCGATTGAGGTTTTGAATGATTGAATGGCATGAATCCTGATCAAATTCCTGTTGTTCCTGCTTTAACCTAGAATGATAATATCTGCCTAGGTTGATAGAGTATCCTTAATCGAAGGTAGTGAATTGGTGACTTTAGTCGAGGAGCCAATTCACTATTCTGTACCGAACTCCATTCGGTAGTGGAGGTTTTGTTCTTAGGGCCTCAATCTGTTTACTCCGGTGGAGGTTAGTCGCCCGCTAGAGATTCAGATTGAGAGGGTCTGAAGACCTTTAGTCGAGACTTCAGGCTGTTTGAGAACCTTCCGCAGTATAACTATCATAGAAACTGAACTTGGTAATTACAATCCGGCTTAACTGCAGTCTAGGGGGAACCATATCCGGGTGACCTCTCTTAACCTGAATACAACCGTTTAGTTGTTTTGTTTGCCTGTTAGTTTAGATCTTCACTATAGTTGCATTGCTAGATAATACGAGTTCACTGAGTAGTCATCACATCTAGGACCCGGGTTGACAATAAAACCCAAACCCGCTATACTACGCTTTAGGAAGTGCTTACACTTGGCCATTTTCTAGAGTGACAGTAGGAGTGAGTCAAGTTTTTGGCGCCGTTGCCGGGGACGGCTAGGTTGTTGAAGAAAAGTGATTTCTGTTACTCTAGCACTTTCATTTTCGCATTGAGTTTTTGTTCCTTCCCACTTGTGCCTCCACGGGTTTGCCTTGCTTGATTGTGTGCAGATAGTGCATGACCCGTAGCCAGTCGGGAGGTTTACTGCCGTTGGATCCAGAGATTGAACGCACCTGCAACCAACTTCGGAGACAACAGCGAACTAGACTGGCTACGGTGGAGTACAGAGACGGCCAATTGAGCAGCGAATTCGAGGACGAGCGCGAGATGGAGGGCGAAGACATCCCACAACCGGGGAATGCCCGACAGGCTCCACCGGTGAATCAGCATCCACCACCACCGCCGGGTCGCACCTTGGAGTACTACTACACTCCACGGATTGCTGACATCCGCCCGGCCATCCTCTATCCGCCTATTCCTGCAAATAACTTCGAGATTAAGCCATGCTGGATTCAGCTCATCACATCCTCTATCCAGTTCCATGGCTTGAAGGATGAGGAAGCCCGGGCACACCTTTCCCGTTTTCTGCAGCTGACGAACGGGTTCAAGCTGAATGGTGTTCCGGATGATGCAATCCGCCTTCACCTCTTCCCCCATTCTCTGGCGGGGAATGCTAAGAGGTGGTTGGAGACCCAGCCCCCATTGTCCATCACTTCTTGGGACGATCTGGCAGACAAGTTCGTGCACAGGTATTATCCGGCGTCGAAGACTACTGAGATTCAGCGGGAGATCACTCACTTCCGCCAAGAGCCAGATGAGTCCCTTCGTGATGCATGGGAGCGGTACATGGGATACTTCTGGCAGTGTCCCCATCATGGCTTCAGTGATGCTTTCACAGTAGGGAACTTCTACAGTGCCCTCACCCCAGACAGCCAGAGGGTGATAGAGTCTCTATGCCCAGGAGGGGATATTCTCACTAAGACTCCACCCGAGCTTAACCAGATGATTAGTACCTTGGCTGCCCGCGATCATTCTTGGGGGCAGAGCAGCAGAGGCAGGCATTCCCGGGACCGTGGTGTGCATTCCATGGAGGCCAGATCCGGGTTAGAGCAGCAGGTGGCTGAGTTGGTGCAGACATTGAAGCAGCCTAACGGTCTCCTTCCGGGCCGAGGTGCAGCTACGCCTCCAGTAGCTCAGTGTCAGTGGTGTGAGAGCCCGAATCACCTCGTGGAGGATTGTCAGTCTATGAGGGAGTCTTCTACTCCCCAAGAGCAGGTGGACTTCATCGCCAATGCTCGGCGCCTGGACCCATACAGCAGTACCTACAATGAGGGATGGCGCCAGCATCCCAACTTTGCCTGGAGCAGCAACACCAACAAACCACCTGGTTTCCCAGCACCAGCAGGCGGTTTTCAGCAGAGGCAGCCCTTCCAGGCTAGGCAGGGGCCACCACCACAGCAGCAGCCTTACCAGCCTAGGCAAGGGCAGCCATTCCAGCAGCCTCAGCGTCAGTATGCCGAGCCAGCAGCAGCGCCAGCTCGCGATAATCAGATGACCGAGCTGAAGAACATTTTGGCAGCATTCATGACCACCAGCCAGGCAAGTTTCACGAGGATGGATCAGACCATAGCTTCACTGGAGGCAGGCCAGAGAACCCTGGAGGCAGGCCAGAGAAACCAGGGTGCTATTCTGCAAGATTTACAACACCAAGTCGGTGCCCTAGCGCGCCAACTTACTGCTCGGGCCCTAGGGACTCTACCTGCCACCACCATCCCTAACCCACGGGACCCGCACGAGCAGCTGGATGCCATCTTCACCAGGAGCGGCAGGCCTACATTGGTTGATCATGCCCCGACCAGGCAGGAGGAACCACTACCTGCTTCAGCACTTCCAGCCGGTGATGCAGAAGTGCGGGTGGAGAAGGAAGCCCCTGCCCCCAAGCCACAACCAGTGGTTAAGGAGCATGTGCCCCAGCTTCCCTTCCCCACTCGCCTACATAAAGATAAGCTGGAGACTGAGTTTGCCAAGTTTATGGCAATGTTGAAGCAGCTCAACATCAGCGTACCATTTGTGGAGGCACTGTCGAAGATGCCCAAGTACGCTAAGTTCATGAAAGATCTCTGCACCAACAAGAAGAAACTTGGGGATCTCTCGACAGTGCTGCTAAGCGAGGAGTGTTCTGCTGTCCTGCAGAACAAGCTGCCCGAAAAGCGCAAGGATCCAGGGAGTTTTACTATCCCTCTTACTATTGGCAGCATGCATATAGGAAAGTCCTTGGCGGACCTAGGCGCTAGCATTAATGTCATGCCATATAAATTGTTCAAAAAGCTAGACCTAGGTGAACTTAGCCCTACTAGGATGAGCATTCAGCTAGCTGATCGTTCCGTTGTGCATCCTAGGGGTATCATAGAGGATCTGCTTGTTAATGTTGGTGCATTCACATATCCTGTTGATTTTGTTATCCTAGACATAAATGATGATGTGGATGTGCCTTTGATTCTGGGTAGACCATTTCTTGCCACCGCCAAGGCATTGATTGATGTGCATGATGGTAAACTGATTCTGCGTGCTGGGAATGAACAGGCTACTTTTTGTGTGACTGAGTTTGATCACTGTGCTATGATTGCTGTCACCCCTGTGCATGCTATTTCTAACCAGATACACGAGCCTGTCGTGTATCCTTCTGCACCTCTCATTTTGCAGGACCCTCCTATCATTCCTTCGCCGCCACTCCATCCAGCCTCGCCTCCGAACAAAAAGCTCAAGGAGAAGTGGCGGCCGAAGTAGCAGGCTGCTACGCCTGCACGGAAGAAGGGTGGAGACCACTACGAGCTGGTCCCGCCCCCTGCACCACGAACACCCTGGCCATCCGAGTACTCACTCGCCTGCATCTTGCCGGATGGCCAGGTCGAGCTGACCACTGCTGGTGGTTGCAACCGTCGGGTGCACGGTCACCACCTGAAGCTGTACCTCAAGAGCGATGTGGATCCGCTCTTGGAGGTACCTGTTCCTGCACCCCGCTGAGTATCCACCATGGGCGTCCAGCTAAAAGACGGTAAAGAAGCGCTTGTGGGGAGGCAACCCCACCACGGTTTGACTTTCTTTCTTGTGTTTCGAGTCGGACTGCGCTTTGGTTTGGTTTTGGTTTGTTTCCTTTGTTCTGGATGATGTCTTATTGGGCTGACATTGGACCTAACATATTCTGGTTGAGCTCTTCTGTTCCCCTTGAGCTGTGCTGTGTGCCCGACTGGTCCATTTCCAGTCTCCTGCAGTCCGTGCATACCGGTAACATCGTTCCTCTTTCCTTCCCTCTTCTCCATTGAGGGCAATGTCGATCTTAAGTGTGGGGGGGATGTTTATCTTTTGACTGCATTAGATCTGTTTATGTGCTTGGAGCCTAGTCCACTGTCCAAATTTTTGAATTTGAGGGCTCCAAGTACGTGTTCCTTGCAATTACCTGCTCAGTATGCTTTGAATTGACAGTCTCTGTAGTGGTTTGCAACCTACTACCTAGGGAGGTAGTGTAGCACTATGGAGGATGTTGATGCATTTAAGAAGTCTCATTTCTTCTTCATAGTGTGTTGGTTGATTGAGTGAATTAGTGATCTTAGGACCCTTGAATTGTGTGATGTTGTGGACTCTCTGCTTGTCATGGACTCTTGTATCATGTTTTGGAAATAACAGGTGCTCGAAAATGTGCTTTAAAATGACGTCTCCCGTGCGAATAGGGCGAAAGTGTGTAAGGGGAGACGGGAATCCGTTCCCAATTTCCACCTACTACCTCCAGCCCCCTTACATGTCTTTCCCCCGCACGAGGCTCGAGACAACTGCTCCTGGCATGGCCGGTAAGAGCCGGGCTCCCGCAAAACCTTTGCTAGGTGGGAGCCCCCGTTTTCTGCAAAAACAGGTTGGAACCCTTGAAAAAAAAAGAGAAAATCATAAAAACAAGCAAAAAGAAGAAAGAAAAGGGGTTCCAACCATCTTCAAGAACAAAATCGAGCACCTTGAACAATGTGAGTCCATGATCTTTTGTTTTTGAGAGTCTCTTCATCCACGAATCATTTGTCCTCTGTTCACTATTTGCCATGATGCTGACTCGAGACTAGTGCTCTCGCCGAAGAAGCTATGAGATGACTTGTGCGTCGGTTGACCTCGTAAGTTGCTAAATGATCTAGGAAGTCCTCTACCTACGATCGAGGTTGTTTGTTGCTATAGAGGTCTGGAGAGTTGCATTGGTTTGAGTTAGGTTTGCTTGGGGACAAGCAAACGGTTAAGTGTGGGGGAGTTTGATAGACCGTTATTTACACATGTTTTTGCCCCCGTTCTTACACCTTTTGAGGTATTGATTCTCGTGTTTTAGGCCGATTTCATGCTAGGTTGTGCTTGATTGTGATATTTCAGGTCCTAGTACGGGAATGAAGGCTTGGGAGCGAGTCTGGGGTCGGTTGGACGAAGTTCGGACGAATGGCGAGGTTTCAAGGAGGATGCACGGCCAGACCAGGGATTCGCACGGCCTTGCATGTGAGCAAGATGGCCGTGCGGAATTCTGCGAGAGCATGCACGGGCAGACCATGAAACTCGCACGGTCGTGCAACATGCAACCCAGGCCGTGCGCTTTTTGCCGAGGCCACGCACGGGCAACCCCTGAAACTCGCACGGCCGTGCAACGTGCAACCCTGGCCGTGCGAGATGGCTGAAGGTCGATTAATTGATGCGCCGCGTTTTGAGCCGCACGGCCAAAGTGGCGATATGCACGGCCGTGTGGCCTGGCCGTGCGAGTCGGGAAATTCTGGTTTTTTTAAGCGTATTCCGAGCCAAACAGAGGGGGATTCGAGTTTTTGAGAGACAGAGCGGTTCCTAGAGAGAGAAAGCGACGAACAAGAGTCTCCAAGTGCCCTAGCTTGATCTTCATCACCATTGGAGCTTGGCTTGAGCTTGGAGAAGTGCCGATTCAACGTCCAGGAGCAGAAATCCATCTTCACAGTATGATTTCCGCGTCTGATTCTGCTTTTGCTTCTCTCTCCATGGAGTAGTTCTCCCATTCATCTGGGTATGGGAAACCCTAGTTCTGTATGTTAGGTTTGATTGTATGAACCCAAGTATTGATACTATGATTTTGATTATATTCGATTGAGGTTTTGAATGATTGAATGGCATGAATCCTGATCAAATTCCTGTTGTTCCTGCTTTAACCTAGAATGATAATATCTGCCTAGGTTGATAGAGTATCCTTAATCGAAGGTAGTGAATTGGTGACTTTAGTCGAGGAGCCAATTCACTATTCTGTACCGAACTCCATTCGGTAGTGGAGGTTTTGTTCTTAGGGCCTCAATCTGTTTACTCCGGTGGAGGTTAGTCGCCCGCTAGAGATTCAGATTGAGAGGGTCTGAAGACCTTTAGTCGAGACTTCAGGCTGTTTGAGAACCTTCCGCAGTATAACTATCATAGAAACTGAACTTGGTAATTACAATCCGGCTTAACTGCAGTCTAGGGGGAACCATATCCGGGTGACCTCTCTTAACCTGAATACAACCGTTTAGTTGTTTTGTTTGCCTGTTAGTTTAGATCTTCACTATAGTTGCATTGCTAGATAATACGAGTTCACTGAGTAGTCATCACATCTAGGACCCGGGTTGACAATAAAACCCAAACCCGCTATACTACGCTTTAGGAAGTGCTTACACTTGCCATTTTCTAGAGTGACAGTAGGAGTGAGTCAAGGAAATAGGGCGCGGGAGCTAATTCCCTCCAACGCTCCAAAACCATATTCACTCCCAACTTTTGGCCCAAAAATTGAAATCCGCCGCTCAAAAAACCCTCTGTCAATTGAAACCTGTCGAGTAAGACGATTGAACTCTCTTTGATCAGCCTCTTCCACTTCTATCGCATTGTTTTCAGCCGATTGAGAGAAGCTTTCGTTGGGGATTTTTTTGGGGGAGTTTAGGTGTTTGCCGATTGTAAGACGATTTTGTTGGGTATTTGGTTGATTTTGATAAATGGAATCCCTACATGTGGTCTTGCATGCGTAACTCAGAGATTGGAAATTTTGTTTCTGGATTCAATTGCAACCTAAGGGTTTTTTGGGGTTTATCGTTTCCTTAAGACAATTGTACTGATGTAAGCACACTATTCTCTGAGTTATTAGTAGTTCTTTGATTTCTGTAAGCTGCGTAGGGATGCTGAGTTATCTGGTTTGTGTTTCGTGGACGTTGTTGTAAACTGTCGGTTTCTACTTTGTGGATCTTGTTGTTATGGTTCTGGTGTGTTTGGTTATGTTCACTGCGTCGACCCTGTTAGATAAGGTTTGATTGCTTCGGTGTTGTGAATGCTTTGCTATTGCTATTTCGACATCATCAGGGGAACATTTGAGATTTATTCTCTTGTTTTCATTTTGCAGGTGCTTGCTCAAGTGATGTTATAAGGTCAACCTTCATTTTGTGATCCAAGAATCGTCCCAAGGCACAGGTTAGCCTAATTTATGCACACAGCACACAGACTAAATGGATAGGGGTTGGTTGAAGCAGAAGAATCGATATTCTGCTAATTATGTGAAGGGTGTTGAGTACTTTCTAGGGGTTGCCAAGGCATGTGCTGATGGTAGTGGTAGAATTAGGTGTCCGTTCAGAAAATGCAACAATTGTTGCTTTAAAACAATAGATCTTGTGAAAGCTGACTTGTTCCTCAATGGGATGGTAGAGGATTACAGTTTGTGGATATATCATGGAGAGGACTCTGATATTGGTGGTAGCGGGGCAACTGATAATTTAGAGGACACTGGTTAGAATGATATGCATGGTTTTGATATTGAAATGCCTTCCATGTTGAATGATTTGAGTCGAGCTAATGCTGCTAGGTTTGGTACATCAGGTTCTGAATCTATGAATGAGGGTTTTGGGGGATTGAATCTGGATCCAACCTTAGCTAAACTACTAAAAGATGCTAACTTTCCTCATTATCCTGGGTGTAAGAAATTTTCAAAGTTATCCTTCATTATTATGAAAATGATGAATAACAAAATGTTAACCAATAGTAGCGACAAAGCATTTAAACTCAATTTGGATCTAATCAAGGAAGCTTTACCAAATGGAGAGAATCTCCCTAATTCGTATTATAAGGTGAAGAGGTACATTCATGACCTCGGGTTTGGTTATACCATTTTAGATGCATGTCCTAACAACTGTGTCTTATTCCGAGGTCCTCTCCAGAATGAAAAGACGTGTCCCAAGTGTAAGAAATCTAGGTATAAACCAGGCAAAGGGAAGGATATTCCAGTAAAACAACTAGGTATTTCCCTATAAAGGATAGGCTACTTAGGCTGTTCATGACAAAGGACATTGTCAAGGACATGAGGTGGCACAAAAGAAAAACATGGAATTTTTTTATAGGGACCATAGTTGGTTTACGCCGATCCTAGAAATGTGCGGCTTGCACTTCTTAGTGCTGGTTTTAATCCATTTGGGAACTTCAGTTCTAGTTACAGCATGTGGCCGGTTGTGTTAACCCCTTACAATTTACCTCCATGGTTATGTATGAAGAAGTCTTTTCTGTTTCTAAGTGTGCTGATACCTGGAAATAAATCTCTAGGCGATAACCTGTCATTTTTGATACTACTCAATTGAATTTTATTTCATAAGTTTTACTCAAACTTTGATCGTTGTATTACGCAGGTACCTAGGTATATGACAGTAGGTGTGCATTTTGGATGCTCAAGGACCACATCATCATGAGTATTAGTACCTTTGGAAGGCTGTTAGCTTTTGTTATTTAGTACTCTCTTTTGAAAGACGAACATATGTCACTTTGGAAGACTTTGTTTTGGTGTCTGGATGGATGGATCAGTAGGTTTTTGGAACATATTATAACTATGAATGATGTAGTTTTTTATTTCGGTAATGAATGATGTAGATTTTGATGCATTGAATGATGTACCGTTTTCTTTATGGTATGAATAGCATCAGATTTGGAAAATAGGTTGTCATAATAATGCCCACAGGTTGTCATATATGCATCAGGTTATGACAAACAATTTTCATCAGGACAAATGTCAGGTGGAGTCTGAGTTTGAATATTATGACAATCACATGGCTTTGTCAAAATAGGTTTGCTATGACAAACTATACATTTGTCACAACAACGTAGCAAAAGTGGTAACTATCGTGACAAAAATTAATAACATATTGTGACGAAGCATTTCTATATTTTGACAAAACATTTTGTCATAACAAGATGTCTGTTATGACAAAATGTGCACGGCGTGCCACTGGAACATGTTGTGACAAGAAGCCTATTTTTTGTCATAATAGAGCTATTCCGACGAGGTAGTTTTGACAAACGGTATGGCAAATAATATTTTCATAATAGATCTATTATGACAAAAGTTGGATCTGTTGTGATGAACTTCGTTGTCATAATATCCCAAAATTGTTGTAGTGTACCCTCGCCTCTTCATCCTTGAGCCCATGAAACTAGATGGAGGATGTAATGAACTGGATCCAGCAAGGCTTGATCTCAAAGTTGCTAGCAGGTATGGGCGGATACTGGATGACTGGGCGAATATCAGCGAGTTGTGGAGCGTAGAAGTACTCCATGGTGTGCTCCGACAAAGGTGGTTGTTGGTTGCAGCATCTGCCTGGAAATTTCCATTGTTAGGCAGAACCTGATTCGTTGGGGGAATCTGGAGAGGCATCCCCAATTGAGGTTGGCCCTGGTTCAGAGGTGGATTTTTCCCAAGGTTCAGGTTGTGCAGCCGATTCTGTTCATCCTCCATGTTGTCCTCCTGCTTGGAGTCTCTGCTTATCCGACCGTCAATTCGCTCTTCCTCCGCAACAAGTCTGTTCTTCGAGGTTCTCCGGATGTGGCGGAGAGTGCACTCAAGTTCAATGTCAAGTGGAACTGGTGCTTTGTTGGACTGGCTACGGGTCATGCACTACCTGCACACAGCTACAGTAACAAAAAAGAATTACTAAAGTAACAAAAATCACATTTCTTCAACAACCTAGCTGTCCCCGGCAACAACGCTGAAAAATTGACTCGCCAATAACATCACACTAGAAAGTGGCCAAGTCTAACCACAAAGTAACACGTAGTATAGCGGGTTTAGCTTTACTTGTCAACCCGTGTCATAGATGTGATGACTACTCCATGAAATTCTTCTTATCTAGCTGTTCGAGTGTAATAAAGTTATAACTAACCTAACCAAGCAAAAAGCAATAAAGTTGTAGTTCAAGTTCAGGAAAGGTCTCCCAGATATAGTTCCCCCTTGATTGCAGTTAAGCCAAGTTGTAATTCACTAAGTCCAAATATGATGATAGTTATACTGTGGAAGGTTCTCAAATAGTCTGAAGTCTTGACTAAAGGTCTTCGGACCCTCCTAGTCTGGATACTCGGCGGGCGACTAACCTCCACCTGAGTAAACAAACTGAGTCCCTAACATGCAAAACCTCCTCTACTGGAGTAAATCCAGTACAAAACAGTGAATTCACTCCTCGACTATAATAGTCAATTCACCACCTTCAATCAAGGGTGCTCTATCAATCTAGGCAAATTTCTCTTTCCAGATCAAAGTAGAAACTACAAGAAAGTGATCAAGATTCATGCAATAAAAAAATAATGCCTCCTTCGAATATAATCAATATCAAAATATCATGTACTTGGGTTCATACAACCAAACCTAACATACAAATCTAGGGTTCTTCATACCCAGGTGAGAGAGGGGGTTTACTCCATAGAGATAGAAGAGAAATTAACTTCAGATGCAGAAATCATCTTGTGAAGGATGAAATTCAGCTTCTGGTTGTCAATCAGCACTTCTCCAGGCATCAATCGAGCTCCAATGACGTCAAAACTCGATCTAGCATACTTTGGAGGTTGGGTTCGTCACTTTCTCTCTCTCTCTTTTTCTTTCTTTCTCTAAAACTTGGATAATAGACAAAGAACCCGAAATCTTCTTATAATAGCCCTGGCTCCCGAAACCCGGTCCAATTACCCGATTGGATATTAAGAGGACCAGTCGAGTATTTGCAAAATGGCGCACAACATCAAGGGGAAAATACCCGACCTCAGGCTGAATTCCTCGGTCAGGAAATAGGGGGTCCAGGCCGGGTAAATTCCCTGGACGCTTTCCCCGGCCTCTTGTCACTTTTTCCCGGTCGGGTTTTTGAGGACCAGACCGAGGATTCTGGTCTCTGCACTCCTCCTTCTGTCCCCTTAGTGCTTTTGACCCAAAACTCTCTTCCAAGTCTCCCTTTCCACTCTAAGCCCTGAAATATGACATAAAAGCACAACCTAGCATGAAATTGGCTTAAAATGCGAGAGTCGACTCTCAAACGGTTCAAGAATAGTGGGCAAAAACATGTATAGATAATGGTATATCAAACCCCCCACACTTAACCGTTTGCTTGTCCCCAAGTGATATGATCCCAAATGGCCAACTCTACACGTTTTTATTACTTGACGAAGAAGCTATGGAAGTTGGAAAGAAGAAAGGCAGAATTTCGTTAAGTGTTGGAACAGTTTCGAGATGCCTACTTTGGATGCACGGTTCTCACAATTGGCACACTGAAAATTAGATTTCAAGGGCTTGTTTTAAAGATAAATCTACCATCTTTCCAATGGTATGCTTTTTGGATCCAGAAGGATTCATTAAGGTTGTTTTCCCAAGGCTCAAAGTTGCTACCTCAAAACTGGAAAACTGTCAGGAAATTGTTAAGTATAAATCTATGATCGTGAAGCCTACTTTGGAGCTCAACTCAAGGAGCATGGATCTGATTCGAGACCAAAGGCTTCTACAACATTAAAATAGGTATGTTTATCTACCAAGTAAAGGAATTGGATGAAGTAATGGAGTTATGGAAGGCCTCGAACGTAAGGCGCGAAGTTAGTACGAAAGCTGTTTTTGGACTGTTTGCTGGCAACTTGTGCTTCAAGAAAGGAAGTCTGGGTCCGAATTTTCTGTTCTTTTTAGAGTATAATTTTACCTTAATTATTTCCTAGTTCTATTAGCTTTGTATTAGGTTTTTATTGCCTTTAAGTAGCTTCTATTTACTTTGTAAAAACTTAGACTTTGATGAATTAAATTGAAACCTTTGGGTTTTTGCAAGTTTGCGTACTTGTGTGAGCTTTGGTGGATTCCAAGCTCATTGAGCTCTGTATCGATTGAATATTCACTTCAATCGTGGTCGGGCATCTATCATTATACCAATCGATCCTTTCCCCAGGTGTGGAATTGCAGTTTTGGTTTCGTTTTATCCAAGTTCGTATTAAGAACGTTTTATTCTTGATTCGAGCTCAATCGATCCTTCGATTGAGTCGTTAGTTGCGTGACTTTGATAATATACACCCCCAGGTTCATATTACCAAGAAAACTTGACTCAAACCAATGCAAATCTGCAGACCTCCATAGCACCATGCAACTCCGATTGTGGGTAGAGGATTTCCTAGATCGTTTAGCAGCTTACGAGGTCAACCAGTTTTCTAAGACATTCCCTATGTCCCTCAATGCGAGTATTGGACTCACACCAAGATCATGTCAAGGAGTGGACCTAGGACAGACAATTCATGGATAGAGAGACTCACATAACACAAAAATAAAGGAATTTCTGTATCGGGTGCTCTTTCCATTCCATTTCCTTCATTGAACCCCCTTATTCTTACGATTTCCTTTTTTTTTCTTTGTTTCTCCACCTTATCGACGAGAACCTCAACTTCAAAGAGGTTCTAGGGTGGACCAAAACTTTGGAGCCACCGTCCAGCTAACAACGTGAAAGAAGTGCTTATTGGGAGGCAAACCAACCATACAGTTTGTACTTTTTTCCCTGTTTTTCTTCGGTTGAGTAAGTTTTGTTCTTTGATTTTACAGTCAATAACTCAACCTTTGTAAGATTTTGTGTGGTATTTGTGTTCTGACAGCTCTCACTGCTCACCTAGAATGCCTCGCCTGCCCCGTCCACCATCATTCACACTTGATTTGGTAACTCCATTCTACCCTCCTTATTTTTCCTTCATTGAGGACAATGTCGTGCTTAAGTGTGTGGATGGGTGTTCTATTGTATTTGGGTGTGATGAGTGATATTGTTTTGTTTGTCTTGGAGCCTAGTCAACTGTCCACATTTTTAAATTTGAGGGCTCCGAGTACGTGTTCCTTGTAATTGCATGCTCAGTATGCTTTGAATTGATAGCCTTTATAATACTATGCAACCTAGGGAGGTAGCCATAGCACTATGAAGGATGTTGAAGTATAAGATCTCTCCTATCTTTCTCCTAGCAGTGTCGGTTGATTGTGTGAACTAGTGGCTTTAGGATCTTTGATTCATGTGGTATCAATGACTCTCCTTATGTTTCGGACTCATGTATCATTGATGGGTGCTCAAATTGTGGCAAAAGCAGTTGGTCCTCCATGTCTGAAATTTGAAGCATGGGGTAAACCCAATGGGTGTGGCACCGTTCATTGCACAAAATCGGGTTTTGGAAGAGATTTCAGTGACCATTAGTGAGATGTACCCCTTACAAGGTGAAGCTAAGCCATCTCTAGTACAAGTAAAAATTTCACACGGAGAACGGTTTGTCTACTCGAGGATAGAGCTTCTGACCCCCCTTAATTTCATTGACCCTCCACACGATTTTGAGGAAAATGAGTTAAAAGAAGTACTCTGGCGATGACAGATGTACATAAATTGCTCTAGCTCAACCAATAAGGGCCGACAGTGAAAAAATTGCAGTTAGAACCCCAACAAAGTGATCAATGAAATGAAAGAAAACGAAAATTAAGAAAAAGGGGTTCCAATAATTGAAATGAAATGAGAAGAGCACCCGGTACAAAGATTCCATGATTATATGTGTTGTGTGAGTCTTTTTATAAATGAATTGTTTGTCCTAGGTCTACTACTTGCATGATCCTAGTTTGAATCTAGTACTTGCATCGAGAGAAATAGGGAATGTCGAAAACTGGTTGATCTCCTAAGCTGCTATATGACCTAGGAAGTCCTCTACCGACGATCGCGGTTTCATGTTGTTGTAAAGATCTGGAGAGTTGCATTTGTTTGAGTAAGGTTTGCTTGAGGACATTGGTTGCATGTAATTTTGTTAGGTGACTACTTCTAAGATGGTAAGATAATTTTGTTAGGTGACTACTTCTAAGATGGTAAGATAATTGTATTGGTTGCATCAATTCACACATACACAACCAATTCAATAAACTCATATCATTGACATATAATTTTGTTAGGTGACTTTCTAAGATGGTAAGATAATTGTATTGATTATATTTATTTATGATAAGGGTTAATTATATGTTTGATTGTTCTGTTCTATTCATTATATAAATTACAGATTAATGCATTGACATGAGATTTTTCTCATGTGATAATAATGTCATATTATATTGTTTAACCCAATTAATTAATCAAGGAAACAGATTAAATATTAGTTTGGTTAATTTGGTTGTTGTATTAGTTTGACCAATTTGATTATAATATTATATTCAATTTTTAATAAAATTTAAACTTATTTGATTTGATAATTACATATAATCATTTCAACATCCCTGTTCTTCTCTTCCCATTCTCTTTCCCTCTCCCTCACTTTAATTCTCTATTTTCTTAGGCAAGTGTGCCTCCTCTGCCTGCAAAAGAAAAAAGGGAAAAAAATCTCTAACGTAACACCTTTATTGCGAGTTGATTAATTTACACATGGTTTGATCCCGTTAATCGACGATTATTATCTATCACTACCGAACGAATATTAATATCGAACCAGTACGTACCCTTGGTGGATTGGTATTGCACTTGATCGTGCATGTAAAATTACGTAATTATACCTTGGAGCTACAAGAGAGACACTGCTACAGATGATAATCTAAACGTGGTACGGGGGAGACGGGTCCGCGGGGAGGCATAGATGTAATGTGGAGGAGGAGATGGCTTGTGCACCGACGAGGGCGGTGGTGGTGGAGAATTGTAACTGGTGGTGGTGGCAATTTGTAAACAGGTGGCGGAGGTGGCAGAGACTTGTACACTGGTGGAGACTGTGACTTGTTCTTGTATCAATCATAGTCATAGTGTCATACACATATATGAAAAGTTGTTCACTCAATTCATACATGCATAAGTCAAAGCATATCACATAAGAGCAAGTTTGTAGCTACTAATAATGGTATTAAACATAAAATCAAGGTAACATATGATAAATGATAAAGCATCATAAACATATTATAAAATATTTGAAAATAATGCATAAATCATATAGAATTCACAATCCTAAACCATAAGAGCCTTAGCTAGCCATAAGACACTACAACATAAACGGTCCACGTTTTTATAGTGACACTTACCACAAACTTGGTAACAAAACCCGAACCCACGGGTACCCTACCCTACCCAACCCGGTCAACGCGGGTAAAACCCGTGTTACCGGGTTTTGGGCCGGATTTGGGTTTAAACCCGTTCATTATTCATTGGGTTGGGTTTGGGTTTAGGTAAACCCGCCCCACGGGTACCCGCCACACACATAAATTAATTTTCTCGGTATATTTAATATTCTAAACAATTAATCTTCTTTATGTTTGTGGAGACATGTCTAATTTTTTCTTTCTAATTGTCTAGAATGAAGTTGATATTATTGAGTGGAGAGTGAAGAATCTTAATTGACAAGGAGGAAGAAGCATTCAATTAATCATGTTGTTATTGATATTTTGTGATTTGCTTCAATTTTCTTGAGTTTTCTAGATTGGTGTTGAACTATTTGTATGGTAAATTTGTGATTTGTTTGAATTTTCTAGAATGGTGTTTATTATGGATAATTTGTATTGAGAGATTGATATTTGACTTTTATTTTGATAGGAACTTTTTATTGTAAATTTTGTATGACAAAAACCCATGGGTACCCATCAACCCACGGATACCCAGCGGGTTGGGTTGGGTTTGAGTTTTTCAAACCCAATGGGTTTTACCCCGGATTTTTTTCACGGATAAACCCATGGGTTTGAGTTTGGCAAAACCCGAACCAACCCGTCCCACTGCCATCCCCAGTCCTAGCAGCCAAAGAAGAAGAAATTACAAGGAAAAAGAGGAGAGCTTTAGAGCAGGGGGTGAGACCCAGGGGGATTGACAACATTCCTGGGAAAACATTGGCCTCTGATATCATCATCAATGATGGTTTGAAGTGCTTGAGATGGTGTGTCTAAGTCCTACTTATTGTAGGGATAGACAAGAATGTGCTTCGAGAGTCAGTCTGCGACTCTATTCCCTTCCCGGTAAGTATGACAAAGACGTACCACCCAATCTTGGGCAAGTCTACATCTGATTGCCGTCAGAAGAGTCACGAGAGGATGAAGAGGATCATCCCTCTTGTCAATGAGTTGAAGAGCTAGTTGGGAGTCCGTCTCTACAATTAAAGTTCTGTTGGCGCTCTATCAGGCCAAACCAAGCCCATGGTATATGCCCCAAAGCTCTGCTTGAACCGCCGAGCAAGCACCCAGCTTTGCAACAAAGCCTCGACCCCATCTTCCCTGGTTATCTCTCAAGATATCGCCAGCTCTCGCAGGACCATGAACACCATTTGCTGCTCCATCAACATTAAGTTTGTTCCAACCCGGCGGGGGCGGGATCCAGCTGATCTCCTTGGTCACACGCTGCACCAGAGCGGGTCTGCATCCAAGGTTGTCTTTTGGCGCCAGCCACGCCTTGTACCATAGCTTAGCTTTGATCTTTATAGCTTGCACCAGAGATGGTGACGACAACGTCTTCTCTTCCCCTTTGAAAACGCCTTCATTCCTGTTTTTCCAGAGATTCCAGATAGCAATACTGAAAAAAGCATTTCAAGGAGTATCCGGCACGTACTTAATCAGTTTTCTGCAAATTGGTGGCGAGCCATTGATCCAACTACATACTAAAGACTTCGTGTTGTTGGTCGACTGGAACTGTACGCGCCAGACAAACGCGGCTGGGGGGCAATCTCTGGGTATATGCAAAGTAGTTTATATCTGAGTCTCGCACTTATAGCAAGATGAGATGGCTTAGAGGTGTCGTTTAGCTCGCTGTTCGTTGGAGCTGATCCTGTTGTTGGCGACTAACCACATAAAACAGCAAATTCGTTCCAGGACCTCCAGCCTCCATAGTGCTTTCCAAACTTTGGCCTGCTCATTGGATGTAGTTGCTTGAAGGAGGTGGAAGGCACTCTTGGTTGAGAAACGGCCATCCGAGGTATGCTTCCAAAACAAAACGTCTTCATCTGATGCAAGTGGGTCCACGGCAACAGTTGTAATGCGGTGTAGAATCTCGGCCGGGAGTATGTTGCTGAATTTCTCGATACTCCAGGTTCCTTCTTCGTCCACGAATGCTGAGATCGTGGCATTTCTATCATCCTCTAGGATCGGATCGGAACGGTATCTAGCTCCTCCAAGGGTACCTGTGCAATCCAAGCATCAGACCAAAAACGGGTCAGAGATTCCAGATCAAAGATATATTCAAGGAACGAATCACATGGGTTTGACCACCGCAGAACGAATCACCATCCGGTGTCAAACTACGGTGTGACTACCGCGGAACGTATCCCCATCTGGTAGCACACCTAAACCTAGGCAATGGAAACCGTGGAATTCATCACCGTTCGCATGCATGCCTGGCCAACTACCGTGAAACGTATCACCATCCAGTAGCGGTCATTTACCGCAGAACTTATCACTGTCCGGTAGGGATCTATCTAGCTAGTGGCTAGCTAAGCAAGGTTACCTATTACCGCGTGAGTTTCTCTTACTCTTAACACCATAACTTATCAAGCGGTGAAGTATTATATACACTCGTCCTTAAATATCATACAAACAAAAACTTAAATGCTTAATCGTAGATATTGAAATGCTCAAACAATAACTTAAATCGAAGCATGCATAATCAAACACAACATGCAATCTCAAACACGAATCAAACACTTCACATGCATAACGTAAATCAAATACTTGAAAACCGCAAGGCGTAGAATTTACCCCTTTACAGTCACCTTATTTATAGAGCCAATCCATTCGAGCACTTCACAAAGTCACCTGGTTGGCCTTCACCATAGCCTCTGAATTACCACGTCGCATTCCTATTATTAAAATTATTAAGTCCCAAGTTCCCAAAAATTCGGAGTTACTGTCCATTAAGAAATTTTCGGGATACTGTTCACCGTAGGTCATAAATTGGCTGTGGAGGTTTTTATTTAAGCTCATGTATACCCACTTTGGGCTGATCAACCCGTTACCCTTGGATCTTTATTCCTACACTATTGCATCTATAGGTGTCAATCGGGTGGGTTCGGGCTGGATTTAATCGGGTTCGGGTTCAAACGGGTTGCGGGTTAGTCGGGTTGCGGGTTCAACGGGTTCGGGTTCATCTGGTACGGGTTCAAATGAGTTGCGCGTTAGTCGTTTTGCGGGTTCATCGGGTTCGGGTTCAATCGGGTTACGGGTTCATCGGGTTTTGGTTCGGGCGGGTTGCGGGCAGATCGGGCTTCGGGTTGTTCGGGCCAGCGCATCAAGTAACTTAACTCATTACTCATTACCAACTTACACATTTTATTACACTAATTTAAAATATTTTCTCAACTATTTAACCAATTTATTTCTACCTCGTATATATATACTTTATTTTTTTGAAAAAAAACTAGTCAAAATGTTAAATCAATTTGTATGACTTGCAAACTTGTTATGTAATTAATCATAATTGGTAAAGTATTATAGCTAATAGTAATGGTGATATCAATATTTGCAACCAAAAGACACCATTAATTGTTTATTTCATATTTTAGTATTAATTCAGTAATAATTGGATTAAAGTATCTCGTTTAGTATAACCATGCAAATCTGGTATTTGGCGTGTGGTATTTGGCAAAATCATAGTGATAAAAGGAGTTATTTCGAAATAACTCATTGCCCAAATAACTTCAGTAAACTGTTGCCAAACGAGTTATTTATAAAATTGTTCGAATTATCCTAAAAATTGAACCATTAAAGATTAGCTATCAAATTTAGTAAAATTATTGTAACTTCAATCATAACTTACTCAATAGCATATATCCTATACACTTAGCCTTACCCTCAATCAACAATATTAAGTTAGTATATGTTGTTGATTGTATACCCTAAACATCAATACATTATACACTAACCACATAACCTATACCCTATACCCTAACCATATGTCTTTGAGTTGTGATTTTGCTGGTATAGTTAATTTAAAAGTGAAATTCATACTTCGATTTTCAAAACATAGATAAAAAGTGATATTTGCTAATTGTTATACTTAACCATATATCCTATACTTTACACCACATACCATAAACATAAATTAAAAAGGGATCTCCTGCCGTTAAAGACTTCAAATGACTTCAAGTGAACATATGTTAATAAAAAACTTGGAACCGTCAAAACCATCAATATCTTATACCCTAACCATATACACCCTAAACCATATGTACCTTATACCATATACCCTAACCATATACTTTATATCCTAAACAACAAACCGTCAAAGATTACTTATCAAGTTTAGTATAAATTGTTGTAACTAATGGTTAATTTATTTATTAGCCCATAAACAATTACATACATATATATATATTAGCCTTCAAAGCATATAAGAATAATTTTAACTAGTCATGCCCTCCATATAATAGTTAAAGATTCATATTTCAAAAGCTAAATTTATGAAAAACCAAAAAATTGAAAACATCAAATTTGTTTCCTTCTTTCTTTTCACAAAAATACTAAAATTTTCCTCATTCTTTCTACTTCCATACATTAGAAAACCCAATTTTCCCTCCTCTTTTTCTTCCATAAAATTGAAAGAACCAAATTACCCTCTTCTTTCCTTCTACAAAAAGTTGAAAACTCAAAAGTTTTCCTCCTTATTTCTCTTTCATAATCAAAAGAATCAAACTTTCTCACTTCTTTCTTTTCTCACATATCAAAACCACCAAAATTCCCACTTGTTTCTTTTCTAAAAAATTCAAATAACTAAATTTCCCTCTTCTTTCTCTTCCCAAAAACTTGAATACACCAAAATTTCCCTCTTCATTTAAAAACATCAAATTACCAAATACATTACTTTACTTTACTTTATTTATATTTAATTGATAATTTTATTGAATAGTTCAATTTTTGATAATGGTGATTTTATTAATGAGAAGCAAAACAAAAAGAAGTCACAACCAGGGAAATGGTTCAAGAGGGAAGAACCAGGATCCCAAACAAACCAGACCGCAAGACATGTAAAAGAAGAAGACAGAAAATAAAATGAAATAGAGGAAGAAAGGAGAAATGGCTAAACGGACTGGGAACCGTTCCTGCCAATCAACAAAAGAAAAAACAGCAAATCAGACCGAACTGACCCTGCTGTAAACCAACTACAATCAACAGACAAACAGAAAGTACACCAGAAAGCAGGCAACCAAGGCATTAAAACTAGGATAAGAACTCAGCAAGCCAAGTAACCGCATGCTCCTTGTCGATCTTGTGATGAGCAGTAAGCCAAACCACAACCATCTTGACTGATTTTCTAGCAATGATCTTGGCGGTAGTACCAGAATCTTTGAACATCCTCTGGTTTCTCTGTAACCAAACTGACCAAAATAGAGCATGAAGAATACTGATATTGAACCATTCATCCATGCTGTTGGGGGACAGTGAAGGTCTATTGCCAATGACAGCAGATACATCTCCATGCAAATTGCCAATGTAGCTCTTCTTCCTCTTGATAAAACTCCAAGTATCCTGTATAAATTCGCATTTGGTGAAGATGTGATCAGCATTTTCTTCCTCCTTGTAGCAAAGGGTGCAGCGATTAGCAAGGTGCGTCCCTCTTCTCTTAACAACGTCTAAAGTGGAGATTCTTTTAAGCCAAAGAGTCCATATGAAGAAACAAATCTTGCTGGGAATGAAGGGCTTCCAAATATATGACGCCTCAAAGTTCTGGAATCCATGGAATTTCTCAATGGTAAGCTGTTCATATGCAGAGCTGACAGAAAAACGTTTTTCCTGATTCGGAATCCAAGTGATCCTGCAAGGACTGTTAGGAGCAAGAAACACATTTCTAGAATTTAAGAATAACATAAGTCTCTCTCTTTCTCTCTCCGCTCCCCCTCTCAAGCTAACTCTCAAGTTAATGTTCCAGGTTACCTCATTATCAGTGAAGGAGGCCATGTCGTTGATCCGAGCGGCAGGTTCGATAGCAGCAGCAGCAACTCTTGGGTAGTCAACACCGAGGATCGAGGTCGACGACCAATTATCGTACCAGAAAGAGATGTGCCCTCCACTTCCTGGTTCAATGAGAGTGTATTTCCAGAATAGATTGTATTCTTTTGCAATATTAGCCCACACAGAACTTGAATATCCAGAACTTATCCGAGTAGTCTGCCAGTGGGAAAGGTCATTCGGATATTTCGTATTTATCAATTCCCTCCACCAGCTATTCTTCTCAATAGCAAACTTCCAAAGCCACTTCACTAATAAGGCGGAATTGAAGCAAGCAAGATCTCGGATTCCTAATCCACCTTTAGCTTTAGGAGTCTTGCAAAGATCCCAGTTCACAAGTGGAGATTTCCGACTATCATTGTTACCATTCCAAATAAAGTCTCTCTGTATAGCTTCCATGTCTTCGATTACTTTCTTAGGAGCTTTGAGAAGAGAAAAGTAGTAGACAGGAAGACTGGTGAGAGCTGACTTATTAAGGGCAAGTCTTCCTCCTGTTGATAAATACTTGCTTTTCCACCCTTCAAGTTTCTTCTTGAATTTAGCTATAATAGGCTCCCATATTGCTGATGCATTAGGCTTCGCTCCAAGAGGATATCCAAGGTATTTAGGAGGATTCGCGCTCCATTTGCAACCAAAAATATTAGCATAGAAGCTAGGCTCTGGGACATCTCCAACAGTATACATTACTGATTTCTCCAGATTAATCTTAAGTCCAGTAACTGCTTGGAAGCACACCAGAGTGGACAAGATATTGATAACCTGCTCGTGGGAAACATCGCAGAATATCAAAGTGTCGTCCGCAAATAAAAGATGTGTCACTTCACCTTGTTGAAGTCTTTCATTCATGAAGAAACCACTGATTTTATTCTCAGCTTTGAGTTTAGATAGCATGAATGAAAGAACATCCATAACCAGAACAAAGAGAGCTGAGGAGATGGGATCCCCTTGTCTAAGACCCTTAGACGCTGGAAAATAACCAAAAGCTTCTCCATTAACCAGCACAGAGATGAGAGGGGAGCAAACAGCCTTTTTCAACCATCTTATCCATAAATCAGGAAAACCAAACTTACTCAGAATTTTGAAAAGACATCCCCAATTGACATTGTCATAGGCCTTCTCAATATCGAGTTTGAACATAAGACCAGGCTTCCTGCTTCTTCTCCTGCTATCCACCAGCTCATTAGCAATGAGACCAACTTCAGATATTTGTCTCCCCTTCACAGCAGCTTGTTGATGAACAGACACTAAATTAGGAAGGATGTTACTCAATCTCCTTGATAAAACTTTGTTGATCAGTTTATTGAAGCTTCCCATTAACCCAATTGGTCTTAAGTCCTTGACATCTTCAACAGCGTCCTTCTTCGGGACCAAGCAGATGAAAGAGTGCGAAGCTGTCTTAGGAAGCTGGCAAGAAGCATGAAAATCCACAAATGCATTGACAATGTCGGGTTTAATCATCATCCAACATCTCTTATAGAAGTCAAAAGTGAATCCATCAGGCCCAGGAGCCTTGGATCCATCACTGTCCATCAAAGCAGCCCAGATTTTCGTTTCACTGAAAGGATGACAAAGATCTGATTTTTCGGAATCACTGATTCTGCAGCCGAAATAAACACTGGGGAAAGGTGTGGAAGGAATCTGTTCCTTAAAGAGATCCATGTAGAATCCAAGAATACCCGTAGCAACTTCCTGAGAACCCTCCATCATGATGCCTTGCACTCTAATACGGTCTATAGAATTGAACTTCTTCCTGTAGTTGGCAATGCGATGAAAATACCTTGTATTGCTATCCCCTTTTTGAGTCCAAGTCTCCCTCGACTTTTTCCTCCAACAAATTTCTTGCATATTTAAACAATGAGCAAGTTCGACTTTAAGAACACATCTTTCAATTACTTCATCACTATCAAGAGGTCTGTTTTCTTCAAAGATATCAATCTCGTGAATCTTACTCAGAATATCATCAACCCTTTTGTGGATGTTACCAAAAACATCTTTGTTCCACGATTTGAGTTTTTGTTTGATAACCTGCAGCTTCTTACACCAAAGGAAGGAGAAACTAGAACACTCAATGGGAATCTTCAACCAAGTATTCAAACCTTCATAGAATCTTTTGTCTTCAAGCCACATGTTTTCAAAGCGCCAAGGCCTTTTAACTCTTCTATCGTCACCCCATCTTAAGAGCAAGGGATTGTGATCTGACTCAACTCGATCAAGAGCTGTAAGTGAGCAGTCCGAAAACTTAGTATCAAAATTAGGAGAGACTAGAACCCTATCAATACGAGACAAACACATGCTATCTGAACCCCTACTCCAGGTGAATAGGCTGCCCTTCAGAGGAAGATCCATCAGTTGGTTATTATCAATAAACCAATTGAATTCATTCATGAGATCAGTACTGCGCCTTGCTCCCTGATAATCATCGTGGTTACGCACCAGGTTGAAGTCACCCCCAATACAGATAGGGGCATTAGCTTGTTCATAGTAGACATGTAGCTCTTCAAGGAACGAGAGTTTATCTGTTTTTTCTTGAGGGCCATAGACAGAAATCAAATGCCAAGAAGAGGAGCTTGCTAAATCAATAAACTCGGTAGCAAGAAACCATTTGCCTTCTCTTGAAGTAACTAATTGGGAGACCTGCTTATCCCAATAAACCAGAATGCCTCCTGAACTTCCCCTAGCATCTTTGGTGATCCAACCCATGTCTCTTCTTCCGCTTACTCCAGCCACCATAGTGTCATTGCACTCATTCCATTTGGTTTCAAATAAAGAAACAATCTGAGGTCTATGCTTCGCAATCAGGCGCTTAATCCTTCCTCTTTTTTCGAAATCTCCTAATCCTCTTACATTCCAGAATATGATTGAAACACCCATGATACTAAGATTGAGAGGATCTGTCCAACCTGCTAGCACTCTTTCTCGGACCTTTGGGAGGAGAGAAATGAGGTCCTAGTCTGTGCTTTTCCATTTCAAGTCTGGAACGTGGAGTTCTCACCTTCTTACGATGCATATCTTTAGCAGTTTCAATAATCGCCTCTTCTGCTTTTTCTTCACCTTCATCATTTTCCAGAGAGAAAATTCTACTCAGGTTTATGCTCGCTTCAACTAGCGTCAGATAATCAAAGGGGTAATTTTCCATATTCCATTCTGTATCTTCGTCTTCTTTTGAGCAGGAAGGTGAGGGAAGGTCGCTTAGAGTGACAGAAGATGAAACAGGTAACCCCTGATCGAGATAGGCATCAGGGCTAAGAGGAACCTGGGATTGGATAAAGGTGTTGTCTTCCATGATTAAATTTGCTTGAAGTTCTGATTCGGAAGATGAACAGGGACTGCTAATGGACGATAGGAGCTGAACAGGACAGGGAAGACTAGGGAGGGGATCAATGGTTCTCAATGAAGGGGGTTGGGGGACAAAAGAGATTACAAATCGATTTAGATTAGGTTGGTGGAGCAAAGTGATGATTGAAGGTGAGGCTGATTGAGGATGAAAGCTCAAAGAGGGAATGGAGAAGAGATTCTGGGGAGGGAAGGTGGAGGGCTGGAAAAGGAATCTACGAACTAATGTTAGAAGATGATTCTCTGGGGGTCGGTTTATGGGAATAAGGACTGGGTCGGAATCACAAATAGTCTGAGCAATAGCTAAATCAGATGGATCAGAATGAAAGGATGGGCTTGAGGGGGGCGAGCTAATAGGCCCAACCCATACAGGGCCTTCTTTTCGGATCCAAATCCTTTTGAGTACTCTGCCTGACTGTTCGTTCCTGCTGCTTTTCTCGGTTTTCTTGCTACGAGCAGAGTCGCCCAATGGATTGACAGGATTAGCATGAGATGAAGAGCCTTCCAATAAACGAGGACTATGACTCAGTTTCTGATTATTTCGGATAGTGGAGGCAGCCTCGTCGGGAATTCCAGGGGTCGCCGGCGGCGAGACGATGTTGATCATGAAGCTTTCAGAGGCAAACCTAATTGGAACCAAGTGAGGAATCGGTCCTCTATTTTTAATTCTGATTCGGACAAACTGCAGGCTCCAAGACTCCCAGTCGATTTCAATGAACGATCCACAAAAGTTTCCAATAGCCTTCAAAAGATTAATGCTTTTCAGATGAAGAGGGATGCCAAAAACTAGGATCCAGACATCCGAGGAGCTGGTAGGAACTTCACGTTCTTTCCATTCAGAGACTGAGATATCAAAATTCTTGTATTTGTATCGTCTGAGACTCTTAATCCGCAGAGCTTGAGATAAGTTTGGGCAAACAAGTAGCCAGCTTCCATCTCCCCTGTCTTCCAACCCATAATTATTGTCAATTGACCAGAACTTTGAAGCCCAGTCCCTGAAACTATGGATATCTTCAGCCAAAAAATATTCAGAGTTGTCAGAGGATCGGAAGTTGATGATGAGACATCTTCCCAACAATTCACGTCTGTTCTGGACGCCCTCTGCTTCCACATTGATAAAGCTCTCTTTGCCCTGTCTAACAATCCTGCAATTACCAGCAGCGTAAAATCCCCCACCTTTAACCACCTCTGCATATGATCTTGAATCAATGGGGGATTGCCCTGGTGGTGGGGGGATTTGAAAATTGTCGGGTTTGTAGGAAGACCAGAGGCGTTCTTGGAGTTCGGTAGCATAGAATCGTTGAAGTAGATAGGTGAATTTTGCCCACCCGCCAACCGATGGAATCAGTATCTTATGAACTCTTCCGTTCATCCTCTGTTCAGAAATCTGTAGGTGTTGAGTATTCTGGAAGGAGGTTATTCCAACATGAATGCTTCGCCCGCCACTTCTTAGAACACAGTTACGGGGAAAAAACCATTCTTTCATAGCAGCTGATTGAAGGAGACCTTGTAACCAGGAAATCTGAGTATCATTCATGAAGATGAACCATCTCTTTTGCAAGACTTGGGCTTGAATTCGATACACGCGTTCTTTCCTGTTGATTATAGAAACGATAATGGTCTTCGAACCAATAATCTCTCGCTGTTCACAAGAAACCTTCGAATCGCTGCTCCTGCTTCTTCCTGCTGCATCAGACCTGCAAAACAAAAAACTGTTGGCCTTCCTTACACTCACAGAGGCTTTCTCTCCACGCTCACTCTTTCTCTCTCTAATCGGTTTCTCTCTCATCATTCTCTCTCAATGACAGTCATTGAATAGTTCAATTAACCAAAATTTTAATTTATATATTATATTAATATTGTCATGATCTCAAGTGACCTTCATGTTCCAATTTTTGTAATTTTCTTAAAATACGTATTATCAAGTGAGTTTCATACTTTTTAAATTTCCTATACGAAATGAAAAAATAATTTTTCTTAAGTTTAGAATGAAAAACTTTATTTTGAAAAACTATGTATTGTATATTTTTATAATTATTCAAGTGGATTAGATGAAATTCGGGTTGAGTCGGTCGGGTAACGGGTTAGTCAGGTTCGGGTCAATCGGGTTCGGGTTAATCGAGTTGCGGGTCAGTCGGGTTGCGGGTCAATTGGGTTCGGGTTAATCGGGTTGCGGGTCATTCGGGTTGCGGGTTAGTTGGGTTGTGGGTCAATCGGATTGCGGGTCGGGCGGGTTACGGGTTGTTGACTTTTAGTCAATTTGGATTGCGGTCGGGTTGCGGGTCGGGTTGATCGGGCGGGTTAATCGGGTCGGGCTATGTTTTGACACCTATAATTGCATCCTTACCTAAACCTCCTCCCTCTCTACTGCTGGTTTTCCTTTTTTCTCTCTCCTTATCTCTTTTTATCTTCACCCGATACTGTTACCCCTTCCATCTAGGGATGGCAACAAAACCCGAACCCACGGGTACCCACCCGACCCAACCCGGTCAACGCGGGTAAAATCCGTGTTGACGGGTTTTGGGCCGGGTTTGGGTTTAAACCCGTTCACTATTCACCGGGTTGGGTTGGGTTTGGGTTTAGGTAAACCCGGCCCGTGGGTACCCGCCCACTCATATAATTAATTTTTTCGGTATATTTAATATTCTAAACAACTATTCTTATTTATGTTTGTGGAGACATGTCTAATTTTTTTCTTTTTAATTGTGTAGAATGAAGTTGATGTTATGGAGTGGAGACTAAAGAAACTTTTTTTTTGACAACAGGAGACTAAAGAAACTTAATTGAAAGAAAGAAGCTTTCAATTAAACATGTTATTTATGGATAATTTGTGATTTGCTTCAATTTTCATGAGTTTTCTAGATTGGTGTTGAACAATTTGTATAGTTAATTTGTGATTTGCTTGAATTTTCTAGAATGATGTTTTATATATGGATAATTTATATTGAGAGATTGATATTTGACTTTAATTTTGATAAGAACTTGTAATTGTAAATTTTTTACGACAAAACCCGTGGGTACCCATGAACCCGCGGATACCCAACGGGTTGGGTTGGGTTTGAGTTTTTCAAACCTGGTGGGTTTTACCCCGGGTTTTTTTCAAAGATAAACCCATGGGTTTGGATTTGGGTTTGGCAAAACCGGACCCAACCCGCCCATTGCCATCCCTAAGTTCCATCTCCCCTTCGTCGTGTTGCTGGCGGCTACAATTAGGTCAAGTTAGCAGAAGAGTAATCGGCTGAGGAAAGGGATATTGGTTCAAGTTAGGAGCAGAGTAGTCGGATCTGAGGAAAGGGATATCGGGAGGTGGGGCCGCTTCTATCGTGAGTTCCCTTTCCAGTTTCTCCATTGTACCTCCGTGCACTGGCGGATCCAGGGGGTGGCCACCCCGGGCCCAGCCCTTCTCTGGATCCGGAGTTAGTATAGTCTTTATGAATTTTTCGATTTTAGTTATTCGGCCCGTGTTATTTTACAACAAAATTGGGTGTAACTAGAAAAATGATTCAAATTAACATATTAAAATCACTACTATAAATTTAGCCTATAAATTCTACCTTCAAAGATTATTCTTCTAAAAAAACAATGAAATCTAAAAGTCTAAACGTAAAAGACTATAAGAAATATGAGTTTTATTCCCTGGAAATTTACTAAAGCAGCTAGTGGATATAGGTATGGACACACAATGCACGATTGATTTGTCTAGCGTTGACGCTGATCGTATCACCAATTACTACGGGGAGAACCTTTTCAACAATGAAACATATGAAAACTTATTTATGCAACAAAACGAGTTTTTTCCATAAATAGCACCTTTAAAAAAAAAATTACAAAACTAGCACCCGCCCAAAAATATTTACAAAACTAGCACCCTTTTTTTTTATTGACCGCACCCTCCAGGTGCGGTTTACATATAAAACGCATCCCCAAGGTGCGTTTTAAATGTAAACCGCACCTGGAGGGTGCGGTCAATACTGGTGGTCCTGAACCGCATCTGGGCCATGCGGTTTCATGTCTGGCCTACATGAAACGCATGGCCGAGGTGCGGTTTAGGCTTGACCTACCTAAACCGCACCTTAGAGATGCGGTTTCTGCCTCCAAGAACAAACCGCATCTCTAAGGTGCGGTTTGGCCATGTAGACCGCACCCCCCAGGTGCGGTTTACTTGTCAATAATTCTCCGACAACTGCCAAAGCCATGCAGGGAATAATGGACGTAGGGCTGCATGGCAGACTAAAACCGCACCCTAGAGGTGCGGTTTTCACAATTTTTTCCCCTATATAAGACTTGCCGGAAAACCTCTACTCTTCACACCTCTCATTCTCCCTCTCATTCTCTTTCATTTTTCTGTTGTATATCTATATTTATTTAGTGTGTTTGCCATTAAGATTAACTCGTAAGTTTATTTTGTGTTACTTTTTATGCCATTAACATTAACTCGTAACTTTATTTTGTGTTACTTTTTATGCCATTAACATTAACTCGTAACTTTATTTTGTGTTACTTTTTATGCCATTAACATTAACTCGTAACTTTAATTTGTGTTACTTTTTATTGCATTAACATTAACTCGTAAGTTTATTTTGTGTTACTTTTTATTGTTATTTGTGATCTGTGATTTTTATGATATTAACTAAAACTATGGTTTGTTTGTGTGCAGATGGCATTCCGTCAGTTGTTGCTTGGCTTACGGTGGAATGGTTACACGGAAGACACCGGAAAGGGGCCACCTACGTCGGTGGCAATTTTCAGAAAATAACGGTCGGTACCAGACCGAAGCTTGAAGACCTCCATCGAATATGCACTGACGTTACTTGCATGGATGGCACGAGGAGGGTAGATCGTATGGTGTACCGATACCCAAACAGAGCAACTGGGTCATTGTGGCATGAGGAATATACCATAACCACTCAAGATGACGTAGATTCCATGCTCGAATTCTTGAGGTCCAACAAGTTGGCCAAAGCCGAGATGTTCGTTTACACCGAGCCAGCCGTTAGTGTTGGAGGTCATTCTGGACACGGTCAAACATCTGGTATCCATGGTGGAGGTGAATTATATGACGACATAGTGTAACCGTTATGAATCGGGCAACTGGTGAGTATAGCGTGACGACCGGACATCGGGAGGATGGTAGACGGGGGGGTCACCGTCACGAAGTTTTGGTCAATTTCAGGACCAAAGTTGGTGAGTGCTCATGCCAGAAGTATCAAAGGAGAGGATGGCCTTGTTCTCATGCAATGGCCGTAATTAAAAAGAGGAGCAAAGACCCCGTCACTTCGTTAGTCCATTCTTCAATATCGACTCACTCAAGAGCACCTACGGACGGAGTTTCCGTGCATTGCCTGATGAAGCTTATTGGCCGCTGTACGAAGGGAAATTGATCGTCCCGCCATTCGGACAGAGGCGTGAACCGGGGCGCCCGAGGAAAAAGAGAATTCAGAATGAAATGGATCAAAGTGGAAGACCACCACGAGGCCCAAGACGGTGTTCAGTATGCAAAGTTCCAGGACATGATAAACGAAGGTGTCCAGGACCGATTGGACCGCAAAATCCGGGTGATGATGTCCCGGAATCAGCTAATGCGACGTAATTTTCGATTATCATTCGTCAAGCTATTTGTAACTCTTACGTTGCATTTAATTGTGTATTGTTGATTGAACGAATTTGGATCATATCAAGTCAAGAGGAATCATGATAATAACAATTTGATGAAAATCAACGAAATATGATTGATGGAATTAAAGGGAATAGTTCAAAGTACATAGAGATAAAAATCAACTCAAAATACATATCAAGGAAGTCCACGAGCGGATGCGGAACCCACAGTTTTCTTGCTCCTTGTACGCTTGCCGACGGGAGTAACAATGGGTGGTGGAGGTGGCAAGTTGGGAGCGGCCGAGGTAGTGTGGCGCTCGTCGGTGCTATGTCGGCGGGGAATAGGCACTTCCGGGGTCGAGCGGGCGACATCGGCGCTCATACGGTGAGGAGTGGGAGGCCACTGCTGATGAGGAGGTCGATTCCATGGGGTGAACTCGTGTTGGCCTGTGGTGGAGGAGCCATCATGAAAAGTCCCAGATGATGTTTGGCGGGGAGATAGCCGGGAATCAAAGTATGCTCCGCGGGGATCGAAGTATGCTCCGCGGGGATCGTTGTATGAGATCGGGGTGGGAGATAATGGGGCTTGGTGGAAACTCTGAGAGGATTGATGGTAGGTTGAGCGGGGATCGTAGTATGAGCTTTGGTGGAATTCGTTGTGGCCGGCATCTTGTGAAAAAGTCGGGCGGGGAGATGGGGCGGAGGACGGGCGGGGAGCTTGGGTGGAACTCGGTCCGGCACCTTGGGTTGAACTCGGTCCGGCACCTTGGGTTGAACTCGGTCCGGCACCTTGGGTGACAACCAATGGGGGCGGCACACTCCACCCCCCAAATGGTTGTACCTCGGGCTCGATGGGCCTTTCCCGAACCCTCTTCGGCTGCTTTCTCTCGTAGGGTGGTGGGGGTGCGGGGACATCATGTTGTACTTCAGGTGGTGGGGGTGCGGCACGCGGCGGATATCTACGATGATCTCGGTGCTGAGCTCTGATACAGCCAAGTAGACTGTTTGCAATCCTCCTGATGTAGCCCACATCTTCATTGCCCAAGTCATTTCTTCCGGTAGTAATATCTTTAATCCGCTCGACCCCATCAACCTAAATCACAAAAAAAAAAAAAGTTACAAAGAGATTTTAGGAACCAAGTAATAAATCATAGTATACTTAGACTGGTTATACTTACTAATGCACCATCGGCCGCACCCTCCGGAGTCATGTAACGAACCGATGTTTGCCGATATCGATCCAAGTATGGGTCATGATACCCCATTCGGCCCACTTGATTTGGAGTGACAATATCCTGTAGTTGTCGGTTCTCCCAAATCGCGATGAATTCCTTCAACTTCGTCGGCCAATCGCGAGTACCTTGCCGACCATCTCGGCCATGGAAGGCCCTTTGACTTTCGGGGACCTCCAACGGAATGCACTGTTCCCGACCAAACTGACGGAGGCATCGATCCGGCAAGTGCCACTCCACGGTCCCAAAACAAATTAGAGGAACCCTCGTGCACCATTGTCCGATATGATCGGGGAATTGCTGGAGATGCCATTGAACGATGTTCTCCGGGTATGGATCGAAGACGATCTACAAGATAGAAATGAGTAACGTAAGATTAATTAATTAGAAAAATACATGTAGTCCCATGAAAAACAAATATAAATGGATCGCTGTATAGAAGTTACCTCTCCTTCCCAAAGTCGCTCAAACCTCCTCCGATACTCCTCCAACTTGTGTTGGGCAAGGTTGTCGCATGTTGTGTGTCCAAGCCACCTTATTAATATGACAAGAATGAAACTACAATAAGATAAAACACAAGACAAAATGTGTTATGACTACATGATGGGGTATGAGAAGTTTACCTTGCTCCATAAGCTTCACCTCTTAGGGGATGATCGATTGGCCAATCCCTGTCTGGACGTTGGGCCGGTGCAAGCCATGGCATGTGCTCCCAAGCCCAAAATTGGACGATGAACATTGCGCCGCCAACCTCCCTCACGGCTTTGTTCGACGCATTGCACAAGTTGTTGTAGATGATAGCTAGGCAAGCGGATGCCCAACTATACTCCCCCATCTCCTCCCAACTACTGAAGATGATCCTAAGCCATCCACAACTAAGGAGATTGCTTGATTTCTTGGAGAAGAACACTCCTCCGATCATGCCTATGAGATAGACACGAGCATATCTCTCCTTCTCATCCTCCGGACTTTCCTCGGTTAGGGGGTGACTCTCGTAATGCTCTTTAAAATACTTCGTCAACCATGTAATTGAGACTTGGTGTTTCCTCATTGGTGGCATGCGATCGGTCGCATCAACGCAACCCTTCACCGGTACTTTCACTCCCAAATGACTGTGGATGAAATGCTGCCAACCTGGCATACCGTCACAATCCTCGGGGGGATGATCACTCACGCACACCGGTTTGCCGTCGATGGGCAGATGGGTTAGGATGGCGACATCCTTTAGCGTGATGGTGGCCTCTCCTTCTCTAAAGTTGAAACAATGGGTCTCCTTTCTCCATCTCTCGGCTAATGCGGTGATGAGTTGGCGATCGATTTGGATGCCGTTAAAATGCCTAATCGAGTCTAACCGTGCCCTTTTGAGAAATGGCAAGATAGCTGGGTGGAATGGGAGCACATTGGTGGTACCCCTATAGCGGATTATTGTTTGTGATTCCTAGCAAAAAATGTACACGTTTATTATTATTAGTAAGGGTTTTTTTTCGTATAACTAAATTAATTAAATTAAATTATGCGACATAAAACATAATTTTATTATCATAAAAAGACATTTCATATTATCATAAAACAAACGTCCTAAATTAATTAACATAATAAAATTGTCAATGAATAATAATTTAAAGAGGTACATACATATTATCGTAAAACAAACATACTAAATTAATTAACATAAATAACATTGTTACTGAATAATAATTTAAGTAGAAACATACATATTCAAATGTTTGGTAAATAATTTAATCGTATTAGTTGTTTTAAATAATTTAATCGAATACAAAGCAACACTCGTTAGACTCTTAGAAGAGGTATACATCTTCTTAGAAACGCAGTCTTTTTGACAGAAAAAGGGGGGATCCGAGGATCTCTTAATACCCGATTTTCCCAGGTAATGGGAGGATATGATAATCGCTTAAAACCCCATTTCCTTAGACGTGCATCTCTTTATAAAGAGTCGAAGTAAGTGGCGCTATGTATTCGATTAAATTATTGAAAACAACCAACACGATTACAAAATAAACATAAATTAATTTTATATTACACTAGGCACATTAACAAAATAAAAGAAGGACAAATGGTGAAGAATTGTATGTACCGGGTGATCGTTCCAAACATCCCTTGACCGATGGTTGGTTTGGTCGTACAAGTCGGTTGGATCCACCGGTCCTTGCTCGAGATAATACCGTTGGTTGTATATATCGACGTCCTCCCCAACCTACGAGAAAATAACAACGAGGTTAGTACATAGATTAATTAAAAAACTTATAACAACAACAAAGATTAAACCAAAATAATGAGTACATACCGCTTGAAATTCATCAACAAAAACTCCTTCTCCTTGCCACCAATCGGCCATTATTTCGGCGTAATTCGGACAGAGCTTCGGCTCGACTCGGAGGGTTTTGAGGAAAAACCTAAGAAATGTTTACTGATGGCAGATCGGACTTAGCCGCAACCAACAGACCACTATTTCCTAGGCTTTTGGGAGGGGAGGGTTTAGTTAGAGAGATAAATTGTAGAGAGAGGAGGAAGAATGGGTTGTGGTGTGAAGAAATGAGAGGGGGAGGGGGGGTATTTATACCCATCAGACCGCACCCCCCAGGGGCGGGCTGGTAATTTTGGCCTGAGCAAAACCGCTCCCTCCCGAGGCGTTTTGCGTTAACCTAGGGCTGACCGCATCTCGGCCAAGCGGTCTGCAGTCTTTGGCGCGGATCGCTCCCCTGGCAAGCGTTCAGCCGCCCGATCGCGCCTCCATCCAACGGCTTGAAAACCGTTCCGCAGCTGGCGCGGATCGCATTGCTGGCATGCGTTTCGTAACGGAGACCGCGCCTCCAAGATGCGGTTTATATGTAAACCGTATCCTTCAAGTGCGGTTTACTGATAAAACGCATCTTGGAGGTGCGTTCCATAAATATAGGTGCTATTTGTGTCAATTTTTTCATATGTGTGCTAGTTTTGTAATTTTTTTTTTTAGGGTGCTATTATTGGAAAAAACTCCAACAAAACGAGCAATGAATTTCTCCCCGATTGTTCAAGTATTTTATTTAAAACAGTGTATACTATTGGTATGAATGTAGACTCCATTATTGATGTATTCGCTAAATTAAAATACCATCGTGTACAATTTATATTGTAAAAAAACTATAATATTTTTTTACGATTCTAATATTCTAATGAAATGCGGCTCAGTGCTCTTCTGTGTTCTGGATCCGCCGCTGCCTCCGTAGATCTGTCTAGCGCCTGACCGAGAGAAGAAAAGACTCCCCATTCGCATATACCTTGCATTTAGAGCTTTCAACCTTCAAAAATTTCATCGTTAGATTGGTGGCGGGGCACGCTCTGTCCATGATGATTGCACCGCCCGAGCTCTAGCTAGATGAGTGGTTTTCCGGCGATCGTCAGTGGAATTGAGACTTCTGAATTAGGTTTCAATGCATCTCCATTCCTAGCTCGCTCCCCCTGATCATCACTCCACTCCCCGCGAATCTCAAAGCTCATTTCTTCCTGCAGTGGACGACTAAAATCCGCGGCCTATCTGAACGTCAGTAGCTCGCTTTCTCTCTTCAGAGACCAGTCAAAGCAGACTGCGAAGATAGATTGATGTGATTTCTCCATTGATCAACCAAGAGAAGAGGAAGAGATAAATCGGTAATGTAAAAGCCGTGAACTTAATTTCCTCGACCAATCTTAAAGCCATCATAAGAAGTCTTAAGTTTTGGAATTGTGGTTCATAGTGCAATTGGGGATGAAATGTTCCCCTTAGAATCTGAGTAATCTTTACTTCATGAAATCCAAGATTAATCTTTATAATGGGGTTGCAATTCTAGCTGAACGATCCAACCCTGCTATTGAAATTATTACCGAGATATAAGAAACTATCCTTAGATTACATTCAGAGAAGTAACAAATGATTTCTATATCAAGTGGATCCGTAAGTTAGGCGACTCAACAGTTCAGAAGCTACTTAAGATTAAGGAACCATTATTAATTTGTTACTGTTTCTTATTTTTCATACATTATATGATTCTGCAGTTTCTTCTTCCCAAAGTTACAATCCTGGCGAGAGAAGCAAAAGTCCACAAATAGAGCACATGAAAGCCATTTTCAAATCATGTGTGTTCATGCGTTGCTCAGTATTTGAAGAACTATACCTCTATATTTTCTAAATCAATGTCAACCATTGGCTGCAATGGTTTCTACCTCTTGATTTATGTGTGCCATATGCTATCGTGTATTGCTTCCAAACTGATCCTTATATGTGGGTTTAGTTATATACCTCGATTAGTCAACTGATTTCTGGAGATTTAGTTATACATCTTGCTGCTCTGTTTATGGACAGTTGGTACTTTAAATTGGGAGGTGTGAATATGCTCAGGGAAAGTGATGAGCCTGTTAAGCTGGCCAACTTGGGTCTAGGTCACTTTCAAACTGAGACATAATAAAGATGTATGTATATGATAATGTGCATCTCCAATTTATAGTAATAGGAAACAGGAAGGTTTAACATGAACCGATCTGAGGGTTGTTGCACTTACATTTACTATGTACTAGAACGGAGAGCCCGCGCTGCGCGGCGGGGTACATTACTCAATTTCTAGAAAATTCGATTTTATAAAAGGTTAACGCTTTTTTGGATCTCAGAAACACATTGTCGCTGTTGTGGATTTCGAAATCGGTTGTTTCTCCTTGTCGCTACCAGTAGAATGGTGAGATTGTTTGGTATATGTAAATGAGAGCACATTATTAGCTTTTCAGAAGCTGAGAATGAATGTGGAGTTCATATTCACCAGATTGAGGCAGCTCATGCGGCTCTGTGACAATGCCAATAGGTATAAGAGGTTGAAGACTGAGAGTCTTAGATTTTTTTTTATTAATGAAAAACAGGCTTTATTTCATAAAAAAAGCTCCACATGAGAGCAAACTACAACCAGTTTAAACCATTGTTGTTAAAGCCGAGCCGGCCGGTCGGACCGGTAAGACCGGCACCCGGACGCCAGCTCGGCTCGAAACCCTTCAATAGCCGCAACGGCCAGGAAGGACGGTTTTTGAGCGGCCGAAATGGTTAGCCATTCGAGCCGCTCGAACCGTCCAACCGGTTTTTGGTTTCTGACCGTTTGGAAATAAAAAAATCAAACAAAAAAAATTTATGGGTTTTAATCTCATCGAGTGGGGGGATTTGCCGGCGACACACCCACTGTCGACGAACCCATCGTCTTCTAGGCTTTCGCCCTTGCCGTCGAACACTCCTCTCATCCAACATCTCTGACAATCGAAGCATAGCAGCCGCTCCTGATGGCGGCGGCGTTGTTGGCTTCCACCCATCCAGAGCTCCCTCACAAGTTGCCGCCTTTGACATGCATCCTCATTCTTTCATCGCCGTCACTGTAGTAGTGAGAGGCTGATCTAGATTTGAGATTAAGAGAAGAGAGATGGAAAAATTGTAAAAAAGAAAGAGAGGGATAGGGGTAGAGCGGCGCTGCCGCTGATGGGGTGGGTGAGTGAATTAGGGTTTGTTAGTATTAGTTTATATATATCTATAAATGGTAAAATTACTAAGTGTTACCTAAAAAGTAAATTTCATTTTAATCATTAAATTATTAAATTGTTACCTTATGTGTCTTTTTATTTATGATATTATTACTTATAAGGTACCGGTTCTCTAACGGTTTTTTAACGGTCAAATAGCGGTTGAACCACTAAAGTGCAAGCCGTTCAAGATATCGGGTCAAGCTCCGGCTCGGTTCTAACAACATTGGTTTAAACTCATAAAAACATAGGACAATTTATACAAATCTGGACCCCTATCCCTAAGATGTACATGAAGATATTAGAATGGAACAATCTAATACTGAAACCACAACATCTTCCTTTGAGCAGACTCTTCTGTTTTCAAGCTGGCAAGGATCTTCCACTCCAAAACATGTTGCATCATTTTCAGCAGTTCTACACATTGCATACATCTTCCTCCGTACAGCCTCCTACACCTCTTTCTCTCCATATCTCACTGATTACCATATTCCCAATCAGATTATAGAAGAAAAAACCCAGTCTTCCTGCCTTACAGCTCTTGAAACATATAGCAGCTTCCATGATCTTGCACTCCATGCCACATTGGTTTATAACCCAAGACTCTACAAACATCATCCCCATCACCTGCTGCACATGTATAGAAATTGGATAAGTAAAAGCAATTTTCGATAAAAATACAGCTAGCTTGAAGTGACACCCTAGAATCACACCAAACACCAAAATTAGCAATAAGAGAGCACAAACCAAGTTCGGCAATGATATCAAATAAGGTATAACATATTAGGGGATCACAATTTGATAAAAACAGTGGTAGAGAACGACGACTGGTGGAGCTGGCCACGGGTAAACACAGACAACGCTTCATCCTTCTCTACTGCCCGTCGTCCCCTCCCCAGCCAATTGATGGCGTGCAAAACTCCCTCAGTCTTTGTTGTCACCTGTCGCTCCCTCCTCGGCTGTCGATGTCGTCGACCCAGCAAGGTCCTGCCATTCCTAGAATAGATGGGGCATATAAGACCCTCCATAAATTGGTTTGCTCACCATTGAGACCCAAAAGTCCATCAAACTCGCTGCTGATCTACGGGATTGGATGCCTCTCCTTCGTGAATCTGGATCAAAGCAAATCAAAATGCAAGAGAAAAGGCGGAAACTCAGCAAAGAAAGATATAGTGAGAAATATAATTGTAAAGATGGGTTTATTGAAAAAGGAGTTGCTGCTTTCCGTCAGCGTAGTTTCGTAGCTAATAAATTTATTGAGAAAATCAGTGATTCAATAGAAACTAAAATCGTAAAGGAACTAAAATAAAAAACAAGCAGACAGTAGAAACTGACCATCTAACAGATTAGGCGGTGGACAACCCCTCCTCTACGACGACATGATTTTGCGGTGGTGGGAAAAGAGAAAGAGACAAGAGTGGTAAGTGCCTTCTGAGAAGAAGATAACTCAGATAGGGGACGATGATCGACTTGGAAGTAATTTTTCCTTCTCATTCTCCTCGTTCCTTTTCTGCTTCCTCCTTCTATATCTTTTTTGTTCTTGGACAGAAAGGGGAGAAGACATATCTGAATGAGAATTAATTCAGCCTGCATTATGAAAAAAGAAAGAGGAGAAAAATTCATGTGGCTAGAAAATGAGTAGGAAGAGAAAGCCACAAAGAGCAGAGACATAAATAAGAATACGAAAGGAGCCGCCTTTGATAGCTCTCCAATTCGCCGCCAATGGGCTATTGTTCTCTTCTTCCTCCTTCCTTCGCCTTCTTCCAAAAAGAGAGGGAGAGATGGAGATGATTGGTGCCTTGGTGGGTGTGATGAGTTATGGGAGAGAAATGGAGATAAGTGGATGAGAGTAAACGTAGGAGAGAGAATGTGGAAACTGGAAAAAAACAAAAAGTTAAACCTAATGACGTTTTTGGTCCTCGTGTGTGTGGAAAATAATGAAAAGGTCACCCTTTGGATGGGACACTAAGGAACAATACACTTTTTACATGTCTTATGATAGATAGAATTCCTTGAAACATTCATACTGAGTTCAAGATGGTTCTTTAACTTTAAGATTTGGAAAATGGAAAAGTGATAATTGTTGATATCATTCTACATTTTACTAGCTAGCTAGGTACCATGAGCTTACCTGTTACGTGATTGACAACTAAAACTCCACTTTCTGCTTTATTATGCTTGCTGCAATTAAACTATTTGATATTGTCACGTTCAATTTGAGTAAGAGCTTCATTTTACCCTTTTTGGGTAAACTCTTCTCTATTTCCCTGTAATTTTACATTGTATGATATGTTCTCTTTCAAGCCCGTTTTCAGTTTTTATATCCAGGTCATAGTTATGCTTGGTTCCCTATGATGCATTTTGCAGGTCATAACTATGGAGTTCTTGGTACAATTGTGGTTGGTATATATCTAATGCAGGTTGAATCAAGTCAGAATACCTTTTCAAGATTAATTGGTACCTTCAAATATTTTGAATAAAAAAAAAATAGAGGAGCTCTCTCCTCTCTCCTCCATCTTTGCTTTCTGCTAGGGCGATTCCTCCTTGCCATGGCTAAAGCTGTTCTAAAGGCTAGCCTAGCCACCAGAGGATATCGGAGACGCATAGGCAATTCTTTAGTGAGGATGACCGGGCGAATTTGCAAGTTTTGGTGGTCCGACGGCGATGGGAGAATGGCCACGCCTCGTCTGGGAATGACTGGATAACGAATCGATTTGCAAGCAGGATCGGAAAGAGGAAGCTTGTATTACTCCTCACCAATGAAGTCGCACCGGGTTTAAATAAATCCAAAAGGTTGTGCACATCGCGAAAGGAAGGCTGGAAGAAAGCATCATCCCTGTGGCACAAGATTGCCTTTTAAGCGAGAAAATTTCGCAAAACGTCCGAAGTGGGCCAATTCCAGGTCCTGGTTCTATTCCGACGTTTGAAATTGATTCACCGAAGGAGATGGCTCCTATGGGCACACAACCGCACGTCGATTTTTGGGTGGTGACCGCCGGAAGCGGCTCCTCTGTTTTGCGAGTTCGAGCTAGCCGATGTGGCAGAGCCAGGGATCTCGGGAATATCCTGATCCCGGATTCTGCGGTGAGGATTGAGGGATTATTCTCTCTCAATACCCGCCGACAGACTCCATATACCACCCCAACACGAAATGAAAGAGTCCTGGAACGGGTTCATCGGACTTTGTTTGGAGGAGTACAGAGCTCATGCGGCTATTTAACCAACCGTCCCCAATTTTATACTCTCACTTTTCGGAAAGAGTTGATTGCGGCGGCAAATAGCAGAGCAATCTCCCCCAAGCACTGTGCTCACCCAGGTACTCCCTCTATTGTTTGCTCCATCCCTATCCCGTCTCTTTCTGCTGAACCTGCCTTGAACACGTCTTTTTTTCACGTGGTCCTTGGCTGGGTCCGGAATCGCTGGGATATGAACGAGGCATATGGGCTCTCTGGGACTGGAGTAATAATAACTTTGACTTGCATATTTTGATGCAGATTGAAACAATGAATCGCATTGCTCAAGACCAAGTAGTCCAATTTTCGCTGGATGAGATTCAATCAGACAAGATCCGACGATGAGCTGCACTATCCTAGTCTATTTCAAGTAACATCTATAGCTATTCGAAGTCGCATGAAATCACTCTATGGATAATAAAATTTTCATCAAACATGATGAAGAGCCCCCATATATGGGTAAAATTTTCTCACCCATCTGCAGGGTTTGCATCTCAACAGATATGGAAGCTAATTCGAGTCCATATTTTAATCTCTTGCATATCTTTCACTTTTGGTTTTTTAACAAGTCTGCCTGTTAGAAAATCAATGGGTTTTTATCGTAGTTCCATGGCTTCCATGGAGGTGTTTATGGCGATCATCCACTTGTGGTGATGTGCATAAATTTTGTGTAACACGCCCCCACAAGTATCATGAAGCATACCCAAAATACAAATTAGAACACAAAAAACCGCACCACAGATACCATAAAACATGCCAGAAAGCTTACGAAGTAGGCCACAACCTCACTAAACCACAAAAAATCATAAAGTAAACCATAAGTTTTCCGAAGTAGAGCATAAGTTTCTTAAAGCATACCACAAGTCCCCTGAAGTAGTTCACAAATTTCTTAAAACAGACCACAGGTTACTTGAAATAGACTAGAAATCTCATAAAGCACCATATCCTCCAAATTAAAAAAAAAGATGTATTGTCAATAGGAGTGTGAAACGATTCGGTCCGGTCCGGATTGGACGAAAATTATGAGAACCGCGGTCCATTAGTGAAAAATACCTTAGAACCAAGGATCGGATCATCATTGTGTTTGGTCTATTTGGTCATGTGTGGTCTGGTCCTGGACAGGACACTACACACCCCTAATTATCAAAAACTCGCCATCCTTAAAAGAGTTAATACCTTATTCTGGTCCAAACTATGACCATATAATCAACTCTAACCCGTGGTTTGAGACATTAACATCCTGGCCGGAACTTTGCAGTATATAGACACAACTGGTCGGAAGCGTGGTTTGACCATTTGTTTGGATGGTCAACATAGTTGACTAACAGTCAACAGTCAACTGTCTAGGTCACCGCCATGTCAGTACCAAAGATTAAAAAAATTTGAATTTCTATTTTCTTTTAATATTTCTTTACCGAATTTAAAGAAAACAAAAAAAGAAAATATTTTTGGAGATACTCGCCTGCACCACGATCGCGTTAGTCGTCATCCTCATAATCGTCACCCAGGTCTCCCTCATGCTCTCCCGCCCCTTCTTCTTCATCGTCGGCGCTGATGTCGTCGTCATCCTCGCCGTCGTCTCCTACCTCTTCATCCGCCGCCGCTACAACAACCGGAGCAAAATCCTCTAGACCCAAATGGTCTCCGAGAGCGGGGAGCTCCGCATCAAGTACTCCTTCCTTCGGAAAGTCGCATGCGTCCCGACCAAGTTCCGGTACTAGGAGATCGAGGACGCCATGGCCAATTGCTAGTCCTTCCTTGGCCGGGGAGCTTCCGCTTCCGTCTTCCAGGGCGTCCTCAGCGACGGGACCGCGGTAGCGGCAGTGGCGTAGCCAGGATTTTGTCGAGGGTGGGTCCATTTAGGAAAAAATAAATACGATAAAAAAATTATTTATTTTTTAAATCATTCATAATATAATTTTGTATTTACAAAATTTGGTAAATTAAATATATGTCGAAACTATCAATATATTACTTTATATGTGTCAAACAATCATTTGTGATTTAGTTAGAAATTTGCTTTCTAATGTTGCTCTTTGTCAAGACCGTTTAGTATCAATAACTCGAGTTGTTGAGAAAGATTTAAAAATAGATCTTATACTATTTAGTATTTCACAAATCCAAATATCATGTGCTTAACAAATGGGGCACTTCAAGATTTGAACACATGATCTCTCGGCCAACCATTCTCAATAAAAAATACCCTAAATTTCATTCTCAATTAATTATTATACTAATTTACTCATTTTTGTCCTTAGTAGCCACCCGTTAGGCCGTAACACTCTCCCCACTCTGATTGAAATAAAATTTTATTTACAAATTAGCTATAATTTGCATGGATCATATGCACCATTGTCATTTGTACATAGCTCGTTATAAAAAATTGAATATCTCAATACACAACTTAGAAATCATACATCAAGTATTTTAAGATCAATCATTTTTATTTAAATACATATTATTTTCATACCCGATTAACTATTATACGTAATTTATTATTTTTCCTCCCGAGCCAAGGTGGGTCCGGGGACCCACCCTCTAACCCTCTCCCTCCGCCACTGGGTAGCGGTGAAGCGAATCGGTTCTGAGGCCCGAGGCAAGAAGGAGTTCATATATGAGGCCGACGCCTTTGCCAACGTCCAACATCTCAGCCTCGCGAGGCTGATCGGCTACTACATCGTCCCCAATCAATCTCGCTACCTCGTCTACAACTTCGTCCCCAATGGGTACCCCAAATGCTGGATTTTCCCCCCAAAAAATGGGGGAAACGAAAACCCTAACCCTAGGTGCTTGAGATTCGACCTCAGGTACAGAGTCGCCATCGAAGTCGTGAAGGCGTTGAATTACCTCCACAGCGACTGCCGGTCCAGGATCCTCCACCCCGACGTCAAGCCGGAGAATATCCTCCTCTACGAGAACCACCATGCGATCATCTCCGCTTTCGGGCTCTAGAAGCTGATGCGCCGCGACGAGAGCAGAGTGATCACGAACATCAGAGGAACAAGGGGATATTTGGCGCCATAATGGCTCCTCGAGCTCGGGATCTCGGAGAAATCGGATGTGTACAGCTCTGGGATGGTGCTGCTGGAGATGGTCGGCGGGAGGCGGAACGTTTGCCGGGGGAAGAGGTCGGGGAAGGAGATAATAAAAGAAAATAAGTGGTCGATTTTTTTTCTTTTGTTTTCTTAAATTCGGTAAAGGAAATAATAAAAGCAAATAGAATTTTAACTTTTTTCTTTGGTGCTAACGTGGCGGTGACCTGGACAGTTGACTAACGGTCAGTGATGTTGACCATCCAAACAAACGGTCAAACCACGCTTCCAGCCAATTGTGTCTATATACTGCAAAGTTCGAGCCAGGTTCATTTCTCAAATCACGAGCCAAAATTAATTATATGATCATAATTCGGGTCAGAGTAACTGAGTAAGGTGCAAGGTAATAAATCTCCTTAAAACTACCAAACCACTCCTAAAGAAGTGACGGGACGGGACCAGGCCTAGAATCCTGATCCAAGAGATAAGACCTGTCCCAACCAGCATGTGATTCCCCGTATCTTCACCTACCCAATCATCACACTCCACGTTACACGTGTGCCAATACGGGGAGTAGGGATGGCAATAAAACTCGAACCCACGGGTACCCACCCGACCCAACCCGGTCAACGCTGGTAAAACCCATGTTGACGGGTTTTGGACCGGGTTCGGGTTTAAACCCGCTACACTATTCACCGGGTCGGGTTGGGTTTGGGTTTAGGTAAACCCGCCCCATGGGTACCCTCCCACACACATATAATTACTTTCCCGGTATATTTAATATTTCAAATAATATATCTTCCTTAAACAACTCATATTCTTTATGTTTGTGGAGACATGTATAATTTGTTCTTTCTAATTGTTTAGAATGAAGTTGATATTATAAAGTGGAGAGTGAAGCAACTTAGTTGACGAGGAAGAAGCTTTCAATTAATCTTATTGTTTATAGATGTTTATTTTTAATTTTGAACAATTTGTATTGATCATTTGCGGTTTGCTTGTATGCTCTAGATTGGTGTTTTTTGTATGATTAATTTGTATGAGAAAATTGATGTTAAACTTTTATTTTGAAAGAAACTTATTATTGTAAATTTTTTACCACAAAAACACACGGGTACCCATGAACCCGCGGATACCCAGCGGGTTGGGTTTGAGTTTTTCAAACCCAATGGGTTTTACTCCGGTTTTTTTGGTGGATAAACCCATGGGTTTGGGTTTGACAAAACCCGCTCCAACCCGACCCATTGTCATTCCTAATGGGGAGGAATCTCTAGTCGTCTAAAAGTTACCCGACCCCTCCGACGTACCAAACGGCATCGACCGACTCCACATTCCTTAACCAGTACAACGGCGAGCCTCTCTTTTGAGACCCGTCCGAAAGGTTAATGGGCATACACGTGGTATCAATTACGTACATTGATGACAACTATATCATACAGATTCGCTATACAAAGATGTCTATTTTAGGTACTCATTTAGAGATTATTATAGATATAACTTGAACAAACGTTTTTTATAATGGTGATAAATTGCATAAAATAAAAAGAGAAACCAAATATAGAGCAATCAAGCTCGAGTTCAGAAAAGAAAAAAACAAAATAAAAAACGGTTCACTAGCAATGAACCTGACAAACGCAAAGGGGAAACAAGAAGACAACAGAAACACACCTACTAGCTGGACCCAGCCAACCCTGCAGATGAAAAACAATCAAGCAGCAGAGGGTACAAAGAACCCAAACCCAGATAGCCCAGAAAGCAAAAACTCTGCCAACCAAACAAAAGCCAAATAAAGGAACCATAAAGGAGCCGCCTCCCACCCATCAGTGACAAATCCTCTGCAGACAGCCCGAAGTCATCGGAGTCCATCGCTCTTTCCACCACTCCGAACGCCATAGTCCAATCAACGACAGTCCTAGCACTGATGCATGCCACATCCTTTGCTTGAAGACGCTCTTGCCGAAACACACGCCGGTTCCTTTCCTTCCACACGTTCCAAGCCCACAGCATGAAGGAGACAATAATGAAACCAACCTGCCACGTCAGAGGGCTGCGCAGTCGGCCAAATTCTGATGGTTTCCACTTTCCACAATGTCTCCCCTCCGAACATCACTAGAACTGGCGACGGACAGCAGCCTTCCCCAAACCTCCGCAACAAAAGCACACCTAGTAAACATATGATCAATGGTTTCATCCTCGCATCCACAGAGCTCACACCTGTTAGCAAGCTGCCAGCCCCTCCTCTTGAGGTTGTCTAATGTCAGGATCCGTCTATGAAAGACAAGCCACAAAAAACTGCAAACTTTAGGTGGGACCACCCCTTTCCAGATCGCATCAGCCGGGAAATTGCTTACTCTCTGCAAACTCCTTTCCGCTAAGCACCTGTAAAGAGAACTAACAGAGAAAGAAGAGTCTGGGTTTGGACCCCAAACTACTCTGCAAGGTCCTTCCCGAATTAGAGCGACATCAACCGAATTGAGTAAATCAAAGAAAGCAACTCTCTCTCTCTCTCTCAGCCCCTCCCCGCATATCCCATAAAAATTGAATATTCCAACACACCCTATCACCTAAGAGTTCAGCAACGTCAAATAGTCGAGCTTCTTGGGACGCGGCAGCTGCAGTAACGCGAGGAAAGAATCCGCAAGAACGACCCCAGGGATCCTCTTGTCATTCCAAAAGGAAACTCCAGCCCCTCCCCCCGGATCAACATATACATGATCCCAGACATCATAATGAACCTTTGCCACGTTGGCCCAAGTAGAACTCTTGACACCTCCCACTGAACGGGTGCAATACCACTCAGAGGTCCTGCTGTCATATTTAACCTCAATAAGCTTCCTCCACCAACTCTCCCTTTCCACCGCATACTTCCACACCCATTTCCCAAGCATTGCTCTGTTAAAACAATCAAAGTCCAGAATACCCAACCCACCACGACTAGTAGAAGTTTTACAAAGCTCCCAGCTGGCAAGGTGGAACTTCCTAGTCTCTTTAGCCCTATTCCATAGGAAGTTACACTGAATCTGCTCAACGCGATTAATCACCGCCTTAGTGCTCGAAATAAAGAACAAAGGTATACCGTTTGACTGAACAAGCAAGACTTGATAAGAGTAATCCGAGCACCGAATGAAAGACACCTGCTTGCCCAGCCAGCTAACCTCTGCTCACTCTTGCGAATCACTGGGTCCCAGATAGAAACTGCATTGATTCTTGCTCCCAAAGGGAAACCCAAATATCTGCTCGGATCCTTGCTCCAGCTGCACCCAAATATGTCAGCAAAATCTGAGGCTCCGGCACATCTCCAATAACAAAATCATGGATTTCTCCAGGTTAATACTCAGCCAGTGATCGATTGGAAACACACAACCCCCGCAAGCAAGTTGAGAACCTGACCCGGATCGGCATCGCAGAACACTAAAGTGTCATCTACGAAAAGCAAATGAGACACCAGCCCTCTCGATCCCCGTTCATCCATACGAAAACCCGAGATCTTGCCGTTCCGAGATAGACTATCAATGATAAAAGAGAAAATGTCCATAACTAACGCACAAAGCCCAGGAGAGAGAGAATACCCCTGTCTCAATCCATTGGTAGCCGGAAAGAAACCCCTGGATTCACCATTGATGAGAATAGAGATCATCGGAGAACACATGACACCCCGAATCCACTGCTGCCACTTAAGAGGAAACCCAAGAGAAGCCAGAACTTTGAAAAGACACTCCCAATTGAACCTATCAAAAGATTTTTCCACATCCAATTTAAACAAAAGACCCGGTCTTCTACTCTTTTTCCTACTATCAATTAACTCATTCGCAATCAGTCCTGCCTCTGATATTTAACGTCCCTTAACAGCAGCATGTTGATGGCCGGAAACCAAACGAGGAAGAACAACCCTCATCCTTCCCATAAGAACCTTGCTCATAACCTTGTTCCAGCTCCCCAACAAACTAATCGGCCTCAAATCACGCACATCCTCCACCGTATCCTTCTTCGGAGCTAAACAGATAAAGGAGTGAGAAGCACTCTTCGGGAGAAAGCCATTATTATAAAAATCTTGTACAGCCAACATAAACTCCCCTTTATTCCTCTCTCAACTTTTTTTGTAGAAATCTATGCTAAACCCATCCAGCCCGGGAGCTTTCCATCCATTACATGATTAGATAACATTCCACACCTCCACATCTGTAAAAGGCTCTATAAGAAGATTAGCCTCCTCAGAATTTAACCCAACATTCGAGTACTCCTTAGGAAAGGGCCTGTTAACTTGTTCTTCCTTCAAAATATTACGATAATACTCTACTATGCCCTCAGCCAGACTGTCCCTGCCATCAAAGAACACCCCATTAATGTGTATAGCCTCAATGAGGTTGACCTTGCGCTTAAAGTTGGCCATACGATGAAAGTAGTTGGAATTCCTGTCACCCTTTTGTAGCCACAGCTCACGAGACTTCTGCCTCCAAGACATCTCCAAAAGGTCCAAGTCATGACCCAATTCGCCTCTCCTAACTTCCCTCTCAAGCTTTTCCTCATCCGACAGTTGCCTCCCCTCCTCCCCTTCATCCAGCTCATGAATCCTCCTCAGATGCCCATCAATCCTTCTGTTAACATCCCCGAAAACTTCCTTATTCCAGATTTTGATAAACCCTTTCAACTGCTGCAGTCTACTGGTCCATTTAAACACATTCCCAACCCCTATGACTGGAGAGAGCATCCACCCATCCAAACTGCTAAAAAAATGTTCATCCCTAAGCCACATATTCTCAAACTTCCACGGCCGCTTAACCCTCCTCCCCTCGTCCCACCTCAACAGCAGGGGATTATGATCAGATTCGACTCTTTCCAGCGCCGTGAGAGTGCAATCAGGATACATTACATCAAAATTTGCTGAAATGAGAACCCTATCAATGCGAGAGAAAGAAGCAGCACCCCCACCATTGCTCCACGTGAAGGAGCTGCCACTCATAGACAAATCTACCAAAGCTTGCTGATTAATGAAGTTATTGAACTCATTCATGATATCAGAACTCCTCCTCACCCCAACGTATTCCTCATGACTCCTCACAAGATTGAAATCCCCAGCAATACACACAGGTAACTCAACATTACTGCACAAGAAATCCAAACTATTAATGAAAAGAAGTTTTTCAGACCTCTCTTGAGGACCATAAACCACGCACAGCTTCCATCTCTTCTAAGTAGACTTGTCCAGAAAGTTCACCTCAAGGGAGTAAGTACCAACAAAAGAAGACTCTTCCTCATACAAATCCTTATACCAAAACAACAGAATACCTCCCCAGCCATTCACAGCGTCCTTCCCACACCATCCAAACTCCCTGAACCAACAAAGACTGGCAACGATCTCCCGGTTGCAGGCACCCAGCTTTGATTCGACCAACCCCACAATCCTAGGGTTTTTCCTGCTAATAAGATTCTTAACACGGCCCTTCTTGGCGAGATCATTCAAGCCCCACGCATTCCAAAACAAAAGCACGGCCATTAGTTATTCAAATTCAAAGAGCAGCTCCCACTCCTCCTGGTCTTACCTATTCTAGATTCTGATAACGCACTCGAGTTGGACCAAAGCCTGAACAATTCCATTTCCAACTTTGATCTTGCTGGTCTAACCTTCTTGTTGAACACTTCCCGGGCTGTATCTTTAATAAATTCCTCCAACTTCTCGTGACCCTCGGAGAAATCAAGGTTAATCATCTTCGCATCTTCCAGACTGGCCTTATTCAGACTCTCCAAATCGAAAGGAAACGAGTCGAAATTCCACGCACGCCCCTCATTCTAGTTAGGGTTTAGGCATGTAGGGGAAGGGAAGGATGGTGAAGAATGAGCCGGACTGGAGGGAGTGGAATTATCGGTCGGCTGAACTGGTGCGGAATCAAGGGAACCCCAATCCAGAAGCTGATTGAGTCAGGCCAGGGGAATCCAGAATACTGAGAGGAGTACAAGGAATTCGAGAGAGAGACTCCTCTTGAGAAGTGACCGCGGCACATACAGACAGCTCGGAGTCCATAGAAGAAGGAGGAGCGAGCTCGAAAGAAAGAGTTGACATTGTGAGATGATATGGGAAAGGGAAATCAATCCTGAATAATCTGCGCTTACTGCGCACGCTTTCATTGCCTTGGTTAGCCGGAACTAAAAAAACGAAACCCCACACCAATACTCCGAGGTGGGCTTGACCAATAGTTGGAACAGATTTCAGCAAACAAGGCCATGAACGAGCTTGCAACACTAATTTACTTGTTAGACAAAGTAACCCTATCCTCAGTAACCGTGCATAACCCCTTTCTCTATCTTTCACGTGTCTGCATCTGAGCCGTTCCGTTTTATTTAAATGAAATACGGAGGGGTAGTAAAGTAATTTGCATTCACCCCTCATTTAATGCTGACGACCTGACGCCTACTTTTGACCGAACGTGGATCCCACTCCCCGTCCTCCACACGTTTCCCTTTGTCACTCTTTTATCTATTGTTAAAAGAAAAAAATTAAATTATTTCTTCTCTCTCCCATCTACAACTAAAAGAGAAAAAATAAAGTACATGTTCTCTGCACATTAATTCTATCTCTAAAACAAATATGAATTCAACAATCTCAGCTCTCTCTAACCCAACTCCAACTCAAATTGAATGATGATTTTTTCATTTAATAATTCTCTGCCAAGAAGGGTAATTACAAGTATGAATATGACTATCACTTTCTACTACCATGGTAAAACATGGCAAAATATGCTAAAGAAAATTACAAATCCAATTACCATACAATACCATATGGTATAAATGCTAAAATAAAATTAGAAATCTAACTACCATACAATACCACATGGTATAACGTGGTAAAACATGTTACAAAAAATTATAAATCTAACTATCATACAATACCACCATAGTAGAACATGGTGAATCGAATGACCATAAAATAATCATAATTACCATACAATACCACATGGTAAGAGAACGTAAAACCATTTAAAAACAAATATAAATATAATTACCATCATCCACGACCATAGTAAAACATGATATGCATAAAAATACATTTAGTTACCACACATTACCATATGGTATAGTGTGGTATATATATAATTCCAACTTTCTTCGCTTTCTTGTCCCCTTCATTGTCTTCTGAATCTCCTTTCTCTGAATTGATGTCGATTACCACACTCTACTTTCATTGTATACATCGAGTTACCACACATTACCATATGGTATAGTAGGGTAACCACAATATACATCTAGTTACCATACAATACCACCATGGTATAGTATGGTAACAACAATATACATAAAACTAAGACGTACTTCACATTCCTTTCTTCTGCCTCCTCTCGTTTCCTCCTCCGCAAACGAGAACACTAAAAGAAGAAAAAAAGAGGAAGATTGGAATTGAAAATCCACAAACAAAAACTAAACCATGCAAACTTGACTCACCTAGATCTGTCTCTTCTTGGTCGATATGGAGCGTCACCAATTTTGAAGTCGAGTACTTGAAAAAAGGAGGTTGCACCTTTCTTTCATCGATTGCTATAGAGAAAAAATGAAAAACAGAATAAGAGATTAGATCTAGAGGATAAGGAGATGGGAAGAGAGAAAGGAACAAAGAAAAAAGAAGATTGCTAGAGAGAAAAAATGAAGAACAGAATAAGATATTAGATCTAGAGAAAAAAGAGTTTGAAAGAGAGAAATGGACAAAGAAAGAAGAGAAGAGAGCTGTAGAGATAGAGGTAAGACACTAACTCTCTCCTCCATGCAAAGCTAATTAAGAAATGCTGAGCAAATTAAAAAAAAAACAATTAAAAATTCAAAAGCGAACACAAATACCCTTCTCACCCCGCATCAATCCCAACCACATGATCGCTCCGTCCTAATAACGGCTCCGGGTGAGTTACTCACATATCAGTAACCGTTGACTGTATCCCAAGCCGTCGTTTCCGGTGCTATTTATAGCAAAGCCGATCTAATTTCCCAATCGGCTCCTTACTTCTGCCTCCATCCCCGGCTCCCATTTCCTCCAGATTCCAACAACTGAGCGCCGCCGCTGCCGTATCGGAAACCGTCCAAACCCGCCATGGAGGTTCACGCAGTTGCCCTGACGGCTCCGCATCTAAACGGCTTGAAGGGCGACTTCGATCCCATCGCCATCGTACGAGCGGAGCCACTCCCTCCCGTCGTGGCCGCGGAGAACGGCGTCCACGGAAACGACGACAAGGGGAACGGCGGCGCCAAGCAGAAGGAGATTGTGCTGGGGAGAAATGTTCACACGGCGTGCCTGGAGGTCACGGAGCCCGACGCTGATGACCATTTCACCGGAGACAAAGACGCATACATGGCCGCCGTCCTCGCTCGCTACAGAAACAACTTGCTCGAGCGGACTAAGCATCATCTAGGTAACGGAATCGATCGCCTTTAGATCTTTCCGTCTTCTTTTCCCTCCTTATTCGTGTTAATTAGGAACTGATTGCTTTTGTTCGGTCTACCTGCTGTTCCGATTCTATTGGGTTAAAGCTCTGGTTTTGTGAATGTCCATCTTTTCTAGTTTCATAGTTGGTGGTGAAGCTGATATTCTTTTGAGATCAGCCTCATTAGCTTAGGAAGCTAGTTTCTGCTGGTGTATAGAAGATGGTCATAGGTGGTGAATTCGAAGACTTAATACTTGTTTGAAAGATCCCTTTTTAGCTTTGGAAACCTAAATGCACTCCAGGAAGTGAAGATTTTCTCAAGTGCTTGTGTGACCTGAAGATGAAATCAATTACTGTGTTTTGTTTCTGTAACCCTTCATGTCTGTAAGCTTTGTTATATTTCATCGGTTGTTGTAAATCACTGTTGCTAGTGCAGTGTGTTGAGGAATGTGTTGGGCCAAGTAGCACAAGTTTTGGTGACCATTAATGCCATGGATTTTGATTTGTTGCACTTTGCTGCAGGTTATCCTTATAATTTGGACTTCGATTATGGTGCTCTGTCACAATTGCAACATTTCTCCATCAACAATCTTGGGGATCCATTTATTGAGAGCAACTACGGTGTTCATTCACGACAGTTTGAAGTTGGCGTCTTGGACTGGTTTGCTCGGTTGTGGGAGATAGAGAGAGATGAGTACTGGGGTTACATAACCAATTGTGGTACAGAGGGCAACCTTCATGGGATTCTAATGGGGTTAGTGTGTCTTGTCACTTGATGCCATTTTGTGATTTCAGGACAAACTATTAGGTCAAGAGTAATGTGAAAGTAACGATTTTGATTGCGCAGGAGGGAAGTATTTCCTGATGGCATTTTGTATGCCTCCCGGGAATCACATTATTCTGTGTTCAAGGCAGCTCGTATGTACAGAATGGAATGTGTCAAGGTAGATTGTTTGACATCTGGTGAAATTGATTGCTCGGATTTGAAAAAGCAACTGCTTGCCAACAAAGACAAGCCAGCCATCCTAAATGTCAACATAGGTATCAAGCCTCTATGCATTTGGTTTCTCTCTCATACTCTCATTTGCTCACTTGTTTCAAACCTCCCACACTATCTCATTCGTGTTGGGATTATCTTCATTGCAGGAACAACTGTCAAAGGAGCAGTTGACGACCTCGACCTTGTAATAAAGACCCTTGAAGAAAATGGGTTTCCACAGGATCGATTCTACATTCATTGTGATGGAGCTTTGTTTGGACTCATGATGCCTTTTGTGAAACGGGTAAGTGATCTAATTTCCTTCTCCATATCCATGCTATAGAAGTGGCTCTGGCAAGCATTATTGTAGCAGGGAGATTGTAGGCTTAGGTCGCTCCTTTATGTTTTCACATCTCTTCCTCATCATTAGCGCTATGAATAGTTGTTTCAAGAAGTGAGATTGAAGAAATGCGATTATTTCACCAAATTCAGGAAGTAACCTCCCGCTGTGAAGCTGAAAGAAACACGCCTTGGTTTTGTACAGGCACCGAAGGTCAGCTTCAAGAAACCAATTGGTAGCGTGAGCGTTTCGGGACACAAATTCGTTGGATGCCCAATGCCATGCGGTGTCCAGCTCACAAGAATGTCCCACATCAAGGTCCTCTCCAGTAACGTCGAGTACCTAGCATCACGAGATGCCACGATCATGGGTAGCCGAAATGGCCACGCACCAATCTTCCTGTGGTACACCCTGAACAAGAAGGGTTACAAGGGGTTCCAGAAGGAGGTCCAGAAGTGCCTCCGCAACGCCCACTACCTCAAGGACAAGCTCCGCGACGCGGGCATCAGCGCGATGCTGAACGAACTCAGCAGCACGGTGGTGTTTGAACGCCCCCACGACGAGGAGTTTGTGCGCAGGTGGCAGCTAGCGTGCCAGGGGAACATTGCTCACGTGGTGGTGATGCCGAACGTGACGATCGAGAAGCTGGACGGATTTTTGGAGGAGTTGGTGAAGAAAAGGAAGCTGTGGTACAAGGGTAGTGGCGGAGATGGAGTGGCGCCATCGCCGCCTTGTGTTGCCGTGGATATTGGGAGTGAGAACTGTGATTGTGGTTTGCACAGAAAGACAGGATTAGATGTTTTGTTTTAGGAAGGAGAGAGCTTGATCGTCTCTAAGGGAGGATTTGGTGTTGTAGGATAGTCTTTATTTGTTGTACGCCTAGAATAAATTGTGCTTCCTACTTATTTATGAGGGGTTTCATTGGAAGGAACTTTTCATCTAGCACTTCGTTGTTATAGACGAACAATGGAGTTTCTTGGAGGATGTAGTTTATGGTTGGTGCTATGCTTTTTGGCTTAGTATTTTATTTTATTGAATTCAGTGGCGATAACAGGGAGCAAATGGTGGCCTGAGGCATAACACCCCACCGGTCATCCGTCGAAACCGGTATTCAACCCAACAAACACAAGCTCAAACCCCTTTATCATGGTTTTCTCATTGTAGCCATAATAGTATGTATTCGCTTAATAATCATGACGTCTGTTTTAGTAGTTATAAGATTGTTTTTGCTATTTTTATGCACTTTTAGAGTATTTCATGTGTTTTCAGGTCATAACATACTAATGAACCATCTTGTACGAGTAGGAAAACATTAAGGGCCAACTGTTGGGAATCATAATGTAAGCTTGGATCAAGACCATAAAATGACGCTGGAAATAGTCGACCAAAACCACAAACAACACCTTGCCCTCGTTTTTGAGACTGTTTAGATCGAAATCCATATTCTCCAGGAATATTTCAGACGTGATGAGCAGAATGGAAGCCCGAAGGAACTCAAAAAATGCGTTAATGCCGATTTTTCCTCCCAAACAAATTGATGCAGAGGCCTATTAATAGACTCCTAGGAGTACAAGTTCGGTAGCCCATGATAGGAGTCATTAGAGGGTTGTTACTCTGTCGACAGAGCGACCCACCAGTTTTAGAGCGAAGCTGAACTCTGAGGATGAATTGGCGCTAGAATCGATGGCCTAACCGCCAATTCCTTATTGTGGCTGCCAATTTACAGGTTGTATGGGGGATCTCGTTTTGACTAATGTTTCCCAAAAATCTATCCCCATGAGCATTTAGTTCCTTAGTTTTGTTGTTGTTGTTGTTGTTGTTCTTCTTCTTCTTCTATTGTTTGATTTCATTGCTTTCTATTGCCCGTCGATTGTGTACTTAGTCGAAATTCACATCCCCTCGTAGTGTGTGCTTCAAAATATGATTTTGAGTTGGATGAGACCGGGCCTAACCCCTCACGATTGATCATCAATTGATGGGTATCGAACACAATAAGTGGTTTCTCCCACTCACGACGGTCTATACCTGTATAGTAACTTGATTTCGAGTCAATAGAACTCTATAGGGAGCTTTCCTATACAACACCTCACCCTCTTGTTTCCTTCATCAGCTAGTTGTATAGATTTATGTTTCCCGCACATTCTTTTCCTTTTATGTTGTAAATCCGATGGGAACTTCAACCCTGAAGACACCTCAACCTTCCCAATCTCATTTTAAACCACACACAACTCGTCCTTCACCACTTGGGTAAGTGGTACTCAGAGACACTAGGGAATATGATTTTGGTTTCAGACAAGGTAAACTTGCATTCACGTACTACACACAATCATTAAAAATTTGAAATTAAACTAAAGTAAAAAAGTTATATAAATTGTTATTTCTACAAAACCCCAATTTTTTCTCTATGCCTAGCGCGTAGTGCCTCTCTGAACCTTGATTAATATTTGTGCTAGTCATTGATCAATATATTCATGCATATATAAACTATATGACAAATGCTAGCACATGTTTGGCCTATTTATACACATCCATTCTCACATACCAGATGTACTTCAACGAATCAAAATCGTTGGGTTTTTTTTTTAATTAAATTGATCTTAATTATGACTGGAGTATAGAGAATTAAGATTTAGGTTCACCCATTAAAAGTTAAGGTATGATATAATTCTCAAACAATAGTTAATTAATATTATGAATAGAAAAACTCATTAGGCATACGGTTCATAGCCAGACGTACGCAATTCTGAACTATATATGTTCTCTAAACTCAAACTCAAAGTTCAATTTAATAGAAAATAATAACTTATCGTTAAGATTAGTCGGAGCTCATAGAAGTATTTCTAACGATCAGATGACATGGAGTATATTATACTCCTAAAGTATAATAGTCTTTACCACATATATATTATGGATGGTTCTATCATATTTTGAGTAAAATCAAAGGTATTACATACCTTGAATAAGGAAATGATATTTAGACCTTCAATTGACCAGAGTTTGAGGCATGATATCATACCCTAACCCTTAAAGATTAAATTTTAGGCATTAATTCTAAAAATCTTATACACTAAGATTAATTTAATTAGAAACAAAACTTGATAGTTATGATTCGTTGAAATAAATGAAAAAAATACATGCACATATTGAATAATAAGTACTCTTTGTGTTCTAAAAGTCCTATTTAGTTCTTAAATAATACAAGAAATCTTTACTAGTTTAGCTCTGACAATGATTGAAAATAAATTTCTGGAAAAAGCGAGAAATTAAAGACCTAGTAGATAATTTACTTCAAACAACATTAGAAACATATTACAAATTGATGCTATGATCATTTTTAATTTATTATACTTACAAAAGTTTGGACACATATCCATTACGAAATAGGACATCCATGATTCATTGGATGAAACTTTTGAAGTTTGTGGTTTAAGTGTTTGATCACCTTAGGCAAGTCTTACATTCAAATCTACAATTCTACTTTGAGTTTGTTTGCTTGTTGAATTTGTAGAATGAGAGTTTTGGTAAAGATGAAGGTTTTGATTCAATGAAAAAAATAAAAATGAAGGTTTTGGAAAATCAAAGGTTTATTAGGGATTTCGTTCATTATGGGATTTAAAAAAAATTTACTTGTTTGATTTGTTTATTGATTTTGGAGTGATGGATTTATAGCTTTAAATGGTATTTTTTTCCTAATGAACTTGAAATGGTTATGTATATTTCTATACTTACTTTGTTTTTCAATTCATATAAGTTGGACATAGTTGTAATTTTTCACCATGAATTTGGTTTCCTCACCCAAATTCCTAAGGGAGTGTTGGATTTACAAATCTGTAGGTCCAAGAATTTGGTTCCAAAAAGGTTAAAATCTGTGGATCCATCATAGATTTGAGTCTAACTAGCAAACCAGGAAAAAAAAAAGATTTAGGGTTATCCATGAGATTTGTGATATGGGTCTCAAATACATGATTCAAATCCAACAAGCAAACGACGTCAAAGTTTCATTGAAGACATAGACACATAGTTTCACCCTTAAAAAAATGGTCCTTATGTTACACAAACAAGAAACTATAAGGCAGGGGTGGTTATACGATCCGGTCCGGTTAAATTTGCCCAAATTGATATGGTCCCGGTCCGGTCTTTTCGAGAATATAAGGACCAAAGATTGGATTAGATACAGTCCGGTTTTGACCCGGTCCGGTCCCAATTAGGTCTTGATTTTAGATTGACCTTGTGGGGATTTGAGTGGCCTGAGACCTCATAGGGTGAGGAGTTGGTTAAGTTTTGAAATTCTGTGTGTCGGACTCTCTTATCCGATCTTTATCCGGTTTTAGATCCGGTCCCAAATGGTTTTTTACCTTAAATCTAAGTCCGAAAATGAGATTGGATTGTTTGCTATCCGGTCCTGGTCGGGTCTCGGGTAAAATCAAAAAGCCCGGACCAAGTAGCCACCCCTACTATAATGTCCTTGTGTGAATCTGCGATCTAGAGTTTCTTTGTCTACCACTAAGTGGCCTAGTATTTGAGATGAAAACAACACAATCTTTTCAAAAAAAAAAAAAAAAAAAGTTATTCTGACAAGGACAAAGGAGGGAGCTCTACCTTTTTTTTACAAGTTAAGTTTTAAGAGCAAATGGATCAAACTCACTGAAAAAGTTTACATGCAATTAAACTCTAATAGTCGAATTTGATGCATTGTAGAATATAACGTTTGGTATGTGTGATTGTGTATGTCGCATTAGCTAAAAGCTGAGACAAAACAATCTCAACTCAACTATCTCAACAATCACAACTAAAAGTTGAGATATAACAATCACTCAATATGAGTGATAGTTTCTGTCACATCACAGAAACAATCCATGTATTGTTTCTGCTAAAAAAACAAAAAAACGATGCATTGTAAACAATACATGCATAATGACAATCTCAACAATACAATCGCAACTTCCAAACGACCCCTAAAAGACCAAAAATCAGGCCCGAACACGAGTCCTGAAACTCAATAGAGCTTAGTGATGGTAATAGGCCAGGGTGGGCACCTCAATATCCATGTCCCGCCCCACGCTACTGCGGGTCGGGGTGGGTAATACCCGTACGAGTACGAAACGTGGCGTGTCGAGCCGATCTTACATGTTATTTGAAGAAAATACATGCAAAATATTACTTTCTACGATAAATGAAGGGGGAAACATTTTATGAATGAAAAATAGTGGTACTAGAATGGGTAATTGAGTCATAACTAGTTGAAGAAAAGTCGAAATAGGAGAAATATGAATAGATATTGTGAGAAATTAAGATAGAATGGGCAAAGAACGGGGTGGGGCAGGACAAGACGAGTCGGAAGTAAATACTCATACGTCACCCCACGCTATCAGGTCGGGTAATACTGTCACATGTGGCAGATGACATGACACCAACAAGGTGACAACATGGCGGCTGCACATGTCGCATGTATGGAAGACTAGAAGCATAGAGATGCTCCTAAGATTCTCCACCTATATGAGAGCTTAATGGTGCACTTATGAGTCACATAATGGGTGACATTAGCAGAGTGCATTATCGGGGGACTTAATGAGGTGTAGTAATGGAGATGAACATTATGACGAACATTGATGACTTGTATGAGGAAAGAACTATATAAGGAGTCATCTCCCTCACTTTAACTCATTCCTCATTTTTTAGAGCAATGCACACTAGAGAGTTCTCCCATCTTCTTTGTCTTCCCTTTGTTTTCTTTGCTTGCAAGTGAGTTGAGAGAAGACTTCTTAGTTCTCAAACGGAATTGAGAGCAATGCACACTAGAGAGTTCTCCCATCTTCTTTGTCTTCCCTTTGTTTTCTTTGCTTGCGAGTGAGTTGAGAGAAGACTTCTTAGTTCTCAAACGGAATTGAGAGTTAAGACCGCACGACCGAGAGTAAGGCCGTGGCAAGTGGTATCAGAGCCTGGTTTGGCTTGGTGTTAGCAAAGAAGAAGCAATAGCCAAACGAAAGGGAAGAGTCTCACCAAAAATGTGGGGATCCGAAGGCGTTACTAATGCTGAGAAGTAACATGGAAGAGATACCACGAGGAACTCGAGGGCAAAAGGTATGTCGAGCACTCATGATCCTTTGGTGGCTCTAGAGAAGCGAGTTTCTAGAGTGGAGGTGAAGCTTTCCGAAGATGTCACCTCAATCGAGGACTTGGGATGTCACCTCAACCAAGTGCAAAACGATGTTCAAGGAGAAGCTGCTCGGCTGACGAGCTTGGAGATTGCGCATGATGGACTATGAGAAGAGCTTGTGGTCCTCATCACCAACTCCATCTCCGGCTCAATGAACAACGCAATCGAAGTTGTGAAAGAGCATGTCCAGGCTGAGCTGGTCGGCGTGAAGGAGGAGATTGCAGATCTCAAGAGTGAGGTCACTCTCGTGAGGAGAGTCATGGCTAACAGACCCATCGCGGTGCAATTCGTCCCAGCTGATGACATTCCAAGATCGAAGAACTTGGGAGGTTCAAGGAACGCGAGGGAGTTAGAGAACTTCCTTTTGAGTCTTGAGCAGTATTTCAAGACATCCGACATCCAAGAGGATGAGGTAAAACTTCATACTGCTCCACTTTACTTGGTCGATATTGCTATGGTTTGGTGGAGGCGACGTGAAGCAGACGTCGAAAGAGGTACATGTATGATGGCAACGTGGGATGATTTGAAGAGTGAAATCAAGAGGCAGTTATATCCAGAGAACGTGGAGTTCGAAGCCCGTTCGAGGTTGAGAAGACTCGCCCAGAGGGGTGGAGTTCGAGAATATGTGAAAGAATTATCGGAGCTGCTTCTAGAGATCCCAAACATCACAAACAAAGAGGCCATGCACGAGATTCTTGATGGGCTGCAACCGTGGGCCAAGATGGAGATGCAACGTCGAGGAGTGCAAGACCTTGCAACTGCCATGACCATGGTGGAGTCTTTTTTCGAGTACAAAAGGTAAGAGAGCAGCAGCAAAGAGAAGGGTTCAAAGCCTAATAAGGGTGGAGAACAACAACGGCCTTTCAAGGAGGGTACTTGCACTCAACCACAACATGGTGGCCCAAGCAAAGGGGGTAAGTACGAACCAAAACCTGTATCTTGTTTCCTTTGCGATGGACCACATAGAGGGCGAGATTGCCCAAGAAAGGAGAGATTGGCAGCCATGGAAGCTCAAGATGAAGAGCCCAAGGCAGCGGAGGCAAAGATTAGCTCAATATGCAAGCTTGGCGAGATAAAGACCGATGTCAAGGAGAGCAAGCTCCGGAGGTGCTACGTTCTGGCCCAATTCATGTAGAGTCAAAAGCCTTGGTGGATACGGTGCCACAGACAACTTCCTTTGCATCGAGGAGGCAGACCGGCTGGGTATTACCTATGAGAAAGGGCAAGGGTGGCTCAAGAAGATCAATTCAGAGTCCATCCCGATCCATGGAGTTGCACACAATGTGCCAATGAAGCTTGGCAAGTGAGAAGGCATCATCGACTTTTTCGTCGTCACCATGGATGATCACTGAGTCATCCTCGGCGTCAACTTCCTGGACAAGGAGGGAGTGCTCTTGAAGGCCAACTCCAATACCATGTGCTTGGAGAAGGGCGGAAAGTAGAGGTGTCAATTGGGCGTGTTGGGTCGGGTTTAGATTGGGTCCAACTGGGTTGGGTTCAATCGGGTTGCGAGTTCAATCGGGTCGGTTTCAGTTTGGATCGGGTTTAATTGGGTTGCAGGTCAATAGGTTACGAGTCAATCAGGTCACTAGTCAATTGGGTTACGGATCGGGTTGGGTTACGGGTGCATCAAATTACAGGTTTTTTGGATTGCGGGTTAATTCGGGTTCAGTCGGGTCGAAATATGGGTTATTCAGGTCAACCCATTGGATCATTTCCTTCTTGACAGAAAATAATATTTTACAAACTATTGAACATAAATTGTAGGTAATGATACAAAATTTAAGAAATTGATAATATGATAATATTTTACAAATAAAAATTAAATATCCATTATGTTAGTATAAAACTAAATATAAGTAAAATAGTGTGTATAAAAGCATTGTTGTTGGTTATAATTTTTTTGTTTATGGTGAGATATTGTAACTTCACTTATTTTATTAATTTATAAAAAATTGAATTAGTTAAAATTTGAGAATGAAGTAAAAAAGGTAGATTATATGCTTATACATCTCAAAATGAATCGTCTTAATCAAATATAGTATGAACTAGATGTATGTCTCTTTATTTCCATGAATACTTATGAACATCATTTCGAATCACCCACTTATATATCTTCACAATTTTTTATATATTCACGGTAACATCTCATCCTAAAACTCATGGGTCGAAAAACGGTTCGCTCAAATATGATATTATCATCTAATTCGAATAGTTGATTTATTATTTTATAAAAAATAAATAAAGTCAGTAAAAAGTTGAAAATGAAGTAAAAAGGGTAAACTATCCACTTATATATCTTGATAGAGATCATTGATTTCATTGATTTTGGGGATTTCATTGATTTTCAAGGGTTGATTTTTTTAATATAGTTATGGGTGGAGGAGATACGAATTTGTGTCTAACTCTTCCTATTATCTTCAAAAATTTATCCTTTGAATTTCATAAAATAAAAAATGAATGAAAAGATATTTCATGTATTATTATTTTAAAAATTAAATATTTAATAAAAAACCTCAATTTATACCATCAATTCTACAAATAATTTTCAATTATTATGAGAACAACATTTCTTTCTTGATAAATTTAAAAATATAATAATGTAATCATTGTACAAGCATTCTGGTCAAATGGGTTATTCTGGTTATTCGAGTTGGGTTCGGTTTGGTTACGGGTTATTTGGATTATGAATCATTCGGGTTATAGATGAGTCGGGTTATGGGTTGGATCGGATAACGAGTTCATCGATTATTGGTTGATCGGATTATGGGTCAATTGGTTTCGGGTTACGAGCGGGCTTCGGGTGATTGATTTTTTGTCAAATCCAGGTTACGGATGGGTGGTGGGTCGGGTGGGTCGGGTGGGTTAGTCGGGTCGGGTTCAATTTTGACAGCTCTAGAGGAAAGTTCCATGCGGTCCATCTCTTAAGAGAAGATGACCCCCATTGTGCTTTGTCCGCTATGCAGGTTATTGAAGGGGTTCAAGAAGAATGAGCAAACATTTCTTGTGTCCTTGAAGATGGAGGAAGAAGGAGGCTTGACGGGAACCACTACTCCCATCATCAAAGGTGTGCTTGAATATTTCGATGATGTGATGCCATCGGAGTTGCCCAAGAAGCTGCCACCAAGAAGAGAGGTGGACCACAAGATCGAGTTGGAGCTAGGAGCGAAGCCCCCTTCGAGAGCACCAAAATCATGGCCCCACCAGAGTTGGAAAAGTTGCGGAGGTAGCTCAAAGACTTGTTGGACGCAGGCTACATGCGACCATCGAAGTCACCTTTTGGAGAACCGATGTTGTTCCAGAAGAAGAAGAAGGGTCGTTGCATATGTGGTCGACTATAGAGCGATCAACAAGTTGACGGTGAAGAACAAATGGTCGATTTCCAACATTGCCGACTTGTTCGACCAGCTTGGAGATGCGATGTGGTCCACCAAGGTTGATCTTTGCTCGGGATACTACCAAGTGCGGATAGCTGAGGGCGACGAGCCAAAGACAGCTTGTCTGACGAGGTATGACTCTTACGAGTTTCTTATGATGCCATTTGGTCTTACCAACGCACCAGCCACATGTTGCACTTTGATGAATCAAGTGTCCGAGCCATTCTTGGATCGATTCGTCGTAGTGTGCTTGGATGACATAGTAGTGTATAGCAAAACACTCGATGAGCATGTTGAGTACCTACGCCAAGTCTTCCAAGTCCTTCGCGACAATGAATTGTATGTCAAGAGGGAGAAGTGCACTTTTGCCACCACGAAGGTTCCATTCTTGGGGAACCTCATAGGCGTAGGCAAGTTGGAGATGAATGGGGGGAAGGTAGAGGCAATCCAAGAATGGGAGCCGCCTACGAAGGTGCCAGAGTTGCGGTCATTCCTCGGTCTTGCAAATTACTATCGAAGGTTCGTCAAGGGCTACTCCAACATTGCAGCACCCTTGGCAGATCTTTTAAAGAAGAACAAGGCTTGGGATTGGTTGGAAAGGTGCCTAGAAGCATTCGATGCCTTCAAGGAAGTGGTGATGAAGGAGCCCATGCTCGTGCTCCCCAACCCGACATTGGACTACGAAGTACAGACTGATGCATCCGACTTCGCAATTGGTGGTGTTTTGATGCAAGATGGTATCCCATTGAATTTGAGAGTTAGAAGCTAAAAGAGATGGAGAGGCGATACACGGTCCAAGAGAAGGATATGACGGCCGTGGTGCATTGCTTGCGCACGTGGAGGCACTACTTGTTGGGGTCAAAGTTCGTAGTGAAGACGAACAACGTGGCAACGAGCTACTTTTCCACGCAAAAGAAGCTCACCCCTAAGCAAGCAAGGTGTCAATATTTTCTGGCCTCTCTTAGCCACAAGTGTGCAGCCGCAAGCCTCGGCCAGCCCGTATTTCCTTTGAAGGAACGCATCGTTGAAGGCCTTGGCCATGACCCCTTCGCTAAAACCGTGATGGAGTACATCGAGCACGGGAAGACTCGACGGGTTTGGATGAAGGATGGGCTCATCATGACCAAGGGAGAGCGCATTTTCGTGCCAAGATGAGCCAACTTGAGGAAGGAGATCATGACGGAGTGTCATGATTCCAAGTGGGCTGGCCATCCCGGCCTCGAGAGGACGCAAGCACTCATCGAAGAAGCATACTTCTGGCAACGTATGTGAAGATTTGTCTTGTGTGCCAACAAGACAAGATGGAGCAGAGAAGCCCGGTAGGCTTGCTAGAGCCCTTGCCCACGCCTCAACAACCATGAGAGAGTGTAAGCATGGACTTCATCGTCGGACTCCCCAAAGTCGACGAATTTGGTTGCATCATGGTTGTGGTGGACATGTTCTCAAAGTATGAAGTCTTCTTCCCTGGGAGAAAAGACATGACGACAGAGGATGCATCACGACTATTCTTCAAGAACGTGGTCAAGTATAGGGGGATTCCTAGCAACATCGTGAGCGACAGAGATGGGCGCTTCACGGGCTGATATTGGCGAGAGTTCAAGATCATTGGCTCTGACTTGAACTTCTCGACAACATTTCATCCTCAAAAAGACGGACAGACGGAGCGATTGAATGCTTTGCTGGAGGTGTACTTGCGGCACTATGTGAGTGCAAACCAACGAGATTGGGTGAAGTTGATGGACATGACACAATTCTCCTACAACTTGCACCGTAGTGAGTCAACACGACCCCATTCGAGTTGGCAACAAGGAAGTAGCCGTTGATGTCTACGACGGTGGCAACGGGGTATAGAGGCAACAGTCCGACAGCCTACAAGTTCGCAAAAGGCTGGCACGAGAAGATGGAGATGGCAAAGTCTTACTTAGCCCGCGCTAGTAAGAAAATGAAGAAGTGGGTGGACAAGAAGAGGCGGCACTTGGAGTTTGAAGAGGGAGACATGGTGATGGTGAAGTTCTACCCTCACCGCTTCAAGCATCTTAAGAACGTGCACAAGGTACTGCTTCGCCGCTATGAAGGGCCATTCCCCATTGCGAAGAGGATCGGCAAGGTGGCATACAAGGTCGATATTTTGTCGCACTCGGAGATCCATTCGGTCTTTCATGTGAGCCAACTCAATGCTTTCAACGAAGACAAGGAGGACGAGCAGCGGACAGAGTCACATCGTGCACCAACATTCGTCACCACGACACACGATCATGAAGTCGAAGAGATCATGGCGCGTCGTGTTATTCATCGTCCTGGTGTTCATCCTAGTTATGCGGAGTACTTGGTCAAGTGGCGCAACCTTCCGGAGAGTGAAGCAAGTTGGGAGAATGGGCTCTCGCTTTGGAAGAACAAAGACTTGATCGAGGCTTTCTATCAAGAGGACGCGACGAGGGCACCGCGAGCATAGGTGGGGTAGGATGTCACATGTGGCAGATGACATGGCGCCAACAAGTTGACAACATGGCGGTTGCACATGTGGTGTGTATGGAAGACTAGAAGCATAGAGATGCTCCTAGAATTCTCCACCTAAATGAGAGCTTAATGGTGCACTTATGAGTCACATAATGGGTGACATTAGTAGAGTGCATTATGGGGGGACTTAATAGGATGTAGTAATTGAGAGGAACATTATGAGGGGCATTGATGCCTTGTATGAGGAGAGGCCTATATAAGGAGTCATCTCCCTCACTTGTAACTCATTCCACATTTTTTAGAGCAATACACACTAGAGAGTTCTCCCATCTTCTTTGTCTTTCCTTTGTTTTCTTTGCTTGCAAGTGAGTTAAGAGAAGGCTGCTTAGTTCTCTAACACTCTGTTGTCGAAGGAAAGAAGGAAAATGGAGGGGAAAGAACATTTGGAAGGGAGGGAAAAGGAGGGGAAAGAACATTTGAAAGGAAGAGAAAATGTTGTTTCATGGAGGAAAGTGGAAGGATTATGTGTATTGAAAACTGTGATATATATATTTTTTATTGGTTATGTAATAATAAAATAATAAAATTATATGTTGATATTCTATTCATAAGTTATGAACAATCAATCAAATTTATTTTTTCATGCTAATTTGGTTCATCATTAAAAAATTCCTCGAACTAAAGTCTCGTTTATTTTAACTTGATTTAATATTTTTCCCATAAAAATTGGTTACCTCAATTGTACAAGATAACTTACATTGTATACATTTCACACTCTGATTGTCGTTTTTACTAGGAACGTAACACACTTTGATATCTCACATAACAATTTTATGTATAACGTAAATGAATATTATACGTGACGTAAATCACCCATTTGATCCAATCCAAATGTTGATTCAGTTCATTTTTTGTTCAACAATTATGAAATTCATGTGACCAAGTACCGGACCGCATTCTACTCAATTGGTGTCATCGATCGGTTTGGTCTGTTGTGGTCTAGTAGAGTCGCCCGTACAGTTCGAAATATATGAAATATGTTTTTTGTGCAAAATATAGTTTCACAAATTATATTGAAAAGATTAATATTTTATATCAAGAAGTAGGAGTTTAATTACAGGAAATCTTCTCTCCTCTTTCCTTTCCCTTCTTACTGTTGATGGCTTGGAGAACGTGGGAAAACACCTCGAAACCCCCAATTCCCTGCCTTTCCTTCCCTTTCCTTTCCTTTCTCTCCTTCCAGAACATAGTGTAAAGGAATTGAGAGTTAAGGTCGCACGACCAAGAGTAAGGTCGTGACAATACCTAGCGGGGGATTCAAATTGGCATCACTAGTAGAGCCAAGACAATGAGCCAAAAACACAACTTCCGTCTTCAAACCCTAGCCGTCCAAACGCACCCCTCAGGAACCTCCGCTGTCGTTGGTGGAAGAACATGGACCGTCGCCGCCACCACCCAAATCCACATGAACCAGTCACGCTAGTGGAGTGAGCTAGAACAATGTGGTGAAATATGCTAATTATAGACGTGGAAACACTAAGGGGCTTTCGTTTGCTTATGAAGATGATGACCATAGCCCTGTTGGTAGAGATAGGTAAACTTGGGCACAAGGTCATGGAGTAGACTCATTTCTTGAATATGTTGCTCTGTTCATTATGCTAATTCACTTGACCCGTCAAAGATCTGAGCATAGATGTTGTTACGCTTTGTCTTATCATATGTATGTTGTATTAATGCATCAGGAGAATTTGTCATTTTTTTTGTCTTAAAATGAAATAAATACATGTATTTCAGCATAAGCTGGCCCCACCAAAATCACTTATTGTGGATGATTGAAAAGATATAAACGGATTGAACAAGCCCTGCGTCAAATTGAAAAGATCTATGGACAACAAGTTTCTTCCTGGGTTGGAAATATTTGGCAGCACTGATTTTGGGGTGGGGGTCCGAGTTGAGAGGGGGCAGAGGAGACTCAGATGAGGGTGTGGTGGATCGGGTTTCACCATTTCTGGCCCAAAACAACGCTGACTAGACACTTCTGTTAGCCATGTCAGCACATAACATACTCTTTTAACAGAGTTAGACGGAGATTAACGGAGAGTGTCTAAATGTGACATGTTTCAGACATTTGAGTGACCAAAATTGATATTTAGTAATCTAAGTGACTAAATGTGGCATTTACCAATGCAGTAGCGGAGGGAGAATTTCAAACCACCCCTGTCATCTTTCCATTAGGTAAATATATAAGTATTAAATTAATAATTATTTAATAGAAAATAATTAAAATTAATTATATCCAATTAATTCATTCATAGATTAAAAATAACTGACTATACAATCATTGTTTTCATAAACAATCACGAAAGAATTTCATATTGTGAAATAAACGCAAAAATATTCGTTGTCTACACTATTAAATAAATCTCTCTCAATGTCACTAAACAAGCATGAGCAAACTGGTCACCAAATCGACTTGAAAACTTGTTCTTAATATAACTCAAAGTTGAAAATGCTCTTTTTACATTTGTAATTGTAATTGGTAGAATCAAAATTAGTGGAATTGTTGTTGTCGCTAGACAAGCTCAGGGTTGTTGGGGAAAAAACGAGATCCGATTAGGTCTTTATTGCAATTGGAATTTTCGTTTATAGTATAATAAATTAATTTTATGTCAATTTTTGAACAAGTAATGAGTTGTGTTGTAGTGACAAAATAGTCTGATACTACTTATAAGTGTTGTGTTCCATCACTAATATAAATTTATATAGCCTATTTTTATTCTTCGGAAATTTACCCCTGTTCTGAGATGACTCGCTCCTACCCTCACTCTAGAAAATGGCCAAGTGTAACCACCTCCTAAAGCGTAATATAGCGGGTTTGGGTTTTAATGTCAACTCGGGTCCTAGATGTGATGACTACTCCGTGAGCTCTTATTATTTAGCAGTGAAACTTTAATGAAGGTCCAAACATGCAAACACGCAAAGCAGGTAAAAAGGTTGTTTTCAAGTCGAGAGAGGTCACCCGGATATGGTTCCCCCTAGACTGCAGTTAAGTCGTATTGTAATTTACCAAGTTCAATTCCAATGATAGTTATACCGCAGAAGGTTCTTAAACAGTCTGCACCCTCGACTAAAGGTCTCCAGACCCTCTCAATCTGAGTCCTCAGTGGGCGACTAACCTCCACCGGAATAAACAGATCGAGGCCCTAACAAACCAAACCTCCACTACCGAAGTGAATTCGATACAGAATAGTGAATTGACTCATCGACTAAAGTCATCAATTCACTACCTTCAATTAAGGATGCTCTATCAACCTAGGCAGATATTCTCATTCTAGGTCAAAGCAGAAATAATAGGAATTTGATCAGGATTCATGCCATTCAACAAATCAAACCTCAATTGAATATAATCAAATCATAGAATTTGTACTTGGGTTCATACAATCAGACCTAACATACAAATCTAGGGTTCTTCATACCCAGGTGAAGAAGAAAGTTACTCCATAGAGAGAGATGGGAAATCTAGCTTAGATGCGGAAACCATACTGTGAAGGATTATAATCTGCTTCTGACACTCAATAAGCTCTTCTCCAAGCTCAAGCCGCGCTCCAATGGTGATGGAGATCGATCAAGGACACTTGCAGAATCAGGTTCGTCACTTTCTCTCTCTAGGTATGGCTTTTTCTCTCTACAACTCGGAACCCTTCACTTTTGGACTTCTTTTCCCTTAAGAAGCTGTTTGTCGCGATCCCCGACCCGGGTATTATCAAAACGCGCCGTGTGAGAACAGGAGAAAATCCCCGGTCAAGGCCAAGAATCCCCGACCGGGGATTTAAGTCTCACGACCGGGCCCCCTTCTACTTCTCAACGTCCAAAACTTGAATTCCCCGGTCTGCTCCAAATAATACCCGGCCGGGTATTTCTGCTCATGGCCGGGTATTTTGCTCCTCCAGCACACTTCGACCCAAACGTGCTCCTTTCAACCCGAAACTCATTTCTTCGCCTCGATTCCAACGTCAAGCCCTGAAATATGACATAAACGCACAAGCTAGCGTGAAATCGGCTTAAAACACGAGAATCAACATCTCAAACGGCTCAAGAATAGGGGTAAAATATGTGCAATCGATGGTCTATCAAATTCCCCCACACTTAAACATTTGCTTGTCCCCAAGCAAACCTAACTGAAACCAATGCAGCTCTCCAGACCTCTATTGCAACAAATAACCCCGATCGTCGGTAGAGGATTTTCTAGATCATAAAGTAGCTTACGAGGTCAACTGGTCTTCTAAGACGTCCCCTATCTCTCTCAATGCGAGTTCTAGACTCAAGCCAGGATCATGAGAAGAAGTAGAAGTAAGAAAGTCATTTCATGGATAAAGGGACTCACAACATTCACAACCAAGGACTCGTTGTACCGGGGAGCTCTTTCACTTCATTTCACTGTTGGAACCCCTTTTTTTTGCACTTTCATTTACATTTCTCTTGTTTTTTTTTCATTCACTTAACGGGGGTTCCAAATGCAGTCTTTTACACGGTCGACCCTTATTAGTCGAGCAAGAGCTCGGTGAAGTCGATCTGGTCCATAAGGTCATCGACCCCCTCTGGTGGTGGTGGTGGTGGCGGTGGCGAGTGATCCCACCGGGTGGTCTAGTGGTGCTCCTCTGGTGGGTGACAAGCCCAGAGCAGGTGCTCCGAGTACTCCATCAACCGGCAGCCACGATCCCGCTCTCGCTTGATGAGAGCACCAGTGACTCCCATCTGGGCCTCCATCCGGTCTAGGTTCTCGTCTACGACCGTCAGCATGGACTGGTACTCGGCCTGGTATGCCAAATACTGCTGGTAGAACTGGACCTGATGGTCCATGAGCTGCTGATTCTGAATACCGAGCTGCTGGAACTGGATCCCCATCTGCTGGAACTGCTCCGTGAAGAAGTCCATCGACGGGCCAGAAGCCGTCAACGGACCAGAAGGATCGGAGGAGGACTCGCCTCTCTCTGATCTCCATCGTGGCTGAAGGTCCCCTGGTGGAGAGAGCGGGGGCTCCGGCTCGTCAGCATCCATGGCCCCGCCATCATCATCATCATCATCGGCCTCTTCCTCGCCGGAGTAATCGTCATCCTCCTCGTCCTCATCGAGATTCGCATCCTCCTCGGGTGGCAAGGAGAGCCCATCCACCCAGGAGAGGGTGCCATCAGAGGCCAGGAGAAGTGCATTGTGAAGCACATCCCGGCTGAGGGGGTAGGAGCCGCCCGTGCAGAAGAATCCGTGAGTCCCTCGAAGCTGATGTCAAAGTGGCGCGCTAGACGGGTGATCAGGGGACCACAATAGAGATGGTTGGGTTTCCCGTGGCACCAGGAGAAAGTGGTAGCCATGAAAGAACCCAAGTGCAGCATATGCTCCAGGTCCCCGGCCATCGAGTACATGGCGTAGAGTACCCGCTTCGGGATCTTGTGCGAGCCAGTGACGTTGGGGACGATAAAGCGGGTGATGAGCAGGTTCAGGATGTGCCACTGCGGCCTGATGGTGGAGACGGAAGTCTGACCGGCGTCGAAGAAGTCGTACCCATAGGCGCGTCTGACTATCCTGCGGTAGAACTCATCCTGGTTCCAGTCTGTCAGGTTCGCGACCTCAACCCGTCAATGGTCAGGCAAACACAGTTCTCAGTCCTACAACCTACAGTTCGATTTTCCAGAAAAATAGCAGGTAACAAGAAACACACCTGGAAACTCAAGTAGAACTTTAGCTAAGGCTCAAAAAATGGGTGAGGGACGCGAAAAGGGGCAAAAATGACCCAGGAGGCTCACCGGAAAATGGCCTGAAAGTCGCCGGAAAACTCGCCGGACGGTCGCCGGAAAGTGGTCGGCGAAGGAGGTGGTGGCAGCCTGTAGAGGAGGGCGGCGGCGGAGGGTGGCCGGCGGGCGGAGGCGGGCGGCGGAGGGCGGTCGAATGTGGCGGCCGGCGGTCGCCAAAGAGGAGAGAGGGAAATTTGGAAAAAATGAGGGTAGAGAGAGAAAACTGACCGGGGGTTTGCTTAAATAGCAAAAATCCCCGGTCTGGTACTTTTGAGTCCACGACCGGGGGTTTTGAAATCGTGCTGGAGCTTAGTACGCTCCTTATACAGCTTGGTGTTCTCATAGGCGTGGTAACGCCATTCCTCCAGCTCCAGCATCTGCATTTTGCGCTCAACACCTGCAACACTAACATCCAAGTTAAGCAGCTTAAGGGCCCAAAAGGCCTTGTGCTGTAGCTCCACGGGAAAATGGCATGCCTTTCCATAGACAAGCCGGTACGGTGAAGTACCAATGGGTGTCTTGTAGGCAGTGCGGTATGCCTAGAGAGCATCATCGATCTTGGTAGACCAATCCTTGCGGGACTGATCCACCGTCTTTTCCAGGATACGCTTGAGCTCCCGGTTCGTCAGCTCGTCCTGGCCACTGGTTTGAGGGTGATAAGCCACGGACACCTTGTGAGTCACACCATAGCGAGACAGTAACTTATCAAACTGGCCTTAGAAATGGGTGCCTCGATCGCTCAAGATGGCTCTAGGTGTCCCGAACCGGGAGAATAGTTGCTTCAGAAAATCACAAACACGTGTAGCATGATTAGTGGGCAAAGCTTGCGCCTCAGCCCACCTAGAGACGTAGTCAACATCAACCAAGATATAAGTATTGCCAAAGGATGGAGGGAAGAGGCCCATGAAATCGATACCCCAGACATAAAAAATCTCACAAGTTATAAACACATTCTGTGGCATCTCATTACGGGCAGAGATGTTACCTGACCTCTGGCATCGGTTGCACCTGCGTGCGAAGGTGTCTGCGTCCTTGAAGAGCTTGGGATAGTAAAAGCCCGATTGTAGCACCTTTCTCGCTGTGCGGTTTCCTCCGTAGTGACCGCTAGTAGGTCCTTCATGACAGTGAGATAGAATGCCCTCCATCTCACTCTCCATAACACAGCGACGGATGACCCCGTCGGCTCCGATCCTGAAGAGATGAGGGTCATCCCAAAAGTAATACTTCAGGTCGGAGAAGAATTTCCTCTTGGCGTGAGTTGTGATCCCCTTGGGCAGCTGCTGGCCCACCAGATAGTTCGCAAAATCGGAGTACCAAGTGGTGACACTCTCCACCAGGCACATCATCATCAGTCTCTCATCTAGGAAGAAGTCATTGATCTCCTCCACGAGGTTTTCCGCAGGAGGTGCGTCACCCCGGGAGAGGTGATCGGCAGCAACATTCTCCGCTCCCTTCTTGTCCCAAATCTCAATGTCGAACTCCTGCAATAATAAGATCCATCGTATGAGCCTAGACTTGGCATCGGCCTTGCTCATCAGGTATCGAATCGTGGAGTGATCTGTGTACACGGTCACATGGAACAAGACCAGATAAGGACAAAATTTGTCGAAGGGATACACCACCGCGAGCAGCTCCTTCTCCGTGGTGGTGTAGTTCTCCTGGGCATCATTTAGGGTCTTCGAGGCGTAGTAGATAGGTCGAAAGTGTTGATCTCGCCTCTCCCTCAAGACAACTCCAACAGCAAAATCACTGGCATCGCACATCAACTCAAATGCTAGGGACCAGCCAGGAACAACCATGATAGGAGCTTGGGTGAGCTTCTCCTTCAAGGTCGTGAATGCCGCTGTGCATGCATTAGTGAACTGGAAGGGGGCATCCTTCTCAAGAAGCTTAGTCAAGGGCAGGGCGATCTTCGAAAAATCTTTGATGAACCGCCTATAGAACCCTGCATGGCCTAAAAACTCCGGATCCCCTTAACTGATGTAGGAGGAGGCAGCTTTCTGATAGTCTCAATCTTTGCTCTGTCCACCTCAATCCCCATCTTGGAGATCTTATGCCCCAGAACTATGCCTTCGCGAACCATGAAGTGGCACTTCTCCCAACTCAGTGTCAGGTTCATTTCTTCACACCGTTTAAGGACGAGTTCCAAGTTGTGGAGACAGTGAGAGAATGAGTCTCCATAAACCGAGAAATCGTCCATAACACCTCCATAATCTCGCCGACCAGACGGTCAAAGATGGCGAGCATTCATCGCTAAAAAGTGGTTGGGGCATTACACAGCCCGAATGGGATCCTCCGGTAGGCAAATGTGCCGAAGGGGCAGGTGAAGATGGTCTTCCTGGACATCCCATCCATGAAATAGTCAAACTCGTGCCCCGCCAGTCGCTCCAGCATCTGATCAATAAACGGCAGCGGGAAGTGGTCCTTCCGAGTGGCATCGTTGAGACGCCGATAATCAATGCAGACACGGTACCCACTCACCGTGCTCATTGGGATGAGTTCATTCTTCTCGTTAGGCACCACGGTCATTCCACCCTTTTTGGGTACCACCTAGGTGGGACTGACCCACTCGTCGTCGGAAATGGGGAAGATGATACCCGCGTCCATTGCTTCACGATCTCCGCCCGAACCAAAACCTCCACGTTGGGTGTCAGCCTTCTCTGTGGCTGTCTCACTGGCCGCATCTCATCCTCCAGCAGTATCCGGTGGGAGCAGAAGGAGGGGCTGATACCCCAGATATCTGTGATCTTCCATGCTAGGGCTCGCTCGTGCAGCTTCAGCAAGGCCACCAGTCTGTCCTTCTACTCGGGTGTGAGGGTCGAGCTGATGATGACTGGCAGCTTATTCCCCTCCCGGAGAAATGCATACTCCAAATGAGGAGGGAGGGGCTTTAGCTCCAGCTCTAGTGGTTCCTCCAATGAGGTAGTGATGCGGGGTGAGGATGAGATCGGTTTGAACAGCCTGTCGCCCTCCAGGAATGGGCCACTCTCCAGCGCAGCCAACTGCTCCGCCAGCTGCGGCTCCTGCGATGCCTGCTCACCTAGCAAAATACAACGCTCGAGAGCATCGTCAGTACCGCACTCGTTATAGCGAGTGCGGTCTCAAAATCAGCAAGCACATCACCGTAATCTAAGTCATCATGCAAATGGAAGTGTTTCCCATTGTCTGACACAGAAAAAGTAGTCTGTTCATCACCAGCACGCAGAATAATTTACCACTATGCACATCAATAAGCGCCTTCGCGGTGGCGAGAAACGGTCTACCCAAAATCAAAGGTACATCCACATCCTCATTTATATACAGAATAACAAAGTCAACAGGATATGTGAATGCACCTACATTAACAAGCAGATCCTCTATGATACCCCTAGGATGCACAATGGAACAGTCAGCTAACTGAATGCTCATCCTAGTAGCTCTAGGTTCACCTAGGTCTAGCTTTTTAAACAATTTATAGGGCATGACATTTATGCTAGAGCCTAGGTCCACCAAGGACTTTCCTACATGCATGTTGCCAATGACAAGAGGGATAGTGAAACTCCCTGGGTCTTTACGCTTCTCGGGCAGCTTGTTCTCCAGGATAGCAGAACACTCCTCGCTTAGCATCACTGTTGAAAGATCCCCAAGGTTCTTCTTGTTGGTGAGGAGGTCTTTCATGAACTTGGCGTACTTGGGCATCTTCGACAGTGCCTCCACGAACGGCATGCTGATGTTGACCTGCTTCAACATTGCCATGAACTTGGATAACTCAGTCTCCAGCTTGTCTTTATGTAGGCGAGTGGGGAAAGGAAGCTGGGGTACATGCTCCTTAACCACTGGCTGTGGCTTGGGAGCAGGTGCTTCTTTATTCGTCCCCACTTCTGCATTGTTAGCTGGAAGTGTTAAAGCAGTTAGTGGCTCGTCCTGCCTGGGCTGGGCAGGAGCAGCATATGTGGTCTTGCCACTCCTGGTAGTGATGGCATCCAGCTGCTGGTGAGGCTCACGAGGGTTCGGAATGGTGGTGGCAGGCAGAGTCCCCGGTGCCCTGGTAGTATTTTGGCGAGCTATGCCATCAATCTGATTCTGTAGATCTTGCAAAATGGCACCTTGGTTCCTCTGGCCTGCCTCCAGTGAGGCTATGTTCTGATCCATCCTCGTGAAATTCGCCTGGCTGGTGGTCATGAATGCCTGCAAAATATTTTTCAGCTCCGTCATCTGATTATCTGGAGCTGCAGCTGCTGGAGGCTGGGCATACTGACGCTGGGGCTGCTGGAATGGCTGCCCCTACCTAAGCTGGTAAGGCTGCTACTGTGGAACTGGCCCCTGTCTAGCCTGGAAAGGCTGTCTCTGCTGAAAACCACCTGCTGGTGCTGGGAAACCAGGTGGTTTAGTGGTGTTGCTACTCCAAGCGAAGTTGGGATGTTGGCGCCACCCCTCATTGTATGTATTGTTGTATGGGCCAAGGCGCCGAGCATTGGCGATGAAGTCCAACTGCTCTTGGGGAGTAGAAGACTCCCGCATAGCCTGGCAGTCTTCCACCAGATGATTCAAACTCTCACACCACTGACATTGAGCTACTGGAGGTACAGCCAAACCTCTGTACGGAATAAGACTGTTGGGCTGCTTCAATGTCTGCACTAACTCAGCCACCTCCCGTTCTAGCCCAGACCTGGCCTCCATGGCGTGCATACCACGATCTCGGAAATTCCTGCCTCTGGTGCTTTGTCCCCAGGAGTGATCTCTGGCAGCCAAGGTACTGGTCATCTGGTTCAGTTCGGGTGGAGTTTTAGTAAGAATATCCCCTCCTGGGCATAGAGACTCAATCACCCTCTGCCTTTCCGGAGAGAGAGCACTGTAGCAGTTCCCCACGGTGAATGCATCACTGAAGCCATGATGGGGACACTGCCAGAAAAATCCCGAGTATAGCTCCCATGCATCACGAAGTGACTCATCTGGCTTTTGGCGGAAGTGAGTGATCTCCCGCTGGATCTCTATGGTCTTCGATGCCGGATAGTACCTGTGCACGAACTTATCAGCCAGATCGTCCCAAGAAATGATGGACAATGGGGGCTGGGTCTCCAACCACCTCTTAGCATGCCCCGTCAGAGAATGGGGGAAGAGGTGAAGGCGGATCGCATCATCGGGTACATCGTTCATCTTGAACCCGTTCGTCAGCTGGAGGAAACGGGAAATATGCACCCTTGCCTCCTCATCCTTCAAGCCATGAAACTGGATAGAGGATGTAATGAGCTGAATCCAGCATGGCTTGATCTCGAAGTTGTTCGCTGGAATATGTGGATAGAGGATGACAGGGCGAATATCAGCGACCCGTGGAGTGTAGTAGTACTCCAAGGTGGGACCCGGCGGCGGTGGCTGATGATGAACCCCATCTGCCTGGGGAATGGGGTTGTTCCCCAAGATCTGATTCACCGGGGAACCTGGAGAGGTATCCCCTGGGGCGGGTTGTGTTCACCTTCCATCTCGTACTCTTCCTCGGAATCGCTGCTCAAGTGGCAATCTATGCGCTCCGCCGTAGCCAGTCTAGCTCGCTGTTGTCTCCTAAGTTGGTGACAGATGCGTTCAAGCTCCGGATCCAACAGCAGTAAACCCCCCGACTGGCTACGGGTCATGCACTACCTGCACAAAGTCAAACAGCGAACCCGTGAAGGCACAAGTGTGACAAAGCAAACAATGCAAAAAGGAAAAGCTAAATTAACAGAATTCACGTTTCTTCAAAAACCCTGCCACTCCCCGGCAACGGCGCCAGAAACTTGACTCGCTCCTAACGTCACTCTAGAAAATGGCCAAGTGTAACCACCTCCTAAAGCGTAGTATAGCAGGTTTGGGTTTTAATGTCAACCCGGGTCCTAGATGTGATGACTACTCCCTGAGTTCTTATTATTTAGCAGTGAAACTTTAATGAAGGTCCAAACAAGCAAACACGCAAAGCAGGTAAAAAGGTTGTTTTCAAGTCTCGAGAGGTCACCCGGATATGGTTCCCCCTAGACTGCAGTTAAGCCGAATTGTAATTTACCAAGTTCAATTCCAATGATAGTTATACTACGGGAGGTTCTTAAACAGTCTGCAGTCTCGACTAAAGGTCTCCAGACCCTCTCAATCTGAGTCCCCCGCGGGCGACTAACCTCCACCGGAGTAAACAGATCGAGGCCCTAACGAACCAAACCTCCACTACCGAAGTGAATTCGGTACAGAATAGTCAATTGACTCCTCGAGTAAAGTCGTCAATTCACTACCTTCAATCAAGGATGCTCTATCAACCTTGGCGGATATTCTCATTCTAGGTCAAAGCAAAAATAACAGGAATTTGATCAAAATTCATGCCATTCAACAAATCAAACCTCAATTGAATATAATCAAATCATAGAATCTGTACTTGGGTTCATACAATCAGACCTAACATACAAATCTAGGGTTCTTCATACCCATGTGAAGAAGAAAGTTACTCCATAGGGAGAGATGGGAAATCTAGCTTAGATGCGGAAACCATACTGTGAAGGATGATAATCTGCTTCTGGCACTCAATAAGCTCTTCTCCAAGCTCAAGCCGCGCTCCAACGGTGATGGAGATCGATCAAGGACACTTGCAGAATCAGGTTCGTCACTTTCTCTCTCTAGGTATGGCTTTTTCTCTCTAAAACTCGGAACCCTTCACTTTTGGCCTTCTTTTCCCTTAAGAAGCTGTCTGTCGCGATCCCCGGTCTGAATACCCGATCGGGTATTTTGGGTGGGAACCGGGTATTATCAAAACGCGCCGTGTGAGAACAAGGGAAAATCCCCGGTCAAGGCCAAGAATCCCCGACCGGGGATTTAAGTCTCACGACCCTACTTCTCAACGTCCATTGTTTCCAGCCCAGAAAAGATTCTCAACCTTGTGAAAGATGCATCCAAATTCCACACTTTGTTATCATTTGTCACTTCTGGTCTCTCTTCATTTATAGCTTGAAGTGCTTGAGTTGGCAAAATTCAGGTTAAAAGGATCTTTAAAACAACAGACCCACACAAATATTCTTTGCATATATATTCTTTGCAAATTGCAGTGTTGGCTTGGAGTATCTTAACTGTCAATGAGAGACAGGTTTAAGTGGCTTGTCTTTTGAAATAATTTATTGGAATAATTTCATTTTGAAGTTTTATTCACTTAATTTTCTCTACGGTATAACTCTTGTTCTTTACTTCTTTTTGTAATCGTCCTGATAAATAATACATATTCATCTCTCTCCACTATGCTTCTAGAATTTGTCTCGTAGATTTGATTATTATAAACTCCCTTCAAGAATCAAGCTGCAATCTCTTTTTTCAATCAAACACCCAATGAGCATTCAACTATCTAGCTAGAGAGACACTTTATTTTTTCTTTACATCATTTAAGACTATAATCGAGACGTTTTTTTCTTCCCATCCCACATTTTCTATAGTCTAGACCTGCTAATAACAGAAAAAAAAATTCTTAGAAGGAATCAGAAATGGGTATACTTGTTTACCTTTTTTTATGCACTAGCGTGGCCCCGATCATTTGGCCGGAGGAAGCTGAGGTATGAAATTTGATAATGTAATGGGGTATATAACTTATTGTTGTATAGTTTTTTTTGGAAACACGTGATAAAAAAAGTGAATTTTAGTAGGAAAGAGATATGAATGATGCAACGAATCAAAAATCAGCCTTATGAACGAAAATCAAGTACCTGTTATCTTGTGAAACAATATTGTTTCTGGTAATATGATGAGGTGGAGTAAGTTTTATAGAACCGAATTCTAGAAAATCGAATAAAAAATCGCCTATCCCGCCGGTTTTCGGGAAATGAGCATCTCACAATCGTTGTTAGCTTTTACTCGGTCCGTTGGCCGATTAATTTGCTTTATAAAACTTTCACCTTGTCATCATTGTGCTTTCTGGTTTTTTGCCAACCTATGATAAAATCTAAAGAAATCAAGAATGAACAACACGATTTAGGATAGGAACTACCGTTCCTGTATCCCTAGAAAATGGTGGTAAACACGGACTCACCTGCCAAACTGGTTTGGATTGAGATTTTTATCGGGTATCAGGGAACCATGTGATTATAAATTAGACTTGATCAAAATGGGTCAAAACTTGAACTTCAGCATGTTTGACCGACCCATGCCAAACTCTAATTATTCTTTACTTTTAACCTTTCTATTTGAAAATAAAAAATAATGAAAGAAAAGAGATGACTGCAATTCGCCATTTGCACATCACTGATTCGGGAATAAAACTATAAAATTTTGAAAGAAAACTGAAAATATTTAGGATCGTTTTAATATTAAAAATAACCAAATAGATCTTTCTGTTTAGTTTTTTTACTAATAAATACCAAACGATTCCCTATAATACACACTATATATTTTACCACCATGGAGAAATAAAAGGACTTAAAGAAAAAAATTGACACTCTTGGACCCGTTTAAATTCGCATGTGTACGGTAAGTTGGCCCGTTCCACAGAGGAAAAAGAAAAAAATTGACACTCCCTATTCTACCCTTCCTACAAACGCTCCTGGAGCAGTGAGTTTGAAATGGGGGAAGGGTTTTTTCCTATCTGCGATTATATGTTTTTAATTTAAAAAAATACAACAAATGTACTTAGTGTTATTGGTTATGATATTTGTTTTTCTTTAAAGTGGTCATGGTTCGAATCTTATTAAGTGTTTTTTAACTAAACTTCTATTTGACGTTCTAAAAATTTAAATTTATCACCCTAAGCCCTACTAAAATTACCCTTTTGCCCCATGCCCTCAACTTAACGCAAAATCCAACCTCTCCTTCCTCGGCCTCTATAGCCGCCGCCAACCAATCCACCACCACCAACGACCATCCCCTTCTCCAGACTCAATTGCCGCCGCCGACCATGTCCATTTCCCCAAATTCATTTCCATTTCCTCTTTGTGTGCGTCTCCATCAAATATTTTTCATAAAAAATAATTTAAAAAGTAAAAGAAAGAGGAAAGAAGGAAGCAGAAGGAGATGCAGAGAGGGAGGGAGCTCCCGCCGGATGTCGGCCGCCACTGCAGGGAAGAGAAACAGCCAAGCTTCCCGGTCTTTTTTTTTTTTTTGGGCTAAGGACGAAATTATAGGGAGGACGGTCTATCAAATTCTAGGGGAGGACGGCAGAGGTGGACTCCCGGTTCATTCTTCCGACAATGACGACCGGAGCTCGGTGATGATGATGATCGTCAGAGTAGCAGCGGTGGCGGGTAGTAGAATTCACCGCAACATGTAAATTCGGCGGCGGGATTCAGTGGTTCATTTGGGGTTTAGGTTAGAAATTGGGCGTAGGGGCAAACGTGGTCATTTTTTAAGTTTAGGGCGATAAATTTGAATATTTAGGGCGTCAATTAGTAACTCTCTTTTTAATGAATAAAAAAAAATTGTGAAGACCAAAATGTATTTCCTACTTTTACTCTGGATGTAGGAAATTTGAAATGAGACTTCAAGTTTTCTCATTTATCTTTTATTTATTGTGTAGATATAAACACATTTTCCACCTATCACTATAGGTTTTTCAATACTTAAGTCCACATGTTATTATTAAAATTATTGGAATTCCCGTTAGCATCATTAGCTCTTTTAGGTCTGGTCTCTTGGCGATGAAATGCTTACCTCTTGGGACTGCCTTTGAGACAAATTCCTATGGATGGATTTCATCATGGATTGTCTTAGTTAAAATTTTGCTCAGCCACTATTTTTAAGAATTCGATTAATCATGACCTTTTTGAACCCAAAGGCCCAAAAAGATCACAATTTTCAACAATCACAATTCACGTGAATAAATAAGAAAATAAGTTAATCGTTTGGCCAATTAATGGATTCTTAATGCTTCATAATAGAGATTTTATAAAAATATATCATATTTAAAGTGAACGAAATCTAAAGCTCATTGATTTATTAAAATATTGTTTTGGGTTGATAATTCTAGGCAAGATGTTGTTATAATTTGTTTTTTTAGGAGATAATTTGTTATTTACAACAACGAGATTGACAAATTTTATATCATTGGGAGAAAATGGAGGTGTAATAAATGGGTCATGGAGAGATAAATGCTATCGATTTTAAATCCTCACTTTTTTTACAAAAGATAATCATATAATAAATCAAGAGAAGATAGTTACATCCTGGAACGAAGCCAGGCCTGAAAATAAACAATCGACAAGTAGGCAGGTACAAAGTAAGGGCCTTTCTAGCCATCGTATGGGCTACCCTATTGCTATCCCGACCTACGAACCGAATATTAAAACCAAGACAATTCCTCAAACACTACACAATTTCTTCCAAAACCACCCCAATCCTGCTGTCCCTGGTCACGGCTCGGTTAACTTTGTCAATAATAATCTTGGCGTCACCTTCAAACAAAATACTCTGGAGACCAAGGCGTACACACCAGAAAAGAGCTTCTCTGAGAGCAAGAGCTTCTTCTACCAAAGGATCATCAATCGAAGGGAATTGGCAACCATGAGCCAAAAGTAACTCGCGGTGCGCATCAAGCAAAACCATTCCAGTACTCGAGTGAGACCCCGCCCGCGTAGCCCCATCCCACTCCATAGTCTTGAAGTTGACTTTTTAACCACAAGAGCTGAGTACAAGTGCTTCCTGCAGCTATGTACTCTGCCTCAGCTGTGGAGAGGGCAACTGCCCCTTGTTTTTTGCAAGACCAGGAAACTAAAGAGGTTCCTACAAATTGACAGCTACCTGAATTGCTTCTCCTATCAGTTAAACTCCCTGCAAAATCTGAGTCACTAAACCAACAAGATCAAACTGATCATGTTTAGGATATCATAGACCAATGTCCATGGTCCCTTTAAGGTATCTAAAAATGCGTTTAACTGCAGACATGTAACTTTCTTTAGGGGCTGATTGAAAACGAGCACATAAGCAGACACTATGTTGGATATCAGGACAACTTGCAGTTAAATACAGCAAAGAGCCAATCATTCCTCTGAATTTAGATTCATCAACTGGTATTCCAGTCTCATCTTTGTCGAGTTTTAGATTCACTGCCATAGGAGTGGGACTGGTGTTAAGGCTTAACATGACGAATTTACTTAGCATTGAAGATATGTATTTTGTCTGACTTATGAAAGTCCCAGACTCTGTTTGTTTAATTTGGAGTCCGAGGAAAAATTGAAGTTCCCCCATCATACTCATCTCAAAGTCTTCTTTCATAGAGTTACAGAATTCAGAACACATATCTTTGCAAGTAGCCCCAAACACAATAGCATCCACATAAATTTGGACTATAAGCATGTCATTTGATTTGTGTTTAATAAACAGAGTCTTATCAACAGATGGTTGAACAAAACCATGTTGAAGCAGAAACGAAGTAAGCCTATCATACCAAGCTCTTGGGGCTTGTTTTAGACCATATAAGGCTTTTCTAAGTTTACAAACATGGTTAGGGTGTTGATGATCCTCAAAACCAGGAGGTTGTGAGACATAAACCTCCTCATTAATATCACCATTTAAAAACACACTTTTAACATCCATTTGGTAAAGAGGAAAACCCATGTAGCAAACATAAGCACATAGTAATCGAATAGATTCTAACCTAGCAACAGGGGCAAAGGTTTCATCATAGTATACCTCTTCCTCCTGTGAATAACATTGTGCCACTAATCTGGCTTTATTTCGAATTATAGTACCATTTTCATCAGATTTGTTCCTAAAAATCCACTTGGTTCCAATCACTGATTGGTTCAAGGGTCTAGGTACAAGATCCCAAACATGAAGAGATTTAAATTGAGTTAATTCATCAACCATAGCAAAAAACCATTCATCATCTTTAATAGCTTCTTTATAGTTCTTTGGTTCAAACTGAGAAACATAAGCATACTGTCCAGGAACATACTTACCTCTAGTTCGAAGACCATCATTCAAGTTACCTATGATTTGATCTGATGGATGACGCCTCTGAATGTGAGGAGGTGCTTTGGTAGTGGCAGCAGAGAGATCCTCCTCTGTTATAACAGTTTGTTGACTGGGACCTTCATCCGTTTTAGATATTTCTTCAGGAGCAACCTCTTCAGTTGGTTCAGGACTTGTTCTTATCATTTCCAAGAGGTCATATACCTGTAAGTCCTGCTCAGATTCCTCACTCATAGTGTTAGAATCATTAAATATAACATGAACAGATTCTTCCACTTTCTGAGTACGTTTGTTATAGACCCGATAGGCTTGACCTTTTATTGAGTAGCCTAAAAAAATTGCTTTGTCAGATTTAGCATCAAATTTACCTAGCCTGTCTTTAGTGTTCAAAACATGACAGGAACATCCAAATGGATGAAAATAGGCAAGATTAGGAGTCTTGTTCTTGAAAATTTCATAGGGAGTTCTATTAAGACCTTTTCTAATCAAAACCCGATTTGTAACATAACAGGCAGTGCTCACAGCTTCAGCCCAAAAGAATTTAGGAAGATTATATTCAAGAAGCATAGTACGAGCACATTCAATAAGAGTCCTATTCTTTCTTTCCACAACTCCATTCTGTTGTGGAGTTCTTGGAGCAGAAAAGGTATGAGAAATTCCCGACTCATTACAGAAATTTTCAAATTCTTCAGACACAATTCCCCCCCCCCTCCCCCCATTATCACTTTTAATGGTATTGATCTTATTTAAGAACAGCATGATAAATGATTTGAATTTAGCAAGAGCATCATCCTTGTGAGCAAGAAAATACACCTAGGTGTATCTAGAGTAATCATCAACAAGAACAAACACATAGTTTTTACCACCAAGACTAGTAACATTGCATGGACCAAATAAGTCCATGTGAATTAGTTCAAACATTTCATGTGAAGTAATATCAGCTTTGGATTTAAAAGGTTTCCTTGAATGCTTACCACTCACGCATGCTTCACAGAAAAAATCAGTTTTAGCCTTTAAAGTTGGTACTCCTCTAACAAGACCAGACTTAGTTAGATCAACAAGTTTTTGAAAACTCACATGACCCATCTTTCTATGCCAAATCAATTCTTGTTGAAAGGAAGAGACAAAACACAGTTCATTAAAGGCACCAAGATTGCTCAGGTCAATAACATACATGTTATTTGACCTTCTACCAACAAACATGACTTTTTCATCTTTATTTCTCTTAACAATGCACCTATCTGTTTCAAATGTAACATGATATCCATTACTGCAAAGCTGACTTATTGACAGGAGGTTATGTTTTAGTCCTTCAACCAGTAAGACATTTTTAAACGAAGGAAGAGGTTTTCTTCCTACAGTTCCAGATCCAATTACTTTCCCACAGCCATTATCTCCAAACCACACTTTACCTCCATTCATCAGGGTTAAAGAAGAGAATAGAAGCTTCTTACCAGACATGTGGTATGAGCAGCCACTGTCGAGATACCATTTGTGATCATCACTCACAACATCAGGCTCTTTCTCTTCTTCTATGAGGCTTGTTCTGGCCATGAATGCTTCATTTTCTGACTCCTGTTCTTCCTGATCAGTATCATAATCACTCTAGGAAGCCTTCATAGCCTTCTCTTTGGCTTTTAAGGTCTGAGGGCAATGTGCTCTTATGTGACCAAATTTCCCACACTTGTAGCATGCTTGGGACTCCCTTTCCTGCTGACCTGATTCAAATTTTCTGATCTGCTGGGGTAGTAGCCTACTTTGAGAAAGATTTTTAGTACCTCCATATTTGGAGTCATCTAAACGCTGTCTTTGGTCATTCTTGTATTTTAGCATTCTATGGAAACGTTTGCTAACAAGAGCAAACTCTTTTTCAAAATCATTTTCAAGATCACTATCCTATTCATAGTCCATAATTTTATATTTAAAAGCTAAGTTTTTGCTACGTTTTTCAACCTCCTGACTGACCTGTTTTAATACATGCTCATGACTTAGCAGGGAACCTATTAATTCACTAATACGTAAGGTAGTCAGATTCTTAGCTTCTTCAATAGCAGTTCTTTTAGGAAGCCACTCTCTTGGCAAAGATCTAAGTATTTTTCTGTTAAGATCCTTAGTCTGAAAAGTTTTTCCCAATCCCTTCAACTTATTTATGAGAATGGTAAACCTAGAGTACATCTCATGAATACCTTCAGCCTTACTCATACTAAAAGCTTCATAATCGTGAACAAGAAGATCTATACGCGATTCCTTAATATTAGAGGTACCTTCATAGGTGCTTTCAAGCGTTGTCCAGATCTCCCAGGCTGTTGCGCAATTCTCCACTTGATCGGCTTCATCGGGATTCATGGCGGATTGCAAGACGTGCATAGCCCTCTGATTTAGCTGCGCACTCTTCTTCTGTTCCGCTGTCCAAAATGATTGCTCTTCGTCCTTCATCTCTACAGGTCCATTTTGCACGACCAGCTAGAGTTCTTCATCAATCCCCCACATGAATTGTTTCATCCTTTTCTTCCATGCGGTGTAATTTGATCCGGTGAAAATTGGGGGATGATTCAAGGCAGCATGACCGAAGGAACTAGACGCCATTGGATCGAAAGCCTTGGCAGTAGTTAGCTTCGTCAAGGAGCAGCTCTGATACCAATTGAAATCGATACCGAGGATGTGTAAATTTAGGGTTCAAGGGAAATGAAAGGGAACAGACAGGGAAGGAAATGACAAGGAAGAGTGTCTCGGACACTGTTCGTTCTCTTCTTTATATCTGGGCCCAAGGATTCCAAGCCCACGTTCCAAACTTAACTCATCACAGCCAAAACTAATAGGCAGACTTAAGGCCCAGTCTCAGTTAGACGAGGAATCCAGAGGAAGTTCCTTCTTTGTAACTTACAGAACACAGAGACACAGCAAGGGGAAACAGAGGAAGAACAGAGAATTGAACGAAGTGATTTGAAGCACAAGAGAAGAGCTGGGAAAGAGATGACACACGATATTTTTAACGTGGTTCGCCCAAGTGCAATGGTTTACTTCCACGTCCCAGAATATGGTCTGGGAGACCTTTATTATTTTTTCAGTTTTTAACAAACTAAAGAAAGAAAAAAAAACACACAACGAAATTGCAGAACAATAAAGAAAACTAGGGCTGGCTATTTGGACCGGGACCGGATGAAAAACCGGAAACCAGACCGTATAACCCGGACCGAGACCGGATCGGGACCGGATAGTAAACAATCCAATCCAATCTTTGGGTTTAGATTTGAGGTAAAAAACCGGATAAAGACCGGATAAGAGAGCTCAACACCCAAAACTTAAGGGTAATTTGCATAAACGGTCAGAAACCTTTACACTTAGTACAAAATTTAACCAACTCCTCACCCTTTTAGGCCTTAGGCCACTCAAATTCCCACAATCTCAATATAAAATCAAGACCGAATTGGGACCGGACCGGGTCAAGACCGGACCGGATCAAGACCGGACTGTATCCAATCCAATCTTCGTCCTTATATTCTCAAAAAAACCGGACTGGACCGGATCAATTTTGGCCAATTTAACCGGACCGGACCGTATAGCCACCCCTAAAGAAAACAGATAGCCCATATCAACCCTGATCTGATCTGCTTGACACACTCAGATCCTCTACCCCTGTGTATGTCAAACCCCTTTTGTAATTTCCAAAGCTCTAGCCCTTTACCGCTAACAAGCTTTCACAAAAGTGTCTCCCACGAGCAAGCACCAAGAGATATATATACCAGGAGCAGCTAGCCGTTAAGATACAAAGAAGGAAACTCTCCAATCAGCTAGCTGTTTTCTTTGATACTGCTGAAAGGTGCAACGGACAAAAAGAGGCAATCTTCATACTTGATTTCCTTGCCTAATTCAACAGAGGCTGTTAATGTAATGATGAGGGTTATATATGTAAATGTATATATACTAGTAGAGCTAGGATTAGTCGTAGATGGGGGGTTATATATATGCAGTTCGGGTCATGTAGTGGGTACGGTTTTTTGGTGATAATAATATTGTCTGAGAGCTGCCGCTCTCCGTAGAATAGTCTCGTTCATATCAAACGGGGAAATCACGTAAATCTCGTGTGCGATATCTCTTATTTGATTTCCGTGGTTAAGATGACACAAGACGGCTCCTCCCAATCTATTAGTAGTATCATTGAGACATCAAAGGTATCTTCTCATGTATCACAACAAGGTGGCAACGTAGGTGAAATTGAAAATTTGGATGCTTCTAATGGTATTGAAGATGAGAAACAAAACCATGAGGAGCCATCTGCTACAACTCCATAGCTCAATCTGAAGAGAAATAAGCAAATGATTTCACCCTATGATGATTAGAGGATTTCAATTGTCTAAAAGACGGTAGGAGGCTTTTATCTTGCAGGTGTTCCCATGTTTATTTAATGCTTCATTCTCTAGACTTCTTTGTTTGTTTCCAAGATGAATAATCCAAAATACTACCATTACACAGTTGACGAGCAAGCTCATGAGTTGTAGTTTGTTTAGCAAATTATATATCATCTGCTTTTGTTATCATTGTTGTTAATTAGTAGTGTTCTAATATTTTGTTCATCATAGTTACAGGTAGCTAGTTCTGGGAGGCAGAACAAAGCATAAAACAAAGAGGATAAAACATGAAGTACTTCAATGAAAACTTCCCGAGCAAAGGGTCAGGCTTTGTGCTAATCTAATATAATTTGTGAAGATTGTAATTTGTGTGATATTTTACTTCGGGAAGGTGATATATAGTTTCCTATGATGCATACATATTCAATCTTCACCGTATATGAAATATTTTTTTTTTACAAATTCTTAACTTCTTTGTTGATCAAGGTACGAATTATATATTGAGATTATATGAGGTGAATGACAGAGCATGTTGGAGATTTGTCACAAATACTTAATCGAAAATTTGTTTCTATTTGGTGACCCAGTCACATATCTTAAATATGATAAGCAACAATGTAGTGATTTTCGTGCCGCTCTCACCATTATGGCAATCATAATTCTCAAAAGAGCCAATTCGATTACGAGAAACTGCACAAAAATGTACTATATTGTATTAGAGGATTCTTGCAAAATGAAGGGACAAAAAAGGAAAATACAAAGAGAAACTATTTAGTGGGAGGAATAAATAAAAATAGATAAAATAGGATAGAAGAATTTCACAAATAACAATATATAATCCCTCTAATTATGAGATATTTGATATTTCTAGATTTTAGAGATTTCAAATCTCTGAATTTAAAACCATGCTACAGAAAGCACCAAAAAAAAATTAAATTTCTACTGAATCTATAAATTCAATGAATTTATAATTCAATTCCTGTTTTCCAAACGAGCTCGTAGTTTTTAACTTACTTATGGAAAAGGAAAATGAAATATACTTTATGAATGTCTACAATAAAAAGTTTGGTGAAAGTGGCCATTGATAGGGGTCGATAACGATCCAGTTCGTATCAGACTGAATCATACCGAGTCGATATTTCGACCGATCGAATCAGATCGAGTATATGTCGATTTCATTTTGGTCCTATGAATTATTTGAAGTATGAAGAAGAAATGGACCGAATCAAAATGTATTTTTTTTTGTCTGGGTCTGGTCCTTATTTTTTCCTTCATTTTTTGTCCGGTCCTAAGTCAATTCAATTCGGTTCTGGACTGAATCGATTCGGCTCTAGCCAGTGATTGCTAGGTGGTGGTTTTTGTCAAGTTACTAGTTAACATGGCCTTGGTGCCGAGTTCGATTATTTGATACCATCTCTCTATATTACCATTTCTCTCTATATTGCCAGTTAACTGTCGGAAACCCAGAAAGAGAAGAATACATATATACTGAAAAAAGGTAATCTAAAATATCTTCTTTTTTAACTTCACAACATATTTTGTTAAATCAGACTATAAATGTTACTATCGCATCCAAACAGATGATTATGGTTCGGGATGTTGACTGGAAATCAAAATCAGATAGATGGAGTTTAAGAAGCTTGGGGAGATTGGTAAAATTTGTAAACCTGTAATGCGAGAAGCCATTGTAGAGTGTTTAGATGGAGTTGGTGACAGCTAAAATTATGGTGTCCTTCGGATTCTTCTCAGTATCTGCTGGTAAAGTCCCCGAAATCCTACCTTGAATATATACAAAATTTTGAGATATCTGGCCTATTTGCCTCTCCATAACTAGCATAGATGATTGCATATTATTGTTGATGGCTAGCTGTTGAGTGACAAATTGATCCAGACCCTTTATATTATTGTGTATTTTCTGCATATGAGCCAAAATAAACTCCTCCGACTAGGGCTTCTTCCCAGGTTAAGGCTGATGCTACTGAAAACCAGGAGGTGGGATGTTTCGAACACCAGCTGGATTATTGTTCAACCATGACAAATTGGGGTGATGACTCCATTGAGGTTTATATGTATTTGAATACATACAAACTTGGCATTGACTTCGTGGATTATTGATATACTGGACATCTTCCAACTGAGCATCTCCCAGTGGACACATATCCCTATGATGAGGACCCTCGCAAAGTTCACATAAAACAATCTCCTCTTGTCTACCAAGAGCAATCTTCGCCAGCCTTCATTCAAGTGCATCGAACTTGGAATCCAACTTGGCATCTATCTTGGCTTCTGGACTTGTAGCTCCGTCACCCTCATGCAAGCCTCCTCTTCTTCGAATATTTCTCTCACTACCCCATTCATTAGTTTCCGAATGGATCCTCTCTACCAAATTGTAAGTTGTTGGTGCCTCCATACTTGTGAAATCATTTCGAGAAGCATTATTCAGGGCATCCTGAAACTCCCTCTGATTCCATTAAATAAAATTATGATCACATTCCACTCTTCTAGACCGTGGCTTGGGCATCTTATCAAAAGCCCCTTGTAGCGCTCTCATGCCTCACTCAGACTCTCATCATCTTCCTGCTTAGAAGTAACAATCTCTTTTTGCTTCTTCAGTGCCAAGGCAGGTGGGAAGTACTTTTCCAAAAAAAGCCTTCTCAAGTTGAGCCCAGATTGTGATGGAACGAGGTGTCAAGTTCTGAAACTAGTATGATGCATTCCCTATCAGAGAGAACGAGAACATCCAAGTAATACTAGTTAATTTTTGAGTTATGCGTCATTATGTGTATAAAGGGGGATTATGTATGTCGATCGATCAAGTTTGGAAAACGAGCTCGCAGTTTTCAAATTATGCAAAAGGGAAATTGGAATATACGTTATGAATGTTTAAGATGAAAAAAGTTTGGTGGAAGTGACCACTGATAGGAGTCGACAAGGATCCGATTCATATCGAAATGAATCGTACTGAATCGACATTTGAAGCGAATCGAATCAGAATGAATATATACTGATTTGATTTTGGTCCTGTGACTTATTTGAAGTATGAAGAAGAAATAGACCAAAACTAAATTTGGACCAAATCGAATCGAAAGGAAATAATTTTTGGTTCGAGTCTAGTCCTCATTTTTCCTTTGTTTTTTGTTTGTTCGTAAGTAAATTCAATTCGGTCTCGACTAAATTGATCAAGCCCTCCAAAGCAGTTAAAATCGTGATTTTACATAAAATTGATAACTAGAGTAAAATCTGAATCGTAAAATTGTAGGATTTTAAGTTCCATATTGATGAGGCCCTAGATGGGTCTTTAGGTTTCATAATAGCGCACCTACGAATTGAGCTTGCTCAATTCCAGGAAAGCGAGCAAAACAGGGGTTTGTAGGTGGATGGATGGTCGATTTCGTGTAATTCCACACAACGGGGTAAGACTCGAAATAGATAAATCAAAGTCTGGCCACGATCAGCGTGAATAGCTTAACGATACAAGCACTCCAGCTGTTTAGAACTCTTCCTCAACAACTCTCAATCTCACGAAGCACAAGCTTTGTGAACCAAACTCAGGTTTGTATTCGAATAATTAAGAATGAGTTTTACAATGCCATTGATCAACCTTAAATAGAGCTACGTTAACTAACATTCTTAATACGGAAAACCAATTCTCAAACAAACAAGGAAATAGAGTTCAAACAGAAAAGGGAAAACACTTTAGTCACAATCCTAGTCCGAAGCGGATTTGGATTACTCCTTGCAAGACAGTCTTCTCGGCAGCTTCCATACGATCTTGCTTGCCTTCGTCGGAAGCCTTCAAGGTATGTTTTTGATCACCCAATGCCTCTACGTTGTTCTATGAGAAATGTACCTTCGTGTGGTTGCATCCTTGGAACTCGATTCCCCTCCAAACCCCACGAACCAAGCTCCAAAACTTGGTACCCACGCTGCCTTCCAGACTTGGTGAAAATCTGACAGTTTTCCAGTTTCAGCGTAGGGTTTTGAGAAGCTTGAAAATCAGTCTTCCTTGCCTCTTCTCGAGCTCCCAACCATTTCCTCTTATAGAGAAACTTCCCAGCTTCACAACAAGCTTCATTCGCCCTTTTTTATCGAGCCGAACAAAAGTTGCATACGTGCAAAGAAGGATACCTGAAACACTTACAACACTTAGGCAAAATTCATAGTTCTTGTTAGTGTTTGAGATTACTTTTCGATCAAGCAATTCAAGCTTGTTGGTTGACACAAATTGGAACATATCAGCCCCCCCCCCTCTTGAAAAGTGTTTCCCTCAACACTTTGGCCTTTCTTTGGTCGAACCGCTCGCAAATTGGCTCCAAACTGGATCGGAATAGGGTTGTTCGAACTCGAGCCTCTAACAACTTAGGTCAGTGTTCTTTGTGGGATGATTTAGGGGTTTTGATTTCAAGTATTCCGCGGCTAATTCACTGCCTCCACGAGTTTAAGAGAACCTTGAATTGAATTCCTGGACCACCCTTCTCTCTCGACTCATCGCCATAACCATCATATCGTCGTTCTGCAATTTCCCGCCATCGGTGATTTTTGAATTTCCTGAACCCAGAAACTTCAACGTCAATTTGGGGTTTTTCATTCCAGGGATGTTCAGTTGGAATTGGTGATTGCTACAGCTTCGTACATCGTCCCCGGCTATTCCAACCAATAATCCCGATTTTGGCACGTCGCTGGTCGTTTTCAGAGCAATTTGGGGTCGAATTGGATCTTGTGATCCAGGTAGAATTGATGCCATTCCGCCTTCGGTGAAGCTTCCCCATGGACCAGGGATTGTGTCAGTGCCCTTGGTGAGGTTTGGATTGGCCCCCAGAGTTCCACCCAATGGACCCTCTCTCTTGCTCTGCTTAGGCGAATTACCAGAGAGTCGTTGACGTCGAGGTTTCTTCGGCCTCTTACGTCCTGTAAGCATGAACAGGCGAGCTGCAAAATTGATCTCGTTGTGCTCCTCAGCTCGTGTTCCACTAGAGTCCTCGTTTTATGCCGGAATTTGTAGCAGTTGGTTCCACCATCGTGGCAAACCCCTCAATCAAATTTTCAGGTTCGTCGCAGCAACAGGTGCGCAGCTTGCATAGGAGCTACATAAAACTGAATGTCATCTTCATACCGTCCAATTGCAAACTTGATCTTAGCCTGTTTATTGACCTTGATAGCACCGTAATCGTTAAGCCAATACAATGTGTAAGGTGCAGGGGGTTTACTTGTGCTCAGACCAAGTTTCTTGACAATATAAGAGCTTGCGACATTAGTATAGCTACCACCATCTATGACGAGGGAGAGCAGGCTTACCTTAACGCTGCATCGTGAGTGAAAGAGGTTTTCCCTCTGTTCTGAGTTCGAATGAGTCTCAATGGTGAGTGCTCTTTGATTCACGCCAATGAGATGACCTGGAGGAGGAGGAGTCTCCATTTCAAGTTCTTCATCCATCCTCGCCTGAGCCCTTCTCTTCGTCGGTGAGGTACTCGCCAGTGCAGTCAAAATCGTGCATTAAAACGTAAAAATTTAGGTTTTTACGTATCCAGGCCACCAAAACGTTTCAGTTTCTACCTAAAGTCGCTTAGTCACAAAAACTGGTAAAAACATGGGTAAAATTGATAAAATCGCTTGAAATCGGTAAAATCATGATTCTGAAGTGTTTTTATACGATTTTGATCATCTCATAAAAATGTGCTGATTGGCCCAAAATGATGTAATTTTGGAGACATATCAGCAAAAAATAAAAAAAGGAAAACATGATTCATCACTCGTTCTACAACATGTGTCGAGATAGGGACTTCACATTAGGATGAAAAGATACCTAATAGTATTCTCAACAGTTGTTGACCTTCTATCGGTCTTCTCCCTTAATCTTCACCTGTGGCTCTTACCTGGGTTATGATAAAAGTTTATGGTTAGTTGATCGTATGTAATTATGTAAACTCAAACCAGCTTATGAGAATTTGGATTCTCAAGCTCGTTTACGGGTTACGATCTACGTTTAAGAGCTTATTATTAAGATGTTATGAGTTTTCTCTACTTTTGAGTCAACACAAATTAGTTTATGTGTTAGATATTATATTTTAATTATGAATTTCATGTAGTTATTCACTTGTCTAAAATCTACACACTCACATTTTACATACTATATGTTGTACTTAACATATTTTAGCTATTTTATAGGGTGCGTCAAAAACTTACGCTTATACGCTTTGATTCTACGTTTTACGATTTTACACATTTTCCGCTTCTAGGTAGAATCGCGCTTTTAACTGCATTGGTACTCGCCATCACGGATTACTAGTGTCTTCAAATTGGGGAACTGATTTTCCTTGTGTCCCCTCCTACGACACTTAAAACACCGGATTCCTCTAGTCCTTTCCACAACAGCTGGCGCAATGCCCTTGGCTGGTGACTTTCTAGGTTCAGTTCCCACTTGGGAAGGATTGGAATCAGAAGCCTGCTTTACCATAGTTTTGCTAGTCGAAGCAAACCTTCTGCTTATGGTTTTTAGTTGTTTTTCGACCTTAATTGCCATGTGAAAGCTTCCTCCAGATCGACAAACGATCTAAGATCCACCTCATGTCGGATTTCTCAATTTACACCGTGAAAAAAAGAGCTATGGTCGCTTCCCTATCCTCTCTTACATCGGCACACATCATCAGCAACTCCAAATCCCTGAAATACTCTTCTACTGTTCGTGTACCTTGTCGAATCTGCTACAGGGATTCGTACAGTTCCCTTTGATAGTATCCAGGAACAAACCGATCTCTTAGAAGACCTCGGAGGTCTTCCCACATTGTAATTTCTGGCTGGAGGATACGTCGTCGTCGCAATCGAACTTGCTCTCACCATTGAGCAGCATAGTTCGTAAACTCGTAGGTGGCCAAGAGCACCTTCTGTTGCTCAGAATAATTTTCCAATTGAAAGAATAATATTACTTTTCGCTCCCAATCCAGGTAATGTGAGGCATTGAGAGATCCAGCGAAGGGAGGGATGGTTAGTTTGATGCCGGGAGGAATGGTAGGCTCTGCCTCTGGCCTCTGTTCCCTGTAATCACGATGATCGTGATTTGGTCGTCCATGATGGGGATCCGCAACCACCAACCTTTGCTCGATATCTTGAATTCGTGCCAATAGCTCTTGATTGGCGTCATTTTGAACTAGTTCGCCGGCCAAGCGAACTCCTGCTCGAATTGAGTCTGGAAGTACCTTTGTAAAGCTTCCAACGTCACAGGTTGTGCAGGTTGCTCGTCGCTCATGGCTTTCTGCTTCTCCTTCTTCCTCTGTTCTGGGATTAGCAGCGCAAGATCACTAGAAACAGGGCCTTTCGACTTTGTCTAGTGTATGATTCTAGTGACGACTTCTGCCGTCGTCGTTGTCTTTCGTGCCCTGCGTTTGAACCGGGCTCGTGATACCACTAGATGAGGCCCAAGATGGGTATTTAGGTTTCAGAATAGCGCAACTACAAATCGAATCGAAACAGGGGTTTGTAAGTGGATGGATAGTGGATTTCGTATAATTCCACACAACGCGGAAAGACTCGAAATAGATAAATCGAAGCCTGGCCACGATCAGCGTGAATAGTTGAATGATACAAGCACTCAAGCTGTTTAGAACTCTTCCTCAACAACTCTCAATCTCACGAAGCACAAGCTTTGTGAACCAAACTCAGGTTTGTATTCGAATCAATAATAATGAGTTTTACAATGCCATTGATCAACCTTAAATAGACCTACGTTAACTAACAGTCTTAATATGGAAAACCAATTCTCAAACAAACAAGGAAATAGAGTTCAAACAGAAAAGGGAAAACACTTTAGTCACAATCCTAGTTCGAAACGGATTCGGATTACTCCTTGCAAGACAGTCTTCTCGGCAGCTTCCATACGATCTTGCTTGCCTTCGTCGGAAGCCTTCAAGGTATGGTTTTGATCACTCAATGTCTCTACGTTGTTCTATGAGAAATGTACCTTCGTGTGGTTGCATCCTTGGAACTCGATTTCCCTCCAAACCCCTCGAACCAAGCTCCAAAACTTGGTACCCACGCTGCCTTCCAGACTTGGTGAAAATCTGACAGTTTTCCAATTTCAGCGTAGGGTTTTGAGAAGCTTAAAAATCAGTCTTCCTGGCCTTTTCTCGATCTCCCAACCATTTCCTCTTATAGAGAAACTTCCCAGCTTCACAACAAGCCTTCATTCGCCCTTTTCCATCGAGCCAAACAGAAGTTGCATACGTGCAAAGAAGGGTACCTGAAACACTTACAACACTTAGGCAAAATTCATAATTCTTGTTAGTGTTTGAGATTACTTTTCGATCAAGCAATTCAAGCTTGTTGGTTGATACAAATTGGACCATCTCACATATAGAAACTAACATACAGTAAATCATTAATAACACAAAGCCACATAACATTTAAAATGATAATTCTGGAGATTAATGGTAAAGAATTATCATTTTAATTGTTTTAATGCGTAACTCAAAATAATTCACGAGTAAGTGATAGAGCTCATTGGACCTGGCTCTTGTTTTTCATCTAGGTAGTTTAACTCAAAGTAGTACTCGAGCCCGGTTAATTTCAACATCGTATGCTAATCATGATTTAAAAACTAAGAATAAAATAACTCCAATTGAATAATTAATGTTAGTGGCTTGGTACAATAATATTCATTAATAAATTAGTTAGTTAATAATGATGTTGATTCTTACGTGCTTACAATATTAGGACAACTATTTTATCGATGATTTCAAGAGGGCGAAGGAAAAGGAATTAACCGAGCCCTAACTTGGTTTTTTTTTGTTTTCAATTTTTTTTAATAGGAAAAATATTTGAAAAGATCCCCATCATTGCCCTTTCAGCTGAAGCAGTTCCGCTTTTTTAAAATTTGCTCAAACCGCCAATTTTGTTCTCATACAATTTTAATCCTGATTTTTGTACGATTTTGACGATTTTTAATCAAGCTTTTAAACGATATTAAGGTCCATTGATTTTATAATAAATTCAAAATCGGAATCGCTAAATAAAATCCTACGATCTTACGATCAAAATCCCAGTTTTAACTACTTTGGCCCTAGCCACCGATTACTAGGTGGTGGTTTGTGTCAAATTACTAGTTAACATGGCCTTGGTGCCGAGTTCGATCATTTGATACCATCTCTCTATATTGCCGCCGCAAACCCAGAAACAAAAGAATACATATATATATTGAAAAAAGGTAATCTAAAATTTCTTCTTTTTTTAACTTGACAACATTTTTGTTAAATCAGACTATAAATGTTACTACCGTATCCACACAGATGATTACGGGTAGGGTGTTGACAGGAAATCAAAAACAGATAGATGGAGTTTAAGAAGCTTGGGGAGATTGGTAAAAAATGTAAATCTTTAATATGAGAAGCCATTGCAGAGTGTTTAGATAAAGTTAGTAGAGAAACCCTCAACATAGTTTGCTAAAAGGGTTTGTCAGAAGATCTATTGCAGGCCTGTACACAACAAAACACAAACAAATACAAACCCTCCCATCCAACGAGCGGAAGCTATAGTCAAATTACAATGAATTCAAGTGCTGGAGGAGCTCTTGATTTGAACCCCAATGCAAGCTTTTCAGCATCATCGGCATCTGCCTGCGTGCAAGCCTTGATTTTCTTACCGCCGAAAAGCCATTCATCATAGAAGAAGGGAGTTTCAATCGCTCGATCTATCACTATTCTCTTTAACCCCACGAAATACTCCATAATATACTCAACGAGCTGGCAGTCCATTTCATAGCCCCTGAATCCAACAATCTCCACAACTTTGATGCTTTCACGAGTCATTTTAGTATGCACTACGTCTTGATCGCAGAACTCAAAGGCACACCTACTTGTGTGCAGCTGCAGCATCCACAACCACGCCCCACCAAAACACAATGAAATCCCAATTAAACCAAGAGAGAAAGCAAGCAAGCAGAAAAGATATAGTAATTTCGTTGGAGAAACTTACAAACACTTGCAGAGTGTGCAAACGAGGACAAGCATTGACCAAAGGGATCAACTCAACGAGGCTACGATTGCCCCCTCCGTTAACCTGGATCATCAACCGCTCGAGATGTGGGTGTTCAGCCACATGTGAGAGCAGCTTGCCCAACTACAACACACAAACAACACCATATGTGTAATATATGTATAGCAACCAACAATCAATCAACACCCACATAAAAGAACTAATTCCTCTTCTATATTATCGCCTACTTACTATAGAATTGGTCTTCAGCAAAAGGGACTTCAATTGACTAGCACATCCAGAAAACGCTTCAAATGCAAAATTGTATCTACTGTGTAAACCTAAGTTCAAATCCACGAGACCCGGGCAGTTACCCACTCGCAATTCTTCCATACGAAGACATTCATCATATATTAAGCGGACGAGGCAAGGAGTATGATCAATCTCCAAGGATTTCAGATAATCGAGGTATCTTAATTCCAAGTACTTCAATCGGAGTGGTGATTGAGATGAACCCACAACCCTGAGCTTTTTCAGGGAATTTGACGCTCGGGCAACAGCTAACTCTTCAAGTAAGGGGCAACTAGAAATGAAATGTTCAAGGATGTCGGTCCGGACTGCCACACAATTCAGACGCAAGGATCTGAGGGACTTGACATCTGACAGCCCATCTGGAGTCTTGATGTGATTGTAACACGCCTCTGAGAAAACATACAGCTTTCTTGTATCCCCTTTACAGCGCACATAGAAGGTTAGATCAAGACATTCAACTCTCTTTGATATTGCATACTCCACCCATCTATCTATATCCCCGTCATAATTGGATGGATTAGTCAAGGTAAATCCAACTCGGAACTTTGTATGCTTTGTGGCCCTGTTGTGCTGCTGTAGCTGCCTCACTACCCCATTCACCGCATTCTTGTACCACATCCTGTATTTTACCATTGCATGATCGTCAAAAATAATCCACCCATTGTATATATCTAGCAGCTCCTTTTCGGCTTCGAAGTCCAGCGCCAAATTGGCTGATTTCCACAAATCTCTCCACCTACCAGAGAGGACTGAAGTTCTAATAGCTTCCTTGAGGTTCAAGAAGGACAGCAGGTGGATAACAACATCATCAGGCAACTTACTAGTCAAATCCAATTCATGTTCCTAAACAGACAAACAAAACCTCAAATCAACCCAAGTTTTAACCTTTTTCCCTTCCACCGGTAAGGGTTGAACATGAAATACATAAAAATATATATCTTACTTCCAGTTCGGTAAGCAGAAAGGCGGAAGTCATTGTTTTCTCAATGCCATCTACGCCTTTTTCTTCTTCTTCCTGGAGAAAAGTCAGTATGCAAGCCGAAAGTTGGGGTTTTTATCCCTAATAACTCCTATAAGAACGAAATAGAAGAGAAGAACCCAATTTAAAGATGAGAAACTTACTCTCCCTTGTTGTGTCAAGCCAGCAGAGTCCGGCAGAGCTTTTAGGGCCGCTCTGAATTTCTGTCTATAAGATCGGAATAATTTGGTGATCATCTGAATAGGTGTAATCATCAAAGGACTTTCCGAGACAGTATCCTAATATTTTCCCTCGCTTCCTTACCTGTCAAAATAGAGAGAGAAAGAAGAATTTAAGAGAGAGGGTGAACGAACAATGAGGTATATGGAACTGGAAGACAGGAAGCTGATGTAACCACCATAAAAATAAAGCCCAAGTTGAATCTCAGCGGAACAATTGTCAATTGGTCTATGAAGTGGGAAGCTCAGAAGTCCTAAAACGTGTTTGGTTTGGAAACCTGAATTTACCAACTCACCCTTTTAATGTCTCCTATCCTTGGTAATTTCTTTTTTTTTTTTTTTTGATAGGAAATCTGGCAGGATAAATTAAAAATTCAGTTCTGTACAGTGGGCCCACGTCCCATCTCAGTCTCAATTAAGCAACTTAACATCGCAGGGGGATCGTCGACCCAGACCATTTGATGGTCCCAACCTGACCCAGAATGAGCCAACCAGTGAGCCAAATAGTTGTTCTTCCTTGGCGTGAACACCCAGCGAATCTTGCAACCCGAGAGAGCAGTGGCGGATCCAGGGCTAGGCCAATCCAGGCCCCGGCCCAGCCCTCCTCCGGATCCAGAATTAGTTTAGTGCTTATAAATTTTTTCGATTTAGATATTTGACCCAATGCTATTTAAAATAATGTCTAGTTTTATTAGATAATAGGATGTTGTGTAACTAGGAAAATGGTTCAGATGAACATATCCAAACCATTACTCTAAATTTATACTAAATTTTCTATAGAGTGGGGCACTAGATTCTAACCGTTCTTTCTGGTGTTTAGATGAATAAAATATTTACTAAATTGCTCAAGAGTTTAGCCTCGAGACTTTGAAGGCTATGAGATGCATTCTTTGGATAATGCACTACTCATGTGAGGAAGATGAAGTTTCTTCTCTTGCAAAATTATTAGAGAAGCTGGAGGAAACAGAGATGGACACACAATACAAATTGATTTGTTGGTTAATTTGTCTAGTGTTGACCTAGTCGTTTCAACAACTACCATGGAGAGAATATTTTCAGCAATGGAACATGAACATTGATTTGTGCAACAAAATGAGAGATGAATTTCTCGTTGATTACTTAGCTATTTTCTTTGAAAAAGAGTATATTATCAGTATGGATGGAGATTATATTATTGATGAATTTGCTAAATTAAAAAACCTTCTTATATAATTGGCATTGTAATGAAAACTATATCATTATATATTTTTGTTTATAATATCTAATATTCTATTCAAATGCGGCCCAGTGCTCTCTTATGTCCTGGATTCGCCGCTGCGAGAGAGCTTCATTCACCGACGCAATCTTCTTCAGTTCATCACACCAGATACCCAGCTCTGTAAAATCACTCTCCCCGCTCTTCAACAGATTAATCAGCACCTGGCAATCAGACTCAACAATTAGTGAGCTGAGGGATCTCCGATTTGCTTCCCGAAGACCCATCATCATCGCCTTCGCCTCCCCTTCCACTGGCCGACATAGGCCTCTTTCTTTCTTCACCATCGCTCCCACAAACTGTCCATGGTAATTTCTAGCGCATCTATCCTTGGTGAATTTTACAATGCTATATAGGATTTTATTTTTATGGTGAATTTTACAATGCTGAATTTACCAACTCACCCTTTAAATTGTCAATTGTTGTAGGATTTTATTTTGGAAAATTTTTCCGTCCAACCCTGGTTGGAGCTACTAGCTTCAACCAGCCAAATGGCAGAATACTATTGGTTATTCCACCCCTTTTTTCCCCTTTATTTTTAATGCTTATATTATTGCTTCAAAATTAATAAAATCAAAACCAAATCTGACGGCAGCATAATTTTGACGGAACGGGGGTTTTGACGGAACGGCAGCATAATTTAATTAGGTTATAGTTTTGGATTCAGCGTTTCTCCAATCGTGAACGAAGAAGCAGAAGGCGCACAAATAACATCAATATTTAACTTTTGTACTCATAAAATAAATAATAAAATAATTTTTATTAATTAAATTCACTAAAATAAGGTCATTTTACTTAGAGATTCGTATATCGATCATGCCGGTCATACCGATGATGTCACGCCGGTTTTATGACTGGTACCGATCGAACCAAGTACAACCGGTGGCACGCCGACCGACGTAACAACCATGCTTTGCACTGTACCAAAATTGATGGATTAATTGATTTTACTAAGCATGACAAAATAACACTTCTTCCTCGTTCATAGCAAATTCAAGGATTGGAAGCAGAGCAATTAGCCAATCAATGAATAGGCATGACCTAGCTCATTTGAAGGTCCAGTGAATTCTAAAATAAACCAGAGATACCACTGCAGCTTTTGATTCCAATGATCAAATACACAAACATATATATTACAGCTGTGCGGCTTTATGTTGCCGTTCCGTCAAAACCCCGTTCCGTCAAAATTATGCTGCCGTCAGATTGTATTTTGATTTTATTAATTTTAAAGCAATAATATAAACATTAAAAATAAAGGGGAAAAAAGGGGTGGAAGAACCAATAGTATTCTGCCATTTGGCTGGTTGAAGCTAGTAGCTCCAACCAGGGTTGGACGTAAAAATTTTCCTTTTATTTTTATGGTACAACTTTAATCTATACTTATACTCTTTTATACAAATTCTTTTATGGTCTTTATGTGATGGTACAATTTCAAGTTGTATCATAAAATAAGGGTACAAATTCTATTATGTTACAACTTGAACTTATACATTTAATGTTATGGTACAACTTCAAGTTGTACATTGAAGCACCAATGCTTTATAGCATAGTAGAAGTTATAGGTGTCAAAACAGAACCCGACCCGACTAACCCGTCCGACTAACCCGACCCGCAACCCGACCGCAACCTGATTTGACTAAAAGTCAATAATCCACAACCCGCCCGACCCGCAACCCGATTGACCCGAGACCAATTAACCCGTAACCCGACTAGCCCGCAACCCGATTAATCCGAACCCGATTAACTTACAACCCAATTAAACCCGCAACCCGATTGGCCCGAACCCGATTGACCCGTCCCGACTAACCCGTAACCCGCCCGATTGACCCGAATAATTACTATATTATATATTATAGTCTTTTAAAATGAGAATGTTTGATCTAACTAATTCTTAAATGAGAGTTCTTTTTCCTACTGCTATTACCTTCATATCTTGCAGTGCCTTCTCAACCACAGTTCCTAGGCAACTTGGATTAGCTAATTAGTGTTCAATAGATTATCAACCACATGTTTCATAATCTTTGTGGAAATTAAATACTTCTCAACCACATGGCTACTGCCTTTTTACATCAATGGCCTTTCTTCTGGCGGCAAATCTCCCTATTGCAGAAGGGGTTCTCTAGTGGCAACACATTCATATCAAATAGTTGCTGGAAGAAAATATGAACAACAAATAGATAAGATGGCTGCAAAGGGAGAAAGTATACTCATAAAGCAATCGAAATAAAGGGATGGACGCCAATACTAACCCGTACCTGAAACTAACCCCTACCTTTGTAAGCTTTACTTAATCTTTAGACTGAAACTAACCCCTACCTGAAATAAGAACCAATCACAAGTCATTGCCCTCTTCTCACTATAATTCAGTTGCAACAGCTGGTCACTATCATGGTTTCCCAAGCTCAATTCAACCGAATAAAGATTACAACTCTGCAAAAGAAGTTTCCTTCTTTCAGCTGCAGCTGCAGTTTAGAAAAGAGAGAACCATGAATCAGACAGCCAGAGAATTTATTTCTGGTACATATGAAAGAAATTCTAAAGCCATAATTCATTTATATCCTGAAGTGGCAGATTAAACACTAAACTAAAAAACGTAATAAGGCAATCTTTCATGTATCTGTTATCTATACAAAGCAAGACACCTGGACTGATTCAATGGAAAACTAATGAATGACCAGCAGGAGAAGGATGAAAAAGCACATGTCTTTATAGCCTAAGTAGTGAGAAGCACATGTCTTTAAAGGACAAGAGTTGCTAGTTGTTCTATTCTTGTAGTTTCAGCTAAAAAAACTCCAAAGAGGAAATTAACAAGACCATCTAAGATAGTTAACCAGAGAGGAAGGGTTCATTATGCTAAATGAAACTCACCAATTCAACTTCTCATCCAATATTTAAATGTTGTACTGATCACCAAAATTTAAGCAAACCACCCCATAGAATGCAGACCAAATGTCAATACCTTGTATCTCTGAAAAGTGTTAGCCAGGGGAGAATCGTAAGTAAACAATATATTCTCTTCTCCACCCTTGGTTCATGCACAGACTCATCATCTTGTACCTCTTCTCACACCTGGACAGATTCATAAATAAGCAGCCTTAAGCCCATTTACAATCAGATATCCCAACTTTCCAACTCACAAGCATCATTCATCTAAGAAAAATGTAAAATGCTACTATAGCAACTCATAAAAGCAGAAAGTACAAGAGATCGACATGGAAGCAACATAGGTGCATAAAAATTCTAGGATGCGAACTCATGCATGCATATCTAGTAGTTCCAGTCAAATGGGTGTTGTACAACAATGAAAACAAATACATTAGCCATTTTCTACTCAACCTCATTACTTTTAGCATCTTGGTTTACTCCACGGAGGCCCTGCTCTGAAATCAATGACACAACATAATAAATTTGAAGGAGAAAAAGGAATTGAATGAATACCTTCATCCATTTCAAAGAGAAACCTGTGTTCCCTAAAAGCAAAGGGCTCCTCCCAACGTTTCTTTATCCTTTCAAAATCATTGAACGTTGGCACATAAACATTCGATTTGACGAGATATACCGATCCCTTCAAGGTTCAACTCATTATATCCAACTTTATAGCATTAAACTTCATTAAATTCAGAAAATCCTTCACAAATTACATACCTCTACTTACAGCTCAAGAACCCTAAGTCTTAGACGTCAGCGATCCATACCACCACCAGATCACCTCCACGTCTCTCCCCTTACTGTCGTCCGACTACCATGCTACCAGGCCGCCGCGTCAGTACCTTTCTCTCCAAACCGCCAGATCGTTGTCACCGTGAATCCCCCTTTGGGCTCTTCCGTCGTGGATCGATCTGCCACAGCAACCATGACCCATCTTGGTCGCGTTGCCGCACAGCTCGCTTCGCTACCGCTGCGCCACCACCCACCTTTTTCGTCGTCGGTCTGCAACGCAAGCCACAACATCCCTAATCGCCTACCAAACCGAGCCGCCAGTCCACCTCCAAACTTGCCGTTGTCGTTCTCGATCCTCGCCAGTCTACCTCCAAACTTGAAACCCTAACCATAAACCCCCTTGAAGAGCATGCTTCTTCATCGATCTGTTTCGCCATGGAAGAGGGCATCAGATGGATCTATCTAACTTGCTAAGAAAATAGGGTTTTGGCAGTAAGAGTTGGGGAAAGTTCGGGGAAATGGAAGGAACTAGTCGGGTGGAGAAAAAGGCAGGAAGAACAGTGAAAGCGCTAGAAAAAGTCAAGAGGCGAAAGGATTGGCTTTCTTTATTTCCCTTTAGATCTAGTTTTCTCCATCTAGTATGCTAATTTTTTCAATTCCATGGACCAAAAAAGTAGCGGGCAAAGCAAAATTATGGAGGCAGAGCAATTTTTTCGGGCAATGCAGATATTTTGGGAGCAAAAGCAGTTTTTGGGTGCCAAAAGTGGCGGGCAAAGCAAATATTTTGGAGCCAACACAATTTTTTGGGAGAAAGCAATAATTTTTGGAGCCAAAACCAATTTTTTGGGGGCAAAAAAAAAATTTGAGCTAAAGGAAACTCTCCCTCCTAAAATTTTAGAATAAATTTCTTATAAAATAAAATTGTTACATTATTCACCGGAATTTACCATGATTAACAATTAATCACGATAAATAAACACTCAAATACAGATAAATTAGTTACCGTGATTAGAACTATATGATCATATACGGGAACGTTTACTGTGACTATTAGCACACTTCTTAACACGGGAAAAATTACCATGAATAAGATCCCGTGACTAGAAATCGGTTTTCCTGTAGTGCAAGCTCAAACTATGAGGGCAGCTCACATCTTGCTTCTGTGTGTTTTTGGTTCGTCTTTGTCAGCAGCAACTCCCAGTTATAGTACCATAAGCTTGCTATTTGGAGCAGCAGCTTGGGACGAAGGCTTCTTTTGTACAGAACTGAAGGTCTTGGAATTAATGCTAGGAGCTCTTAATGTACAAAGCCTCGTTTAGAATGGTATTTACTTTCTATTTCATGTTGTGGTTGTGCTCAACATTTGTGCATCATGTTTGATTAGCCATATCCAAAGTACGTGGTTAGAGTACAAGGTATGTGGTGTAGAGTATAAGATATATGGTTAGGGTATAGCAATTAGCAAATATCACTTTTTATCTATGTTTTGAAAATCAACAACTCACAAGGACATATGGTTAGGGTATGTGGTTAGTGTATAATATATTGATGGTTTAGGGTATACAATCAACAACATATACTAACTTAATATTGTCGATGGAGGGTAAGGCTAAGTGTATAGGATATATGTTATTGAGTACGTTATGACTGAAGTCACAATAATTTTACTAAATTTGATAGTTAATCTTTGATGGTTCAATTTTTAGGATAATTCGAACAATTTTACAAATAACTCGTTTGGCAACAGTTTACTGAAGTTATTTGGGCAATGTTCAGTTATTTCGAAATAACTCATTTTATCACTATGCTTTTGCCAAATACCACACGCCAAATACCAAACTTGCATGGTTATACTAAACGAGGTACCTTAATCCAATTACTACTGAAATAATACTAAAATATCAAATAAACAATTAATGGTATCTTTTGGTTGCAATTATTGATATCACCATTACTATTAGCTAGTGTACTTTAGCAATTATGATTAATTACATAACAAGTTTGCAAGTCATGCAAATTGGTTTAGCATTTTGACTATTTTTTTTCAAAAAAATTAAGTATATATATATACACGAGGTTAAATTGGTTAAAGAGTTGAAAAAAAATATTTTAAATTAGTGTATAAAATGTGTAGGTTGGTAACGATTAATGAGTAAGTTACTCGATGCGCTGGCCCGAACAACCCGAAACCCGATCCGCCCGCAACCCGCCTGACCCAAAACCCGATGAACCCGCAACCCGATTTGCCCGCAACCCGATTGAACCCGAACCCGATAAACCCGCAACCCGACTAACCCGCAACCCGTTTGAACCCGAACCCGATGAACCCGAACCCGATGAACCCGCAACCCGACTAACCCGCAACCCGTTTGAACCTGAACCCGATTGAACCCAACCCGAACCCGCCCGAACCCGCCGATTGACACCTATTGTAGAAGTGCTCTCTAGTCTCTATCATTGGCCTACCCTATTTGTTGCTCCGCCCTTACTGCTCCCGCTCTAATTCGATCAATCCGATAATAATTCGTTGACTGGTATATGATTTCTTAAACATAAAAGCAGAGATTTTTTATGGGTGAATACCTTATTCTAGGCCGAACTATGACCATATAATCAACTTTGGCCCGTAGTTTAATAAATTAACATCTTGCCTCAATTATGCAGCATATAGACTTAATTGGCCCGACGCGTGGTTTGATAGTCTATTTGGATGATCAATGGCGTTGATCGTTAGTCAACTATCCATCTCACTGCCATGTGAGCACCAAACCTGAAAAAATTCAAAATACAAATTATTTTATTATTTCCTTTATATAATTAACAAAATTAAATAAATAATGAAAAAATCGAACCCAAAATAAATTCTGGCCACCCATTGGAATCCTAACCATCATTCTTCCCCTTCTTCCCCATCGCCAGCTCTGTTCTCTATTCTTAGAAAACCATTGGAACCAAATACATTAGCGAAAAATATTAAAACCCCAAGCTTGAAGATCCAAATTTCGATTGAAGTACCCTAGAAAATGGAATTTGAGAGAGACGTAGCAAGCACCTGAAAATGGTTGCTTCACTGAACTCATATCTGTAAAATGGTAATTTGCAATTATTACCATCAAAGCCCACCACAATCAACTCAAGAAGACAAGTTCATTACTTTGGCAGTTGGAACTAGTTTTCAAAACAACTATCACTTATCTACAATAAATATGTGAAGACAAAATAATAATGCATAAACTAAATGATGTTTATGAATTATAATAGACAAACACATCACATGGAGATTAATGCTCCATTATCATGGAGGGATCCACTTACAGCTACTAGTGGCTAGTGAAAGTCTTCAATTTGAATTATATATATGTATTGGACGTATGGAATGGGAGTAGTGTGTCAGAGAAGTGTGGGAAGTGAGAAAAAAGTAAAGGAAAAAAAAGAAAGGCACAAGTGTGCAGTGTATCCATTTTTCTGTAAGTGTTAAACATAAGCCAAAACTATAAGGCTATGTTTGTTTGAGTGTATTTCCAAAAGAGTGATTAAACACCAATTGTTTCCTTTGAGTTGATCCTAAATTACCATTACTTCCGCAAATACCCAACAAATTTGGTATCAGAGCTAATACCCTTCTATCTTCTAAAAAATCCCCAAATTTCTAGCCTACCCAATTTTCTCAAAAAGCCATGGCAACAAATTCATCACACACCATGTTTGCTACATCATCAAATCAAATTCCCATTTTTGATGGAGAATTGTACGAGTACTGGAGTGCCCAAATGGAGCCTATTTTCATCTCTCAAGATCTGTGGGATATCGTCCAAGAAGGCTACGAAGATCCACAAGACGAGGATGAAGATTCCAAGAAACGAGCAGGCAAACAGACAAAGGAGTACAAGGAGAATGCCAAGCAAAATGCCAGCGCCTTGAGAATAATTCAGCAAGCAGTGAGCAAATCGATTTACCCGAGAATCTATGGCATCAAAAAGGCCAAAGAAGCTTGGGATGTCTTGCGTGAACAATTTCAAGGTTCTGAAAAGGCAATCTCTATCAGGCGCCAAAGTTTATGGCGACAGTTCGACAACTTGATGATGAAGGAAACCGACACCATCAAAGACTTCCATTCACGTGTGGCGGAGACAGTCAACCAGATCAAAGCCACCGGTGACGTCATGGAAGAGAGGAAGGTCGTGGAGAGAATTCTCCGGAGCTTATCATCAAAGTTCGAGCATATTGTTGCTGTCATTGAAGAAACCAAAGATTTAGCAAATTTATCAATGAGCGAGTTGATGGGCTCACTTGTAGCACATGAGCAAAGAATGAGCCGATTCACCAAACCGCCATTGGAGCAGGCTTTCTCGTCAAAAGTCAACATGACAGAAAGTAAATATGCCAAATCGGAGCAAGGCCAGAGAGGGGGAAACTCACAAGGAAGAGGAAGAGGAAGATCCAATTACAGAGGAAACAACAGACAAAATTATCAACAACAAAGATCGGGCTACACCGGCTCGAGTTGCATAATTTGCAAAAAGGCAGGCCATGCAACAAAAGACTGTAGATTCAAGTGCACCAAGTGCAAAATTCAAAACCACTCCCAGAGAGATTGTTGGTTCCAGAACAAGCAAGAAGAAGGCGACTCAAGCGGCACAAAAAATGAAGAAAGCAATATGGTGGCCTTATCATGCTTGAATGGTGAGCAAAAATCACAGCTTCCCTGGATGGTGGATAGTGGTTGCAGTAACCACATGACTGGAGATCTGGAGTCCTTCACCGACATCGATGACCAATACCGCTCTCAAGTCAAGTTGGGAGATGGGAAGAAGCTAGAAGTGGAAGGAAAAGGCACAGTTGTTGTATGCACAGAAGAAGGCAACAAAACTCTCATTCGAGATGTTTTGTATGTGCGAGATTATCAACAAAGCAGACAATTTCATGGTGGCCAAAGTCTCGATGACTTCCAACAGAATTTTCTCTCTTGCTATGTCACAAAATGGTGAAGTAGCATTCAAGAGTGAAAATCTGGATCAATCCTTCCTATGGCATCTCAGATATGGTCATCTCAACTTCAAAGGTCTCAAATTATTGAGGCAGAAAAATATGGTGGTGGGACTTCCCCAGATCAACAGAGAAGACAAGATCTGCGAAGGATGCATTTATGGCAAAATGCATCGTTTACCATTTCCAAAGACATCTTGGAGAGCAAAAGCGCCACTGGAGTTGGTACATGCAGACATATGCGGTCCAACTCGAACACAATCACTCAGCGGTAAAAGATACTTTCTACTATTTGTAGATGACTTCACCAGAATGATGTGGATATTCTTTTTGGAACAAAAGTCGGAAGCTTTTCCCAAGTTCCTTCAATTCCAAACAGTAGCTGAGAAGGAAAGCGGCCATCAAATCAAAACTCTCCGTACAGATCGTGGAGGAGAATTTATTTATACTCCGTTCATGGAGTATTGCCGCAACAACGGAATCAAAAGGCAGCTGACGGTCCGTTACACACCACAACAAAATGGCGTGGCAGAACGGAAAAACCGCACGATTGTGGAGATGGCGAGAAGTGTGCTCAAAGCAAAAAAGCTACCCAACAATTTGTGGACAGAAGCAGTCAACACGACAATTTACATCCTCAACAGATCACCAACCAAAGCAGTTCGGAACAAGACACCGATACATACGTGGCACCACCGGAGGCCACAGGTGGATCACCTCAAAGTCTTTGGGTGTATAGCTTATGCACATATCTCTACCCCAAACCGAGACAAGTTTGACCAGAAGGGTGAGAAGCTGATTTTCACCGGCTACAGTGATGAATCCAAAGGCAATCGTCTTTACAACCCAGTAAAGAACGAGGTGGTGGTTTCCCGAGATGTGATCTTTGATGAGATGGCGGAGTGGAATTGGGAAAATCCAATTTCTCAATCTCCACCAAGTTATGAAATTCTGGAGGACTCAGCAACTCCAGAAGACCCCAGCAACGACCCAGATCCAGTTGCTAGTCCAGAAAGAAATTCTGCACCTAGCCCAGAAGGAGACAATTTCAGAGACGTCGTAACAGACTTGGATTCACCTCCGTTGAGAACAAGGTTTTTGCGAGAAATTTATGAAACAAGTCATGTTGCATACTTTTCTTGTGAACCTCAAGTCTTTGAAGAAGCATCCAAAGAAGAAGTTTGGAACGAGGCAATGGATGCAGAAATTTCCATGATCGAGAAAAACAAGACATGGGAGCTTGTTGATCAACCGGAGGGCAAGCCGGTTATAGGTCTCAGATGGATCTATAAAATCAAATTCAATGAAGATGGTTCTATCCAGAAGTACAAAGCTCGACTGGTGGCAAAGGGCTATTCACAACAGCCCGGTATTGATTTTCATGAGACATATGCACCAGTAGCGAGGATGGAGACCATCAGAACAGTTCTCGCTCTAGCTGCTCAACTGGAGTTACCAGTATACCAGCTGGATGTCAAATCAGCATTTCTGAATGGAGAACTGGAAGAAGAAGTCTATGTGGAACAACCACGAGGCTATGAGAAAAAGGAGAAGAAGACAAAGTCTATCGTCTCCGAAAGGCTTTATACGGGCTAAAGCAAGCACCGAGAGCCTGGAACAGCAGAATCGATCGATATTTTCAGCAGAATGGATTTCAAAGAAGTCCGAGTGAAGCATCTCTCTACATCAAAAAGGGAGAAGGAAAAGATTTTCTAATGGTGTGTTTGTATGTTGATGACTTGATTTACACAGGTACAAATCAACATATGATCGAAGAATTCAAAAGTACCATGATGAAAGAATTCGAAATGACGGACTTGGGAGTCATGAAATATTTTCTTGGGATCCAAGTGAAGCAGTCACCTGGAGAAATATTTATTTCACAGGAGAAGTACACCGAAGATATGCTGAAAAGATTTCACATGGCAACGTGCAAACCAATCTCAACACCGATGGCGTTAAACGAGAAATTACAACGCAATGATGGAGCTGAAAAAGTCGATGGAAAGCTGTACAGAAGTCTTGTCGGGTCACTCATTTACCTGACACATACCAGGCCGGATATATGTCATTCAGTAAGTCTTATATCAAGATTTATGAATGAACCTAGCAAACTTCATTTTGCAGCAGCCAAAAGAATTTTGCGGTATCTTCAAGGTACTAAAAAATTGGGCCTGACGTACAAGAAAGAAGCAGAAAGCAAGCTTACTGGATATACCGATAGTGACTGGGCAGGATCACTGGATGATCAAAAAAGCACATCGGGGTACATATTCTGTCTGGGTTCAAAACCCATTTCCTGGAGTTCAAAGAAGCAGAAGACTGTGGCATTATCCTCAGCGGCAGCAGAATATATCGCAGCTACAAATGCAGCATGCGAAGCGGTATGGCTAAAAAGATTAATTTCTGATTTGCAGCAAAGTGAAAATGGTCCAACCATTATTCACTGTGACAACATGTCAGCCATAGCCATGACAAAGAATCCAGTATTTCACGCAAGATCGAAGCATATCGAGTTGCGTCATCATTTCATCCGAGACCTCGTCAACGAAGGACTAATCGTGATGGAATTCATCAACACCGACGACCAGCCAGCAGATATTATGACAAAGGCGGTCACCCGTGAGAAATTCGAGAAATTCAAGAAGCTACTCCAAATTGCAAATTAAGAGGGGGTGTCAAATGGTAATTTGCAATTATTACCATCAAAGCCCACCACAATCAACTCAAGAAGACAAGTTCATTACTTTGGCAGTTGGAACTAGTTTTCAAAACAACTATCACTTATCTACAATAAATATGTGAAGACAAAATAATAATGCATAAACTAAATGATGTTTATGAATTATAATAGACAAACACATCACATGGAGATTAATGCTCCATTATCATGGAGGGATCCACTTACAGCTACTAGTGGCTAGTGAAAGTCTTCAATTTGAATTATATATATGTATTGGACGTATGGAATGGGAGTAGTGTGTCAGAGAAGTGTGGGAAGTGAGAAAAAAGTAAAGGAAAAAAAAGAAAGGCACAAGTGTGCAGTGTATCCATTTTTCTGTAAGTGTTAAACATAAGCCAAAACTATAAGGCTATGTTTGTTTGAGTGTATTTCCAAAAGAGTGATTAAACACCAATTGTTTCCTTTGAGTTGATCCTAAATTACCATTACTTCCGCAAATACCCAACAATATCCCTCTCTCTCCTCACTTCCTCCACCGTGTTGCACCTCCCCCAATCCCTTGCCAATCGACTCAATTCCAGATCTTCAAGCTCTTGTTCCAGGAGACAGTAAATCATGCCGCTAATGCGATGTCGAGAGCAGCGACGGCGTTAGCATGTTGGATCTAAGGATCTTCTTGTGGCAGCAGACAGTGATGAAGATGCTGGGGAAAGTGAAGCGTCGAAGCTTGTCGGTGACAGTCGGGAGCGCGACGAGATATTTATGTTGTCGTTCCGACGAAGATGGTTTCCTGGCACATAACTTTATCGTCTCAAAACGTCGCGACCTTAATGGACGAAGAGTATTGGAGCAGAGGAAGGAGGCAGCGTAGCGGGTGAGGCGGAGGAAGGGGATTGGTTGCGGTTTTGATATTGGGATTTTTTCAGGTTAGGGAGAGATTTGTTTGACTGAAGACGATACAGATGAAGGAGGTTTATATTCATTTCTAAATTTTTTATTTAATTTTTTAATTTATTAAATAATTAAATTTTTTAATTAATTTATATTGCTTACATGACATCCACGTTAGCCCTAAATGTTGATTCACTAACGGTCAACAATATTGACCATCTAAATTGACGGAAATTCACTGGTTAGGCTAAACTAGTCTATATGCTGCATAATTGAGGCCATGATGTTAATTTATGAAACCACATGCCAAAGTTGATTATATGGTCATGGTTAGGGGTGTACATGGGTCGATTGGTTCAGGTTTAGGTATTTTAATCACCCGACCCATGCACTACGGTTTGGAAATTATCAAACCCAAACCCACCCAAAAAAAATTTAATCCTACGGTTTGTTTCTAATTGGGTTGGGTCGGGTTGGCGATATTTTTAAGTGAAAACCCAGCCCAACATAAAATATATAATTATTATACACCATAAAAATATTTTATTACTAATTAGAATTTCAAACAAATAAACCGAGGTGAAAGGTATCAAAATTCACAAATGTTGTTTGAGTTTTAATAAAATGTGATTTACTTCAACATATGTATATTTTTTTCATGATATTTGTTGAAATAGGCTTAAAAGGTTATAAACAAATGCATCCATAATATGTTATTCTATTAAAATTATACACAAGAAAAATGATTACGTGAATCATAACTATATTCAATTTATGTCCAAACTTTAAGTCGAAGAATGCATTAGATTAGGGAGACCATGATAGAAAAACATGGCAAAATATCTTAATTTTCACATAAGTATGGCTATATACGACATAAATATTTTTTAGATACAAACTCATACTAATAGTTGGAACACGGGTTGGGTCGGATTCTACGGGTTGTGTAATCCAAAATCCAAACCCAACCCAAAAGAGGCGGGCTGTACAAAAGAAAACCTAACCCAACCCAAAACATTCGTTTTAGCGATAAATACGGGTGGGTTGGGTCGGGTTGGACGGGTGGGTCGGTTTGCGGGTGTGTTTGTTCACCCCTAGTCATGGTTTGGGCCAGCATAAGGTATTAACCCATTTTTTATTGGTAAAAGGTAGGATGTTTCAAATTGGAATTAAATGCTTTCCTTTTGTAGAAGTTCAAGGATGTTACTAAAACAGGTCTCATTGGTAGGAATGGCAATGGGCAGGTCCGGGGCAGGTTTCTTGGTACCCAGACCCGTCCCGTGGTAGGTCGGATCCAGATCGGGTAATTTATCACCTGACGCAGGTCGGGGCAGGTTGACCCAATGGGTATGCAATTTATATGAAAAATATTAGAAATATTCATTATTTTATTATAAGACCAAGAAAACAAACAATATTATGATAAATGTAGTTAACTTATTAGAGAAATTGAGGTTTTCCCTGATTTACAACTTTATTATAGCTAAATTATGATGTAATAAAAGAAAAATCATAAATAGTTTGACTAAGATTACATGTAATTTAGACAAGAACGGGTCGAGAATGGGGTGGGTCAGGGCAGGTCGATGAGAGTACCCATGCCCGCCCTGCCTCAAAATAGGCCAAACAGGTCGGGTAAAACGGGTCAGGTCAAAATTGCCATCTATACTCATTGGAGATCTAGATAGTTAAATGAAGAAATTCATAATCAAAATATATTGAAAGCTATCAAAGCAATTATTGCCCGATGAAGAGCCATGGAAGAAGTGAGAATGATCGGAATTATACAAATCGAGAGAATCAATAAATCATATTTCAAATCGGAGAACAATCGCAAAGTTGGAATAAAGATCAAAGAGAAAGAGCTCTCTCCTTACCGTTCTTTCGCCTTCCTCGTCGACATTGTAACTCGACAGTCTCGACTGTCGTATTTCCTTCTTCCCATCAAATTAGCTTTGTGTCGAGTCTCATTCCTCGATTAGACGATCTAGGATGAGATTGGAGAGAAAGATGACATATCTGTCAGTTGTGCTACAAGTCCAAAATCTAAAAATGAAATTGCATGTGAGGAGGACATAGGTAAGGGAAAGTGACCAGACATCAAAGCTTTAGCTCGCTATTCCTTTAGTGAACGGCTATTTGCCGCCAACCAAAAAAAAAAAAAAAATTGAATTCAAAATTTGAATTCTCCCTTCCTTCCCTTCCTATAAATTCGAATACCATAACATTTGACTCATTCCAACAAAAACACTTTTTTCGACGAGCCCAGTGCCTCCGTCGCCGGCAAAGTTCCTCCGTCGCCGGCCAACCTCCCGTCGTCCTCAATCGTCGGAAAACAAGTAAGTTTACTTTTTCCGGCAAGTTTTTCAGTTTTCCGGCAATTTTTCCAGTTTTCCTGCGAAAAACACGGTGGGCCGAAAAAAATTTGCGGCCGGAACGCCTCCGGCCGAAAATTTATTTCGGCCCGGCGGATTTTTCGGCCAGGCGCCGCTCCGGCCGCAAATGTTTTTCGGCCCGGCGGCGCGCCGGCTTTTTTTATTTAATTTAATATGTTAATTAATTAGTCAATAAAAGTTACTTAATTATTTATTAGAAATTAGTCTTAATATTTTTTTAAGTTGCTGTATAAATGTTTTTTTTTTGTAATAGGCGTATGAATCTTTAATTACTTAGATTAGTTAATAGAAAATTAAATAATTAAGAATTGGTTTAACAATTAATGTTAATAGTACATTAGTTAATAGAAATTTAATTAATTAGTGCGCATCTAAGTATGATTGATTAATTAACAATTAATGTTAATAGTATATTAGTTAATAGAAATTTAATTAATTAGTGATTAATTAAGTGATTAATTAACAATTAATGTTAATAGTACATTAGTTAATAGAAATTTAATTAATTAGTGCGCATCTAAGTATGATATTAATTAATTTGTGATTAATTAACAATTAATATTAATAGTACATTAGTTAATAGAAATTTAATTAATTAGTGCGCATCTAAGTATGATATTGTGTAAATTTGTAGATAATTAGATATGGATGATGCGGGTGGGAGTGAGTTGCATAGATTCGATGGTAGGTTTGTTGATGCATCAACACGAAGGAAGGTGCCTAAAAAGAATAAGGAGAAGAAGCGCTCTCGAGATATTGGACATCAGTCAGAGGCTCCTACTTTAGTTGCTCGTTCGTCATCACGGGCGTCTGGTTCCCATGGGGGGAACCAGGGTGCTGCATCGAGAGTGGTCTCGGCTGAGTTTGATGAGGACGATAGAGATGAGGACGATAATGATGAGGATATCGATGTCCCTCCACCTACGCATGGACATGGACGAGTGCAGGATCGTACGGCAACATCACGTCCTGCTATGTATAGGGACCGAGCTGGGCGATTCGTACCACCTGCTCGTCAGGAGACAGAGAGCTCGGGGACTGGACGGAGTAGGGGAGGACGTTCGAGTGGTCCTCCACCGTGGGAGCTTGTTGGTGAGCGTCCTGGTGGACCTACGGATCCTAGCCTCATTAGGAGCTTACGTGGCCACGCTTCCTACGCACTTTGGACGGGGCTTGGAGATCGAGGGGTCATCAGTTGCTACACCCGTACAGGGGCGGTTGACTATCTTGGGAACTACGTGTTTAGTCATGTTGAGGCGGAGGATCTGGTTCAGCAGTCAGGTCTGCAGCACCTGATCTACTCTATGTTCCGCAGGATAGCGATTGACGAGGCTTTGATCTCAGCTTTTGTGGAGAGGTGGCAGCCAGACACGAACACCTTCCACTTGCCTTTTGGAGAGATGACGATCCTCCTCCACGATGTTCAGTACTTACTGCAGATTCCTGTTGAGGGACGACTGATGAGTAGGACTTCTGAGCAGCTTGACCATCCGGAGGTGGGTTTGTGTGCGCTTCTTGGGATGAACTCGGAGCAGTTGAGTGGTCGTTCGGAGGTCCCTGGATTTGGTAATAAGGGTAAGTGGTACGAGAAGGGTGGTTTTCTTGCGGAGATGGCGACCAGATACTTGCAGGTGAACGGGACACATGTGACAGAGGCGCAGTCGTACTTGTTGTTGATGTTGGGGTCCACTTTGTTTGTGGACAAGAGTAGAGACAGGGTTCGGCCGGTGGTGAACCTATTTTTGGACGAGTTGGAGGAGATAGATCAGTATAGTTGGGCGTCAGGTACACTTGCTTGGTTGTACAGATGCCTTGGTCAGGCGTCTCGTGCTGGTGCCAGGGGGGTGGCTGGTTGTCTCACACTTCTGCAGTGTTGGATCTACGAGTACTTTCCGGGTTTCAGGCCATCCCACTTTGAGCCACCTGTCGTTGGACCTTATGAGGCTTGGGCTTCACGATGGATTGGGCAGCCGGCGACTGGTTCTGTGGCTGATCCCAGTGTGAGGTTGGCGTTCTACCGTCGAGCTCTTGACAGGTTGACCCCTTCTGATGTGTTTTGGACACCTTTCCATCAGAGGCCTCATCAGGTAGTGCGTCGCTCTTTGTACACTGGAGTGATTCGGTTCGCTGATATAGGCGAGTTCTATGATCCAGCCCGTTGCCTCCGACAGTTTGGATACCGACAGATGGTACCGCCTCCCCCTTCGCGTCCTCAGCGAGCAGACCGACCAGAGGCACCTGGTGGATATGTCATTCGGATTCCTGAGAGTTTTGATGCTGCATGGGATGCTCTGCTATCCCACATGGTTCATATAGACATGTACTCTCAGCCCTGGAGGACGTATCCATATGAGACTACGGTCGACTATCTTGACTGGTTCGTGGCGCACTCTCATTGTAGAGTCCTACGGGATGATGGAGATGCAGATCGACTAGTTGACCCGCAGCGGTAAGATTTGACCACGTTTGCACTCTCTATTATAAATATACTTAGCGTGAAACTAACAATTGTTATTGTTTTTTTTTTGTGCAGCGTGCTCGAGACCTTTTGTACACGTTTGCACCTGCAGTTCGAGCAGCAGCAGGGACCGAGGAGGAGTTTTTTGAGCAATCTCGACGAGCCTACAGGGCACTGCACAGAGTGCAGGATGTGTGGACTGAGTACTGGTCCTCCCAGGGACTCCCCCCTCCAGGGGATTTTTAGTTGTTTTGATGTTTAGATCGGATGTTTATGTTTAGACTGCATGTTTGCATATTTATGTTTAGATGGGATGTTTGACTACTTATGTATGTTTGGATCAGATGTTTATGTTTGACTACTTATGTATGTTTGGATCAGATGTTTATGTTTAGACTGCATGTTTCCATGTTTATGTTTAGATCGGATGTTTGACTACTTATGTTTGGATCGGATGTTTGCACACTCATGATTAAAACATCGAGGGTAGATAATGAAATCCATAATGAAATCCATAAGTTCATGATGATAATGAAATCCATAAGTTCATAATGACACTAGGGCCATTTAAAATACAACTATAAAAACAACAACATATAAATAGAGCATCGCAACACTAAGTTCATAATGACACTAGGGCCATTTAAAATACAACTAGAAAAACAACAACATATAAATAGAGCATCGCAACACTATGCATTGCTCCTACCCCTACCCCTTCCCCTAGCTCTTCGGGGGTCTCTCTGCCTGGCTCGCTGCCGACCACCAAGACTCGCAAACAAATTTTGTCCAACCTCGAGAATAGCTTCCCATCCCGCCACATTAGGACGGGCTAGCCCATGCCAAAGTGGATGCAGAGGGGGTATGGGAAACTGATCCTGGTTGAAGTACAATCGAATGTAGTGGTTGTTCACATAGTGCAGTGATAAGAACATGGTTGGTGGCAAAGTACCTTGGTCCGCATCAATAGGCAATACCACATAGGCATCATCGTAGCGGTTGGGTAGTGGACGGTTTGCATTATTGACATCAAACACCTGGTATGTGAAGACCATGACTGCGATGTTGTAGATGGTGGCAAACACGAACAAGTCCTCAGAATCCATCCATCGCCCCATCCGTGCGGAACCCGCCTCGAGCCAATTGATGCGGTGAATGTGAGCTAGTGGACCACCATTATACAAGTTCTCGTACTTCCAGAAATGTTGTTGGATTTCTTGGACAATCGTCGATCTCATGAGCAGATAGTGACTATCATCCCCATAAATACAATGAGAAAGTGCCCTAAAACCACAATGGCCGTCTGGACTAGGGTTGAAATCGCCTACCAGCAAAGGTCGAACAAACTCTGGAAAAAGCTCATCGATGTAAGGGTAAGAATATTGCCCTGGGGGGCTCTGGGATGAGTAATCTACAAAAATATACCAAACAGTCAAAATTACTTGGACAAAATTTACAAACATAAACCAATTACTACTAGATGGACTATAATATTTAACCAATTACTCACCTGTATCATGCTCGTCGGATTCACCTCCACTCGATCGGGATCTACCTCCACTCGATCGGGATCTGCCTCCACTCGATCGGGATCTGCCTCTACTCGATCGCCCCCTGCCTCCACTCGAACCAGGCCCAGTACTCCTCGAACGAGACCTCTCATAATATGAACGAATGCGACTGGTGCTTGTTTGAGGCTGTCCTCTCGGATTCTCATTCACTTCCGGTTCCCTCACATTGTCCTCTGCTGGGTGAAGCCCATAGAATAGGGCATCTCTTGCTTGTCTCACTGCTTCAGGACCTCTTTCTTCCACCTCAACAGTAAGACGCCTAAAGTGTTCTCGTTGAAGCTCAATTTCATCATTGACTTGTTGTTGACGTGGGGGGTTTTTATAATCCAAAGTCCGCCAAAATACATGCAACTCTTGAGCATAGAATTGACGTCCTTCTTCCTTAGGTTGAACAACCTGGCAAGCACACTTGAGCCCATGTGTCATCTGAAAATGACACGCACAACTGTCCTTCAACTCCGCCACCCCATCTAACATCAGTTTGATTGCCTCACTACTAACGACCCTTCTCAAAAACGTGCACGGAGGCTCAATTGCCCTACTCAGATTGCGGTTAAGTGACTTGTGCAGCTCATTCACCACTTCTAGAAACTGATGTTCCATGTAGTTGTGGTTCTTCGCAAAACAAGTGTCAATCGCTCCTCTACCAGACACAAGGAAAGTCTTGAATGAAGAGTGAGATGACTCAACTCTATTCGAGCTCGTGTTACCAAGATGAAACACATGGTTCGTGTAGCACTTTGCCCACATTGTCTGACAAGGCAACCACTCACCTCGCACGTAGTCGACCATTTTTATGTTCTTCTGTGTCCAGACCCTCTCAAACTGATTAATCTTTTGAAGAAAACCCTCCTGAGTCCAACTCCATGCAGCTTTGTCGAAATATTTCTTCCATACCGCTTCTGCTACCTCTCTTTTTGAAATTCCACCCAGTAATTGCTCAAACTTTTGCTTCACACAGTTGTTGACGTGCCATAAACATAGTAGGTGGGCAGTATGTGGGAGAGGGAAGACCACAGACATAGAAGCAAGCAGACCACCTTCTTTGTCTGTCACAATGACATTCGGAACCGTATCACCGAGCAACCCTTTAATACATCACAGCACCCACTCATATGTTTCCTTTGTTTCCTGCTTAATAATTGCACATGCAATGTTGAAATTCTTCTTGACTGGAGTAACCCCAATAATCTCAACCCATGGCCAGCCATACCTATTCGTCTTGTAGGTCGAATCAATGATGATGACGTACGGCCATGCATGCAACATCTGAATGGACGTCGGGTGCGCAAAAAACAAATTAGTGAGCACATTATTAGAGTCCTTTTGCAAACAGATATGGTACCCACGTTGTTCAGCTCCATGAAGCGCAAACTGTATCGCATCCATTTCACCCATCTCATCCAATCTGTTCTTGTAATTTATGTTGTACATCTGTTTGATATCATGACTCACACCCCCTTCAGTATTGAGTGTCGTCTTCTGCTGATTTGGTCTCACCCCCGCCTTCCTCATTAATCTTAACCTCTCTTTTTCAGCCTCACTAAACTGTTTGTTGTGTCGGTGATGTTCTGGATACAACACCTTTTCATGGTTGTGAAACCCTCTATTAGCTCCGGTTTCACGACTTGTCACTCCCACTAGGACCCATGTGTTTGGACGATCCTTTTGCCATACTTCCTTAATACATATCTGAAACTGGCAACCAGTACCCTTCGAACTAATATTCCCACGCGTCTCCTTCGTAGGGTCTGGTTTATAAGACTTAAAGATCCTACTGCTTCTGTCGCAATACATACAGAGGGCAGTAACAGGATGTAGTCCAGCAGTATTCGGTTTCCATGCTCCTCTAACAATAAAGAACCCGTTCTCCTGAGCGATTGCTTTTGCAGCTAACTCAGCTAACTTCACACTTGCATAATGGATCCCATTCTCAAATTCTGCTGTGTAATCATGATCGGCCGGTAACCACTCTGACATTTTTCCTACAATTACAATATAACACATCAATATTCTTGTGAACCTAAACGCTAATTTCAACTCTTAACCGCTAAATTCAACTCCTAAAATCTAAATTCAACTCCTAAAATTGAATTTTTCCGACGATTTGCAACGAACAGGGTGGGCCGAAAATTTCCGGCGGCCGGAACCTGGCCGTGCCGAAGGAAAACGGTGGCCGGAGCCTGGCCGGGCCGAAAATATTTTTCGACTCGGCCAGGCTCCGGCCAGGTTCCGGCCGCCGGAAATTTTCGGCCCGGCCAGGTTTCGGCCGCCGGAAATTTTCGGCCCACCCTCTGTTCGTTGCAAATCGTCGGAAAAATTGTTCGAAACTAAAAAAAAATTGACGCACCTGCTTAGTGATGATTCATGGATGCGTGTCCGCAGTTTACGTCGAGGATGGGCTTTCCGGCGACTTTTCCGGCGAGCGTCGATTTTTTCTGATTCAATACGTTTTTTGAAACTTGAAAATGTTGTAGATTGTGAAATTTCATAACCAAAGATGTACATATATACTTTTTTTTTTTTTTTTAGTTGGCGGCAAATAGCAATTTGTTTGGCGGCAAATAGCAAGCCCCTTCCTTTAGGGGTGTGAAGAGAGAGGAAGTTAAGATGATTATGAAACTGTAGGGTGAGAGACAGGAGAGCAAAGTAAAAGGGAAAAGAAAATGATTAAACGAAAAAAGTGGGAGTTATGGAAGACTAGACTTCTAAACTGGAGAAGGATAAAGGAGGAAAAAAAATGAATTAGACATTGACGGAAAGTTATCAATTTCGCTACACTACTCACAGCTTTTTTGTGAGTAGGAGCTAACAAGACGGGATTGATGCCCACGTCACCCGAGCTAGCAATGGAGGGATGAGATTAATTGAGGTGGGTCGTATCGTTATGTGAAGGAAGGAGAGAGTTGAGCCGAAAACCAAGCCACAGCGGAAGGAAATAATGGTTTTGGGCGGGCCCCACGTGTTTGCATGGGCGGGATTTTGTGGTATTTTTGTCGAGAGAGAAATTGGAGAAAGGAAAGAGCATTTAATGCCACCACCTAATTTCTCTCTCAAACCTTCCTCTTCTCTCTTTTTCCGGGTAATTAGCATAAATGGTCACAAAACTTTGCACTTAGTACAAAACAGTCACAAACCTTTAATTTGTAACCATTTGATAACAAAACTTTTTACTTAGAACAAAACGGTCACAAATTAAACAGTGTGACCATTTCATACCAGTTCAAACTTTTGTTACCGTGTCGTTGCAAATTAGACTTTTGGTGACCGTTTTGTACAAATTAAGTTCAAAAGTTTGAACGCTCAATCACCGTTATAATTCGCTCTAGTTGTATGGTGGTTTTGTTAATGTATGTGAATGATATGATCGTCATAAAGGATGACAATGAGAGAATTCAATGGCTCACAAACAGGTTCCAGACTGCTTTTTAGTTGAAAAAACTTTGTCTACTTTCTTGGTATCGAAATTTGTTTTTGATAGATTGGTATCGAAATTGAAAGGTCAACTGAGGGCATTCCTATTTGGCAAAGCAAATATGTCGATGAACACATGAGCTGACATCTTATATGTCGTTCAAGTGGTTAGTGTCATATACTTAACGAACAAACTACCCGACCTCAAAACATGACAAACATTTAATTTGTAACGATTCGGTAACAAACCTTTTCATTTAAAACAAAACGGTCACAAATTAAATAGCGGTGACCATTTTATACAATTTCAAAGTTTTGTTACCGTATTGTTACAAATTAAAGGTTTGTGACCATTTTGTACTAAGTGCAAAGGTTTGTTACCATTTATGCTAATTACCCCTCTTTTTCCTCTGTCTCTCTTCCTCCAACCAAAAGCAAACCCTTCTCATCTTCGACCGCTACCGTCCAAGCTGATCGACGATGAGGATAAAATTCTTTGTCCATCGTCGTGCAGGAAGGGGTATTGGGAAGAAGGAGATCTGTCACCCAGTGATGGAAACATGGGAGAGATGGGAGAGAAAGACCATGTTGTGCTTCAACATGAACCTGCTACAGATCCATCACAATCTTTCGTAGATCCTCCAATACAGACTCTTCTAATGAGTTATTGGTTATTTTGAGTGGTTTGGATGGGACTAAGTTTGGGAGGACGAAGGTGAAGTGAATGAGGCCAATGTGTATTTTTGTGTTGTTGAGTATAGTAGTGAGCATTTAATGGTTTGTTTAACATTTGTTGGATGGTTTTTAGTACTTGTTCGACATGCTTGAATTTATGTTCGACAGCTACGGATACGAGTTAGTCTACTGTTGGTTGGACGCTTGTAATATTTGTTTGAGTCGAATATATGATGGATATTAGTTACGAAGTTTCAGATACTTGTTTATACCTTATGGATACGAGTTAGTCCACTATTGAGTAGATGTTGGGCGTTTATGAATATTGTTGGAGAACACTGAATACAAGTGGGATGTTTATGAATACTTGTTGAAGACCACTGAATACTAGAAGGATGGTTATGACTATTTGTTGGACCTAGAAAACAAGGAAGAATGGCAAAACATTTTCTTCGCACAAAGGAAGAGTGTTACAATTACTATGCACGCTACGCTCATGATATAGGGTTCGGCGTGAGAATAGATGCCAAACACCTGAAGAAAAAATCAGAATTCAAAAGTAGAGGTGGAAGAACGAAATTACTACCTATATTATGGTTGCAACATGGAAGGGCTTTCTAAAACTAGTCAAGTAAAGGTAGTGCATGTTGACAAACATCCCGAGCCCGAGGACAAGGTTGTTGAGAAAAGGCGGCCTAAATGAAATAGGCACAAAGTGAGAGTTGGATGCAAAACGCTTGTTCATTTTTTATGGGATGCCCACATGGAGGGATATGTGGTGGCGTATTTCAAAGTAGGACACAGTCATGATTTGCACTCCAATAAGCACATATTCCTGAAAGGAAGCAACATAGATACAACAATATACAAGGCCCAATAAGGCCAGGACTATGAAATTGAAATAAGAAAAATACGATGGTTGACAAGTATCTGAACCATCGCTCTAAGACTTGAATTACCACGATATGTTCAGTCCTATAATATCTACGGGGAGAAAAATGGAATGTAACAACACCTAAATCTCTTGCAGGATAGATTCACCCACCACGTTTGACGAATTACTCGCGTTGATCATTAGATGAATCACATGCGCATCACCACAAAACAAGACATTAGAAAAGAAGTGAACCTAACACCAAAGAATATTATATCAGAAAGTCGAGAGCTCAATAACAAAGGGGTCAAAGATAACTTGACTATTCACACGAGGACAATCTGGAACAAACATAGATTCTAGTATCTAAATCTGTCGGAGGAATCAATTCAGTCCCAACTGACGAGTATTAACATAAGTTATAACAGTGATCATCTTTTTTTCTTTTTAATGGAAGAATTATGATTCATATTACTTATACAAAAATTAAAATAAAATAACAAAGAATAAAGAATAAGGAAAAATAAGAATCATTAAAGCATATATTAAACTGTTTCTTCTTTATCTTCCAATTCATCCCAATCCCATAATAACGATTGGGAAAATGAAAATTGTGTTAAGGTATAATTAGGAATAAATTTAAAGACCTGATGTAATTAATTAAGGAGATAATGAAAGAATGAAACAAATACAATTAGGAAGTAAATGAGATTATTCAAAAAATTAATGAGATGGAAATAAAACATACGTAAATCTTATCAACCTACCTGGAACGTTACCCACCAAAAACAATCAATTGCATTAATTAAGGCGGGTTCTGCTGTGCCGTAGCCAGTGGCGTAGCCAGGATTTTGTCGAGGGTGGGTCCATTTAGAAAAAAATAAATACGATAAAAAAATTATTTATTTTTTAAATCATTCATAATATAATTTTGTATTTACAAAATTTGGTAAATTAAATATATGTCGAAACTATCAATATATTACTTTATATGTGTCAAACAATCATTTGTGATTTAGTTAGAAATTTGCTTTCTAATGTTGCTCTTTGTCAAGACCGTTTAGTATCAATAACTCGAGTTGTTGAGAAAGATTTAAAAATAGATCTTATACTATTTAGTATTTCACAAATCCAAATATCATGTGCTTAACAAATGGGGCACTTCAAGATTTGAACACATGATCTCTCGGCCAACCATTCTCAATAAAAAATACCCTAAATTTCATTCTCAATTAATTATTATACTAATTTACTCATTTTCGTCCTTAGTAGCCACCCGTTAGGCCGTAACACTCTCCCCACTCTGATTGAAATAAAATTTTATTTACAAATTAGCTATAATTTGCATGGATCATATGCACCATTGTCATTTGTACATAGCTCGTTATAAAAAATTGAATATCTCAATACACAACTTAGAAATCATACATCAAGTATTTTAAGATCAATCATTTTCATTTAAATACATATTATTTTCATACCCGATTAACTATTATACGTAATTTATTATTTTTCCTCCCGAGCCAAGGTGGGTCCGGGGACCCACCCTCTAACCCTCTCCCTCCGCCACTGGCCGTAGCAACACTGGTGCCTCCAGAATTGTAGTCGCATGATTCCTATTCTTTAATGACAACGGTTGATAGTGACCAACACTTAACCTTAGTAGGTTGAACCTGGTTGAACCTTTTATGTATTATTTATTAAAATTATATTATAATATACAAACAGAACGAAAAAGGTGAAAAGCTTGTTAATAATTTATATTTATTTCTATTTTGTTTCTTTTCGTTATCGAAATATCCTGCCCTGCTGATCTATTTTCTCAAGAAAACGAACAGTATCTCTTAATCGCCGGTGAGAAGGATGTTGGGGAAATTGTTCACGTATACTATTTTCTTGCAACACATGCAAAAACACATGCAAGCGTCCTAGCCGATATAATTCACTATCTCTCCTTAAAGAATCTTATTCCCCTCAAGTACCCAAGGTTGTGGAATGATTCCTCCCAGGATAGAAAGGACGTACCTTTTCCGGCGTAGCGGTACCTCAAACCCCGGAAACACCATCAAACGCAGCGAAACGGCGAGAACCACACTTGACTCTATTTTCTCTTTGAAAAGGAATGCAGAAAAACTAGTTTTGGTTTTTTGGCAGAGTTTCAGTATCGGGAAAAATCCATGTAAAACTCGTAGTTAAAACAAGAGGGGTTATGGTGCTATTTATAGAAAATGAAGGGATGCATTGAAGGGAGGCAACTCTTCATATGGGTGGTTACACCCCAACCATTGCATTGGTCCGTTTATAATATTTCAACCATTGCATTGGTTCGGCCTCATGGAAGTTGGACCGGTTTGGTTATTCCAACCGCCACATCGGTTCGGTTCGATTTGGTTCAACTCGGTTTGGTTCATTTGGTTACACAAACCAATTTAACCAACTAACCACATATTACATCAAATCGATCGAATTCGAGGCCATGCCTTCTCACATCTTACCAACATGGTACTTCAAGAGACTCTCTTGAAACTTTCCCCTTTTATTTCCATTCACACCACTAAAAATCCCAACAATCCCCCACATGAATGGAGAATGTTGTACTTTAAAAACTATGCAAAAAATCGTGTGATTCTCGACTAAGAATTAGTTGCTTCGGAATAGGTAGGTTTCCCTTTGAACCTTCCTTAGTGAACATATATCGAGTATACTCACCAATCGGTAGATGTGATATCTTTGAACCGTCGGTTTTGCTTGTATACTAAGACAACATATGTCACACACCTAACTCTTATCCGTTCACTGGTTCTCATTGTTGTGTTCGTTTCAGCCATGAACACCGCCTGGTCTCATGAGTGCTTAGAGAACTGGCCTTCTTTTATTCTCCTTGAAGCGGCTCCACTTCACACTCACATAGGTGATTTCTAAACGTGTATTCCGAAAATACACTATTTGATCACATCCTGTGTCAAAATTAGAAGCCATTAAAAACCTTCCATCTTTAGGTTTACCCTTATAGTTGGACATTGTCTCATCATGAGAATGGACTTTGAATAATTTGACAATGTCGGACCATCAATCACAACTTTGTTTCTCCTTGAACCTAGAGGTTGGGTCTGCCAATCCTGCTTAGGTAGAGTTACCGCCATGAAGATTTGTCCTAGGCCACGAGTCCATTCCCTTCGATGCTATCGTTAATTTCTAGGTAGGCCTAACATTTGTTATCACTTGATCTAAGATGATCAATCCAAATAACTTTGCTAGAAATTAATCAATCCATATTGTTACATTTCCATTATCTTTGACGAGATTTATCACATAACACTCCTAGCCCTTGCAATAACACCTTTGTGCATAAGTGCGTTTTATTAACGCCAGTCTTTGCGGGCCAAACTACTCAACTTCACCGGTCTTAGAGTTTAACTTGGACTTTTTCCAAGATACTGCTCCTCGTTAACCATAAATGCCTATCCATTAATGGACTATGGCTTTTGGTTCATCCGGTGAGTTCCCTTTGGGTACAATACACTAAAGACTCGTCTCTTTTCAATTCACTACCCATCTTGTGAGCTTGACTTGATTTTATTGCCTTGCAATAATCATAACACATGTCAACGGTATTGAAGTCTCTCCACTTCATTAACCTTAAAGTACTTGAGCTTCACAAGTATCTCTTTAAATGTAGTGACATTTATGACTTAGCTTAGGATTTACGCAAATCTTCTAAGTATCACTTTCACTTTAGAAACACTCAAGCGACATTCCACATTACTTTCCCCCAATTTATCCCCCACATTTCAACTATTTCGCCATAGTTGTTGAAACCAACGTTTCTAGTTTGGGGAATGTTGTTCATATACATTCATGTATATGGTCAAAATCATCTCTCTTTGGGAAGAGTGGACCAACATCAATAAATATTCTAGCCTCTGACATAACGTCAATATATGCTAGAGTTTACTCATAAGTTATACCCTTGGACTGGGTTAACTCTACAAGGTTTAAGGACACCTTCATACTTTCAAGTATGACTTCGCTTACCTTTCCTCTTTTGTCTTATGGATAGGTTTGCGTCCCATTGTAGGGTCTTGAGATAGTAGCCGAAACAATGGCTAGCTCTTCTCCCCCACAATTCTACCCTTTGCCAAACATCATGGAATAATCCCATTTATTTTCCATGGTTTTACTTATTGAACTTGCCAACCACTATATGTAACTAATTGTTTACCAATGGTATGATCTCACTCAATTAGCATACCACAAACAATTCAGATTTTATTAGAAAAATCATCCAATTACTTACCAATGGTATTGATCTAGGCAACTTGAGACGTCATAAGTAATTCAGATGCATTCCAGTAATGGAAATCTCATCTAATTACTTTCCAATGACATTTCATATAGGTAACATGTTATACCACAAGTAATTCAAACGAATTTCTAATTCAATTGTCTAATTACTTTCCAATGGTATAAACTTCATAAATATACCACAAGTAATCCAGTCTTTACGTTCAATCAGATCATCTCAATTGAGCTCTCATTCCAATTGTTTTCCAATGATATACATCTGTATATACCATAAACAATTCTGGCAATTAGCTCCACGTTGATAATCATAGTCAAATTGTTTTCCAATGGTATAGTGTACTTATACCACTCAACATTCTGACCTAATGCTTATCCTGATGACAACCATCATTTGGCAAGCTTATTAAATCCCTATAAGGATCAATTACTTCATTTTCCTTGCTCTCGTGGCATAGGAAACATCAAGTCCTAAACCACATACATGATAAATAAATTATCATGTCTTCACAACTATCACAGGAACTAGAATTCCTTATCGCTTGTAGCTGTCTCGTAATGCAAACCTACTCTTTCAAACTATGTCCAACATACTATGAACATTACGTTTGCAACCATTCCGGCTTAGATAGACTTGATTCACAAGTCCCTACTAGCCTTGCACCATAGGTTTTACACACCTATGATTGTTCATATTCTCCCACTAGATAGTTTACTACTATCCAAACCACCGTTACTTAGAGTCCATGAAGGATTATAATAAGTACTTCCATCATCTCATGCATCACCTTGAATGAAGTCCAAATTAAATTGGCACATTTATCATTCATCCATGCCACAAAAACGAAATGGACCAATGCAATAAAAGCATTAAAACTTTGTGGTTAATTTTGGAACCAAACAAACTCGTAAGGTTTTATCCAACTAATTTTCCATTTGGGAGATAAGAACATTTGTCCTTTATTCATCATGTAAACACATGACTTACATAGGTACACACATATTAATACCATATGTATATATACACACATACATATGTCTACTCCTCAAAGGAGATTACAGTACATATACAAGAATCCTAAGGATTCTTGGGGTCGAAGTCAGGATCAGAGAGGCATTCATCGGTCGCTATGTCGGAGTACTCCTCCTCGTTCTCCGATTCCTCAAATTCCTCTTTTCCCCCCATACTCTCCATCGAGTCCACATGGGTGCCCAAATCGTCCACATTAGGACCCATTGAGTATCAATCATAGATGGGTATATCATCTAGAGTCCAATAATTGGTTGGATGCTCTCCACCAATGTCATTATATAGCACATCCCCACTATCGTCATAAAAGTCGAACCATTCTTCATTCTCAAACTCCATTTCGGGAGTAGAAAGATCAATGATCTCCGGATCTGATTCGAAATTGATGACCTCTATGACGTCATCGTCATCTTCATCAACATTGACGGGGTGCTCCGGCTTGGAATGCTTCCAGCCATCTTGTCCAATTCACTTCAAGAGCACAAAATGAATTACAGAATCATCTCCATCACGTGAGAATATACTCATATATATGATGTCCTTTTTATTGTATGGAAAGCATATGTTGCCGAGTATAAATATACATAACAGTGGCATGCAATGCAATGAAATATATATCATTCATACTTATCCTTGAGTCAGAAAGGAAAAGGGAAGAATGGTACCAGTTTCTAGTGATTGTCGCCTGTCGGAAGTCTGTTTTTTTCCCTCTTTGGAAATCAACCAAAATAGAAGAAACTACCCAGTAAAGCAAGCAGTCTTGCTTATGGAGAATCGAAGGAAAAGCAGAAGATTTTAAACTCCTCCGATCATGATTCACTACTTAATTATAGTACACGTTTTTATTTTATTTATTTTATTCCGAAACGAGGCAACGCTTCAGTGGTCACACGACCATGGTTCAAAACTTCAAATTCATGTCCAATTGCCGCTGTTCACATCCACTAATAACAAACATACGATGCTTTGCAATGCAAAAGGTTACAGAACTACTTGAATAAACATTAGTAATCAAATTTATGAACCAAAGATAAAAAACATGCAACATCGCGTGCATGATGACTTTGTTGAATTATATTAACCAACTACAAAGCATGGCATGAAATTCCAAACTTCCAGAGACAAGTCTAATTAAGCATGCAACTTGAACACAGAACCATCATGCAACATTGAGTATACAAGAACCGAAAGATATATATATCTCTTTGTTTTATGCAAGTTATTTCAATAACAAGTCTGTAAACAATTTCGTTGCATGGTAAATAGAAAACCAACTAGTGCCGTGAACAATTCCAAATATAAGATTCTTTAAGATTGTTGGGGAAATTGTTCACGTATACTATTTTCTTGCAACACAAGCAAACACATAAGAATAAGAAAAACATGCAAAGACACATGCAAGCGTCCTAGCCGATAGAATTCACTATCTCTCCTTAAAGAATCTTATTCCCCTCAAGTACCCAAGGTTGTGGAATGATTCCTCCCAGGATAGAAAGGACGTACCTTTTCCGGCGTAGCGGTACCTCAAACCCCGGAAACACCATCGAACGCAGCGAAACGGCGAGAACCACACTTGACTCTATTTTCTCTTTGAAAAGGAATGCAGAAAAACTAGTTTTGGTTTTTTGGCAGAGTTTCAGTATCGGGAAAAATCCATGTAAAACTCGTAGTTAAAACAAGAGGGGTTATGGTGCTATTTATAGAAAATGAAGGGATGCATTGAAGGGAGGCAACTCTTCATATGGGTGGTTACACCCCAACCATTGCATTGGTTCGTTTATAATATTTCAACCATTGCATTGGTTCGGCCTCATGGAAGTTGGACCGGTTTGGTTATTCCAACCGCCACATCGGTTCGGTTCGATTTGGTTCAACTCGGTTTGGTTCATTTGGTTACACAAACCAATTTAACCAACTAACCACATATTACATCAAATCGATCGAATTCGAGGCCATGCCTTCTCACATCTTACCAACATGGTACTTCAAGAGACTCTTGAAACTTTCCCCTTTTATTTCCATTCACACCACTAAAAATCCCAACAAAGGAGAGGTGAACAGAAAAGGAATTCGAAGTTTGGGCATAAGGTTCAACTTCTTCTCCTCAATCTGATAACAGCATCCCTACAAGCTATCACGACAAAGTTGTCAGCACAACACTGCAGAATTCGCCTGCTCGGGAAAATGAACAAAACTGTCCGTAACTCTGTATCTCCTTTTTTTTTTATAAGGGTGATATAGGTTTTATTTTCGTACTCATTAGGTACTACTTAAGGGATTCGAAGCTGGGACCTCCAAGTTCTAGGTTAGTGGTATTACCACTAGGCCAAACCCTTGTTCATCTGTAACTCTGTATCTCTTGATCACTGGTGGGAAGGGGAGGTGAACTGAAAAAAATTCCCTTGTTCAGGCATAAGGTTCATCTTCTTCGCCTTAATCTGATCACACTATTCCTGCAATCTATCATGGCTAAGTTGTATTCTACCGTTCTCCAAGAATCAGTCGAAAAGAATCATACTCCTGACACCTTTTTCAGCAGAATCCTTCTGTATAGCTACGCGGCAACATCATTGTCACTGCTGGACTTATTGGTAGCTAAAATTGAAATCAAGTTCAACTTTGTTGTAATCCTATTGCTTCTTCAGGATTGCCTTCGATTGTTTCCATGCTCTTAAAGTAATTGTAATTTGCGAAATCAGATGATTGATGCTATTGCTGTTTGAACTTGGCTTGCTCTGCAAAAATGTATGCGAAGGATTGAGTTTCAAATGTTACATGAATGTGAAATAGAAAAAAATCAACGGTCATTTAAATATGAAATCATATACCGGCTATAAATAAATTTGGTTTGGCTTGGAATGACATGAGTTAAGCTATGTGCTTGGAGGTAGCAATTTCTCTACTAACAATACCAAACACCCATCACTTACAGTTGGAATGACATGATATATATTCCTTTAGAAGGCATGTGTAGAATTTATGATTTCTTCTAATAGCTTCATATTGTGTTAGGCAATCTGCAACATGGCGTCCTTCTAGGTGTGAGGTTCCGCAGTTTTGACCACTGGCCAAGAAGATGGTGAAATTGGCAAAGCTGGAGAAGTCCAACGTTTACATCGGATGAATTGGTTGATTTCCCCGTGCTTTATGGGTATGTTGTTCCTGTAGAAATTGACTTGGAGGAGTATATGTGAGGGGAAAAAGCAGTGTTATTAAAACCGAGCCGAGCCGCTCGGCCCGACCGGTAAAACTGCCACCCGATAACAAAATCGGCTCGGAATAGTCTAAAAGCCGCTCCGGTTTTATGAAGCGGATGGCGAGCGGCCGAGGCGGTTAACCATTCGAACCGATCGAGCCGCTCGTCCGGTTTTTGCCATTCAGCCACTAAATTTAATTAAAAAAATTGTAGAAAATTGAAAATTGAAATAAACCAAAAACGTCGGGCTCTCAAATTGAATCCTTATTTCCATTTCACAATTTCGAAGGAAATAGATGAGCTCTGATTAAGAAATTTCCACTATTTATACTGATAACGTTTATTAGGTACCGGTTCTCTAACGGTTTTTAAACGGTCTAATACCGGTTGGACCACTAAAGTGCGAGCCGTTTGCATTACCGGATCATGCTCCGGTTTGGTTCTGACAACATTGGGAAAAAGACAACCATTCAGCTTTCCCAATGAAACATTGTTCGCTTCTAGCTCTACATATAGTGTATTCCGACTTGGACCATGACGTTGGTATCATTGATTGAATTTGATGAAATTATAATGGTGGAGCTACTAGTACTTTTATAGTTCTATATATGTCCAGAAGGTGTAGGCTTTCCTCGTCTCAAAATAGAGCAAAAACAGTGGCTGCAATGTGCTTTGACATAACAAAACGAACACTAACAGTCTGAAACTACTAACACTTTTCATATTCTCAACAGAATATCTCCCATCTGATTACATGTTCCATCTCCCATCTGATTAGATATTCCATAAATATTCTACAAATGGATTGAATTGGAATTCCACTTCACACCAATACATATAATAAGAACCAAAATCCTGGAAGTCAAAATTGTACCACTGTTGTCAACCTGATATATCTCATACATTTAAGTTGCAAGAGGTCACGGATTTGAGTCTGGTTTCCTTCCTAACTGCGTCACCCACTCCTTCGTATGAATAGCTCCGAAGAAAGACACGATAGAAGACATAAAAGACTTGAGGCCTATCAACCTCATCGGTAGCATCAATAAGCTTATCAGCAAGGATGGAGAGGGACAGTTGGTGGCGGAAGCTAATTAATCTTAAATATCACAATCCATCCTCTGCCTAGCAATCTAGTCGACCTAGAGGAGGTTACTCCCAGTCGGTTTGGCAATTTTGGAAATTTGTTAGCGTGGATATGGGGAATGGTACTAAGATTTCCTTTTGGCACGATTGTTGGATCCCGGGAAAGGTCCTGTCTTCTGTGTTTCCTCGTGTCATCGCGGCTGCCTCCGACCCTAACGCAAAGCTCTCCGACGTGGCATCTATTAATGGTAATTCGGTGAGTTGGGTTCTTAATTTGAAATTTCCTTTGAGAGGGGGAGCGGAGAGGGAGAGATGTGAGCTTATAACTTTGCTCGAGTCCTTAGAAGGGTCCGTTAAGGCATTTTGTCCTTGCAGACTTGTGTGGAATCCTAACCCAAATGCCAAGTTCTCTGTGAGTGCAATGTACAAGAGTTTAGTGAAAGAAGAGTTACATGGAGTTCAAGCTTCCCAGCTAAGAAAATCTGGAAATCGACAATACCGAGCAAAGTGCGTTTCTTCGTCTAGCTAGTATATCTAAACAAGATCCTTACGTTGGATAACTTGAAGAAAAGAGGGTGGACGTTGGTGAAAAGGTGCTGCCTTTGCTGCTGCAATGAAGAATCAACCTTCCATATGTTCGTCGATTGTGATTTCGTTAAAGAAGTGTGGAGAAACATTAACCGATACAGCCCTGGTCTGTCCCTTCAAGGCGCGGACATTGCGATGATTATTAGACAAAATTCACACTCCAAACCAACAAGCATTGGTGAATGGTTCAAAGATTGCATCGTGCACGCAGTGTTGTGGTTTGTGTGGCTAGAAAGGAATCGAAGAGTGTTGGAAGAGAAGGCCTTAATAGTCGATGTTGTGGCCAGGAGAGCTGTTTTGAATTCTATGGAGTGGCTAGTAGCTCAAGGCAAGGTCGAGAAAGCAGATGGACAGAGCTGGCTCAGGAACGATGCGGATGGGAGGGGATAGTTCACATCGATTGGATCGAATTTCTCCAGATTATAATTTGCTTCGGCTATTGTTTCAGAGGTGCCTTTCTGGTTATTCTTTGTTCGTTTCTTTGAAGCCGTGCTGTTCTGGTCTTTACAGTGGGCTGTGGGGTTGTTGCCCTGTTTTGGGCCTCTGTTTTTCTTCTTCTTGGCGAGTCGGAGCAGTGTAGGGTCTTGCTCTGAGCTCGTTTTATGCTATCTGTTCTTTGGTTTTTTGCTTGGTTCGACTTCTTTTCCTTGAGATCAAGCCTTGTGATCTCGTGCTCGCTTTTGTACAGTTATTTTCGTTATTAATATTAATCGCCATTATAAAAAAAAAGCAGCAACATATGCTTTATGCATGAACTCTACTATAACATAAGAACTTATGCATTGGCTTCATGACTTCAAGATTACAATTCATCTGTATCGTTATCCCTTCCCCAACCAAAGATTCAATGGAATGGTAGTGATAATGTGTACTTCATGGCCTTCTTCTTCAGTGATTTTGGTCATACAACACACTGAACAGAGAGTGCAGTGTAGTCATGATTTAGATGATGATTCACTATCCTCTCCTATTGAAAACAGAAAATAGTTAGAAACGCGGACAAAAATCACTTGCAGAAAAGACTCCCAAGAGACAGCAGGATGAACTATTCGACTTCGCAATAACTATCTACAATCCCAATCAAAGGTTGTCGATATGTATTCTTAGTAAAAAATTTATTTCCTAGTAAAAGTTGTAGTTCTTAAGAAGTTATGCACAATTAAAAAAAAAACTTTACGACGTTCGGATTGAGGAGCTAAAAGTTATGGCCTTCCAAAGTTTGGAAAAATCAAAAAATTGCTCGTTCGGGGTAGCAAACGACTTTTTTTTTGGATGAAGGCTTCTTGCAGATTGAAAGATCTTGAAAAGTTATGTGGAATAAAAGAAACATTCGCTACAATCGGATAACCGAGCGCAAAGTTACGTTTGTTTGAAGTTTGAGTGTTACTTCAGGCACTCACCGCGGCCGTCAATCGCGATGATGCATTGACCGCAGTCGTCAACCGTGGTGATGCATTCACCGCTTTTGTCTACCGTGGTGAATGCATTCACTGCGGTTGACAATAGCGATGATGCCCAAACATGTGTATTTTGGGAATTTTTTTTATAACTTGTGTATTTTGGGAATTTTTTTTTTAAAAAAACATGTGTATTTTGGGATTTCATCCCTTTTCTGATGAGACTAATTATGGAATTCAATGCATTCAGAGTGTCCTAGAGCAGTTTAGATCCATGTCTGGTCTTGTTTCAAACCCTGCAAAGTGTGAGCTTTATTGTTGTAGTCTTCCACAAGATTGGCAGGGAAGTATGGTAGCTAGAGCCGGTTATCAACTTGGTTCTCTCCCTGTTAGGTACTTAGGTATTCCCTTAATTCCTGGCAACCTGTCTATTAAAGCTTGTCAACCTCTCATTGAAAAGATTGTCAAAAGGATCCAAAATTGGGGGGTCAAATATCTGAGTTATGCAGAAAGGCTCCAGCTGGTACTTTTTGTCCTCTACAACATGGTTTAGCTTTGGATGGCAGTGTTCATTTTACCAAAAAGAGTGATTACTGACATTGTGAAAATGTGTAGTAATTTTCTTTGGGGAGTGGGCAAGGAGGGTAGGAAAAAAGCAGTGGCTGCCTGGAATAAGTTAACTTTCCTTAAAAGAGGAGGGTTGGGACTAAGAGACTTGAAGAGTTGGAATATTTCATTGAGTATAGACTTCCTGGTGAAGATTTTTGGACTCCCAATTGTAAAACCGGTTCATGATTATTGCAGAAAGTGCTCAAAACTAGAAGTTTGGTTTAGTACAAACTGATAGTGCATGAAGGTCAGGGGTGTTGGAATGGGAAGATATTTAAAAAGTTCTCTACTAAATTGATTTGGGAGGAATTAAGGCCACGAGCTACTATTGTTCCTTAGTTTAAACTGATATGGAAAACTCCTTTCTTCCCAAGTAATCAGTTCCTGAGTTGGCTAATCATCAAAGAGTTCACATCTACTTGTGACAAAATGGTAGATGGGGGTTTCGAAGGGCTTACAGCTTGTGTTTATTTCCACTGCAGAATTGAAACTCATAATCACTTTGTTGATAAGACTTGAATCGGACTATCAGCCGCTACGACTGGAATAGTCGGGCTCAATGTTATTTGGGTTCGAGTTCTGGGCCTGGTCTGTAACTGTTTCCTTTACCAGATTGTATTAGGGTTAGACCTAGGAGAAGTATTATAAATACTTCTCATCTCCTCTGTAATATGTAATCTCCTCGGTATAGTGAAACTAGCTTTCTCTCGCCCGTGGACTAGATAACACACATCGTGTTACTGAACCACGTAAATTGTATGTCGTGTTTTCGATTCTCGCTTTCGTATTCTTGCTTTCTCGATTACGGCGATTTCCCAATCCGTAGCAGCATGTTTATAACACACTTGTTCGTAGAATGTGATAGGTATAAATCTATTTTCAAAGCCCTATTCTCTAAGTTTTGCAGGAGTGTCACCTCGGATTTTTGGTCTGTTGAACTTAAATGGGCTAGGGACTCTTTTATGACTGCTACATCTCATTCTAGAGCTGGGAGGGTTATCAAGCAATCCATGATCAGTAACATTTGGAGATTCAGATGCTCAACAAGGTTTTGTGGAAATTTGATAAGCCTGAATGATGCTTGCAAGCAGATAACAGATGAAGTAGCTATTGTATGTGTTGATGATGAAGTTGCAGAGTTTTTTTTGAGTTTAATTGTCTCTCTAACTCTTGTTCTTGGCTTATTACACATAGGTTGATAATTAGCTTACAATGTATTGCATCGTATTGATTTCTTCGCTTAGTGGCAAGGGGTGTTGCCACAAAGTACTTTGGGTTTTTATGATAATTGAATACCATCCGTTCATAAAAAAAATGAATTCAATGAATCTATATTCCAATTCCTTTTCTCAAAACGAGCTTGTAGTTTTTAACTTCCTTATGCAAAAGGGAAATTGAAATATACTTTATGGATGTTTAAGATGAAAAAAGTTTGGTGGAAGTGGCCACTTATAGGGGTCGACAATGATTTGGTTCATATCTGACTGAATCGTACCATATAGAATCAGATCGAATATATGCTGATTTTGTTTTGGTCCTACGAATTATTCGAAGTGTGAATAAAAAATTGACCGAAATTAAATTTTGTCAAATCGAATCGAAATATTTTTTGTTTTGAGTCTAGTCTCATCTTTCCTTCGCTTTTTGTCCAATCCCAAGTCAATTCATTTTGGTTCAAGACCGAATTGATCCAGCCCTATCCACTGATTGCTAGGTGGTGGTTTTTGTCAAGTTACTAGTTAACATGGCCTTGGTGCCGAGTTCGATTGTTTGATACCATCTCTCTCTATATTACCATTTCTCTCTATATTGCCAGTTAACTGCCGGGAACTCAGAAACAGAAGAAAACATATATACTTAAAAAAAGTAATCCAAAATACCTTCTTTTTTAACTTCACAACATATTTTGTTAAATCAGACCATAAATCTTACTACCGCATCCAGACAGATGATTACGGGTTGGTTGGGGTGTTGACTGGAAATCAAAATCAGATAGATGGAGTTTAAGAACCTTGGGGACAGGGGCGGAGCTACAGCATACCTCGGGGGGTCTCGCCCCCCCCCCCCCCCCCCCCTCTCGAGAGAATCTCGAAAGTCATGTATATATGGGTCGGGATAGTACGTACAAACTACATGTTTTATATTAAATAGAGAGCATGCAAATTATTGACATTAACTTTCTTGTTTCCCTGTGGTAGATAAAGCATTTTGCCACCCAAAGGTTTTGGGTTCGATGCCAAAGGGAAGCAATTTACCGCTTTCCCATTATGTAATTGTTTTATTCCCCTTAATTACATTATTAATAATTGCAGCTTTTATGGTAGTATACATAAATTACAACTTCTCCCTTAATTACATTATTAATAATTGCAGCTTTTATGGTAGTATACATAAATTACAACTTCTCCCTTTTTTGTAGTAAGCGGATGTTAGATACTTTAATTATTAACTTTGTAATTTTTATTTCTCTTTTTAATTTGTAGTTTACATCAATTAATTACCGCTTTTCACTTGTGATAATCTCATGCAATACAAACTTCACTATAGAACGTGCGATGAACAACATGCCATGCATGTCATGAAAGAGTTTGAGAAAGAATGTATGTGGAGAATATCTTGCGTAATTCTCATTGAGTGTAAATAAAAACTAATATACAGGGGTTTACAACAGAAGGATGCCCATGTTCCTTAAGGATAGGAACTGAATAGGTGTGGGATACATACGTGGGAAATAAAAGAAAAATAAAAAATACATTTTATTTTACATTGTATCTCTCATACGCCCCCGCAAGATGGAGGAGTTGTCAACGACTCCAATCTTGGATCGGAGTAGAAGAAACTGGGTAGCAGGAAGAGGTTTGGTAAGAGCATCAGCGAGCTGGTGGGCGGTAGGGATGTGGGTGACGCGGAGACGACCATCCTGAACAAGTTGACGAACAAAGTGGTAGTCCAAGGCCAAGTGCTTCATACGGGAATGAAAGACTGGATTAGAATTGAAGTACGTAGCGCCGAGATAGTCAGAATAAAGTGTCGAAGGAGAAAGCAAGTGAGAGTGCCGGAGACATATCGGAGGAGACGCTTGACACACCGCCAATGAGATGCCGTGGGAGCATGCATAAATTGAGATAGTATGTTGACGGAGTAAGCAATGTCAGGCCGTGTGTAGACAAGGTATTGAAGAGCACCAATGACCTGACGAAAATGAGTGGCATCGGTCGGCGAGGAACCATCATCGAGAGTGAGATGAGTGGTAGGGTCATGGGAGTATCAACACAATTGGCCGCAGTCATCTGAAATCCATGGAGAATATCCACCATATACTTGTGTTGAGAGATAATGTAACCTGTGGAAGTCAGAATGACCTCAATGCCAAGGAAATAGTTGACGTCGCCGAGAGCCTTGAGAGAAAATCGACTGGAGAGAGCCTGTTGAAACGTAAAGAGCATGGCAGGATCATTGCCAGTGAGAAGAAGGTCGTCAACATAGACCAGAAAATAGAGAACAATCCGGCCATGAGAGTGCACGAAGAGAGAATCATCTGAATGAGTCTTGCGGAAGCCAAATTCCTGGAAGAAATCACATAATGTAGAGTACCAAGCTCGGGGGGCTTGACGTAGCCCATAAATGGCCTTTTTAAGGCGACAAACATGGTCCGGTCGAGACGGATTAACAAACCCATGAGGTTGAACCTCATCCAACGGACCTTGGAGAAAGGCATTATTAACATCAAATTGAGCAATAGGCCAACCATGAGAGAGAGCTAAAGTGAAGACAGTGCAGACAGTGACCGGTTTGACCACTGGACTGAATGTGTCAGTGAAATCAACCTCAGGATGCTGATGAAAGCCCTTGGCCACAAGACGTGTTTTGAAGCGCTCGATGGAGCCATCAGAATGATGTCTGACACGAAAAACCCACCGATTGCCAAGGACATTATAGTGAGGAAGAAGAGGGACCAAATCCCAAGTATCATTGGCAATAAGAGAGGATTGTTCTGCAGAGAGGGCATAATTCCACTCTAGATATTGCTGAGCTTCATGGATTGAAATGGGCTCAAGAGCAGGTGGCCCAGGAGAAAGAGTGACATCAAATAAATGTTTGGGCAGGAAAATGCCACTCTAGGCCCTTGTGCGCATTGAGTGAGACGGCACCAAGGGAGGAGGCTGAGCTGGGGCGGAAGGCGGGCCGATGGAGACGGCCCAGAAGTAGAGGGCCCATTTGTGGAGGAGTCTTGCCGGGGAGCGGATGCTGCGGGGGGTGAGTGGGCCGGGTGATGTGGTGAAGGCAAGGTGTCCGTGCGGCAGGAAATAGTGGTGATGTTGGGAGACATATCCAGCAGCCATGACTCGGACGAGGATAAACCTGCAGATGGGGTGACACTATAGCCAGGAAAGTGAGTCTCTACAAATATAACATGACGGGAGAGAAAAAGATGGTGAGTGACTGGATCAAAGCATCGATAAGCGCTACGTTGAGGACAATATCCAATGAACAAGCAAGAACGGGAACGAGGATGAAGCTTGTTTGAAGAGTAGGGTCATAGTCAAGAATAACAAAGGCAGCGAAAAATACAGAGTTTATGGTAGTTGGGAGCCAAATTGAAGAGAAGGGTGTAGGGAATTTTACCACGTAACGCAGAGGATGGGAGGCGGTTGATAAGATATATGGCCGTGGAAAAGGCAAAAGACCAAAAAGAAGTGGGAAGTTTAGCATGATGTAGAAGAGTGATACCAGTTTCAACCAAGTGACGATGTTTGCGTTCAGCAAGGCCATTATGCTCCGGAGTATGGGGCGGAGTGAGAAGATGGGTTATACCATTGGCGAGTAAATCTAAACGTAATTTCTGGAATTCACCACCATCATCCGTGTAAAGTCGACGAATAGTAGTGGAAAAATAGTTCTCGACCATTTTTCGAAAAGAAAGAAAAACGTTAAGAACATCAGATTTATTGCGCAAAGGGTAATACCAAGTATAACGAGTGAAATGATCAATAATAAGAAGATAATAATGACAGCCATCAATAGAAGTAACCGGAGCAGGGCCCCAAACGTTTGTATACAAAAGATCAAATGGACGTTCACTAACCAATGAAGAAACAGAAAATGGGAGTTTATGGCTTTTATTTAAGAGACAAGCATCACAAGGAGAACTAGTTATGGGTGATGAAACTGGAAGAGAATATGACCGGACAAGACTGGTAAGAGAAAGATGATGAGGATGACCAAGACGAGAGTGCCAAGAAGTTGCGGACGTCCGAGTCGTGACTAGAGCCAGAATAAGAGCCGCCAGCCTGGCCTGCTTGAGTGGTGTGAGCTTAGGCCTGGCGGGCCTGGTTGAAAGCCTGACGGGCTTGGCGAAAGAGACGGAAACACTGCTTGACAGTGTGACGATGGCGGTCGCAAAATTGACACACAACAGGTGTCCTCCGCTGACGATTGGGCTCTATGGCCGAAGGAGTAAAGGGCCCAGCTGAATTGGCGGGCCTATGAAATGGAGTTGTGCTCTCAGGCCTAGGAGAGTAACCCTATAGTTGCTGTGAACGAGAAGGAGCATTGCTGCTGCCGCCGCCTCGAGGAATAGAGCCACCAGAGTGACTTCCGCCATGATACCCGCCGCCAGAGGAATTTCCGCCAAGATTCCCACTGCGACGATTATGCCCCGAAAAGAAGGTAGTTGGAACTATGTTAATACGGTTCTATTCCTGCAGATCCGCTTCATATTCAATAAGAGAATCCAATAATTCATCGATCGTGGTTGTGGTTCCTCGAGCACGAACCGCGGCGGAGAAATGGTTGTAATTTGGACCAAGGCCGCGAAGGCAGTGAACCACAAGGTCCAGATCCGAGACAGGAGCTCCAACAAGAGCCAATTCAGCCGTGATGAGCTTCAAATCATTCACAAAAGTTATAACATCACCACTGCCCTTAGTTATGCGAGTTAACTTTCCTTTGAGATTGATGATTCTAGACTGTGATCGGCCAGCATATAATTTTTCAAGAGTTTGCCAGGCTTCACGAGATGTACTTGCAACTAAGACAAAGGAATATAAAGATTCAGAGATAGAGCAGCGTAAAGCATGAACAATCAGCTTATCTTGCCGAACCCAACGACGATGCTCTGGATTCGGACGACTTGTGTTGTCTTCTGTGATTGTAGATGCTGGAGCGATAGTGGAGCCATCAATAAAGCCGATCAGCCCCAATCCCATGAGCAGCGTTTCAAGTTGGGATCGCCAGGAATTGAAGTTGTTTGGTATTGAGTATTTTTAGCGTTTAAGGACTAAAACTTTGTCAATATGTAATTATTTCAACAAAAGAGTTGTAGTTTGGTGGTGTAGGTGTTGTACTAAATTTAGTTAACTATTTGTTATCATGGTTCGAACCACCACCCACAACAAGCTGTTGTTTTTAATCTCTACTAAATAAAAGGATTTAATATGGGATGATGGTGTTTCGAACCTAGGACCTCTTGCACACAGAGAAATAACTAAACCAGTTATGTCAATACCATTTATGACAATTATTTGAGAAATGATGCTATTTTTGAAATTTTACGTTGAAAACCACGCACCCATCCTGTGATTTTCGAGAAAAGGTGCTATTTTTGAAAGAAAAAAAAATAAACAGTGCTATTTCTGAAAAAGTCCCACAAAATGACATCAAAACATTGATAACGACAATCAAAATCATTAAGCAAACAATAGAATTGTTCAAATCCATAATTCCACCAAATCCATCATATATCCATGGTTTTTCAAAACTCAGGTTTTACCAAAACCCTCATTTTCAAATCCATGAAGTAAACGACCCGTAATAACTAAGATGTATTGCATTGAAAGTACAAGCAAATCATTGATAATGATCATAACTAAATGGTTAATAAGCATAGTACAAATTATTAACAACTATCATATCAAATGTTGATAACGACTTGAAATGAAAAGATATGAATAACTTTGTGGTTCAGGATTCATGGTTTAGCCTTGCAACTAGGGGTGTCAGTTCGGGTCGGGTTCGGTTACCTGAACCGAAACCCGAAAAAACCCGAAACCGAAAATCACTAAAACCGAATTCGAACCCAATAAGGACTTGCGGGTTCTGGTTACCCGAAACCCGAAAATTCCTTATCGGGTTCAGGTTCGGTTAAAGCAAAACCGAAACCCGAAAACCCGAACGCCTAAGAATACGGGTTGAGTTCTATTCATTGGAGGATTTTAGCCGAAACCCAAAAAACCGATAAGCAAAACCGAACCCGAAACCCGAAATAAACTCGAACCCGAAAAACAAAAAATGTATATAATCGGGTCGGTTTCGAGTAAACCCGAAAAACCGAACCCGAATGGACACCCCTACTTGCAACTATAAGAAGCCGCTTCGTTTCAATTATATTCAGGTGGAACTCAAGTGCTGGTCGCAGTTGGAAAAAGATACGAAGGAAATGAAATGATTTAGGATTTTTATTAAGACTATCAAAGCTCATGCAAGCGTTATCAATCTTAGACACTACCATGATTAGAGCTTTGACAAGAATTATCAACGTTTTAGCATGTCGTTGTCAACGACAAGGTAACCGATGTGATCCTATTCGCAGAATTATCGAAGTTTAAAAGTTAACGTGACATGTGGTGGTGTTTACACCATAAATTTTGTCTTGTACCACATTGGTGAGTTACAAGATAATCAACGAGTTTATAAGGCCACACCCATTATAACAATTAATGTTGTTTAAATTGGGCCTTATGGATATTGATTTTAAACCCAAGTCACTAGCTCATTAATGAGCATGGACATAATTCAATAAGGGACATGGGTCTCTCGTAAGAGGTCATGCCATGCCACGAGATGGCATGAAAATTTCTAAGTATGAGAAGTCCATGACCATGAATGAAGAGGCCATGCCGCCTCATAACAAAGACCAAACGACACAAAAACATGTCCATCTAGAATTTAGAAGCACATGCCATCTCAAGGAAGACCTCGATACGGTCAAAAATATTCTAAGTCTCAAGAAGGGCATGCCACTTCACGAAGAGGCCATGCCGCCCCATGACCAAGGCCTAATGACTGAAAAATAAACTAAGTCTGGAAGAGGTACATGCCGCTTCAAGGAGAAGCACGTGCCACCTCACGAGAAGGGCATGGACGCGAGACAAGAGGCCCTATGTATGATTGAAAAATGCTAAGTATGAGAAAGCCATGCCACCTCAAGAGAAGAGCCATGTGCATGATTGGGAGATCCATGACCGTGTCATGAGAGGGGCCATGGACGCAAGGCCGCGAATCACACTTCCAAGAGACAAAGATATTCTAAGTGTGGAGAAGGACTTGTCGCTTTAACGAGGGTCATGTCCCTCTAGAGATCGAGAAGGTCATGCCGTGTCACAAGAGGGGCCATGTGCACGATTGAGAGGTCCATGCCGCCTCATGAGAGGGGCCATGGACACAAATAAAAAGGGTGTGGTGATGGAGCATTATATCACTAGTGAATATGTCTCAAGAGGTCCATGACCGTTAGGCAAGAAGGTCATGGACATGAGTAAGAAGTTCATGGCCGTAAGACAAGAAGGCCATGGACATGAGTAAGAAGTCCATGGCCACGAGGCAAGAAGACCACAAACCCCTTTTGCGAGACACCACATGCTCGTCAAAAGACTAGCATGGCACGAGATTCATAACAAGACTAGGAGAGGCAAGCTACACTCCAAAACCCACGACGGTTCCAAGAGAGGCACCTAGGCGGTTGAAGGAGTAACCACCACTCCGAGGAAGTAGGGAGCGGTTCTTTTTGGGAGTTATCCATGAGGCGGTTTTCTACCAAAGAAGGGGGAGCGGTTCTTTGTAGCAGTTATCCAACAAGCGGTTTTCTATGGAGGTTACCTCCTCGGGGCTATAAATAAGAGGAGGGGTCGACAGAGACAGAAGGTTCCAAAACCAACACTCTGACACACATGTCAAGTTTATCCTTTACTTTTTCTCTATCATGTAGCCATAGATGTAGTTCGTAGTTTGGAGCTCTCACCGAACCTCCATAGGAGTAGAAGTAATTTAATTTAGATCTCGTTCCCAAAAACCATCAATCAAACACCCTCGTTCGAACTTTGTTTGAAGAGGTTTGAGCCGTGTCTTAGTAATCGTTGTCCATAGAAGTCAAAGGTGCAATCCATCTCAATTCAACACAAGTTTTCTCGCCGGAAAACAAATTTGGCACGCCCGGTGGGACCTTGTGTTTGATATGATGGCTCCAAGACAGAGACAACAAGAAGGTGATCTCTTACCTGGGCTTGTGAAGAAGCACGTGGCTAAGTTGGAAATTGGCCAAGAGATGAAGGATGTTGCCGGAAACAATGGCGTGGTGGAGACTTCGTCATCGGCGGCACCAAGTGTTGATATAACCACCAACATCAAGTTACTTCACAAAATATTGGAGGAAGACCGCAAGATGATGGTGGAGAATCGTCAAGCCTTGGAGGAGAACCGCAAGATGATGGCGGAGAACCGTCAAGCCATGGAGGAGAACCGCATGTTGAGGGTGGAGAACGTCCGTGCCATGGAGGAACATCATTATTCCTCAGAGGGATGCCTAGTCGGCCTTCATCGTGGTGCCCAACAAGTAAGCCTCCGCCTAGTATCTCTCACTTCTCATCTAGATAATCGTTTAAGTCAACTTATAGATTTGTTTAACAAAAATAATGATGATTTCAATGATTTGAAACACCTTTTGATAAAGCAAGTGGTTCAATCAAGATATTTGCCACTAGATGGTACAAACTCTTCTGATAATGACCAGAATGGCCAACTATGGCAGAAGAGCTTGTCACCTCCAGTGGCAAGCAAACCACTCCCTCAATGTGATAGTTATGGTGAGAGGTCCACCTCCACTTTGAACACCAATCATGGGGTCTTGCATGTACAAGGTGATATTCAACAGCTTGTTCTCGAGACAAGATCAGATGAGACACTTGTCAATGGACGAGATGGTGAAGATCCATTCAATGTGGAACAAGTACCACTACATGCTTGCCCACCACCGAAGCCACCACTATTGAGTAGACAAAGAAGCGATTCTGATGGATTCAAAACACCAAGAGCTCAGCAAGGGGGGCATGAAAGTCTAACTTCCCACAAGGTGAAGCCTAAACGTCCATCTAGGGGGCATGTGATGTCTAAGAGACCACATCAATCACAAGCAACACATGCTTGTGCTAAGCATGCTAATTTGGCTAAGTTTGGAAATGGGGGCATGCATCCAACCACTTGTAGTGGAAATTGTGGCATATCTAACAAGTCACGACGCAAGAAAGCCATAAAAAGTTATTGCAGATTTGAAAATTTGGCTAATTATGGACAACGCATGTCCAAAAAGTCATATGAAGTCCAAGCCACACATGTTTGTGATAAGCATGCTAGTTTGGCTAAGTCTGGACATGGGGGCATGTTAGTGTCACCCATCATGAAGTATGAAGTAGGGGGCATGTCTTGGAAGATACAACAGCCACAAGCCACCCATGACCTTTATAAGTGTAAAACTATGGTTAAGTCTGGACAAGAGGATATGCAACCAATCGCAAACAGTGGATATGAGGTCAAGTCCAACAAGAAAAGACGTGGGAAAGCCAAAAAGAGTTCTCGTAGTGTTTAAAATTTAGCTAAGTATGGGCAAGGAGGCATGTCACCCACCATGAACAATGGAGTAGGGGGCATGTCCAAGAATCTAAAAGAATTTCAACCTACACATGCTTGTGATAAGTATGCAAGTTTGGCTAAGGGTGGACAGGGGGGCAAGTCCATGAGTAGTAAGTACATGCCATCAATCATGAATGGACATTGGGACATGCATAAGAAGGTATCATGCGCACAAACCAGACATGGCCTCACAAAGAACCATGGATGGTCGTGTGCTAAGGGTAGGAGCTAACAAGGTTTGGAGGTTGAAAGACGAAGTCAAGTGGGCCACATAGGTGGTCCCCGACTTGTCAAGACTAGACATCGTCTCCAACAACATGAGAAGAGTAAGCATGTCTCAATCAAGAGGCAACCAAGGCAGAGGAAAACTCATGGTTGTCTTGACATGTCAAGTAAGGTGGCTAAAACATATGAGCATGAGACCCCATGCAAGGCCACCAAGGCTAGACATGATGATTATATACCACCCACTGGTAAGCTAGAAGATTCAAAATTAATGTATGGAAAGTCATCTCCCATAGAGAAAAAGATTCATGTGGTATATGGATGGCTTGTATGTTTTAATCCATGGACTTGGCAGTGGGTGTACACCTTTGGCGCATTAGTTGTTGCCAGAGGCGATGGAGAGCAGTGACGTTTGTCACTCCTTGTTATCTTAAATAAATAAAAATCATATATATTAATTAATTAATAAAAGCCAATCATGGCTATATAAGAAAAAATAGAGAGAAAATAACAAAGTGGAAATTTGGAGTCGAAGTTATTAGACTTTGATGTGAAGATCTTACCACCAAGTCGTAGTGATGGCTTGGCATACTGAGTCGTAGATTGTGTCTTGCCATGCTATGTCGTCTTGTCCCAAGTGGCCACCATTTTGGATGTTGGCCACGACCTAAGGGCATCGTGGGTTGGAGATGAGTGATGGCCAGCTTGAGCATGTAAAATAAGAAAAGTGTAGGGGCCTCACTAAATTGTTGACGAGAAGCCAACAAGGCAGGGGTTTCTCGTGGCTACACATGAATGAAGACAACATAGGCGGCATAGCTAGCCACTTGAAAGACGTAGGTACCATGGTGTTGTTTTAGAGGAAAAATTTCAAGTTTTATTGAACCTGTGGTCATGGGTGAGTAGAGACAAGCCTTGTTACTCGAGGACCAGTTAGAGAAGGGATATAAGTGGTCAAGTTGGTCTCAACTACTTAGTCCATAATCCTTATGCACTAAGTAGTTGGGGGGCATTTGTTTACACCATAAATTTTGTCTTGTACCACATTGGTGAGTTACAAGATAATCAACGAGTTTATAAGGTCACACCCAATATAACAATTAATGTTGTTTAAATTGGGCCTTATGGATATTGATTTTAAACCCAAGTCACTAGCTCATTAATGAGCATGGACATAATTCAATAAGGGACATGGGCCTCTCGTAAGAGGCCATGCCATGCCACGAGATGGCATGAAAATTTCTAAGTATGAGAAGTCCATGGCCATGAATGAAGAGGCCATGCTGTCTCATAACCAAGATCAAACGACACAAAAACATGTCCATCTAGAATTTAGAAGCACATGCCATCTCAAGGAAGACCTCGATACGATCAAAAATATTCTAAGTCTCGAGAAGGGCATGCCACTTCACGAAGAGGCCATGCGGCCCTATGACCAAGGCCTAATGACTGAAAAATAAACTAAGTCTGGAAGAGGTACATGCCGCTTCAAGGAGAAGCACGTGCTGCCTCACGAGAAGGGGCATGGACGCGAGAAAAGAGGCCCTAGGTATGATTGAAAAATGCTAAGTATGAGAAAGCCATGCCACCTCAAGAGAAGAGCCATGTGTATGATTGGGAGATCCATGGCCGTGTCATGAGAGGGGCCATGGACGCAAGGCCGCGAATCACACTTCCAAGAAGACAAAGATATTCTAAGTGTGGAGAAGGACTTGTCGCTTTAACGAGGGTCATGTCCCTCTAGAGATCTAGAAGGTCATGCCGTGTCACAAGAGGGGCCATGTGCACGATTGAGAGGTCCATGCCGCCTCATGAGAGGGGCAATGGACACAAATAAAAAGGGTGTGGTGATGGAGCATTATATCACTAGTGAATATGTCTCACGAGGTCCATGACCGTTAGACAAGAAGGTCATGGACATGAGTAAGAAGTTCATGGCCGTAAGACAAGAAGGCCATGGACATGAGTAAGAAGTCCATGGCCGCGAGGCAAGAAGACCACGACCCCCTTTTGCGAGACACCACATGCTCGTCAAAAAACTAGCATGGCACGAGATTTAGAACAAGACCAGGCGAGGCAAGCTACACTCCAAAACCCACGACGGTTTCAAGAGAGGCACCTAGGCGGTTGAAGGAGTAACCACCACTCCGAGGAAGCAGGGAGCTGTTCTTTTTGGGAGTTATCCATGAGGCGGTTTTCTACCAAAGAAGGGGGAGCGGTTCTTTGTAGCAGTTATCCAACAAGCGGTTTTCTATGGCAGTTACCTCCTCGGGGCTATAAATAAGAGGAGGGGTCGACAGAGACAGAAGGTTCCAAAACCAACACTCTGACACACATGTCAAGTTTATCCTTTACTTTTTCTCTATCATGTAGCCATAGATGTAGTTCGTAGTTTGGAGCTCTCGCCGAACCTCAATAGGAGTAGAAGTAATTTAATTTAGATCTCGTTCCCAAAAACCATCAATCAAATACCATCGTTCGAACTTTGTTTGAAGAGGTTTGAGCCGTGTCTTAGTAATCGTTATCCATAGAAGTCAAAGGTGCAATCCATCTTAATTCAACACAAGTTTTCTCGCCGGAAAACAGGTGGGAGTTCAAGACAATCTTATAGCTTAGTCCACTAATTGAACATATTTTTTATTTTATTGTTGAATGATAATAAATTATATGTAGTTTGTGTGTGAAAATTTCCGAGCAGAATTATATGACCATAATATATGGATTAGGAATCTTCCACGATGGACACGGAAGAAATATTTTCCTCCAAATAATGGAAAAGAGTTAGGTCCAACTTTCCTAATATGGGTATGTAGCTTATAATTATCTGTATACTTTCAACGCACTAAATCGATCATATTTAGGATTGGCACGGGCCGGGGAGGGCCTATCCGCCACCCGCCCGAAAGCCTGTTGGGCTTTCCCCTAATTCGCCCCACTAGCTCCGTCGGGCTCATTTTCAGGCCCAACCTCGAATCCATCAGGTAACGGGCTTCAATCAGGGTTAACGGGTTTACCCGCTACCACTGTCAGCCTGGAAAAAAGCCAAAAAAATGCAAAGAATGCAACCTGGAAATTACTTAGAGAAAAATCAAATGGCAGGACTCCAATTCCAATTTCCAAATCCAAACTGTCTAAACAAATAAAATTGGATCAAGGCATCCAATCGAAACAAACAAGTTCCTAAACTTCAATCCAAGCAATGAAACAAAGTAGCAAACCACCAATCCACAAAAAAACATAAAGACAAACTTAAAGGAAATGAGCCATCAAGTTCAACATTCAACAGTAGCAACAACTCTCCAGTCTCCAACAAGCAGCAACAACAACTCTCCAATCTCTAGCAGGCAGCAACGACTCTCCATCAGCAGCAGAAACAAGCACTCAGCAGCAGCAGCCACAACACATGCTTGATCTTCAAGCATCAAAGTCCAGGAGTGCACGATTTGAAAATCTGTAAAATCATACAAATTTGTTCAGTATTCACTATCTTGGAAATTGAAATTACTGAGCTAATTGTTCAGTATTCACTAACCTCCTTTCTTAAAGTCTTCACAACTTGGATCCTTCATTGTCAACGCAGAGAAGTAACTTTCCAATCTGTTAGTCCCTTCCTTTCCAGCATATGCAGACAAAAGAAAGGAGAATTGAGTTAGTTAATTTCATAATGTATTTGAACCACAAACAGAGATGTAGAAAATTAAATAAATCCCTTACCTTTGCTAATATCATCCTTAATCTAGGTACGGGTGCACATGATTGCCTCAATAGTTTCAAAGTGTAGCCTACTCCGGGAAAGATCTGGCAGCCTACCACCAGAGCTGAAGGCTGACTCTGAGGCCACAGAGGTCACTGGTACAGCAAGCAAATCTCTTGCTACCTCTTGCAACAAAGGTTATTTTCCAGCATTCACCCTCAACCAATCCAAAACACCAACATTAGGAGCTCGAGGACAGACACCCTCACTCAGATAATGGTCCAATTCAGAGCACAGTGAAGTTGTTTTGGACATTTTCCTTCGACTTAGATAAAGCTCAAAACCAAGATCGCTCGAGGTAGGAACAACAAGACCATTTCCAAAACCAGAGGAGGCAGAAAGATCATCCCTAGCCCTCTATTTCAACTGATACTCACGTACCACATTATAAATTGTGGCCTTAATAGTCACAGGGTCAAGAGTAGAATCGAGGCTTTGAAAATTTTCATAATAGTACCCAATTAACTCTAGCTTGTATGCAGGATCAAGCACAACAGCCACAGTTAGGGGTGGCTATACGGTTTGGTTAAATTGGCCCGAATTGATCCGGTCCCGGTACGGTCTTTTCGAGAATATAATGAGCAAAGATTGGATTGGATACAGTCCGGTCTTGAACCGGTCTGGTCCCAATTCGTTCTTTATTTTAGATTGACCTTGTGGGGATTTGAGTGGCCTGAGGGGGGATTTGAGTGGCCTAAGGCCTAAAAGGCCGAGGAGGTTAAATTTTTGTTGGGCTCTTTTATCCGGTCTTTATCCGGTTTGCGGTCCGGTCCCAAACGGTTTTTCACCTCAAATCTAAGCCCTAAAATTAGATTGGATTGTTTGCTATCTGGTCCAGGTCCGGTCTCGGTCCGGGTTACACGGTCCGATTTTGGATAAAACCAAAAAGCCCAGACCAAATAGTCAGCCCTAGCCACAGTAAGCAACACATGAATATCATTCCAGTATTTGCTGAAGTGGATCCACATTTTTTCAGCCATTGCCCTAACGATCTCATCAGGACCAAATATCCACTCATTCATTTCGAATTTCAAGTCACAGTTCTTTGGAAAGAACAAATTAGCAGTAGGATAATTGCTTCCAGAAAACAGATCCGAAAGTTTTTTGAAAACCTCAAGTTTTTTGGAAATAAGAGTGGCAAACTTCCAATCATCACTGGTAGGCAAGGAAGTATAATTAGGTTCTCTCTAAGTCAAATGAGTGAACACTTCCTTGTATGGAATTGCACATTCAAGCATAGTGACTGTGGAATTCCACATAGTAGGGCAGTCTAGTGCAAGTTTGTTAGAAATACCAACATCTTTTTGCTTAGCAGTCTCATCAAAGAATTCAACTCTCCTTGGAGTTGCAGTCCAATATATCACACTTTCCCTGATCTTTTCAATCCCATCTTTGATAATTTCAAGCCCATCTTTCACAATTAAGTTGAGAATATGAGCAGAGCATCTCATTTGCACCAATGAACCATTCATTATGAAGTCAGAAAGAACCATCTTTCTCTTAATCTTATCTATCATGGCATCATTTGTAGAACAATTATCGAGAGTGATAGTGGATAACTTACAATCCACATTCCAGGACATGAGGGTCTCTCGAAGCACACTTGCTAGTTTCTCACTAGTATGAGAAGCATGAACATATAGAAACCTGTGATACACAACAACACGTAAGCAAAAAAAACTGAAAGAGTCAAAAAGCCATATACCTTAGCAAGTGGCTCCTAAGGTTCCACTGATTGTCAACATAATGAGCAGTTACAGCCATGTAAGCTCTCTTCTGATTACCTACTGTCCACATGTCAGTGGTGACAACAATTCGACCTTTGTTACCAGCTTACCATCAATAAACTTGTGCATCTTTTTCCTCTCAGCCCCATACATTGCAAGAATATCACTCTTACAAGTGTTTCTACAAGGAACTTTGAACAAGGGTTGCAGAGAATTGCAGAATATTTGAAGTAAAAGTGATCAACATACCAAGTGGATACTCATGCATCAAAATCATAGTAACAAGTTGCTTCCTAAAAACTTCTGCATTAAACTGACCAATGTAGATTTCTTTCCTCCCAAGAACACCATTTGGAAGGAAATTAGTGGCAATATTTTTCTGATGCTATCATGAATCTGTTTTTGAACACACTTTTTTATGATTCCTCAAATGAGAGGCACCATTGCTAGTATAACCACCAAGAACCGTACGACAATATTTGCACCTAGCTTTCATCACACCAGCCTTATCAACAAACCTAGTAAAGTGAGGCCAAACATAGCTTTTTAGTGGACATTTGGCCCCAAATGGAAGCGGAAGAAGGCTCACCATCATTGACTAGTGCGCCACCAGCAACAGTCACTACATTACCATCATTCACAGCAGCTGCTGGTGCATCACCAGCATTCAAAGGTTGCTGCTGATGGAGTTAAGGGTTGATGGGTGGGGGTGTGGATTGAGAGTTGGGAGAGTTACTGAATTCAAACGGATTTAATCCGACATGAAATGGATCAGGCCCGGGCGGGCACTCGATATTCGGGCCCAGTTGCCAAGCCTAATCGTATTCTATTATTGAAGAAGCTTATAGTATTTACATTCATTGATTATTACTTTATTATCATGACTTATGCGAGGGATGGGATACGGTGACAACCCACCTCCTCACCATTGGATACGCCCTCTCTCCTGTCTCTTTTTTTTTCAAATTGATGGTTAAGATTAAACGAAGGGTATTTTTGGAATGGAAAAGATTTACCACACACAATCATTTACCCTCCCATATAAATTAAAAACAAAACCCTAACTCCTCCCACCCCCTCTCCCCCTCCTCCCTCTCTCACGTAGCCATCCTCCACCGTAGCAGTCTTCCACCGCCGCAACCCTCCACCACTGCGCGTCCTCCATCGCAGCAGCCCTCCACCGCAGGTGCCGCCACCCCTGTCTCCCGCAGCAGCCCTCTATCGGCGTCGTCTCCGCAATCCTCAGTTTCCCTCCACCTCATGCCGTCGCAACGTCCCCTCCGACCACCGCGGCGCAATCATCTTCTCCTCGTCGGAGCCCTCTCGCCGCTCTTCGTCTCCCACCACTGCCGCCATCGCCAGGTCACCCTCTTCCCCTACCTCCCTCTCCTGTCACCTACTCCCCTTTTCTAGATCTGGTTTTTTAGTGGTACCATTTTTCTTCTGGTAGCGTACCAGTGATAGTGGTACCTACCACTACCATCAGGTAGCTGGTAGTGGTATTGTACCACTATCATCTGGTACCACTACCATCTGTTTTTTTGTGTTATTCTCTACTGGTACCGCTACCAATGCTAGTGGTATGCTACTAGTGCTAGTGGTATGATACAGTATGGTAGTGGTAGCGCTGTACTGGTAGCGTACCACTAGCACTGGTACATTTTTTAACGCACTGGTAGCGTACCACTAGCACTGGTATATTAATTACCAGTAGACTAATGGATTGGTACACTTTTTAACACATTAGTACAATTTTTCAGGTTCCCGGAGGGAGTTTGTCGGAAAGAATTCGTCGGAGAAAAAGTGTGTCCGTCGATGCGGAGTGGCCGCTGGAGAAAGGAAGAGAGAGAGGAGTAGGACTGCCTGATTTTCTCTGCTGAAGCAGTTAGAGATTATGTGACCTTCACCTACGCTGGCGATGGGGTAGAGGGTAAGCGTTTGAGAAAAAAAAAATTTATATACTTTTGAGTTCCATACCACAATTGTCCAATTTCATCTGTTCAGTTCCATAGACTCATTTCCCTTTTCCTTCTTTCTTTCTCTTCGCTCTGCACTGCCACTTCGAGCAGGTAGCTAGCTACCGTACTACAGCCGGAAACTATGATTGGAGCTATTCACGTCATGAGCGCTAATAGGATCGGAGGTGGCAACTGTGGACTCTAAATTCATATCTCGATTTCCCCCACAATCTTAAGTTTCAGGTGTTTTGGTTTTAGGTTCTGCTTTCTTTTTTGCTTTGTGCTTTCTCTTTGACCAGTTAAAACTCGATAGGCTCATTCTCACCATTTTCATATTTTGTGATTACTTCTTACTCTCTCCTGAGCATGTTTTCTAAGAGCCCTTCTAGTGTGCTCTATAGCACCCATGCTATAAAAAAAATGGTGACCTGTTGAGGAGGTAAACCCACTAAATGACTGGTCCCGCATCATTAATGGCAATCTTGTAAATAATGAATCAATGTATACAAGTCTAGGTACAAATTAGAGTTGTACCATATCGTATAGGTACAAGTTTCAGCTGTACCATTGAAGAATTTGTTTCACAAAGTGTAGGTACAACTTAAAGTTGTACCATTAGTATAGGTACAATTTTGAGTTGTACCATGAAGGGATTTATTAGAAAGTGTAGGTACAACTTAAAATTGTACCATGTTATAGGTACAAGTTTGGGTTGTACCATAAAAGAATTTTGAGAAAGTGTAGGTACAACTTAAGGTTGTACCATTAGTATAGGTACAATTTTTAGTTGTACCATAAAGGGATTTGTTAGAAAGTGTAGGTACAACTTAAAGTTGTACCATGGTATAGGTACAAGTTTGGGTTGTACCATAAAAGGATTTTTAGAAAGTGTAGGTACAACTTAAAGTTGTACCATGGTATAGGTACAAGTTTGGGTTGTACCATAGAAGGATTTTGAAAAAGTGTAGGTACAACTAAAAGTTGTACCATTAGTATAGGTACAATTTTTAGTTGTACCATAAAGGGATTTGTTAGAAAGTGTAGGTACAACTTAAGGTTGTACCATTAGTATAGGTACAATTTTTAGTTGTACCATAAAGGGATTTGTTAGAAAGTGTTGGTACAACATAAAGTTGTACCATGGTATAGGTACAAGTTTGGGTTGTACCACAGAAGGATTTTGAAAAGTGTAGGTACAACTAAAAGTTGTACTATTAGTATAGGTACACTTTTTTTTTTTTTTAGATGGAATCTAAAATTTCATTAAGCTCAGGCCAAGAAATGCCTCTCAAACTGTCAATTACAAAAACAGAACTGTATACCTACTATACCAAAAAAAGAAGACAAAAAACATCTATCTATCTACTTCATCTTCAGCACCGAGGATCTCAAGGACCCTCTGGACATCCGGCTCTTCCTTAACTCTGCCTGTAACCTCACTTCTCACAATTCTTACCAACTCCATGGGAGATTTAGCAGGTCTGTCACCATACATTCGTGAGCAGCGTTCCCGCCAAACCCAGCTCAATCCAACACACCAAAACAGACGACAAACCTTTGACTTAGCAGAGTTTCCTCCCCAGTTCTGCACACACCAGTCTACCATATGCTCCCACTGCAAAAAAGAGGGCGGGCCATACAAGCACAAACACTTTCTCAACACAAAAACGGTATACGAGCATTGGCTCAGTAAATGAATCCTATTCTCACTCCCACCTGGACATAATAAACAAAGACCAGAGACCTGTTTCCCCCATCTCAATAACTTTTCTTGAGTTACCAACCTATCATGCATAGCAAGCCATACTATAAACCCATGCCGAGGGATTATCTCCTTTCCCCAAATCAGCTTTGTCCAAGGCAATTCAGGATCGCGCTGCCTAATAGACTGCCAAACTCGAGAAACGGAGTACCTTGCCATTGTTTCCCCTTGCCACAAAATATTAGGGGCTGACCCAGAAATAAATTGTGCAGCAAGACCTCTGCACTTCAAAACTCTTCTCCAGATCCACATCCCTGCAGAACTAGGAACAACGTCCCAAAAACTCTTCTGTTTCAATCGATATCTATACACCCATGCAACCCAGAGAGATCCACCATTAGTTAATATATCCCAAACATGCCTTAAAACACATGCTTTATTCCAAACTGCAAAATTCCTTATACCCAAACCACCTTCCAATTTAGGTTTTGCCAATAATTCCCATGCCATTACAGCCTTCTTCCTTGTACCATCCTCACCAGAATTCCAAAGAAACCCATTACATAGTTTCTCTACCTCTTTAATCACATACTGAGGCAATAGAAACAAGTTAATCCAATACTGTAACGTACCAGTAATGACTGAAGAGACCAACTGAATTCGCCCCGCATAGCTTAGTGACTTTGTTCTCCAGCTCCTCAACCTCTGAGTAATACGGTCCCTACGTGAGAGCTTGCCTGTAATCAGGGTAACTCCCAAATACTTCACAGGTAGACTCCCAAGAGGAAACTCAGAAAAAGCCGATATAGTTTCCTTCTCCTCTTGAGGAATTCCAGCACAAAACAATTGGCATTTAGCAGGATTACATCTTAATCCAGAAACAGAGTAAAATTTATCCATCAATCTCCTAATACCAGCAACACCACGAATAGAACCATTGGTAAACATTACCAAATCATCAGCAAAACAGACATGGGTAATCTGAAGGGGTTTACACCTTGGATGGAAAGGAATTTGATTATCAACCACATCCTTCTTCACCATACAATCCAAAAACTCCATAGCAATAACAAACAGATAAGGGGACAAAGGGTCCCCTTGTCTTAGCCCTTTTTTTGCTTGAATTCTACCACACAAACCACCATTAACAGCCACTCTAATCAAAGGGGTAGTAATACATGCTCTAATCAATTTCATATAACCATCAGGGAAATTCATCGCAACCATAACCTTGAATAGAAAATCCCAATCCACTGAATCAAACGCCTTCATGAGATCGATTTTAACAGCACATCTAGGAGTTATAACTTTCTTATGGTAATCCTTCACTAACTCTGAAACCAATAAGATATTATCACTAATGGCCCTTCCTTTCACAAATGCTGATTGAGACTTGCTGATTAGTTTAGGTAACACTTTAGCCATTCTAGTGGCTAACAACTTAGAAATACCTTTGTACAGAACATTACAGCAAGAAATTGGTCTATAATCCTTCATATGTTCAGCACTAGGTATTTTAGCAACTAGAGCAAATATAGTTGAATTCACAATAGGAGCAAGGAAACCAGTAGAGAAGAATTTCAATATTACCTCTTCCACATCTTTCCCAATGATATCCCAGTGAGCATTGTAGAACTCCACTGGAAAACCATCAGGACCAGGCGCTTTACCCTTCCCCATATCAGCAAAAACCTTCCTTATTTCCATTCTTGTAACACCCTGCATAAGCTCTTCCCCATCCTCAGCACTTAATCGATGCTGGATGAGATTCTGAAAAAATTCCACCGGTTTTTGTATAACATTTGTATCCACTGAGCCAATCAACTTCGTATAGAAGTCAACTGCAATTGACCCTATCTCTAAAACATCAGTCGATAGGATATTTTGTGAGTTATACATTCTTGTAATCTGCTGCTTCTGATTCCTGATCTTGACAGACTTGTGAAAAAAAGAAGTGTTAGAATCACCCTCTAGAATGTGCTGAACTCTGGACTTCTGTTTAAAGAACAATTCTTCAGCTTTTCTCAATTCCTGACATACTGAATTTGCCCTCTGTTCTTCTTCAACAAGGATTGGTAATGGATTCTGCAAAACAGCACACTGAGCCCTTTCAAGAGCACCTTCAGCCTCACGAACTCGAACAGATAACTCTGAATAGACCTCCCGATTTAACTTCTTCAAACCATTTTTCACCTGATCCAACTTACTATAGAATATAAAGTGAGGGTAGCCCCTTACAGATACCTTCCAGGCCTCCTTAATAATAGAAAGATACTGAGGATGAGCTTGCCAAAAAAGAAAATATTTAAATGGCTTAGGTAAGGAACGCATTTTAGGAGCAGAATGCATTAACAACCCACAGTGATCTGAGATACCAGGGGGAATTGTGCACGCTGAACTCGCAGGAAACCGATCAAGCCAAGCTTCATTCATCAAAATTCTGTCAATCCTACGAGCAATAGGATTACCCTTCTGCTTGTTCCACCACGTAAACCAATTCCCTGCAACCTTGTGATCCACAACCTCCATCTCCTTAAACCATTCCCTAAAATCCAGCATACTTGTAGAGACTTGCTCCACATTAGAAGCTTCGTTAACCTCACTTATAGCATTAAAATCACCCATGATTATCATAGGAGTGTCACTTTCCTTCAGATCAACCAGTTCCCTATACAGAATTTTCCTCTCCACCTCCTTATTAGGGCTATAAACGTACAGAATAACAAAAGGAACAGGCTCATCAACCAACAACTTCATAAAGTGTTCCCCTTCTGCCAAACGAGTGATTCTCAATCCCAATCTCCAGAAAACCCAAACCCTTCCAGACTTAGATTTAGCATAGTTATCTAAGTGGTGCCAATCCGAGAACCTACCATCAATAATTTTTTTACTATTTTCTTCTAATACTCGTGTTTCCAATATCCCAACTACATCTACTTGAAGTTTCCTTAGCTGCTTTAACACAGCTAAGTGCTTGTCAGGAGCATTAAAGCCCCTGACATTCCAACTTAGGATATTCATTTACCACGCTTCTTCCCCCTTCCACGACCTCTGGGGGGAGGAGCTGCAATCTTACTTCCTGACCGACTCTGCTGCAACCGAGGAAACACTTGATCATCCAGCAGTGCCCGCCTCAACCCTTGATTCTCACTAGAAGTCCCAGCTTTGGTTTTCTGCCTCCGATTAACCACCAATGTAAACCCTTCCTCATCAAGTAACCCAGCTTCTGGCGGGGGAGTAATTTCAACTTGCCTGACCACGCCAACTGTCTCCACCTGATCATCAACTGCTTCCACCCTCACATCTTTACCATCAGCAACTTCAACATCCGGAATAACCTCGCCAATAACTGGAACACGAGGCCTCCATACTTGCTTGCTTGGACCCTGAGGAGCATCACAATCATGTCCAAAACAGCCACACTTCAAACAAACCTGAGGCAAATTACAATACTCCACATCCACAAATAGTTCAGACAACCCATCAGGGACAATACTCAGCTTTGAAACCCTTTTATCCACAGCCTTAACCTCGACACAGACATGAGCAAACCCCACCTTCCTACCAGATTTTGTAGCATTATCCATACACAGTGGCTTCCCCAGAGAGCTCGCAACCCTTCCTAGTCCAACCTTAGAAGTAAGCTCAGACGGGAGATTAGACAAGCGAACCCATATAGGCAGCACTGTGTTATCAATGGCTAGAGGGCTGATTCCTGGTTCCCAGCGACGCAAGAACACAAGATTCTCCCGGTGATGCCAAGGCCCATTCTCAAAGACCCACTGACAGATCTCTGCATTTGGAAATTGAAACAGAATCAACTTCTTCCCCAACCACGAGACCCTAACTTCACCATCCTTCCCCCATATCCAGTTCGCCCAGTACCGAATCGAATATAGCGAAGCTGGCTTACCAATAAACTGGCCGACGAGGCTGTGCTCCCATCTCTTGGCTCCTTCCTCAATCACCTCCCTAGGGATTCTTAACGAACCATTCACATACTCAGGCTCGTAATACTCCAATCGATTATCCTCCGGAACCCCAAACAATGAAACCCACGAACGACCGCCACCGACAGCAGCCGCACCATCGGCGACGGCCGCCATCGATATCGCGAGAAGAGTTTCTTCAGAAAGCTAGAGAGAGAGAGAGAGAGAGAGAGACAAAATTGAAATGTTTTTTTTCCTCTGCTTTATCAAATTTTTTTATTTGTATAAAAACTATGGAATAGTAAGTCAGTATAGGTACAATTTTGAGTTGTACCATAATGAGATTTATTAGAAAGTGTAGGTACAACTTAAAGTTGTACCATTAGTATAGGTAGAATTTTGAGTTGTACCATAAAGGGATTTGTTAGAAAGTGTAGGTACAACTTTAAGTTGTACCATGGTATAGGTACAAGTTTGGGTTGTACCATAAAAGAATTTTGAGAAAGTGTAGGTACAACTTAAGGTTGTACCTTTTGTATAGGTACAATTTTTAGTTGTACCATAAAGGGATTTGTTAGAAAGTGTATGGTACAACTTTAAGTTGTACCATGGTATAGGTACATGTTTGGGTTGTACCATAGAAGGATTTTTAGAAAGTGTAGATACAACTTAAAGTTGTACCATGGTATAGGTACAAGTTTGGGTTGTACCATAGAAGGATTTTGAGAACGTGTAGGTACAACTAAAAGTTGTACCATTAGTATAGGTACAATTTTGAGTTGTACCATAGAGGGATTTGTTAGAAAGTGTAGGTACAACATTAAGTTGTACCATAGTGTATAGGTACAATTTTGAATTGTACCATAGAAGATTTTTAGGAAAGTGTAGGTACAACTTTAAGTTTAGTGTAAAGGTACAACTCTAGAAAGTGTAGGTACATCTTAATTCCACGGCTGTTATTTTGACAAAATGAGCTGTGAGAACGTTTGAGTGGCAGCTATGTGTTTCAATTGAATGTGAGATTTTGACGGGCGTGACAATGTCAAGTAGTAGCCGTGAAATTTCCTGGGATAGTGAGAACTGCTCTTTGCATCTCACGGGACATCTCACGGTCGTGATATTTGCCTGAGGAATGAAGCACTGCTTTTTACATCTCACTTGAGTATTTTACGGTCGTGAGATTACCAGTATAAGGTGTCAGATTTCCAGTAGGAGACTTTCACCTGTGGAACTATCCCGTGTACTTATTATAATGTTGTTTCAAACAGAATGGACTTTTTCCAGAACTTCAAACGTATGAAAAAGATGATTCATAATGTTCTCTAAAGCTTGACACGAGCATTACATAGATCCATTCACAATGTTCTCTAGTAACTGTACATCATATCAGATGAGATACCCTGTTAACAAAAAGTAAAAAGCAGCCAAAGCATTACATTTGTCTTATAAAACAAGCATCCATAACACGATTAAATTTGTCTAATTAATGCTTAAGTTTAGATGCATGTAGCCCACACTGGTGCATCATCATATTCTAATTGGAAAACATACAAGCACAAACGCAAACACACATAGCTAAGTACTAAGGACTTTGGTTGGATCATCTTCACTGCCCATATTTCTCGTCAGTGTTCTCGTCCTCATCTTCGTTTTCCTGGATTTGCTCATCTTCATTGTCCTCGCTAGAGTCACTGCCCTCTTCCTCATTGGTCCCTTTGTCCTCTTGATTTCTTTCCTTGTTTTGTTCATCGTCGTTGGCCTCGTCGTCCTCTTCACTGCCCTCTTCCTCATTGGTCCCTTTGTCCTCTTGATTTCTTTCCTTGTTTTGTTCATCGTCGTTGGCCTCGTCGTCCTCTTCACTGCCCTCTTCCTCATTGGTCCCTTTGTCCTCTTGATTTTTTTCCTTGTTTTGGTCATCGCCATTGCCCTCGTCGTCCTCTTCACTGCCCTCTTCCTCATTGGTATCATTGTCCTCTTCACTGCTTTCCTTGTTTTGCTCATCGTCATTACCCTCGTCATCCTCTTCACTTCCCTCTTCATTGCTTTCCTCGGTTGGCCTAGGAGATAGTTCCCAAGGTCTTGAGAATTTTTTGTAGTCAATCCTCAAGGACCTCATGATCTGATGGTTGCATTCGATGATGTAGCATCGAGCTTCCTTCTCTCGATCGAGGCAGGAGAGAATGAGTGCATTTTGCTCCAGAATTTGGGCATTCTGCCGACCCAATGCCTCAAAATGGGATATGTAGCTGTCGGTGGATGGTCCGGCTTGAGTCGTAGTTTGGTGATGTTGTGCAGGTTGTTCTGGAGTCTCCTCGACCATTTGCTGAACAACATGCTCCGATGCGTTTGTCTCATCTGTTGCAAGAGGTGGAGCAGGATGAGGGAGGCCAACAATGCCTACCACACCATTCTCCTTAACCACCAAACACAGACATGATCAATATCAGAAGCATTAGTTACATTTGCTCAATGTTCAAAAGGAACTAGATTAGTAGGCAATCCAAAACTTGCACAAAATCAATCCTAGATTGTTTGAATCCCGACAAGTTCTGTTTTAGCATTCACTGTGAAAAGGAAAGTGTTGGTTGGAACATTTACCTTTGACAACAAATATAGATCCGCAAGGTTTTTTTGGGAGATTGGTTGAGTGGACTGGGCAATGGTGCAATGAGAACCCACCGGATCAATGCCAAAATGCCGAGCTAGCCTTGTGATGTAGGCACCTCCATGGATGGTCTTGATTTGTTTGTTGGAGTTCATCTTCTGTAGGGTTTTCAATATGACTAAACCAAGATGAATTGGGGGATCTTTTACCATAGAGAGGAAAAAGTTCAAATCCCGCTTGGTCACACTCCCCGGGCTCCCCTCCCTAGCTGCCACAGAATGAGCGATAATGTTGTGGATGATACGCCATGGGGGAAGAAGATCATTCCCTTTATAGTGGGCAGGGTCAGACTTTGCCACATGGTGTTGTTTTACCCTTATCCACATAGCATTGACCGATGGTGCTCTTGGTTGATATATTTTCTCTGAAATCAAACCATGTCCATCTGTGGTGAGAAATCCTGGTGGGTATATCTGGAGTGCCTCTGTGAACTCAGTGATGCTCATCTGTCTCGCCTGTCCTCCAAGGCGAAAAGTTATGTTGTCTTCGGGCTTGTCGAGGTGAAACTCGGACATATACTTGATGGAGAGAGTGCTGAGGAACTCAATGGTAAGCTCTCGGTAGATGACCTCATTGATGGAGAGAACCTCACACCATGCCGGGAGACGGAGGCATGTGCGAACGGGGTCCGCTGCTCCGAGGCGCTCTAGGAGATCCCAATCAAAGCATCTTTGCTGCCCAAATGGGAGGGGAAGGAAGCGCTCCAAAGCCCTCCTATGTTCGACGGGTAATTGGAGGAAGCCGTGAAGTCTCCCTCCTCCAAGTTGAGCCTCCGCTTGTGGTGGTGGTGGTGGTGGAGATGGTTGGCGTGCCCGTCCTTGGTTGTTTTTGCGTTGTCGTTTGTGGGGAGTGTCTCGTTCTTGGGTTTGGCGGCGACGACGAGAAGGAGCCTTCACTTTAGCAGGTGAGGCTGATGGTTGCTTGGTTTTTTGTTTAGCTTTCCCCATTCCTACAAAAACCAACTAAGCACATTTAGTCTTTAGTGAATGAGAGGGAAAAGAATTATGCACAAGCATATGCAATTCACAAATCAAGGAATCTGGTATGCTTTCCATTTTTCAACAAAGATACTGGAAGATATAGACTTACAGACTTCTCCCATGACGTCTCTTTGAGTATTCCATCCTCGTCGATCTCCAAGGTATCCTCTACTATTGTAACTCCCCTTGGAGCTGGGGTGATACCGGACAGAACAAATTTTCCAAGCTAGATGCAATCCTTGATCATGGGTCTTTCACCCATTGCATCCCTCCCACTCAAAACTTCTCTCTATGTATTTCGATCTCTCTGTATTTCAATCTCTCTCTGTATTTCGATCTCCATCTCTTTGCTTCCTTCCTTGTCCAAGGATAGTATCCAACTTGGAAAATTTGTTCTCCTTGCTTCCTTCCTTAGAGATCGACGAGGTGGTATACTCAATGTGACGTCAAGGGTGAAGATCCCAGGAGCATTCTAATCACGTCTACACCATCAATTGCTAGATCAAGTAGCAGAAATATTGTAGCTAACCTAAATTCATGCTTTTATGACATTACAGCCCGCAACTACCATTAGCCATATAAACTGCCCATCAATTGAAGTTCATTTTAAATCAGGTTTGTAATAACAATAGCAGTGATGAACAAGAGCATCTGCCTCCATATAAATGGGTTTCCAGCTAAGTACAAAATCAGTAATGCAATTCTCCCGCAAAACTTAGACCGACTGCAAAAGGGAAAAAGCGAGTACTGCTATAGCCACCAGCAAATAGTAAGAGCATCAGAGCAGTAAGTCAGTCACAACAACAGCAACACCACCACTACCAACAACAACAAAGGGGAGAAACGAAAGAAGAATTTGAGTAACGGAGAGCTCAAAATCAAGCAATAGCTGTCATCATTCAGGAGGCTGCTGCGGGGTGAAGATAGAAGAAGAACAAACCATGAAGCCTTTTGGAGAAGTCATCCCACCAATTCAAAACCCTAATTCAGACCAACAACAATTGGGCAACTAAACCCTAAAAATGCAAGAAACCAGAGAAGAGTGCCGCTGTGTTTAAGAAGAACTCACCAGAGGCCTTGTGGGGATCGAAGTGGAACAGAGGGCAGAGACTCGTGCGGAAATGGTCGCCGTTGCCGCTGAACCTTGGAGCAGTTACCAGGAGGAGGAATCGTGGGGAAGTGGTCGGCGGTGGAAGAATCTTCGCGGGCGAGCGAGCGAGGGCGAGGGCGAGCGAGCGAGGGCGAGGGCGAGCAATCTAGGGCGATGGCGAGCGCGCGAGGGCGAGGGGGTCGAAGTAGAACAGAGGGAGTAGAGGGTTGGGGGGTCGAAGTAGAACAGAGGAGAAGAGGGTTCGAACAAAATATGGGGGGGGGTTCAAATTCTAATATGCATAGGTTAGTTTTTAGGATTCCCATCTCACGGCTTATTCTCACGCCCGTGAGAATTTAAAGATGCGTCGTGATAATGTCCAGCATTTCAAACCAAAAACACGGCCCATTTCACGGTCGTGATAATGACGACGCCAACCCGTGAAAACCCCTGGAACTTCCCCTTTTTTAATAAATATCTAACGGTACATCTCCCGGCCGTGAGATTTCAGTTATGAGGCGTGTTTTTGGATTTCAGCTGCGAACATGTCACGGCTTATTCTCACGCCCGTGAGAATTTACAGAGGGGCCGTGAGATGTCCATCATTCATATCCAAAACACGGCCCCTCTCACGGCCGTGATACTGTCGAAGGCAACCCGTGAAACCCCCTGGAACTTCCCCTTTTAAAAAAAAAAATCTACTGGTACATCTCCCGGCCGTGAGATTCCAGTTATGAGGCGTGTCTTTGGATTTCAGCTGCGAACATCACACGGCTTATTCTCACGCCCGTGAGAATTTACAGAGGGGCCGTGAGATGTCCATCATTCATATCCAAAACACGGCTCATCTCACGGCCGTGATACTGTCGAAGGCAACCCGTGAAAACCTCTGGGAAACTGAGAAGTGCATTTTTACATCCACGGTCTCTCTCACGGCCTTTCTCACAGCCGTGATATTTCCACAATTACAAATCCAAAAACACGCCTGCTTTCACGGCCGTGGGATTTCCAGAATTGGCCGTGAGATTTCCAGAAATAGTCTGCACAGACATTCACCTGTAGAACTAACCCTTGTACTTATTATAATGGTGTAAGTAACATAATATACTATTTGTGAAAACTAAAAGCTTATGAAAAGATGAGTCATAATGTTCTTTGAAGCTAGACACGAGCATTACATAGATCCATTAAATGTCACTAGATACTAACTTGCACAAAACAAACATTAAAATATGAAACATAATGTTGTTTGAAGTCGAACACCAGCATTACAGGTTGTGCTTGGATCGTTTGGGAAGTAGAACAGATTCTTGAGTCTCCACATGAAAGCTGCTTTCACCTGCTCCTATGTACTCGAAGTTGTATTCTTGTTGCGTGAAATGACTATCACCTGCACCTGCTTCAGCCATTCTTTTCAGCGGACAATTTCTGATTGTATGTTTAGGACGCCTACAATACTTGCACAACCGTGTTTTCACTTGAGGTTGCTTCACATTCCCTTTACTTCGAACTAGATGGGGGTCCTTAATAAACTGAGAGGAGTTCACTCCAACATCCGCAGTAGCATTATTTGTTTTGTTGGTTGTTTCTTCACTTATTGTCTTCACTCGCAAGGTCAAGTCTTCAATCAACCCTTTGGCAGTATGAAATGCTTCATCCGAACTCACAGCATAATGGCACATTCTACTACATTGACCAACCAAGAATCCAAACCTGTCCAAATAAACAAGCATTTTTGTAGTTGGTTCCAAGCACAATAGAAGTAAACAAAGAACTAAATGAACACCTTAAATTTATAATACCTGCTAATATTTTGCTGGGTAGGACAGCTTCCCATACTCGAGGGATCAAACTCTTTTGCATCTTTAGTCCAACGCTTCAAAATGAGTGACTTTGGAATCTGTATTTGATTTTCTGCTTTCAATATACAGAATATATGCCGACATGGAATTCCGCAGAACTCAAAGATGCCACAAGAACAATGCACATCATGTCCACTCGTGTAAAAGACCACGGTGCACTTTGAGTCAGGGTGTTTGAATCGTGACAATGTGTAAATTGTTTTATTGGTCAACACACACTTGTCTGTAATATAGTAATGAACTTCTCTCGCTATTTCTGCTCGAACGCTCCTGAACACATTTCTTGTATATACTATAGAGGCATGTCTTTCAATTTCATATAAATGTGTCATCAAAACAACATCAGTATGTATTGTCTTAAACTGGTCATGTAACTCAGTTTGTCTCCTATACAAAAGTGCCATGTCAAACTGCTTGACAAACTCAAACAACTTCATCTTACTTTGCAAGAATTTGTCTAGATAAGAGTTCATGCTCTCACAACGTTGTGACGTAGTCATCCCAGCAAAGAAAATACCTTTCAAGTAAGTTGTGGCCCATAGAGCTCGTCGCCTATACATCTTCTTCATCCACGCATTGTGCTCCAGGTCATACTTGGACAAAATTTCCTTCCACGTAGCTTCAAATTGTGGAATAGAACTGCAGTTTAGCATGCATCGTTTGAAATCCTCCCGGAATCCTTCTGCATGGCCACGCGCTTCTGCGTTATTGCCCAAGTGCCAAGAACATAACCAATGTCGGGATCCAGGGAGGACCGACTTGATAGCTTTCCTCATTGAAGAACAACCATCTGTTATAACTACGGTTGGCTTCTTACCACCCATGCAATGTAAAAAAGCATTTAGAATCCATACGTAGTTCTCCGCCGTTTCATCCGCAAGTAAAGCACATGCAAAAACAGTGCTTGCATTGTGATTATTCACACCAATGAATAGAAGAAATGGAAGATTATATGCATTAGTCTTGTATGTCGAGTCAAAAACAAGAACATCTCCAAAGAGACTATAATCCAATTGTGAAGTAGAGTCAGCCCATAACATATTGCCTAGTTCACCACCATCACTTACTGTATATCTACAATAAAAATGAGGATCGGTAGTTGCCCGTGCTTGTAAGTAGGCAAGTGCAGCTTCACTATCACTATCCAAGATCTCTTACCTCCGATCCGCACTAACAAAATTGTAGACATCGGTCTTAGTGAAACCCAAGTTCTGAAAGCTTCCCGCACAATTCACTAGATAATCCATGATTTGATTGGTGCGAATACCAGCATCCCTAAGTGATCGAATCTGAGCCTTACTTGCGTCATCTACCTTGCGATGAGAACTCAAAAACTGCACTTCATGTGCTCCAGCTAAGTGATGAAAATGTGTTGGTACAAACTGCTTCACCTTGAATCGGTTAGTGGCCTCAACAAAACTGACTTTGAAAGCAGCCGGACAATGGAGCCTTGTTACAGGCCTAGGTTAACGCTTTCTGTTCTCCTTGTCATTGTGCACTGGTTGACGCTCCCCCTCGCGTGAGCAAACCCATCGCTGCATATTTTTAACTCCATATTTTGAATATGTGTGAGTGTTCTTTCGTACGCTGAATCCCATGGCACAACCATAAGTTGAATAGAACTTGCCAGCCTCCACAAGGGTTTCAAACTCATAACCCACAACATCATCCGACTCCCATTTAGAATATGGCTTACCATTCCCGACTTTATCAAGCAGAGTCCAGTCATACATACTCGAGTACGGTGGAACCATGGCTGGATTTGCAGCATCTTTGATGTTCTCTGAGCTGTGTGGATGTGTTTCGAAGCTGTGCAAATGCTCATCTGAGATGTTCTCTTTATCATCATCACCAATGTTAGTGTTATTATCATCCTCAGAATCACTATCGCTGGTTCGACATTGTCCTCCATATCGTCACTATCTCTAACACCACCGGTATCATCTCCATAATCCATTCCCCAATCTAAACCAACATTCAAGTCAATTCCCGTGTCCTTGCCTGTGCTCATATCATCCATCAACCCTTCCATAGTTGATCAACTGAAAACAAGCAACAAAATGAAGTTTAGAGACAATTGAAATCCACATATTCACCACCCACAACCGACCAAATCAAACACTTCACTAATCAATTAACAAGCAAAGAAAAAATATTAGAGGCATATGCATATAAGCCACATAGTTTTGTGCATCTTTAAGCAACTTTAAGCATCCATTACCGACGAAACAAACACGAGGCAAGTCCGAGTTAAGAAAACTCAGCTCGATAGGTGCCATATCAGCTCGATAGTTTCCCCTTCACTTCCGCGACTAACCAACCATTCACAAACACGAGGCAAGTTCGAGTTAAGAAAAGATTTGTGGTGCAGCAGGGCCAGGGTCAGAGTCAGGGAGGGTATTGGAATGGAACATGGGGAGAAGAGGGGCCAACCAACCAAGGCTTCCCCCATCCCATAGTTTCCTTTCCTTACACAAAGATCGTCTGCACCACTTCAATAACAGCATATAATGTCAATGTAAATTTCAGATTTCTTCTGTCTGTCGTCTAACTTAGCTAGTAGCTAATAGCTTCTCCCCCTTTCTTTCTGATGGGGGAAGACAACCAGAGAGCTCCGATCACGATTAGAGAGGACCATCTAACACAGGGCCTTGATAAAATCACATCGGGAAAGCAAGCAAGAAAGAAAGAACCTGCGTGTTAGAGAGGACCATCTAACACAGGTTCCCACGAATCGCAATAGAAATGCAAAGACATCGGGGGAAAAAAACATCAAAGAAGAAGAGAGAAACGAGACGAAAAGAAACCGAATCCTCACCAGATGAACCGGAGCTTTGATGTGATTGATGAGAACAGAGCTGCACTGTTGCTCGCTAGGATCGTGCCTGTGGTGCCTTTGAATGTCTTCATCGCGAAGGATGGGTGGCGAAGGATGGGCGAATAAGGGAGAATGGAAAATTGATGGTTGCGTAGAGAAGGGAAGACGAAGGAAGAATCTGGTTTCGTGTAATATTGGTGGAGAAGAGCCGACGAAGGACGACAATTAAGAACTGAGTCTGAGAGAGAGGGAAGCTGGAAGGAAGAAGCCGACAGGGAGGAACCGAGGATCAGTCCTATGGCGCCAACGAAGGACGAGAAGGAACAAACGGCATCTTACGACGGTGAGGGTTTAGGATCTAGGAATTTCTTCATTATGACCGACCCAAAAAATCATCGGTTTATAATTAGATGGGTTAACCCAAAACCATAATCAAACGAAAATCAACCCATATATCATAAGCCCAATCTCACGTCGGTTCACAAGTACATGGGTTCAACCCAAAACCATAATCAAACACACATTAAATCATATACTCTCAACCAATCTCACGTCGGTTCACAAGTACATGGGTTCAACCCAAAACCATAATCAAACACTCATTAAATCATATACTCTCAACCAATCTCACGTCGCTTCACAAGTACATGGGTTCAACCCAAAACCATAATCAAACACTCATTAAATCATATACTCTCAACCAATCTCACGTCGGTTCACAAGTACATGGGTTCAACCCAAAACCATAATCAAACACTCACTAAACCATATATCGTAAATCAATCTCACATCGGTTTATAATTAGATGGGTTAAACCCAAAACCAATCTCACATTGGCTCACAATTACATGGGTTCAACCCAAAAACGGAATAAAACACTCACTAAACCATATATCATCAACCAATCTCACATCGGTTCACAATTACATGGGGTTCAACCCAAAAACCGTAATCAAACGCTCACTAAACCATATATCATCAACCAATCTCACATCGGTTCACAATTACATGGGGTTCAACCCAAAACCGATAATCAGACGCTCATTCAACCATATACATAACCTCAATCTCACATCGGTTCACAATTACATGGGGTTCAACCCAAAAACCGTAATCAAACACTCACTAAACCATATATCATCAACCAATCTCACATCGGCTCACAATTACATGGGTTGAACCCAAAACCGATAATCCAACGCTCATTCAACCATATACATAACCTCAATCTCACATCGGTTCACAATTACATGGGGTTCAACCCAAAACCGATAATCAAACGCTCATTCAACCATATACATAACCTCAATCTCACATCGGTTCACAATTACATGGGGTTCAACCCAAAAACCGTAATCAAACACTCACTAAACCATATATCATCAACAAATCTCACATCGGCTCACAATTACATGGGTTGAACCCAAAACCGATAATCCAACGCTCATTCAACCATATACATAACCTCAATCTCACATCGGTTCACAATTATATGGGGTTGAACCCAAAATCGATAATCAAACGCTCATTCAACCATATACATAACCTCAATCTCACATCGCTTCACAATTACATGGGGTTCAACCCAAAAACCGTAATCAAACGCTCACTAAACCATATATCATCAACCAATCTCACATCGGTTCACAATTACATGGGGTTCAACCCAAAACCGATAATCAAACGCTCATTCAACCATATACATAACCTCAATCTCACATCGGTTCACAATTACATGGGGTTCAACCCAAAAACCGTAATCAAACACTCACTAAACCATATATCATCAACCAATCTCACATCGGCTCACAATTACATGGGTTGAACCTAAAACCGATAATCCAACGCTCATTCAACCATATACATAACCTCAATCTCACATCAGTTCACAATTACATGGGGTTGAACCCAAAACCGATAATCAAACGCTCATTCAACCATATACATAACTTCAATCTCACATCGGTTCACAATTACATGGGGTTCAACCCAAAAACCGTAATCAAACACTCACTAAACCATATATCATCAACCAATCTCACATCGGTTCACAATTACATGGGGTTCAACCCAAAACCGATAATCAAACGCTCATTCAACCATACGTAGTAAAAAGCAAACGAACAATGAATTTTACAAAATATGTTAAGTAGTCTGACTGGTTAATATGCTGAATTATTATGCCAAGTGCTCTGGCTCAAACCTTCTTAATGACGTTTTTTTCACTAACTCACGCGAGCCCACAATCTCACGGGTGTGAGATGGTCCTTTCAAGACCGTGAGGTTCTCTGAACATAGGGAATGATTTTTTGATTCTCAAGGCCCAGTCTCATAGGGAACCAAATGTACCATTAGCATGCTCCAACTTGTCAAAAGAATCAAATATACTATCAGTCTTACCACTTTTGTTAACAATAACTCCACGTCTCCGCTCCCCCAACTCATCAAATCCAAACTCCCATCAATGGTTTGGAAAATACCATTTGCATGCTCCAAGAATATTAACTAAAAAAAAATACTATAATCAACATGATGATTAATCATTACAAATATTTAGAAAGTAGGGATTAGCAATTATTTACCTCCAAAAACAGCAAGCAACCCGGTATATACTTTCTCCTATAAGCATTATGGTCGCAGATGCATTTGACCAATTCATTGAAGCAAAAGGATGCCCAATTCTTCTTCGGAATGTCCGCAACATCGGTGACAGCGCATACCGAAGACAAGGAAATGTCATCTCTTATAGTTGGTACTAATAGCATCCCCATTACGTACAAAATAAACGTTTGAAGAAATAGATCGCCGCTATCTTTCATCTTCGACAACGCCTTCTGCATTAAGCTTGTGGAAATCGCCTGTTGGCCACAATCAGGTGTCGAAAACACTCTAAATGGTTCCAGTTCCTCGGATCTTCCTCCCACTTCTTCACCATTCAAGATGATATCAGTACCTCCCTCAGGCACGCCCATAATTCGCTCGAAATCTTTGGCCGAAATATGCACTTTCAACCCATACGCCTTAATTGTGCTTTCTTCCAGATTAAAGCTCTTCAAAAGTTTCTCCAACAACTTACGTTGTAGCATTCTTCCTTTGACTTCAAGAATACGACCAAAGCCACATCTCTTAATGGCCTCTGATTGACAAGCCTCGAAATTTGAGACTAGTGAGAATACTTTCCTAGGAGAACATCGCGTGTTGAAAATTTGATGCCTCTTCGTCTTCATTATAGAACAATTTTAGCAAACTGCAAAATTAAAACAACAGAATAATTATAAGCATGCCTTGAAACACGAATTATAAGCATGCCGAAGAGTACAAACAAAATACAAGTTCTAACTACCAGAAGAACTGAAAACCCCCTACATCAACACCTGAGTACACTAATTAACCATGAAATCCGCCATTGGCATATATAAATTTCACCCAAAACACCCCGCTTTCATTACATTTCACCCAAAATGCAAATTCTCACGGCCGTGACATGACATGTGACAAGCAAAGAGTAGTTTTCATATCCCCAGACAATCTCACGGCTTTGGCTTCATAAATCACGCCGTTAAAATAAGCCGTGAAACTAAAAACACCCAGATTTCACTAAACATTCTCACGGCTAATTCTGGAAATTTCACAGCCGTAACATCTTTTCATGAGATAAGCAAAACAGAAGAAAAGGTTTAACCATCTATTCACAGGCGATCTTACCAAGCAAAAGGACAAGGTTTGTCCCCGATCAAATCGTATAATCATCTATTTTCAACTACAGTGACCAACTTGTTTCTATAAAACCAGTACAAACAAATATAGTTGGGTATTTCTAAGAAGAAGAGCTGCATATGCTCAAATCTAAGTTTCAAACTAAAGGCTGTGAAGCTTGTTGATGTATTCAGAACTACTATTTGTTTGCAATTATGGCTTTAGCTTATGGTTGTTCTCATTAGTCATTTTAGCTACCAGATTCATATCATATCTAAATCCAAGGCTAGTTCAAAAAACAGATTTCAGAGATTGTAATAAACAAACAAAAAGGTTTAACCTGGAAAATCAGATACCATGCCCCTGTTCTTTTCTTCTGTTTTGTTCTAAGGCTCCCTTCTACATCTAAACCCGCCCCTGTTCTTTTGGAAAAAATCAGAAACCACACACAACTTACAACTTTTGAGAGCTAAATAACATGACCACGAGCATAGCCACTAAGCTTTCCATAACCCATGACACCACCATAAACACTCGCTCTATTTCCATCCAAACTGGCTAAAACTGAAGTCACCCTGATTTCATGAAATAGTTCTTGACTAACACACTCAATTGCACCTTTCATGCAGCCAAGCAAGACCCTTCAATTAACAGTCCAAAATGTAATCAACAAGCAACGGTAACGACACTACAAACTGAAAAGAATCAAACTTTGAGTATGAACTTTCCTATTCGATTTGCCTCCATAAAAGTTAATACTGACATGCATAAAGGAAGGAACACAATCGCTAGCTAGGTCAGATTGGAGCAACTTTTTTTGTGATCACGCATGGTTGAGATTGCATCACAATCTTGCACCAAGGTTCACTTGATGAATCACGGCATAACCTATCAATTGCATCACAATCTTGCTCTAATAGTAAACTGAAGTACTAATCACATAAACGTAGACGGAGCCAGCATTCAAATGAAATAAAAAGCTCAAATGAATGCAAAGAATCACATAAGACTAATGCTTTAGTTCACATCCACACAAAAGCTCATGTAAAGAATCACAGAAGACAAATGCTTCGATTACCCTTTTCTAGAATACATCCACACAACAAGCATACTGCAAGTAGTTGCTAGCTTAACCACAATGGGAACATGATTAGGACTCCTCTCCCAGGGCTCACAAAGACAAGATGAATCGCATGCTTGGAATGACGATTATGTAACTCAAAAAGGCAATAGCTCTCTCGACACGTGCAACTCACACCGGTTTTCCAAGTGAAATAGAGTTTCCATTTATGAAAAAGTAAAAAAAAAGTTTCCAAAACTAATTTATGATATCATTTTCATGAGATAGCATTTAGCTACGGTGGAAAACCACATAAAGAACACATGATCTTTGCTTGGTTCATACATGCTATTTCCTAGGCTCTTTCACCAAGTGTGAGTTTTCTTGGTGACAAGCATTTTCCTCTTTGGTACATGATTAGATTGTTCACTACCCAGCAAGGCAACCACAACCATGCACAACTCTCCCTTCAAGCTTCAATGTGTAAATCGACTCAAAGACGTAAAAGTAAGATTCGAGATTGTTCAGAAAGCAGTAATTTACGTATCTTACAAAAAAAAAATGTCACGGAAGATCAGCGAAATTGATAGCTCTAAGACCACTGAGTCGTTTGCTGAGGTTAGTTCCCCTGATAAACTCGAAACAGTATCTGTCTAGGGATGTATAAAACTCATTCCCAGCCTTGAGGCCTGATATGAGAAACTTAAAGAAGCAAAATTGACTATGAATTAACTCTATAAACAGCAAAAACCCTGAAAATAACTCGAACTCTAGTGGGATGTGGGAGATAAAAATTGACTATTAAGTAAACTCTACAAACCCATTCCTTACATCCCTAAAACCCAATCAAGACCAAAGAACTAAAGAAGCAAGCAGACCAGCTACCGTCTATCCACAAATCCGATCCAACCATACAAGTCCAGGAGATCAGCAGTTCCAGTGGTAGAAATTCGATCCAAAGAAAGGAAGTAACAATGACTGATACCAAGACAAGGAAGTTAAAGACGAGAAAACTACTCTGCATCACAATCGCAAACCATCAGATGCAAAATTAAACCAAGTATTTCTAATGATGATTGTTCACTACCCAGCAAGGCAACCACAACCATGCACAACTCTCCCTTCAAGCTTCAATGTGTAAATCGACTCACAATGAACTTTAGTAGCAGGAAATCTATGGCTGTATGGTTAATGGAGGAGCAACCAACAACCACATTACACCACGTTGCTTTGACAAAGACCTCTCTGCCCATATGAAAAGAAGCTTTTTGGAATTGACAACATGTTCCTTCCCACTGGAGACACAGCCACACCAAGGAAAATAGACCAGCAGAAGTAGAACATGCTACTTATCATGACAAGTTTAGAATAAACCAACTCACCCCTAATTATGTAAACAATAAGATGGTCTACAAGATGAACTACAATGGCTTTCAGAAGGATTTCGATCAACATCGACCTACATCTATGAGGTCCACAATTAAACCAATACCAGGACATCAACAAGCAGGTCCCATATGTGAATTGATAGTTTGCTTTGACACTAAATCAGTCAATATATAGCTAATTATCAAGCTAAACACAAAGAAGATACTACAAGGACATCAACCTGGTAAAAGGACATGACCAATTAAACTCATAAACCTAAAACGAGCATGGAATTTCAATACCCCTACCGAAATTTGTAAATCTAGAACATCCCAATATAATCCCCAAACTGACAGCCATACTAACCGGAAAATTGAATAAAATTGTAGAACTGTAGGCATACTAACCGGAAAAAGTTGCGGTGGAGGAGGTAGGTCAGCGGTCTTCGTTTGCTATCGATGGGAAGAGGAGGTTCTGTGCAGGGTCTTCGTTTGCTATCGATGGGAAGAGGGGGTTCTGTGCAGGGTCTTCGTTTGCTATCGATGGGAAGAGGGTCTTCGTTTGCAATTGACGAAGAGATGCTCGCTCTCGTCGTCCCCTGCTCGCCGCCTTCACTGTCGTCGTCGGAATCCGGCTCGCCGCAGTCAAAGAGATGCTGCAATCGACAAGCTTCTTCTACTCGTCGTCACCCACTGCTCGCCATCTTCACTGTCGTCGTCAGAATCTGGCTCACTAGCTGCGTGGAGAGGATCGAAGGAAGAATGGTTTCGGCGGTGAGAAGAGGTGAGAAGAAGGTTGCGTGGTGAACTGGTTGTACCGGTTGCGTGGTGAATTCCTAAAAAAATTTCAGACAACCGGTTGTCCACACACAAATAAAATAACATATTAATAATTTAAATAAAATCTAATGGTTGATATAGTTTGAACATAATCTAATGGCTGTAAATGTTTTATAGCACCAATACTATAAAGCACACTAAAATGCCTCTGTTTTCTAATTTCTAGATGAGTTGGTTCAATCTTTTTGGAGACAGCCATAGGGGATGGTGATAGGATTGATGTCAGCGGAGAACAAGCTGATGAATTTTCACCACCTGTTAGTCCCGATTCAGCTAATCGCTCTCTCTCATAACCAACCATCGACGATCGATCTGTTGTTGTGTCTTTTGTTGGATTATGAGGGTACCTTAATGCTCTTAATTTCTACTTTGTGGATATAATCCTCTTTTACTTAGCTCATCCTACTTATTGTAGTTGTGCAGATATACTCTCTGGTTTTCGTCTCCTTTCTATCTTCTGTTTCTCCCTTTGGTAGTTCTGGTTAGTGGTTATTGTTTGTTTTGGTGTTTTTGTCTCAGTTCCTTTATCTTAATAGGTAGGCACCGAACACTCCTAGCCTATATCTATCCCACGAGGTATCAACCATGTGAAATGCATATCATGGAGGTAAATTTCTCCGGGATAGATGATCTGATGTCTTTGTTGGTTTCATCCTTTTCTATGAATGCCTATATTAGATTAGTATTCTCTTTGATGCAATCTAATGCGATTGTTTAAATCAATAACACATAATGCTATGACGCACCACTCTGATGGTATGAGAAATCCGGAAGCTCTATAATACAACTGTTTTTCCTTAGTTTCTATCGCGATAAGCCTAATTTTAGAACAATAATGGCAACCCATTGAAATAAATAAAGGTCCCTTCTTGTTGAGTTTTTGCCTCTATATTGATAGATGTCTTTGTTTCCTCTCTTTATCTAACTTTTCTTATGGTTTAATCGATGGCTTAATCGCCCTTGGCTAGTTAGGATTCAACATGTTTATAGGAAGGCGAATTATGCTGCTGATCACCTTGCTTCGATTGGGCACTCATTACCTGTAGGAGTCCATGTTTTTGACCAACCGAGCAGTATGTTGTTGTACTGGTTGTATTTTGACCGTGTAGGGGTTGAAACACCTCGATTGATTTAGTTTAATAAAGGTTGGGACGCCCTTAGCGCCCTGTTCACACACAAAAAATACTTTTCTTATGGTTTCCAATACCCTCGCAGCAGCAGATTGAAGCTTTGGGGTTTCTCTGGGTTCTTTGACAAAGTGTTTTTATTTTGTTCTGAAAGATTGTGTCGGAATGATTAAACAATGTAATAATTATTTGGTCTTCGCAATGATTGTACATCTGCTAAAAGGCTTTGTTTGCTATGGATAACTGTTAAGCAACCCTCGGTAATCAAGATTATATGTTGTGGCCTAAAAATTGGCTTCTTTTGGTCAATGCTTGGCACCTTTTATAGTTTCCTGCTAAAACATTGTTGTGGTACACCTGTATTTCTTCTTTTCACTCAGGAAAGCTTATACAGTTATTCTACATAACCAGACATTCGAAAAGGGCCTTAACCTATTCCGTCTTCTACTCCAGGGTATACTAATGATGAAATCTCTCACTGGGTGTTCTTCACAGAATTTGATTCTTCTAATCAAATTATTAAATGACTGGTTGCCAAGATTTGGAGACCAATTAATGTTGATAAAATTGTACATTAATTCTATAGTTTCATAAATTTATCACAAATCCCGACGCGAAGCGCGGGCAATGAAGACGACTTTTCTTTTACGAGTTTAGATTGACAAGACTATTGTACAAGAAATTTCTTTGTTATTAATAGCGTTTGCGTCGTTCTTAGTAGCACGATACCAATATCTATGAATATTATTAAACATATAAGAGATCTACTGTTCCATAAGAGTTCTATTAAAGTAATAGGTTGGTTATTTATGTTTTTTTTCACAACCTTTTATTTATTGGTCAAGCTTAGTGCTCACACCCATTTTTATTGGTGTGTAGCCATTTTTTTTATTTTTTTTTTATTTTGACTAAACCATGAAGAGAGCCGGCATCATCAATGGTAGGTCATATTTTAGGCATGGTCAATGATACCATACCGTACCGGCGGTTCAACCACAAAATGTTAGTATTGGAGGCTAAATTGGTAGGCGGTATATAACAAAATTAACGGTTGAACTACGGTTTGCCATAAAATATCCTATCGCTAACTTTTCCGGTACAGTATCATGGACCCATGGTTTTAGACGGTGGGTTGATTTAGATTAACTCAGGGTAAGCAACAATTTGGTCGTACTGGATCACATCATATCAACCCGGCGTTTGGATCAGATTAATATATTATTATTTGGTTCCTGGTTGCATAAATTTAAATAGTACTGAAGAAAATTGGATCAAATTATCATTTGGACGGGAACAAACCTAACAAAATCGAAACGAGCACAATAACAGTTTGGTCCTTATTTCTAAGATTTCTTTTACTCTTGGACCTTCGTTCTCACAGTTTGACTCAGTTTGTATCGAACTAGATTGTTGTACACCCTTAACTCTTCTCATTCATTTTCTCGGGTTCTATTCGCTCTATTCATTATCATTCTTCTTCATCATAATTATATTGTTTTCCATTTTTCTTCCATTAGCTTCTATGACAATAATTTTGTATCAAGCCACCAATTCAATCCAATTCAATCCAATCCAATTCATTCACTGAAATATCAAACTAAATCCAATTCAATTAGATTTGTGGATTCAAGGATATTTTTTTATAGTTTTCATTTTGATACATAAAATTTAATTTTTTAAAAATAATACATAATTAGAAAATTACATTTTGAAAACTATAATTTTTATTATGACATTTTCGTACATAAAATCTTTTATATTTACATGTCGATGCAAGTTTTGGATGTCACTTGTATTCATGATCCACACCATGAATCCACCAATTCATTTGATCCATTGGTACATTAATCCATCAATCCAATCTATTTGCCACCTTTAATTACAGTTCTATGGGGTGGATTTCAATTACATTATGTTGTTGGAGCATTGAATCGTACTGCAGTAGCATATCTTATTAGATATTTCAATTATTTGTGGTTCTAGGGAGCAACACCTATTATACTATCATGCAACTTTGAGTTTGTTTGTCCATTCATTTCAATCGATTGTGTTGGCGATTCTTTGTTAACTTAAGCCCCGTTTAGTATCATTTTGTTGCTATTGTGGTTACAGTGATGTTGTGTAAACAGATGTACAACCACAACAGGAAAAAAACAGAGAACACAAACCTGTTTAGTTGATCAATCTGAAAAATCAAGAAAGCTGACAACAAGAAACAAAAACGTGTTTAGTTACTACTATAATAAGAACTAAAAGCCAAAAAAAGAGACGGCGGCGGCTGGTAGCGCGGGATGGGGTGGGGGGCAGCTTGCGCCGACTGGACGGAGGACGGCGACGTCTGCTCGCGCTGGGAGGGGAAAGGGTGGCGCGGCGGCTTGTCGCGCGGGGGCTCTTCTAGCGGTGGCGGCCGGTGCACGGGGAAGGGAAAGGAAGGCGGTGGCGGCGGCTGGTCGTTTGGGGGGATCGGAAGTCGGCGGCGGCGACCGGCGAATGGGGAGGGTGGGAGGTTGCGACGAGGGAGACAAGGGAAAGGGAGGCGGCTGGGTGAAAGGGACGAAGAGGAGTCAGGAGAGGGAGGGAGTTGTTGGGCGTATAGGGTTTGGGATAAAATGAGAGGGTAAAGGGTGGGTTTGGGAGAAAAAAAAAGATGAAATTTTTGGTGTAGGTGGGATTCAAACTGAAAAGTTGATTTAATGAAAACAGACTCTCAACCAGTAGGAAACTTGTGTAAAACATGTATAATAATCAGATCCAAAGCAATAAATTGTTGTTTCTCTAATTTGGGTCTTGTTGTGCAAATCTGATTCATAACAAAAAAATAGAAACCCAACTAAACATGTTTTTTTCTATTGATTTCTCCAATCTTTAAAAACACAACAGAAATAAAAAAAAAGGCAATAATACTAGGGTTCTTAGTTTTCTGTTGTTTCACATAATGCTTAGATGCACAACCCTTACAAGTCCGCGACTTTTGTACAAGCATCCTATTTTTTTACCCTAGAAGCAAATTAAGAATAATTAATTAAGTGACGGGCTTTCCAAAATTACAGCCAACAATTATCCCATGCCGCTACGGAGTGCGGCTCAAAATCCATCTAGTGAGCCCATTAATAGAGATATATATGTACAGCTTTTAATAAGTAATACATTTCCTGGAGATGCAAGAAACAAGATAAAGTGTCCAAATCGTCGACGGAGGCTGAGTACAGGGCTCTGTCTGATGTTTGTTCGGAGCTTGTTTGGCTGAACCGTTTACTGGGTGATCTTGGGGTGATGTGTACACTGCCCATCGTTGTCTTTGTGGACAACACGAGTGCCATTCAGATTGCGATTAACCCGGTTCTCCATGATCGTACGAAACATATTGAGCTTCATGTACACTATGTTCGGGATTTGGTGCGCGAAGGTACGGTGCAGCTTCAGTATCTCAAGACGGAGGAACAAATTGCCGATATTTTCACTAAACCGTTTACCAGTAGTCGTCATTGGTACCTCTCAAGCAAATTGATGCTTCGTTCCCGGCATCAATTTGGGGGAGGCTGTTAGAGTACATTGGGTCGGGAAAATGGGTCACGGAGACTTGAGTGAATGTTGGCCCAAGCCCATGCAACCCTGTTCATGCAGACGTAGACCATAATATACTCTCTTGTACTCTACCGAGGACCCTAATAAAAGATAGTACGATTTTCGTCTTGGAGAGTTAACCTCTCTCGTGGATTAGTCCTGGCATTCCAGGGATACCACGTTAAATCCGTGCGTTCATCGTATTCAGTTTTGGTTTATTTAGCTTTGTTAACAATCATACCCTATTCAAGAGAGAAATCTGTGGCTGGGATTCTTCTCTAAGAGAGGGATGACGGAGGCTGGCGGGTGCGTGAGAGTGGGAGAATAGATGCGGGATAATCACTAGGTGGTGTTTGGTGGGTGATGCCGGTGCAAGACGACTGAAAGTCAAGAACCGCGGCTGAGAGGGGAATGGGGATTTTTGTGGGACTTTTATGGCCGTCAGAGTGGCGATGGCTAGGAGGATGAAGGAGCGACGATCAACTGTACAGTGCATATGCAGAGTGGGAGAAGGGATGCACCATAGTCACTTGGCTCTTGGTGAGTGATGCTGATGTAAGATAATGAGGGTTGAGAGCTGCGGTAACTTCTGCAATCAAGGTTGGAAGGGAGTGGGAACTGTCAGGGGGATTTTTTCAGCCGTGTGCCTCGCTGAACTACTGATGGATTGGGAATTGTGGTTGCCGCCGATAGGCCCTTGGGATTTGCATGTCGAGAGAAGAGAAAGGGGCGTGTGGGTCGCTTTTAGGTGGGGAGTGGAACTGTGGGTGGCATGACAGAATTGGAATATAGATGGCCAAAGGGATTTCTCATAATGGCCGAGGAGTCAGATTTGATCATGGCATGGGTTCTGGGTATGCTGATAATCTTCCCTCTTTTTGCTCTTGGTATTTGATTTTTCAGCTAGGGTATCTCATTGTTTCTCAATTTTCTTCTCCGTTTATTTTTTACATCATATTTAGTCGAATTTGGTCTACAACATTGACCCATCTCTTTCTCTTCCCCGCCGCTAAGAAAAAGAAGTCCGAGGAAGAAGAAGTTGGTAGAACTGCAAGAAGTCTTATGATGATGGTTTGGATGCTTGGTAACAGTCGCGCCAGTGGCAGCAGCTACCCTGTGAGTGGTGCTTTCTAGATTTGGGTGCTCGCAGCTGATTGTGCGATTTCAGCCATGCTCTTCCTTTTTGCTTCTGTCTTTTGTGTTACATTTGTTCACAACTATTTCCATCCGAGAAAAGGGATGACTATATTGTAGGTTGTGGCAGCAACCAAATCCCTCTGAAGTTTCTGTTCGTTGATCGTTGTCTCAAAGGAGCGGAAGAGGCTGAAAAAACCAATCACTTGCTGCAACCCAAACAAATCTTCTTTATTGATCGTCATTTGATTTTTGCATCCACCTGACCAATGCAGTCAAAATCGCGTTTTAAAACTTAAAAACTTACGATTTTACGTTTTTAGGTCACCAAAACGCTTTCGTTTCCATATAAAAACTTAAGTATATAAAATCAGACTAAATTGTGTTTTAAAGATTAAAAGCTTACGCTTTTGCGCTTCTAGTTCACCAAAACGCTTTACGTTTTTACGCTTTTAGTTCACTAAATGAATATTTTTTTCATGAAATTAATTATACAAAGTGTATTTAAAAGTAAATCACCAACAATATGATGCATTTGAGATTAAAAGATACATACCAGGTACTTGGATGCATTCTCAACTTCAATAGAGTAATCTAATTCACCAGTGAGGCTCTTCCCGAATTCTTTAGCATAGAGGAAAATGTGGCTTATTGTTAAAATTTATGTTTATAAACTTATTATTAAGATGCTATAAGTTGCTCTACTTTAGGCATGAATTGCATGTATTTATTAACTTATCTAATTTATGTGCATTCATATCTTACATAGATATGTTCTACTTAATAGATTTTTATTTATTTTTCATTATGCGTCAAAAACTTACGCTTTTACGCTTTAATTCTACGTTTTACGATTTTACCCCTTTTTCGCTTCTAAGTAGAATCGCGCATTTGACTACATTGCACCTGACCACCATGGTAAGTCTCTCTTTCCGTACTTCATGATTTAGAGGTTGCTGCCTATGACCTTTGCATAACTATGCTACTCTTATGCTGAATCCGCAGCCAGTGAACGTGTTTCAGTCAGTGTTTTCGTCTGCTGTTTGAATTACCGTTGAAATTTCACTCCAATATCTATTTGAGTCTGAGAATCTTCCTCCTATGATTCAAGTGGTCAATATCAGCGAGTTCAAGTACTGATGCCTACAGTAAGAACTCTGTGGTTTTATTTTCCTTTTGCCTTCATTGCTCTGTTTATGTTCTCCTCTTCCATTACTTTCTCATCCCTGGTTCTTATCATTATTTTTCTTCCTTTAGACTAATCTGACACTTTACTCTTATGATTCATATTTCCTTCTTAATTCAGTGCATGCTTCTTTGTGGAATCCCTCATTTTCTGTCAATACTTATAGTTTATTGGATTCTGTTATCTTTGCTATTAGTGAATTCGATTTTTAAATACCTTGATTCATGATACAGTTTTTTGTTGCCTTCATTTGAGAATCTCTTATCCTTTATGCGACCTAACCTATTTTGTTAGTAATTTCTTCATTCAGAGTACATTTTCTGTTTACCTTTAGTTTCTAAGGCTCATCCAACCAATTTACAGGATTGAGAATGGAGGACACGAATGAATAGCAATGGATAAAGTCACTTTTCGAGATAAGTATTTCATGGTATTCAATGTACTCTTTTAGATTTAATTTTAGTTTTGCTTAATCTTTAGTTTGCACACTATGCATTCAGTTCCTATAACGTTGATGTTTGCGTATCTAGGGGTGTTTAGCTGCATTCTGCTATGTTAACCTTGATTAACACCAGATGAAGAAACCTCACAGCTTACAGGTCTGAGGTTGTTATCATGATGGTTTGTCTCCAGTCATTCAATTTGAACCACATTGTGCTGCAAATAAGTCCTGCAATTTCGGTAGGGTCTCATTTTGAACAATATAGTAGTGCCCTATTATGGATGCATGCATGGAGGGTTGGTTTCCGAATATTAACATAGCTAAAATAGAAATCTCGCTTGCTGTTATGTGCACTTTAACTTTGTTGCTTCCTAAAATCTTCCCCGAGACTTTCAGGCCGATTAGGATGCACTAAAATAGCTAGGGACTCGACTATGGTGCCATGCTAAATGGCTCAGTTTCTATGGCGTCCAGCATTGACACAGAACTTAATGTTGACACTAGAATATAGAACATGTTGATTGCATATGTTAGTGCGTTAACTTTACAGCTTATGGTTATGGTCATGTAATCATGTACAAGCCCTATGGCCTTTATTGATGTAGTTACTATCAACTCCATAATGAACTTTGCTCTTTGTGCACTCACCCGTACTGTTACTTTGCTGGTGTTTGGTGTTCTTCCTGGAATAAAAAGTAATTATTTGTTATGTTAGATCCCCTGTTGCTTTGCTTTCTTTTTGGTCAAGACATAATCTTGAAAGAGATATTATCCATTAGCGATCCAGGCTTGTGTTAGATGACTCTTCGACAAAATGTGTCAAATTGTGATATGTTTTGCAAGTTTGATCAACTTCCACTTTTTCTTCCAGGCATGAGATTTAGCTTTTTAGGTCTTCACTAGACAAGAATAAAACTTTGTACGACTCCAACCTTGCTTCTTGCATAGTGAGCTGGTGGTTGTTGTTTTAGAGTGGTGTTGTTATTTGCTTTAGGATATGCAGCAGGTTAGAGCACTGACCTATATCTTTGTAATTTGCTGCCTGAAATTGATTGATGCCCATACTTTTCATTGTGAAAAAACAGTGCGTCTCAAGATTATTTATAAACCTTTTCCTTTTGAGTTCGATGCCACTTAATGAATCTTTTTAGTGTCCTCCTGCTTTAACTATGGATAGTGATCAGTTAACCAGATTCAGTACTGCATTTTAGAGCTCATCTCTATCTATTGATAAAATTGTTAATGCGCTAAAGCAAGACCTCCTTGGTTGGAGACACATATTGGTGTTCGGATGCCTTAGATTCTTTACTATTTGTTCATGCCCTTCAGGTTTCCAGAGCAGAAAATGTTCATTTGGTATCACATCTATGCTGCTCATTGTACTGCCGCTTTTCTCTTGCCATCAAATTGGAGGGTTGAGTTCATCTAGGCGTTTTTCTTCTTGGCTTCTGGAATTAATCCCAGATTCATGGAATTGCAGTTCAGGATTAGGAACATCATGTGTAGGCTGTTCCTTCCATCGATGTCTGCCTTTTGGTCATTGGAGTTTATACCTTCTTTGTCATCTATACAACCTTGATTTTAGTGATGTACCATGCATGATTATGATTTCAGTATTGGAAATGTGATGCTTTGGATTATGTGACTCTTTTTCGGTTTATAGATCTATACACAAGACTCATCTAATTTCGCTAGCCGCTCAATGGTGTGAATGTAGAGTGAATGAGGGCTAGGGGAAATTGTGTGAAACATTGTTGCTCTGTCGCCGACTCAAATTGAGGAAAAACCCAGTTACGAATCGACGGTAGGAGACGCAGTTCAATCAGCTTATATTGTCCTCACTACTTCCCTATCGTTAGGGGTAAACTGATTTGGCATTGTTTCCCTAACATTATTTTTCATTTGCGTGAAGCGAAGCGAGTGGGTCTTTGCTAGTTCTAGAAAAACACGTTACTTACAATAGTGGTTATTTTTAACATAAAAATGCACGCTAAACCTATAATAACACCAGTAGATAATAAGCTTGATATGATATAGTAAGGCTATGCATGTTAGGTTGGGTATACGGTCCGGTCTAGTTAAATTGGCCAAATTGATTTGGTTCCGGTCTGATCTTTTCGAGAATATAAGGACTAAAGATTGGATTGGATACAGTCCGATCTGGTCTTGCCCCGGTCCGGTCCCATTTCAGTCTTGATTTTAGATTGAGCTTGTGAAGATTTGAGTGACCTGAGGCCTCAAAGGGTGAGGAGTTGGTTAAGTTTTGGGTGTTGGGCTCTCTTATCCGGTCTGTATCCAGTTTTCGGTCAGTTCCCGAACGATTTTTTAGATCAAATCTAAGCCTGAATATGAGATTTGATTGTTTGCTATTCGGTCTGGTCTCAATCCGAATTATACGGTCCGCTTTCGATTAAAACAAAAAAAACCCGAACCAAATAGCCACGCCGCATGCCATTGATATGTGAATATGAGACAATAATGATTTAATGCAGTAATGGTACGTAATTAAATACGCAAGAACCAAAAGCAAACTATTGGCGCTCTATTGGGTTCATTTCATCTGGAAATTTGTTCGTTTTGGTTCATGTTGCCGACTGCTTATCTTGTTCTTGTTGTCAATGCCCATTTCAGAAAGGAAATTAAATTAGAGGAACGCTTCTATGCACGAAAAGTCTACGTCCTCCATATTTTCCGCTCGTTCACATTCAGTCCATGGATCTCCTCCTGTTCACGACACTTTTCTTTTAAGTAGAGAAACCGTAGAGAGCAGACAGCTGCAGCCTGCAAGTCTCAGTCATCTGCGTTAATGTATGTTTGTTTCGGGTCCTCGGTTCTCCGTACCGATTTCCCGGTCTGTATCTCCGTAAATCGGCAGTATTTACATTTTACAGCCACTTGGCTGGCTGGTAGGGACGGCGCGGCTCCTTAATTAAGTATTGCTGCTTTTCTTACCGTGTCGGTTTTACAGTTATAAATTAGTAATTACTTGAAGGTTTGTCTCTTCCCGAGAATTCTGGATAAATTAAATGATCCTACCTACTGGCTACTACATCATGTCTTTATTTGCATTTTCTTTTCTTGACGATTCCCTTTCACATCTTTAGCCACTCAGTTTTATTTCATACAACCATCGGATCAAAATTAGATTCATCCAGTGGTGAAGAAAGTCTTAACTTAGGAGCTTGTAATTCCTTTACCTAAACACCTTAATTGATTTGTTACAATAGGCAATCCTGCTTTGAGGGTGTGGTACTCTGGTGAGGGATTACAGGCATGTCCAGGAAAAGGTTTCCTGATTTGAATTCTTATGTTGCAGAAGTTCGTCATGTCGAAAAAATTCATTGACCATCTTAATTATTTTGCTCATAAAAAATGTTCAAATATGAAACTTGTATAATTGTTTTGATAAGAGGATGTCACGTACACGGAAGACGAGTTTGATAAACGAAAACGTAATTGTCATATTTGAAATATTCATATTTTAATTTTTGAAAACGATGATAAAGGTAAGAGTCGGTTAGCCCAAACAAACCTTCCCTCAGCGAAATGCGTGAGCAATAGAGAGAGAATGAATTGAGAAAATCAAAAGAATTGAACGCAAGAGAATAGTGGATCAAGAATTGGACAAAAAGAAAATGAATCGAAAACGAGACCGAAAGGGAAATAAAACAAGATAGTTTCCTCTTCTAAAATCTCAGTGAGAAGAAGGATTTGGAAATAAAAAAAAAACATATTAAAACAATTAAAATTTCTCTCCAATACCATGTAGGAACTGGAGCAAACATTTGTTGATTTTATTTCATAGGGCAAAAAGATAATTGGTCTATTATTACAAACCAATATATTTAACACCGAAAAATCTAAGTTACTAAAAATAAAAAAATAGCCCTAAATTGTGCAAAAGTTAAAAACTATGTATAATGGCCTCATCTTTTCGCAATATACCTATACAAATGAATGAAAATTTAGAGAGTTTATATTTAGTGTCAGTCTTGAGATTTTTTAGGCCTTGTTCAGTAAACGAGAAGTGACTCAAATTATTTTCTAAAAATTTAATAAAATATAAACAAAACATTAATCAATCAGTAAAAACCATAGAATTATTCAAAAATAATTTCTCTCTAATATTATTTAAATTAAAGAGTAACTTTAAATAGAAAGATGTAATTAAAAAAATCTATTATTTGAGAGATTGAATAAAAAAATCCAAACAAAAGAATGCACATAATAACTAAATGAACAATAATTCAATTAACTAGACTCTCCTTAATAGGTTACGAGAGTAGAAGATGAAAATAATTTTAGAAAAATTAAATAGAATAAACCAATAATAGAGTAAACTAAATTGTAGAGGGAAAACTGATAACTTTTTAGTCTAAAGTTTAGTATGGTATAAATTATTTTAGTTATTTTTTCTTTTCTATTATTGGTAGATTGTACTTAATTATTCTAGTTAACATTTAATTAATTATTGTTTAATTAATTAGCATTATTGTATAGCTAGTACAAATTTAATAATGCTAAAAATGAAGCATCAACAATGTTATTTCTTTTCTTCTATTTAAGAAACACACAACAAAATATGAGTTATGTTATATGTTTTCATAAAAGTCTAATAAGAAAGCCCTCTTGTGATCTGTTCGTTCCACTAGCCTTCTTACTTAAGTTTTTTAATATTATATTTTTAGACACATAATCAAAAATCAATTCATAAATTTTCTAATATTTTAAATTCATAATCGAAATCCAATAGTCGTAATAATAATTAGTCATGTATATAATGCAGATACGGAGGGCCCTATAATTTGAAGGACCTATACCAGAGGGCCAGCCAACAAATCGTCAGCACCACCCTGTTTATATTCACAGAAAGTCATCATACCTTATGTTTTAATAAATTGTTCATAATATATGAATATAATTTTGATAGCACTAGCAGCCTGCCTCAGTCCTCCACCCAATTTCCAGGTTACAGATGATGTAATAAATTTGTATAATATAAAAAATATCCTCGAGAGCGGATCACATGAATAACATTGTGGTCAATAAATATGTATAACCCAATTAGAATCAGCACATCAACGCCTTTTTTCTCATGAAAAGTCTTTAATTTTTTCCCCTTAATTTTTAACGAACGATGGAATTTAATTTTTTTTGCACAGTTAGATTATATTAATTGTGCTCTTCAAAATTATATTCACTTTGATATATTTTTAGAACAAAAAAAATTGAGTCATCTTTTACCAGTCTATACCATATGGTATTGACTGATATTGAAATAAGAGTATATCATATGGTATGAAAAGTGTACTATGGTGGTATGAACATACCAAGACTATATGATGGTTGAATACATGATAGTAGGAGTATACTAACTGTCATTTACGACTTTCAACATTGTGTGACCACAAAATACCACCTCGTACCAGGGTGGTATTGTGTGGTACTTTTTGGTCCTGTATTTTGTTCACTGAGAAATTCGTAAATTCAATAGATCATGATGAACTCGTTTCTTCTATGCAAAAATTTTAAAAAACGAATTCAAAACGAAGAAGATACCATATGGAATGGAGTTGGTAACGAGAGCCAACAAAATTTTCTTCACAAAAAATATTGAAATAGATCTCATTTTGAAGAGTACAACGAACTCGTTCCATTTGTGCAAAAAAAAAAAAAATTTGAAATCCGAATTAAAACGAAGAAAGTATGAGCAAATTAAAAAACAAGAAAAAATAAAAATGTCTTTAATTCTCCACGCTTATATCTTAATTTTCTGAATAAAGAATTCAGATATAATTACTCGTGCATAACATGAGTCATGTATCTTGACCCCTCCTAAAAAAAAGGAGCAAAATCTAAAATAGAAAGTTCACCATGTATTTCAATGTTTTCTTCGAAAGTATAATAAAACTATGATAATATCTTCTCGGTTCAATGATAGTGGCATGTTAATGTAGGCATACAGTTTAGGCCGGTGACAACCGTTTTCAAGTGATGATATCCTCTACAAGAGAAGCGCATATAATTTTGTTTATCAGAGGTGGTACAATTCTTATTACTATGATACAATATATATTATCACTATGTTAAAAATCATATCACTCTGGCTAAACAAGAATTATGGATGATTATGTAAATACATGTTAAGGAGACAATTTTTTCCATTAATTAAATTAAGTAATATATTCAATAATATGTACGTGTTGATGCTTAGTTTTGTAAAATTAGAGATACATTGTGCAAAGTAACAAAGTAGATCGTATCTTGAATTTTGATCTTTAACCCAACCATCTCTAAAAAGAATAGTAGAAAAAATGCCAATATCACAGACAAACGTAGATCACACAATATATATAATATTTATGTGGAGTTTAGTCTCTATAGAATTTATGTTTGTGAAAGTATATATTACCAAAAAATTAGTGTAGGGTACATTTTCGATCTTGACTTTAAAGGCAGAGGATGCAGACTGTGAGATTTGAAATAAAGCTTATGCAATTTTAATTTATCTATGAATGGTAATTACTCAATGGGTGAACTGCCTACGGCCAATATTTGATTATCTATATAAAGGGGGCAAAGAAGCCACTCGAGAAAGGCATCCAACACCCGCTCTAGCTGTGAACCAAAAATGGCTTCTCTCATTGCCACTCTTTTAGTGGCAATATTTTCCTTTAGCTTCTTGCCCTCTGAGATCACAGCTACCTACGGTAACTCCTCTCCACCACCAAAGAAATACCCTCCGCCGCCCTCTCCCTATTTCCACCACAAGTCCCCGCCTCCGCCGCCGCCACACGATCCATACAATAAGTACAAGTCCCCACCGCCACCTCCTCCACCTGTCCATAAGTCTCCACCACCACCACCCCACAAGAAGCCTTACAAATACAAGTCCCCACCACCCCCGCCACCGGTTTACAAGTCTCCACCGCCGCCGCCGCCGGTTTACAAGTCTCCTCCACCACCATCCCCCAAGAAGCCTTACAAGCACAAGTCTCCACCACCACCACCGGTTTACAAGTCGCCACCCCCGCCGCCCCATAAGCCATACAAGTACAAGTCACCACCTCCGCCACCTGTCCACAAGTCGCCGCCGCCACCACCACCGCCGCCCCATAAGCCATACAAGTACAAGTCTCCACCGCCACCTGTCTACAAGTCACCACCACTGCCGCCCCATAAGCCATACAAGTACAAGTCTCCACCGCCACCGGCGCACAAGTCTCCACCACCGCCGCCGCCGCCGGTGCACAAGCCATCTCCTCCTCCTCATTACAAATATGCCTCCCCGCCTCCCCCATACCACATTTAGGTTATCAGCTGGCCACTACCCATCTCTAGCACTAATGTCTCTCTTATAGCTCCAAGGTAATCATAATAACGTATGCACGATCAAGTTCGGTATTAATATTCTTTCCGTAGTGATATATTATCATCTTTGATATTAACGTACGGGTCCAAAGCATATGTAAATTTAACAACTCGCAGTCAAGGTGTTATGTTAGAGATAAATCAAACAAATAGCAAAACAGTACTAATATCATTAATTATCACATATTGATTCAATGTGGTGTATGCAGGCCGGGAAAGAATGAAGAAAGCGAGTTTCCGCGTTACGATACTCGAGTATTGTCAATATAGGACGTGTACGTCTTTTCTTTTTAGCAGAGGAAGGAATTAAATAAAAAATAATAAATAAAAAAAGGAGAGAGAACAGTGTGGGGGAAACGAAACGAAACAAAACAGAAGACAGAGACCAGTTTGTTTCGACATTATATAGTCAATATATATATGTATGCTTATGCTCGCCAGATGGGTAGAGAAAAAAACCAGTACCAGGTTGCTGTTATGAAATGTTGTGGTTGATGATTGGTATACTATTTCCAAATGATCATCCTTGAACCGTTTGCATTGTCGATTATGTGAGGCTATAAATTTTAAGTTTGGTAATTTATTAATGGTTTCTCCACCGAAACTCATTTTTGCTATAACTTCTTTTTAGACTTTATTATCTTAATTCTCCTCCATAAGGTCTTGGACCAAAGCAAACGGATACCCACTCTTTTTCATTCTTTTTGTTATTTTAATCCAGCTATAAATGAAAAAATCAACCTCTATTTAGTTCACTTGGGATTTTTAGCTCTTTATATATGATCTATTTTTTTTATCTATGTCGGAATGAACAGAAAGATTCGTGTCAAAGGAATTTTATTTTGTTGATAGGTTGATATGTCTTCTTCTAACTTTTCCAAATTTCTAAAGGTACATGTGATCGTGCATGTTTTCATGTATAAAGAGAGTGGAAAATAGATTGTGAACAAAATAAATGATGAGTTTCTTGTTAATGATTTAGTTATTTATATTGAAAGAAAGATAGCTAAAAATTTTAGCCCATATGCTATTTGAGAGATTTCAATAATCTCAAAGAACGTTGTAGACTTTTTAAATAATTTTATTTTTATTTACATTTATATATTTTCTGCCCACCCGGTCTCGAAATCCTGGCTCCGTCCCTGGGTAGAATATGGATCGTTCATAAAAAAGAGCTTACTGTGACCTCTCTGGAAACAATTGCAAACTTTATACATTTGGATGTTAAGGGTGTAACACACTGTAGAATCACAACTGTATATGGTTCAAATGATGAGGCCGAGAGAAGGGCCGCTTATGCTCAAATGATACCCTTGTAGACCTCTAATCTTCCCTGGATGGTTATTGGTGATTTTAATTAATGTTCTGGTGACGCTTCTAATGGGGCTTCGCCTGACACTAGTGGGCTTGATGACTTTCAAGACTAGTTGGATAGAGTACAATTGAGTGAGCATAAGGTGTTGGGTGAGAAGTTTACTTGGATAAATAAGCAAGCTGGAAATCCCATCTCGAGGAAAATTGATCGAGCCTTTGTGAACTGTGAATGGCTTACTAAGTTTTTAGGTAGTTTGATAAGTACCACTATGTCTGGGACTACTTCTTATCATTCTGGACTACTGGTTAATACAAATTATGAGCAAAAAACCCTTCCTAAACCTTTTAATTTTTTTGCATTTTGGTGCTCTCATCCGAAGTTTAATGAGGTGATGCCGGAGGCCTGGAGTGTTCAAGTTTCTGGCTATCCTTTTTTATAAAGTCAGTCAGAAGCTACGGTTGCTTAACAGGAAGCTCAAAGAAATTAACAAAGAATTATATTATGAGATCTCGTTGAGAGCTAGAGAGGCTGAGCAGAGTTTGAGTATGGTTCAGAAAAGTGCAATGACTAATCCATCCAGTGAAGTGTTTGAGAAAGAAGCTCAGTGTGCCCAAGAATGCAGGGAGTTGCAGCTAGCTGAGGAAATGGTTTATAAGCATAAGGCAAGAATTCATGCGATTAGTGAATGTGATTTGAACACAAAATATTTTCACCAATCTCTAAAAGTTAGGCAACATAGAAACACAATCCAACTGTTGAAAAAGAAGGTGATTCTGAAATAACTGATATTGAGCAAATTGGAGAAGAAGCAGAGGCATTCTATAAGGTTCTATTAGGGAAGAAGAATACAGATGTGTTACGTTGGATACTCCTATTGATGAGTTGCAGTCTCTTCTCTATCATAAAATTCAAGGGTCAGATGCTGATAATTTGTGTAAAGAGGTCACCAGAGAGGAAGTAGTTACTGCAATGATGATTATGAGTTTGAATAAGGCCCCAGGACCAAATGGTTTCTCAGTTGATTTTTACAAAGCTGCTTGGGGGACTGTAGGTGATGAAGTTACAGCTGTTGTACTATCATTCTTCGCCACTGGACATATGCCTAAATAGGTTAACTCTACTCTACTTTCTTTAATTCCCAAAGTCTTAAATGCATGCCAGATGAAGTTCTTCCGGCCTATTTCATGTTGCAATGTGCTTTATAAATGCGTAGCAAAAATCCTAGCTAACAGGTTAGCTAGTGTGCTGCTTAGTCACATTAGTAAAAATCCATCAGCTTTTGTCCAAGGAAAGAGCATCAGTGCTAACATTTTGTTAGTGGGGGTGGAAATTTGGTTGTAGTTTTGTGGTTATACCGCTAACCGCGCGATTAGTGGTTAACCGCAAATCGAAAAAATAGGATATTTTGCGGTTGCGGTTATCAATATTGCATGTTTTGCGATTTGCGGGTTAACTGCAACCGCAACTGAACAACATGTAACCACATTTTAAACGATTACTAACGCGGTTATCTACGTTTAACCACAGTTAGTACGGTTAACCGTGACACAGTGACACAACCATAGACCAAAATATCCTTACACCATAAGAATAGCTAGTAACACGGTTAACCGTGATTAACCGTTAACCGCACTTGCGGTTAGTGATTAACCGCAAACCGTTTGCGGTGCGGTCGCAATTGGCATAAATGGCCACATTTTGGTTGCGGTTAACTGCAAATTTTGGTGCAGTTAATCGCAACCACACCGATTCCCAACCCTATTTGTTAGCAAATGAACTTGTCAATGGTTATACCATAAAGAACATGTCATAGAGATGTACAGTGAAGGTTGATATTATGAAAGCTTTTGATGCTGTGGATTGGTCTTTTTTGTTTAAGGTTCTTGAAGCAATGGGTTTACCTAGCAAGTTTGTTAAGTGGATTGAAGCCTGCATCACTGCTCATATGTTGAGTATTTCCATAAATGGTGGTGTCTGTGGATATTTTCCATCTAAAAAGGGTCCGGAAGTGGCATGGGAGAAAGGGGTCTACCTCGCGGAGGCAGAGTACTATTGCAGGTGGCTCCGGCGAGAATATTTCAGCTTGTGCGAGGAAGCAAAAATATTGATTTGATTAACTTGATTTGGTAGTGAGTTTGCAGGTAGAAGGAGAAGTGAAGGCAATAATAGGATGAAGAACAAGCACTAATAACAGAGTGTATGAAGAACAAGCCTGAATTTTCTTTTTTATGGTTAATCAAAAATTTCATTAAGCTCGGGCATCTCAACGAGTGCCTCTCAAACAAAAACAAAGGTTCAGAGAATCAGAAAACAATACAATCAAAATTTGAAATCAATCCAATCTGATCATGCTAAGGCTCTTCTGGAGGTCCAAGTCAATCTCCGCTCGCCACTTCAGGATTCTTCCAACTTCTCTGCAAAGCACACCTGGGGTTTTAATAGAATGCTCCCCATACAATCTTGCACAGCGCTCCCGCCAGATAAGACTAATAGCGAGACTCCAAATAGCACGACAAGCAACTGCTGCAGAACCCTTTCCTTTCCACTTACTAGCACACCAGTCGACCACCTCTTCCCATGCATTCAGGCCACTAACAGGAGCCAGAGACGTCAAACAACTAGTCACAACCGACTGCATATAGGGGCAAGCATAGAAAAGATGGAAACATGTCTCAATCCCCCCTGGACAAAACACACAAAACCCTGAAACCGGCTTTCCCCAGGCAAGCAATTTTTCCTGAGTTCTCAATCTGCCCAGGATAGCTAACCAGAGAATGATACCATGTCGAGGAATCACTTCCTTACTCCAGACCAGTTCATACCAGACCACAGGAGAATCAGACAATCTAATGGACTCCCACACCCTTTTCACAGAATACCGAGCCATAGGTTCACCACCCCAAAGAGTGAGGCCCCCTGAACAGAAACAAGATGGTGAATATCAGATCTACACTTCAGCAAACGCTTCCAAACCCAGGAGCCAGCAACTCCCTCTTTCAAATCCCAAAATGACTTCTGCTTGATGTGGTAACGTTGCACCGAGGCAACCTATAAAGATCCACTAGATATAAGAACATTCCACACATGCCTTATCACACAAGCTTTGTTCCAAACAACAAAGTTTCTAATTCCCATGCCACCTTCCTTCGTTGGGCGAGCAGCAAACTTCCAAGCAACCAGTGCTCTAGTTCTCAAACTAGTATCAGTGACATCCCAAAGGAACTGGTTGCATATTCTCTCAACTTCAGAGATGACAAATTTAGGAAGCAGGAATATGTTCATCCAATACTGCAAAATACTAGACAACACCGAGCTGATAAGTTGAATTCTACCCGCAAAACTCAGTAGTTTAGCCCTCCAGCTGTGAATTCTATGAGTTATCTTATCTACCAAGACACGACAATCTCTTCTAGATAGCTTACTGGTGATTAGAGGAACACCTAGGTACTTCACAGGCAGCTGACCTAAAAGGAACCCTGAAAAGACAGAAATAGTTTGCTTTTCCTCCTCTGGAATTCCTGCACAGAATAACTGGCACTTGGCAGGATTGCAACGGAGACCAGACAAGCTATAAAACTCTTCCATCAATCGCATAATGCCTGCCACCCCTCGAATCGACCCATTTGTAAACACTAACAAATCGTCAGCAAAACAAAGATGTGTTATGGCTAGGGGTTTACATTGAGGATGGTAAGGGATTTGATTATCACGAGCAGCTTTCTTCATTAACCCATCCAACACTTCCATAGCAACCGTAAACAGGTAAGGTGACAAAGGGTCACCCTGCCTCAACCCTTTTTTCATTCCAAAAAATCCACATAAGCCACCATTAAGAGACACGCTGACCATAGGAGTGCAGACACAAGCCCTAAGCAAGTTCATTAATTTCCCTTTTAACCCCATAACAGTCAAAACATCGAACAGAAACTCCCAATTCACAGAGTCGAAAGCCTTCATTAGATCAATTTTGACCACAAACCGTGAACTAATAGTTTTTGACTGATAGCCCTTTACCAACTCAGAAGCAAGTAGTATATTATCAGTAATAGATCTACCTTTTATAAAAGCAGATTGCGAATGACTCACCAGGGAAGGTAGAATAGCAGCCAAACGATTAGCTAAGATTTTAGCTATGCCCTTGTACAAAGTATTGCAGCACGAGATAGGTCGAAAGTCCTTCATAAGCACAGCATTCTGCACCTTAGCAACAAGAGTGAACACTGTAGTGTTGATTTTCCGAGGCATATGTTCAGTCTGATAAAACTGAGAAACAATAGCATAAACATCAGCTTTGATCATATCCCAGTGAAGAAGAAAAAATTCTATAGGAAATCCATCTGGACCAGGCCTCTTGTCTCTTCCCAGTTGCTTGAATACTTGGTATATCTCATCCTCTGTGAGGAGCAATTAGGTCATTTCACAGCTCCTTTAATGGTCACTTAACGGATAATTAGATGGAAGGGTAACCTCGTTACGTTTTAATATTAGAATGGTATGTTTGTGCAAAAATTTAGTAGAGGGGCACGTTTGTTAATTTACCATAGGAGGGGGGTACAAAATGCTATTAACCCTTAACTATTATGTAAATATTTATGTGGATAACCACCACATTAGATGCACAATTGGGTGTTACATGTAACCCACACCCTATTTCTATTTCACATTCATTCTCACATTCATGTATATTAATTGTTAGAATGTAGAGGTTATGTGATGTGTGCTTATAAATAGATGATCTCCTTGTAATAAGGAAGATATGAATAAGAAATCTCTATTCACCCTCTCTTCTTGTGTCTCTACTCTTACTCTTGTGTCTATTGCTCTTCCTTGCTATTTTATAACACGTTATCAGCACAAACCTCTAGCAAAGTCATGGTTGGTCATTGTCTTTCTACATAATCAAATATACTTAAGTAAGATCACAACACGATCAAGGTATGCAAATTTTCATGTCGTTTCTTGGTAGTATGTTTATCTATCTCATTGTCTTTGAGAGATTATTTGATCTTGTTATTTGTTCATATTATTTTATGAACTTATTTTATAATGTCGATCTTGTAACATAGAGTTTGTCCTTGGACATTATCAGAAAATGAAAATTGCTCCTGTTGTAGAAAAATTAATATGGTTGACTTATCGTTTGCTATATTGGACATATAGAGAAATGAAAGTCTAAAAATTTCATTTTCCCCCGAAGTGGAAAAATGATGAAAAATGTGTCAAATGAAAGAAGTGGATCTGGTAACATCAATTGTCAGGAATATGAGTTACCATTGTGGTGGAAATAAATCATTGATCTTGTACTCGATGTATGAAAAGAAGTTTTATTGGTCCAAGAATCAATGGAAGGAAAATGAAAATCTATATGTGCTCCTGCAATAGCAATATTATGGAAGAGGTTTTATAAAGTATAAGTTATTTCTTGTTTCTTAAAGGTGAAAAGTGTATTGGACTTGTGATGAGAAATATTATATAATTTGATCCAAAGGGTGTTGTTTCATTCCTAAAAGTAAATGAAAACAAACCGTTCTTAAAAGTGAATGGATCAAAACACACCATTATATAAATAGAATTTGGTGGGCATGATGCAGTGGCCATTGATTATTTTAAGGTCCATGACCATGCAAAATTGAGGATTTGGACGTTTAATAGAAGGCGAGTTGACAACAAGCCATGAAGCAAGACTTGTGCCCATGGAAGGCTATTATTCGGATTGGTGGGTGGCTGTGACTTGTGCTTATGACATCTAAGTCAAACCCTCCAGCTAGTGCGCCCAAATATCGGTGAGGTGGTTGGCTAGGTGGTCGTGTTGGTTTGCCGTGAGATTTTGGGCTTGGATAGTTTAAGTGTGATGACCACCCACCTAGTCTTTAAACGCGGGTGAGACGGCCTTCAATAAAGAAAAAATTCTAAGTTCGCTCACTCGCCCACGGTTGTATGTAAAGGACATGAGGGTTCTTGTTTAAGCCCCAAGCCATGAGAACGAGTGGTTTGATGGTTTTCTACGTGGAGACAAACTTATATAAGGAAATCACTCGCCCATCCTTCTCAAGTCCCCAATCTTGGTTACAATAGTTGCCTAGATGGACAATGAGTAAAGAGTAGTAGTGGGTGTGGCTGCGTGAAGCTGGCCGGGGTACTGTTGTCCCGTCTTTGACCAATGTGAACGAAATTAGATGGCATGGGAGGTGGTCTATGTAATTAAAGTGAAAGAAGTCCTGCTTTGATTATTTGGCCTTTTAATATTTGTGAAACGGGTAATATGTTTCGTCCTTTAAAGCCAAGCCATGGGATTTAGTTATTTCGTGTGCGTAAAACAATTTTTGGTGGAGTTTGTCTACACCATAAAATTTGTCTTGTACCACATCGGTGAGTTACAAGTTAATCAAAAAGTTTATAAGGCCACATTAATTATAACAATTAATGTGGTTTAAGTTTGGCCAGATGGGTATTATAAATGATTGAAAATACTAAGTCTGGAAAGGCCATACCGCCTCATGAGAGGGGCCATGTGCATGATTCAGAGGTCCATGCCACCTCACGAGCGTGGCCATGGACACGAATGAGAAGAGCATGGTGGTGGAGCACTATATCACTAGTAACTAAGTCCCAAGAGGGCCATGGACATGAGTAAGATGTCCATGGCCATGAGGCAAGAGAACCATGACCCCCTTTGCGAGACACCACATGCTCGTCAAAAGACTAGCATGGCACGAGATTAAGAACAAGACCAGGTGAGGCAAGCAACACTACAAGACCCTCGACGGTTCCAAGAGAGGCACCTAGGAGGTTGGAGGAGTAACCACCACTCCGAGGAAGCACGAAGCGGTTTTTTTTTGGGAGTTATCCAAGAGGTATTTTTCTACCGAAGAAGGGGGAGCGGTTCTTTCTATGACGGTTTCCTCCTCGTGGCTATAAATAGGAGAAGGGGTCGACAGAGACAAGGGTTCCAAAACCAACACTCTGACACACACGTCAAGTTTATCCTTTACCTTTTCTCTATCATGTAGCCATAGATGTAGTTCGTAGTTTGGAGCTCTCGCCGAATCTCCACAGGAGTAGAAGTAATTTAATTTAGATCTCGTTCTCAAAAACCATCAATCAAACACCCTCGTTCGAACTTTGTTTGAAGAGGTTTGAACCATGTTTAGAAATCGTTGTTCGAAGAAGTCAAATGTGCAATCCATTTTATTCAACGCAAGTTTTCTCACCAGAAAACAGATCTATAATTAAGATTACGAAAAGTTGGACCTAATTCGTTTCCATTATTTGGAGGAAAAAAATATTTTTTTCCCCGTGAATGATGACCCATAATTCTTTTCTTGCGTGTCCATCGTGGAGGATTCCTAATCTATATATGGTTTTTTTTCCAAAGGTATCCCACAGAATAGGAAGTAGCAAGATACGAAATATAAGTACAAGACCTTTGCAAGTCAAAACACAAAAGATAAAGAGGAAAGAAGCGTCGGACGATCCAACGACAAGAGGGCTTTTTGTACTACGATATGAGCAGCCCTAATATACCTATGCATTTACCAGAAACCATGTTTGTGCTTCAACCCTTTTCAGGGCGGAAGTAATGGGCCAAACTCTTGTGGCTGTCAAGCAACCACAATGCAGTAAATCCCTGCAAATCTAACAATAAAGTATGCGCGAAACAAAAACACGTGAGAAAATTTTTGAAAAAAAATGATAAAAAAAGTAATATTATAACGTAATAGAATTCACACCCTGATTAATTAATTGTCATCTTCCTAAAAATAATTAACTGGCTATGGGCTACACATGGCATGGCAGCCACCTCCTCCCTTAGACATCACCACCGCTGTAAACGAGATAATCAAAGCAAAAGAAAATAAAATAAAAACCAATAACAGTTACCCTGGATATTACCGAAAAAAGTAGGTTGCACTTAGCGGCGAGAATAAGATAAAAGAGTTAGCTGGAATAATAGGGTCTGAATCTCAAAAAAGAAAAAACCAGAAAAAGTTAGCTGGAATCAATCAAGAAACCAAATAAATAACAAATCCATAAGCAAAATCAAAGCTTAATTAATAAAGAGGATCGGTGGCGATGGAGCCTAGTCTCTAAAATAATAGGGCAGGCATGCGAGGAAAGCCTAGACTTTCGGGTGATTATCGCTGATCTGAACGATGGTAGCGCCGTTTGACATAATCCATCCGGATCCTTGGCTCAATCAAGCCAATTGCTCTGCCTCAGCAGCTGACGGAAGGAGAAGCTTGAAGCTGGAGATGGACGGCATGCAGGAGATGAAGTAAGATCCAAACGGGTATGAAGCAGAATGACAATGGTGATTTGGACAGCTTGCACTTGAAGGAAATTGCATTCTGCAGAACAGCTGAAGAACAGGGAAACGGGTCTCGCGTGATTCATTGGGTCGGGCTTCCTTTAACCCGACCCAGCAATGAAGTGAATGAAGAATAAAGGAGAAAACACACCGTTTCCCCACTGCGCATCGTTTTGATCAATTGTTATTTGTATAGAGCCATTACAACCAAAGTCGAACTTGTCTCATTCTGGTTACTAATTTTGTTTGTTAGTTTCCAGATTAGCCGTTAGAACAGTGTTTTGTTTCTCTGTAATTACCTCTGTACATATATATTCATCTCAATGGAAAATGAAAAAGGCAGATCGCCAATTCTCCAAACTCGGCTTCCCTCTTCCAAACCCTAGATAGAATGGCTAGGTCATATTTCTTCTCATGGTATCAGAGCCTGGTTGGCTGCTGAGTACCTCTTCTCGCTTCTTCCTTCTAAACTTACTTCACTACATTCTCTTCTTCTCCTTTCTTCCTTCATTTCGTTCTTAATTTTGTCAAGAACCCAAAATGTCTGATGATACTGAATCTGCCTCAAAGGCAAAGGAGAAAGAGGTTTCCTTTCCGCGTTATGAAGACCCATATGTGAATTCTTTCTACCTCGCACAGAGTGACAACTCCTTCTTACCAGTGATCGGATTCAAGCTCAACGACGACAACTATTTGCTCGGGAGCGAATCTATGGAGGTGGCATTACGTACGCTAGGGTTTGTTAATGGCACGAGTCAGGTACCTGCTGTCTCAGATCCTTCTTATGGTACTTGGGATCGTGTGAATGGAACAGTTGTATGTTGGATTAGAAATTCTGTCTCGGATGATGTTGTTCCAAGCTTAAGAAACATCATGGTTGAAAATGAGGCTTGGGACTTTCTGAAATCCAAATTTCGTCAAGGATATTCTGTTTGTATAGCTAATCTGCAAGAGAAAATCGATTTGGCTAAGCAAGGCAACTTGACTATTAGACAATATTTTACCAATTTGAAGCTGTTGTGGGATGAGAGTCAGAGCTATTTGCCCATTCCATTTTGTGACTGTCCTTCTCGAACTTATGACACTGTCATGATGTACCAAGAGAGGGGAAAGGTCATCAGATTCTTGTTGGGGTTGAATGAGAAATACCAACAAGTCAAGACTCAAATGCTCATGTTAGATCCTCTCCCAGATCTGAACAGTGTGTATAGGTCAGTAACTTAGCTTGAAAGGCAGCTCAATGGTGACAGTGCTAGTGTTGGAAAATCTGAAGAAGCAATAGCATTAGCCACTGCTTTAGCTGCATCTAGAACTCAATACAATCAACCTAGGGAGAGGAGCAACAATGAGGCTCCACAAACAGGTTTGTTCTGTCGCTACTGAAAAAAGGACAATCATGTTAAGGAAGACTGCTGGAAATTGAAGAGAAAGAATGCTCAGTTAGCCAACAATGCTGGAAATTCAGGGCAAAGGGGCCGAGGCTTTTCTGGTTCCATTGACACCAACATGCATGATGGTAACAATTCAGGAGGAGCACCTTCTTACAGTCCAACTAGTCCAGTCAGTCAGCAGGATCCAGGATCACCCTCCTTTGCTCGATTCACTGTTGACGAGCTCAACAGACTCAAGTCTATGCTTCTAGCTCCTGCTGTTCCACATGGTCATGGGTCTCAGGCAAACTCAATGGTTGTTAAGGACACTGCTATGACAAGTAAAGTTGTTCTATCAACTCTTACACCTAAATCTAGTAATGGAATTTGGGTTTTAGATACTGGTGCAAGTGACCATATCATCTGTGCCATTGAATCATTTTTGAGATGTAGAGTAGTGCAAAACATTTCTATGACTCTTCCAAATGGTCATGGGTCTCAAGCAAACTCAGTGGTTGTTAAGGACACTGCTATGATAGGTAAAGTTGTTCTATCAACTCTTACACCTAAATCTAGTAATGGAATTTGGGTTTTAGATACTGGTGCAAGTGACCATATCATCTGTGCCATTGAATCATTTTTGAGATGTAGAGTAGTGCAAAACATTTCTGTGACTCTTCCAAATGGTCAACAGGCTCAGGTTACACACATAGGCATAGTAAAACTTTCTTGTGAGATATTACTTACTAATGTCCTACTGGTTCCTTCCTTTTCCTACAATCTCATTTCAGTTAGTCAATTGACTCAGAACAGCCCAGTCTCATTGCTTTTTCAATCATCTTTTTGTCAAATACAGGACCTCATATCTCAACAGAGAATTGGTTTAATCCACGTAGATAGAGGCCTTTACCTGCTTGGAGAGAACTATGTTCCAGGAGAGACTTGCAAACCTCACATTCTTGGAGTGAACACCAGTCCAAGCTCCAGTTTATGGCATCAGAGATTAGGCCACTTATCTTTTTCCAGACTTCAATCTATTCACAAAGTTTGTAATGAAGTTGATTCACCAGTTGACAATAGTTGTGAGATTTGCCATTTGGCTAAACAAAAACGATTACCCTTTGTTAGAAGTACTTCTTAGTCTAAGTCTGTGTTTGATGTGATCCATGTTGACATTTGGGGTCCTGTGGATGTTATATCTCATGATGTATATCAGTATTTCCTTACTGTGGTAGATGCTTATAGCCGTTGCACATGGCTGTTTCTCATGAGTCACAAGTCAGAGGCTAGACCTCTTCTGCAATCTTTCTATGCTTTAATTAGTACTCAGTTTCAAAAGAAGTTGAAGGTTATTAGATCAGACCAAGGACAGGGATTTAACATGCCAAATTTTTATCAACAACATGGGATAATACATGAAACCAGCTGTCACATCAGAATGGACGTGTTGAAAGGAAACACCAACATTTGCTAAATGTTGCTCGAGCTCTTAAGTTCCAGTCAGGTCTTCCCACTAGTTTTTGGAGTCACTTTGTTCTCCATGCCACCTACCTCATCAACCGAATTCCCACACCTGTCCTGAAAAACAAATCCCCAATTGAATGCTTGTATGACATTCCTCCTGATTACAACAATCTTAGGGTCTTTGGCTGCTTGGCATTTGCAACTGTTACCTCAGAACATAAACCAAAATTCTCTACTCGTGCTATTAAATCTGTCTTTCTTGGTTACACGTTTGGTGTCAAGGGTTACAAACTTTATGACTTAGAGAATCACAAGGTTTTCACAAGTAGGGATGTGCATTTCCATGAATCCACTTTTCCTTTCCTAAGCCCTGCAACTTCAGTTCCTCAACCAAGTTCTGTTGCTCCTTCCTCTACCACTTATTCTCCCTTCCTTTCTCCAGAACCTTAGGTTTCTGCCTTCCCTACATCTTATGATAACCAGCATACCACTGATCCGGATTACTCTCCTTCTCCTACTGCTTTACAGTCTGATGATGATTCTGTCATTTCTCCTCCTTCACCTTCATCATCTACACCTGCTTCTCCTATTCAGGACAACTCTTCTTCTTCTCCTGTGGCCTCAGAATCCCTTCCTATTTGTCGCAACCGCCCCTCGAAATCGGGGTATCGCTTGCGAATAAGCTCGGAGTCGCCATCGATCTTAGTTGTGGTGGATCGAACACCATTTGGTTCGGTTTCAACCTTGGGTTCAAAACCGGAGACTGGTCTGCGAAATTTAGAGTTATAGGGTTCGGGAGTACGGTTACGTGTGCGGAAGTGTATTCACACCCCACAACACCCAAAATTGGTACTACTTAAATTGATAAGTTTTAAGAGGTTGAGTGTTTTATTATTTGCGGTTTGTTTGTGTATTTAATCGTAAAATTGAATTATTTTAATAATTTTGGGTGTATTTTTAGAGTTCAATTGGATTGTATTATTACCATAGATTTTGAACTGATGTAGTTACTTGATAATTTTCATGTCTATTGATGTAAAAATATTTTTTAGATTAGTTGGACTCGAACCTATTGGTTGCCTACGTACCCGACTTAGTCGGGATCAAAGTCCACGTAGTTCGTTTGAATTGATAGGTTTTAAAATGTTGACCTAGCATGTTCTATTGACCATGATTAAGGTTCGAGATTGTATTTTTCATAAGGAAATGTGTTTAGATTTTATAATTGTATGATTGACGATTATGAGAGAAGTTTCAACGTGAAGATTATCACGGTCTACTGACCATGATTTCGTATTAAGAATTTTTAGAAAAGAAATATGTATGTTGATAATGATTTCAAGTGGAGTTAGTTATTATTCTTATAGAATTCAGTATTAGAAGTTTATTGACGTTAGAAAACTTTCCTCGAGATTGACTAAGTAATTTGTCTCACTTAACTTACGTATTAAGGTTATGTAATATAAAGAAAATTGAGATTAATAGTTCAAGAAGCGGCAGGCAACCAGCCTATTGGTTTAGTACATTGACTGAAATTTGGTGAGTCAGTTGTGGTCACTAGTTCGAAGCGCACAGAAACTGAGTTTAGTTTTACCACTCGTTTTTTAAGGAGTGGCAAGGATGGGTAATTTTGCAAAGATAACGAGGGTAAATTGGTCTTTGTGAAAGGTCGGGTATATAAACCCATTTTGGTGAAACCCTAGCCGCTAGCCACTTCAGGGGGCCAAGATCAGGTGACTAGGGGAGGGGGTCTCTTAGTCATGTGACCAAGTAAATCTCCACCCTTCAACCTCATTTAAATCTAATGGCTCATATTAGCCTCATTTAATGAAGGACAAGATGGTAATTTAAACAGATTATTTATTTAATAATTAAAATAAAATAAAAATGTGGGTTGAACCCGGCCGCTGTCCCTCATATGCTCCCGCCGGCCGCCTGTTACCGGTAGCATTTTTTTCCCTCCCCGGCGGTCCCTTCTCGGGAACTTGTCCTCTCCGTGGGGATTTTTGCCCCAAAGTGAGAATAGTTGAGATATTTTCGGTACAGAGAGGTGAGGATTTTTGCCCCAAAGTGAGAATCGTGGAGATATTTTTGGTACCGGTACACACACACAGAGAGAGAGAGAGAGAGAGAGAGAGAGAGTTTTCCGACGATCGGAGATCGTGAATGAGAATTTTCCGACAACAGTGTGAGATTTGTGATGTTTGTCAACCTACTTTGTAATGTTTATAAGTATGATTTGTAATGTTTATATCATTTTCGGTTTGTATTGTTTGTCATTTTTTCTATCATGTTAGTAATGTTTATGTGACTAATTTGTATATATTGTAATTTGTAATGTTTATTTGTCTATTTTGTATACTTTGTATTTATTGGTTTGTAGTTCCAGTTTATCGATTTGTATTATAAGTAGTGGTGTTTTGTATGGTTAGTATGGTTTGTACTGTTTGTCAGTTTATTTTGTAATGTTTGTAAGTTTTGTTATGATTGTAATGTTTGTTGGTTTATTTTGTAATGTTTGTGAGTTTTGTTCACCATGTTTGTCATTTTTGTCGGTCGTGTTTGTAACATTCGTATACTTCTGATTTGTATGTTTTGTGTTTGTAAGTAGTTGTATTTTGTACGGTTAGTATGTTTTGTATACAATGTTAGTATTATTTGTATATTTTTATGATGTGATCACTAATTCATATACTTTGTAATATTAATTTGTATACTTTTATGATGTGGTATGTATACTTTGTAATATTTAATAGTGATATTTTTTGGTTTTAGTAATCTTTGTATATAATATTATCTTGATTTGTATACTTATATTATGTGGTTCTAATACTTTTTAACTCTGGAGTTTTTATTTTTAAAATAAAAAAACTGATAAAAAAAGAAACCAAGGAAACGCGCGTGCATGACTGGGACTGGGAAGTTTAAGAATCACTTAATAAAAGAAAAGCCAGCTTCGACAAAAAAAAAGGCAGTTGAGATTAAAAAAAAGAGACGTGTTGCAGTTGTTCTTGACCGGGGAAAAAATAAACAAAAAGGAAATCAATTATTTATAATATCACAACTGCCCTTTTTATTAACTAAATATCCCTCCCATTTTCAACCTTTAGATTAGGATATCTAGATCTAAGGGCTAAGAGGGGCTTAGCCACTTGACTAAGGACTCCGCCCTAGTCACAGGATCCGCACTCCCACTTCAGCCTTCCCATTACTCTCGCCACCTCTTTCCCTTCTCTCGATTCTTATTCTTCCTCTCGCCCTCTCTTCTTCTGCTCTCTTTTAAATCGAGCAAGGTAAAAAGAAAGAACAAAATCCTTATGCATTCTCCTCTCTTTCTAGAAATTACGAGAGAAAAGGAAAAAAGGGGAAGATAACGCCGGCGACGATGACTGCAGCAGTCGACGCTGGCGATGATTATGGTGACGAGGAAGGTTAGAGGTAAGTCTCTTCTCTGGTTGCATGTCGATTTTTAGGGGGTTTTCGGATTGTGATTGCTTTTTTTCTGGGTTCCATTTGGTCTGATCGAGGAAGAAAAGGAGGATGTGGTCGCCGCTACATCGACGATGCCAGTTGCGACGCCGGCGGCAGAAAGGAGCAAAGCTCCGACGAGAGGCTTCAGGTGGGTTGTCTACCTTTGGTTTTGATTCGCTTTTTCTTTGTTTTTGGTCGAATCTGACCTTTTATTTTTTGTTTCTGGTTTCTTTGGTGGAGGTTGACGAGGGAAGGAATGGCTAGCGAGAAGAAGAGTCACCGCCGGCAAGCTCTGGTGACAGTGCCAGCGGTTGACTCGTCAGAGGTGAGAATCAAATTTTATTCTTGGTTTGACTTGAGGGGTTTTAGTGGATTCGGACCTGTTTTGTTTTTTATTGTTGTTGTGGGATTCAGTAATGAAGTTGGTGGTTATCTTAGGCGTATTTGGGACTTTTGGGTTTGATTGGGTGATGGTTTTGAAACTGAATTGTTTATATGGGTTCTTTGAGTTTTGTGATGGGTGAAACCTGGGTTTTGGGGCTTGGATCGAATGTGGGATTTGATTTCGGTTTATGCTTTTGAGATTGTATTTTAGTTGGAGTGGTTTTAAAACTGGTTTAAAGATCTGGGTTTTGAAAATATGTGACTGTGCAAATGCATTTGATGATTTTGAGTTAGGATAACGGCTGGTTTTGAACTGGAAATTGATGGGGTTTGTTGTGAGGTTGATAAATTCCTAGATTGTCAAGTTCATGGTTGAACACTCGAATCTGATTATTTATTTAGGTAGTAGGTTATGCAAGTTGATGAAGCAGAAGTAGAAACTGAGGGTTTTTTTTTGGACTCTCCTTTGCCTCTCTCTTTGTGAATCTATGTGGCTAAGAAAAGAGTGGAATGAGAATTTTAGAGTTGTCTGTCTTTTATGCTGGGATTGTTTGTGTGTTTTCTCAGCCAAGAAGAAAAAGAGAAGATGAGAGCTTTATGTTATGTGTTCATTTATAGAGTGTGAATCAGAAGTAAGGAAGTAGTGGGGAGGACTTTCTCTCTTATCTGTCTGTTTTGTTTGGGAAGGGGAATGGAAAGGAAGAAAAGAAAAAGAAGCCTGTTCTTTGTTCTTTTTGCAGAAATTCGTTTCGGTGAAGAAAAAGAAGAAGTTTTCGGCAGGAAGTTCGGGGGAGAAGAAGAGAAGCTGTCTGGAAGAAGGCGAAGAAGAGGATGAAGAAAAGAAAGCACCCTTCTCTTTTTCTACAGCTCGTGAGGAGGAAGGAGAAGAAGCCTGATGTTGGGTTCTTTCTTTTTTTCTTTTTTTCTTTTCTGTAAGAAGAGGGAATTCTGCCGTGGGGAAAGAGGAGGAGAGATCCAAATCCCAGAAAGCAGTCCCCCTTTTTTTTTCGGAAGTGGGGGCATGGGGAAGAAGAAGATGAAGAGCTTTCGTAGGGAAGAGGAAGAAGGAAGAAGTTTTTTTTTGTTGTTCTTGTTGTTGTTTTTCCCTCTTTTTTTGTTTGGAATTTTGAGGAAGGAGTCGATCAGCAGAAGGAAGGAAGTGACAGAGAAGAAAAAGTTCAGGGAATGTTTTTTTGTTTTTTCCTCTTTTTCCAGAGCTAAAGAGCTCTTTTTATAGCCAAAAATCATATGTGTTGGCACAATGTAATTGGATTTGAAAGGTTATAGGGGCCGCCCTCTATGTTTGTGTAGCTTATGGATTGGGTTGGACCGGTTTGGGTATGTGAAGTGGACTAAACCGGTTGGGGTTGGTCTGACATGGGCATGATTGGTGAATTGAGTTTTTTTGGCTTTTGTGTGGACTGACCCGTTGATTAGCATTGACCAGAGTTGACTGGTCTTTGACTTGGGCAGGCTTGGATCATTTTATTTTTGTAGTTGTAATTAGTTGTTATTTAATATAATTGTATTAGTAGTTTTTATTTAGTAATGTGATTGTAAGTAACTTATTTTAGTGAGATGTTATTTCTATTCCTAATTCTTCTTTTCTTTTATCTATGGAAACCAAAGTCCAATCTCATAAGACCCAATGTTTTAAAAGCCAATTATACAATCAATTTTGTGATCAAAACTAAGTGAATGTTAATTCATCTAATCAAAGCGTGGCATCCTTATCAAATTGTACCAATTAAGATTAGCTATTACTACTCTCATTGATCCACATTATACCGATGAGCTATGGCCAACAAGACTCCTCATTCCAAGCACTACAAATACATTTTTAGTTAAAAGATCATTTAAAGGTAGAGCCATGTAAACTTTGTAGTGGAAGCAAAAATTTATGACACATGGGTTACAAGATACACCGGTGCTTTTCTTCTTTTCCATCGTTCAAGAGGCTTTGTGGTTTTATGTCCTAAAAAAAAAAGTTGTGGTTTAGTTTGCTGCTTGGATCTACGGCTATATATGTGGAGCAGTAGCCAGTATGGCATTAGGGTTTAGTGTGACTATTATTGAGGGTTGATCCCTCTTCAACTCTGTCAAATATATTTTTTCTTAATTCATTTACTTGAGAGCGATCATTCTAATCATGATTAGTCGATTCTATACTGCATAAACGTAGTTTCAGTATTCACACCATCATACAATTCAAATATTCTGTGTGAATACTCAAACAACATTATGTGAATATTATTAACTTTTTCACATTTGCCACCCAAAAAATGTTCTTGTTTATTATACATTCACTTTAAACTTCATTTCATCGTTGGTCATTGTCCGTCTATTTTCATCAAGTTCATCCTACACGGTAGTCGACTCAATGGAATTGGATGGTTGGTGTTCAATGATGAAATGAAATTTAAAACGAGTGACTAGTAAAAAGGGAAATTTATTTGATAGCAAACGTGGAAAAATTGATAATTTGAGTGGCCAAAGATGTAATTTACTCAAACTTATCCTTAAAAATATGTCCAAATGGTTTTTATAATTGAAATTGTTATATTGAAAATAATATTTTAAAAAAGGTTTGTTCTTCAATCCCTTTGAAAAAATAATAATGCCTCCTCCTTTCTGTAAAATCCGAAAACTGATAAAAAGGGTGTTATGCTGGATGTCATATGGGTTTTGGATTACGCTAGTCAACCGGATTTCTTTTTATCGGGTTTGGGGCGGGAAATGTATCCTCCTACTCTAAATAGCAAAAACGTGTTTCAGTGTTGTTTAGTCTTTACTTCACCCCCTAACGTCATTCATTCATTCGTCGTTTTGTGGCCATAAATTTGGACAACACATTATATCGCATCGCATGGTGGTAATAGTGATACACCATATATCTGACCTCGTATCGTAGTATAATGTGAGAGTATGAGTTTTCGGACGAATAAACAGAGTATACAGTAAATTTATTCCTCGTCTTGAAAAGCTGTGCCAAAGTATATACATGATAAATGAGTTTTCCATTTTGGGATTGGCATTTACTGCCCACTGCTCCGCTATCTTTCGGACCATAGCTAGGATAGGACGACTCATTACTCTTCATATATGATTACGCCAACAGCAACCACTACTGCACTGCACTGCACACACATCTCTACACCAAGACTACATTCAAACTACTGCCCTCTTCCTCTTTCTCTCACTCTGCTGATCTGCACAAACTCTCTCCTCCGGTTTCCCTATGGCAGCCGGCTCAACTTCTCCAATCAGGTACCATGGATTCTTCTTCTTCTTCTTCTTCTTCTTCTTCTTCTTCTTCTCCTCCTCTCTCTCCTTCTCTTTCCTGTTGCATATGTCTGTGTATGTTGGGATCGTTGTTTTCAGGTAGATAGGACATGTGAGATTCTTGATTATGGTATAGTACTAGTGTGCATGTCTGTCTCCTACTTTACTGCATTAGTGATTGAGCCGTTGTTCCAGCTACCTAATATTGTTGGATTAATTACGTACTTCCAGCTATATGTTAATTAATGTACTAATCAGAGTTAGGGTGCCCAGCTACCTAAACTTTGGTGGCTTCAGTTGGGAGTAATGGGGTGTAATTAATTGATCTTATGATGAGTGGAGATATCTATATATCCATTTCTTCTTCCCCCACACCCTGCCTTCCATTTGTATTTATTTGCAAAAGCTTTATGGTAACGGTCCAGGTCCTGTTTGGTTTGTGTGCTTACAGATAGCTAGTCGCCGGTCAGCCAAAGAAACAAAGGAAGCGAGGAATTAAAGGGCCATTTAGGGTTCGTATTTGAGGTGATTTATGGGTTAATTGTTTTGTTCAATGGGCAGATTTGGATTGATAGGTGTCAATAAAAGTCTGTTTGGTGCATTGATTTGATACACATTGTTGATATGCAGAGCAAGAGTAGGTCATTTTCAATGAAAATTTCGATCAAAAATTCTTACACATATATAATTGCACCATTTACGTTGTCTCCAGTGGCGTTAAGGGTTTTCTTGGAGCAAGGGAAGTAGGGAACATACAAACTAACATGGCAGATTGGGTCATCCTGCTAATTCATGCACATTTTAATTAGTTTATTTAGTTAGCGAGGAAGACGAAAGCTATATATGGGGTTTACGGCCCTATTTAGCTAGGCTCTTTATAGTTTGTTATTTCTTTTCCAGTGTTTGACTGTTCGCTTTTTCTTCACACTTAGATTGTTTTTAGGATCGAAACATATTCGATCAAATTCTATTCGGTCCAAATCGGTATAATTTGATACAATTGTCGCCCACCTTTAAACTAAATCCCTTTTTCTATTATTTATACGCGCAATTGCTTCAAGTGAGACCACGCCCTATATATTTATGTTTGTTTTTTTGCTAGGATATGTCAAGCGGCAATGAAATTGAGCTTGTGGGAATTTCATAGCTTCAGCTTAGTGGTAGCAATGATTCAGAGGAGTATACTGGTGTATCTAACTCATGTGACGAGGAGATCAATCAAGTGGCAGAGGATGAGCTGACTTCTGATTTAAACGCAGATGCGAACCCACTGGTCTAGTCTACAGTTGTTGATTGCAGCCCACATTTGTGAATGCGACACCCTTTCGAAAACCTTTTGTATGTATGAAGAAAGGGACTAGTCAATGTGTGGGAAACCGACTCTATGTGTCCATTATTACACTGCGAGTCAAATTTGTTGCCAAGTTTCTGGATCATGTATATGCATCTTCTTAAAGTCCAGTCCAACGGTGCTACCACAGAATCCAAAAGTCATGGTGCCTCACTGGTTGAGAGCGTGGCACCATAAACACGATCTCTAGCACGACATGAAGAGCAGGAAAAAGAACCACTACTCGTGCAAGAGCGCGAGACATCAACATGATACGGTGCGTTATTGGAGGTGCACAGTTGAACTTGTTCTAATTAAGAACATGAATGAGAAGTGCGCATTTTTGAGATTCGGCCGAGTACTACGTACAAAATTTTGGAAAAAAAGTACCATATCGATCGCTCGTTATAATTTATTTGCTTAAACAGTGTCATAACTATTTCTTTTGTTGTTCGTGTTCGTGTTCACATTGCTATGTTTTAGGCTTTTAGCCGATTAGGGTTTTCGGTTGATGAGTATATATGATAACTTCAACAGTTCAACGAGAATTATAAAAAAAAAAAATAAACGAAATAGCTTTTTTCTCCTATCCTATCTCTTGTGTCAAAATTAAGCTATGTGGCAAAAAGCAACTCCAAATTAATGATTCCTTCATAGCGCACATAAGATAGGCGAAAGAACTCACCCAAGCAGGGGGAATCCTATTCCTATACACAAGCTCCCCAGCACAAGAATGGCACATTTGGATTCAGAAAAGTTAGATTGGTGGAGTTGCAGGCCATTGAAGGACCCAGCAGCAAACCCAGTGCGGCCTTTGAACTCCGCTCCTCCACTTTACAGCCCGATCCAAAGACTTTTGAGAACCCAATACCCTTCACCATCATCATCATCATCAACCAACTGTCATCAATCATCACACCCTCTCTACCCTCACTCACTCCCACGAACATTAAACAAAGGGCGAACAGGGAGGAAAAGTGGGCTGCAATCATCACTACATCAAATACACACTCCTCGATCATTTAGGTACGTGCATGCATAAATATGTCATGCATTGATATTAATTAAGTCAGTTTGCATCAACTTAATTCTCTTCAATTTATCGATTCGAATTATAATTTGTTTCTAACTTTCTTTCAAGGACTTTACGCTTTTCCGCCAACCTCCATCTCATGGCGATTCTCGGAGGTATGACTATTGGGTATGCCCAAGCTGTAACAGGTATGTCAAATTGTTAGTGCTTACCATAAAGCTTAAATATACTTATGACTAGTATGATCCGGTGATGAATAGAAAATATCAGATTCGGGAGTTTGCTTGTAGCTTACAAGCTAGATAACGATGTTGGTGTTGATAAACTTTTACTTTATTATTCAATAAACATTACTAATGTCATAGTTACAATATATAAGCGAATAAACCAAATACGTAACCCTAGTTAACCCCAAACCTTACTATCAATCCTAGCCTACTCGACGCCAATACCACAAGAAAATTCCTGATTGGACTACTAAGCCCATGCACTACTACCCCTACCAATAGGGTTGGCCAATCAGTTTTTGGTTACCAAGTAACCGCCGGTTAGAAGGTGATGGAGATGCTTTGGTTAGCCGAGTAACTAGAGTCGATTAACTGTGATTATACGGCTAACCAGAGCTAACCGACTTTGCCTCCGTCCCCGAAGCCAAATTGGCCTAACACCCCCAAATCAACAAGCAAACCATAATCGACCACGAACAAGAACCATTCACCCTTCAATTTCGTCCCTCCGCTCCCCGACTTCACGCTGCCTCCGTCTCCGATCTCTGCTCCCATTACTCCAAGCAGAAGCCTCAGATCGGACCAACAAAGTTCGCGGAACAACCGGTCACTGACGTCGTCCTAGACAAATGGCGAACCATAAACGGCGTCCTCGAAAGCCCAAACTTAACTCAACGGGCTTGAGGTCCCCTTCTCCTTCGGGATTAGGGCCTTCCGTTAACGTCGTCAGCGTCTCACCAACCACCATCCTTCAAGCTTCCGGATCTCTCAATCAACAGCTATGGTTGGGAGATGCAGCAGTTAGCGGCGCCGAAACCCTTCTTCTGCCAGAGAAGACCAGAAAATGGCGAAGCGATTCTGACAGAGTTGATAATTTGAAATAGTCTCGATCATAGAAGGATTGTAGAGAAGAAGAACATCCGAAACGCAGAAGAAGAGGAAACATTTTGGAATGAAAGAGACGGCTAGTTGATTGAGTAGGTGTTGCGCACCGTTTTATCTTTATAATAGATTAGCCGTTAAAGAACAGTTTATGATTTAAACATAGTCAGTCAACATGTGACACTTGGCGTTTATCTGTAATCCTAATTACAAAGCTGGATATAAAAGAACAGAGCAGCCAGTTGTTGTCTCTGTGAATTTCGGCCAATCCTTTGCCCTACTTGAAGAAACTTAACATGGTATCAGAGTGGTCGAACTAGGTCGCCTTCCGCAGCAAAATGTCTGGTAACGCTGAGACGATCGATGAAAACCAAGATGTCAGTGGAGGTTCTCAGCGTACTAGCGGCGTCTCCAACAACGCAACCAACTTTAGTTTTGGTTTATTTGGAGCAGATCAAAATGTAGTCATCGTTTTTTGTAACCCTCTCTATCTGAACCCAAATGAGAGTTTTGCACAACCCATTGTTTCTGAATCGTTGGATGGGAGTAATTACTCCATGGGGAGTAGATCCATGAAGAAAGCTTTAAAAATGAAGCACAAACTCGGCTCCATTGATCGATCTATGGTGATACCAGCCAGAACTGATCCAAGCTTTCCCTTTTGGGATAGTTGCAACATTGCTGTTATAACCTGGATTTTGAATTCGTTGGAGAAAGACATTAAGAGATCTGTAACGAGTCATGAAAATGCTAAGTATCTATGGGATAAGCTTCATCGTAGGTTTGGACAACTTAATGCCAACAGGTTGACAAATCTTGATGATGGAATACATAGATGCAAGCAAGGAACCATGACAATTGCTTGATACTACACTTTGATTAAGGGTTTGTGGGACGATTACACAGAGTATTGTCCAATTGTTGATTGCAATTGCTTGCCAAGAAACCCAAACCGTTGTACAGCTGTGGTTGCATATAATCAGAAACATGAGACAGATTATCCGATTTCCTCAGAGGTTTGAATCCAGACTTTGAGGGAGTCAAGAAGCCGCTCTTGATGTTGAAACCTCTTCCCACTGTTGCTAAGAAGTCTCTGATTGTAGCTCTTGCAGTTCAGGGAGACAATGCCAAGACAGTTGGTGATAGAAACCAAGCCAAGAAGTACTGCAAATTTTGCAAAAAGACCAATCATAATATTGAAGAGTGTTGGACCTATAAGAGGAAGAACAGAGAACATAAACAAGGAAGCAGCTCACACACAGGGTCTCAGAAATTTGTGGGTTCTGTGTCACAAGGTAACTTTAGTGGTAGTGAGACTACTTATGAAGTTAGCTATTACAACGAAAGCAGCATGGTAATTCATTCTTCACCTAGCTTTACTGTAGAAGAAATGAACAAGCTGAGATACTTGATGCATTGTGGTGCTAATAACCCAATTCCAGTCAACCATACCTCATCACCCTCACCACCAACCTCACCTTCCATTCACCACCAGGCTTACTCTGTGCCACAGTATCTACCTCCTTTCCCAAACTATTCAGGTAAATTTGGATTATCCTCAGCCATAAACTTAAAATCTCACAAACCTGATAGTTTATGGATGTTGGACACATGAGCTTCAGACCACATAGCCTGCTCATTAGATTTATTCACTGAACATAAATCAGTACATGATGTCTTTGTTCATCTTTCTAACTGTGCTAAGATTCTAGTAAGTCATATAGGAACAATCAAGCTACCCTTTGGCTTATACCTCTATAGTTTCTCCTTCAACCTAGTGTTAGTGAGTAGGCTTACACATGATTTTCCCATCTCCTTACACTTTCATTATGATATTTCCATATCTAGGACCTTCAAAACAAGAGGACGATTGGTTTAGCAAGAGAAACTAAAGGCCTCTACCAGCTTACCTTCTTAGAAAAACCATATGACCAACCCACTTCACATCAAAGCCAAGATGCCAATGTTTTCAATTTCAATCCTCAACAAGTAGACTTGTGGCACTAGAGATTAGGACACTCTAGCAATGATAGGCTTAGCTTGTTACAACATGTTGACACCTCTGTAACTTCTTTCAACGTTGATCATTGTATTGTTTGTCATTTCTCTAAACACAAGAAACTACCTTTTCTTATTAGCACAAACAATGCAGTTAAGCCTTTCAGCTTGTTCATGTTGACATTCGGGGACCACTATCTATTATGTCTTATAATGGATATAATTACTTCCTTACTATTGTTGATGATTGTTGAAGAGCTGTATGGGTTTATTTGATGCATGGCAAGGGTGAAGCTAGGGAACTAATTGAAGGGTTTTTGTATGTTGGTTAAGAACCAGTTTGCTAGTACAGTTTAGATTATAAGAAGAGACAAGGGGAGGGAATTTAACATGTGTGACTTCTTCATGACTGAGGGAATTGAACATCATATGTCCTGTGTTTACACACCAAAACAGAATGCTAGAGTGGAACGTAAACACCAGCACATTCTCAATGTAGCTAGGTCACTCAGATTTCAATTTGGCATTCCCTTACAATTTTGGAGTGACTGCATCTTGCATTCTGTGCATCTTATCAACGGAATCCCTAATCCAGTTCTTAAAAATCGCTCTCCCTATGAAGTACTTTAAAAGAAACCACCCTTTCTTGGAAATCTAAGAGTTTTTGGCAGCTTAGCCTATGCTGGGATTCCTGCATCTGGTAGGACCAAATTTACCCCTAGATCTAGGCAATGTGTCATGCTAGGTATACTAGTAGGAATCAAGGGTTATAAGCTGTTAGACATACACACCAACCATATTTTCACTTCCAATGATGTTGTATTCTATGAATCAATACTCCCTTTAAGAACTGGCGACACTGTTTCCCCATCACCTCCTCTATATGACTTTCCAAATCCTCCTGCTAAGACTAGTCCACCACCTGATCTCATTATTCCCAACCATTTTACTCCAGATTCTCAACCTCCCTTGTCACCTGAACTAGTGCCAGCTGATGAGGGGGGCACCACTGTGACTACTGACATGGCTGAATTTGATCAGGAACTAGAACCTCAACAAGAGTATGAACCACCTTCAAGACCTAAGAGACAGTATCATTTGCTTAGGAAATATGCTGACTGTGAAGTTGACCCTGGATTACAATTTGGTGCTTTTGGACAAAATGCAGCTGTGAGCAGACATCCAATAGCATTGAATGTGGATCATCTGAATTCTGTTGATAGAAAGTATGCATTGAGTGTCATTCAACAGGATGAGCCACTTACATACCAAGAGGCTATCAAGTATGAACACTGGAGGAAAGCCATGCGACAAGAATGGGATTCATTAGAAGAAAACCAAACCTGGGACATAGTTCCTCTACTTGAAGGGAAGAAAGTAATTGGGAATAAGTGAGTCTACAAGATCAACCTTAAATCAGATGGCTCTCTTGAAAGGTTCAAGTCCAGGTTGGTAGCCAAAGGCTACACTCAGGTCTATGGGATTGATTTCCTGAATACCTTCTCCCCAATTGCCAAAATCAACTCTATAAAGGCCTTGTTAGCAATTGCAGCAGTGAAGAACTGGACATTAGAGCAAATGGATGTTTCAAATGCTTTCCTACATGGAGATTTACATGAGGAAGTATATATGTAATTGCCACCAGGGTTGGATTTAGAATTTCCTGGACCAGAGAAGATGGTGTGCAGGTTAAAGAAGTTCCTATATGGACTGAAACAAGCATCTAGACAGTGGTTTGCTAGACTTAGTAGTTTTCGCCTAAAGACTGGATTCAGCCAATCTGCCTCAGACTACTAATTATTCACTAAGTGGATTCGTGGTAGAATTATTGTTATGCTCATTCATGTAGATGACATAATCATAGGAGGTGATGCTCCGAAAGACAGAACAGGTGAAGAAGCTTCTAAGTCAGGAGTTCAAGATGAAACTCTTTGTTGCACTGAAATACTTTCTGGGTTTGGAGATTGATAGAACAGCAGTAGGGATAAGTGTGTGCCAGAGAAAATACTGTTTGGAGTGGTTGAAGGAGACAGGTTATCTGGAATCCAAGGATGCAGACTCCCATTGATCACAAGGTCAGACTTTCAGCAACACAAGGGACTCCTGTGAATGACTCTGAGCAGTGTATGAGACTTGTGAGAAGGCTGCACTATATCACAATCACCAGCCCAGATCTTGCTTTTGCTGTACAACAACTGTGCCAGTTCCAAAAGAATCCATATGAGGAGAATCTTCAAGCAACACATAGGGTCCTGAGATACATCAAGAATGGACCAGGTCAAAGTATTCATTTTGATAGTGCTGCTGAATTGAAACTGACAGGTTTTTGTGACTTAGATTGGGCGAGTTGCCCAAAATCAAGGAGATCCACTACTGGTTATTGTACGTTCTTGGGAAGATCACTGCTTACTTGGAAAACCAAGAAGTAGACCACAGACTCCAGGTCCTCATCAGAGGTAGAGAGAGAGTGTATTTCAAAGACGAGTAAGGTTGTGTGCTGAACCGAGAATTAAACCGACACCACCATTATTCTTTTGATCACGAGGCTAACCGTGCCTAAAATCGAAACCGACTTGTCGGTTTTCCGGTTCAAACAAAACCGACCAAAAATCCAACCTTACCTACCAACTACGTAAATAAACTAAGCCGCACGCTAATCTAACAAACTTAATTAAACACTAAACCATCCCACCTGTTCTCATCATCCCGCGAACTTTATTTTCGACTTTGTGTTAGGTGGAATGCTGAACATGGACAACTTTCTGAAGAAATTTTCTCCATCACGTTACCGAGACAAAATGTACACGGAAACGAACAATTACTGCTCATACGTTAGCATAGGGATCCAGTTGTATTGTACGTGGCAGCATTACCAGCACTGGTTGCTTTTTCGTACACCGTGGCACTTTTGTGTAACGCAAAATGGGGGAACAAGAGAGTTTTCTTCTGCGCAACTGTCTCGAGGTTGGTGGGAGTGATGCTCCTTCAGCACTCCCCGCATGTTGGATTTCAAGTTTTGGGGATCCTGCCGCTTGGGTTTGGGATGGGATCCCTATAACAGGTTAGGCTACAAACTTAACTCACTCTTTAATTTACAAATTCTAATGGTATACAAGAGATCTAATTTACGTCATTGCCGACGTACACAAACACATTTCAATTCAAATTTTTGTCAATCGACGTCAACACTGATAGCAGAACTAGCGAATGAGAGCGTAAAGGGGAGGTTGGGACTGATTTTCTCCTGCGCACAGACGCTTGGTTCGGCTATAGCAGAAGGCGTGAACTGGCGAGCCGCTCTGACAACGAGCGACGACGGATGGAGAGCAGCGTACCTGGTATTAGGGATCCCGCTATTGGTTCTGTTGTGCTTCAACTTCCTCTTCGTGCGGGATTCTCCACAGTGGTTACTGGAGCATGAAAGGGAGAATGAAGCAAAAGCAATACTTGGCCAGATCAGAGACACTCCGGACGTGGATTACGAGCTGAACAACGTCAAGAAGCTGGTCGAGTGGAGAAGACCGTACTGATGATCAATGCCAGTCGATTGGAGCGGTTGAAAAGCTCCTTCGAGCTAGGATTCTTCTTCTTCCTTTTCCACTCGACTAGCTTCTTGACATTGTTCAACTCGTAATCCACGTCCGGAGTGTCTCTGATCCGGCCAAGTATTGCTTTTGCTTCATCCTCCCATTCATGCTCCAGTAACCACTGTGGAGAATCCCGTACGAAGAGGAAGCTGAAGCACAACATAACCAACAGCGGGATCCCTAACACTAGGTATGCTGCTCTGCATCAATCATCGCCCGTTGTCAGAGCGGCTCGCCAGTTCACACCTGCTGCTATAGCCGAACCAAGCGTCTGTGCACAGGAGAAAATCAGTCCCAACCTCCCCTTTACGCTCTCATTCGCCAGTTCTGCTATCAGTGTTGACGTTGCCTGACAAAAATTTGAAATGAAATGTGTTTGTGTACGTCGGCAATGACGTAAATTAGATCTCTTGTATACCATTAGAATTTGTAAATTAAAGAGTGAGTTAAGTTTGTAGCCTAACCTGTTGTAGGGATCTGATCCCAAACCCAAGCGGCTGGATCCCCAAAACTTGAAATCCAACATGCGGGGAGTGCTGAAGGAGCATCACTCCCACCAAGCTCGAGACAGTTGCGCAGAAGAAAACTCTCTTGTTCCCCCATTTTGCGTTACACAAAAGTGCCACGGTGTACGAAAAAGCAACCAGTGCTGGTAATGCTGCCACGTACAACTGGATCCCTGTGCTAACGTATGAGCAGTAATTGTTCGTTTCCGTGAACATTTTGTCTCGGTAACGTGATGAAGAAAATTTCTTCAGAAAGTTGTCCATGTTCAGGATTCCACCTAAGACAAAGTCGAAAATAAGGTTCGCCGGATGATGAGAACAGGTGGGATGGTTTAGTGTTTAATTAAGTTTGTTAGATTAGCTTGCGGATTAGTTTATTTACGTAGTTGGTAGGTAAGGTTGGATTTTTGGTCGGTTTTGATTGAACCGGAAAACTGACAGGTCGGTTTCGCTTTTAGGCACGGTTAGCCTCGTGATCAAAAGAATAATGGTGGTGTCGGTTTAATTCTCGGTTCAGCACACAACCTTACTCGTCTTTGAAATACACTCTCTCTCTGCCTCTGATGAGGACCTGGAGTCTGTGGTCTACTTCTTGGTTTTCCATGTAAGTAGTGATCTTCCCAAGAACGTACAATAACTAGTAGTGGATCTCCTTGATTTTGGACAACTCGCCCAATCTAAGTCACAAAAACCTGTCAGTTTCAATTCAGCGGCACTATCAAAATGAATACTTTGACCTGGTCCATTCTTGAGGTATCTAAGGACCCTATGTGCTGCTTGAAGATGCTCCTCATATGGATTCTTTTGGAACTGGCACAGTTGTTGTACAGCAAAAGCAAGATCTGGGCTGGTGATTGTGATATGGTGCAGCCTTCTCACAAGTCTCATACACTACTCAGAGTCATTCAGAGCAGTCCCTTGTGTTGCTGAAAGTCTGTCCTTGTGATCAATGGGAGTCTGCATCCTTGCATTCCAAATAACCTGTCTCCTTCAATAACTCCAAACAGTATTTTCTCTGGCACACACTTATCCCTGCTGCTCTTCTATCAATCTCCAAACCCAGAAAGTATTTCAGTGAACCAAAGAGTTTCATCTTGAACTCCTAACTTAGAAGCTTCTTCACCTGTTCTGTCTTTCGGAGCATCACCTCCTATGATTATGTCATCTACATAAATGAGCATAACAATAATTCTACCACGAATCCACTTAGTGAATAATTAGTCGTCTGAGGCAGATTGGCTGAATCCAATCTTTAGGCGAAAACTACTAAGTCTGGCAAACCACTGTCTAGATGCTTGTTTCAGTCCATATAGGAACTTCTTTAACCTGCACACCATCTTCTCTGGTCCAGGAAATTCTAAATCCAACCCTGGTGGCAATTACATATATACTTCCTCATGTAAATCTCCATGTAGGAAAGCATTTGAAACATCCATTTGCTCTAATGTCCAGTTCTTCACTGCTGCAATTGCTAACAAGGCCTTTATAGAGTTGATTTTGGCAACTAGGGAGAAGGTATTCAGGAAATCAATCCAATAGACCTGAGTGTAGCCTTTGGCTACCAACCTGGACTTGAACCTTTCAAGAGAGCCATCTGATTTAAGTTTGATCTTGTAGACTCACTGACTCACTCCTACTGTCACTCTAGAAAATGGCCAAGTGTAACCACTTCCTAAAGCATAGTATAGCGGGTTTGAGTTTTAATGTCAACCCGGGTCCTAGATTTGCTGACTACTTGGTGAATTCTTGTTATGTAGCAGTGAAACTTTAGTGCAAGTCCAAATTAGCAAACAAACAAAGCAAGTAAACGGTTGTTTTCAGGTCAAGAGAGGTCACCCGGATATGGTTCCTCCTAGACTGCAGTTAAGCCGGATTGCAATTTACCAAGTTCAGTTTTCATGAAAATTATACTACGGAAGGTTCTTAAACAGTCTGAAGTCTCGACTAAAGGTCTCCAGACCCTCTCAATCTGAGTCTCTAGCGGGCAACTAACCTCCACCGGAGTAAACAGATTGAGGCCCTAACGAACCAAACCTCCACAACCGAATTGAATTCGGTACAAACTAGCGAATTGGCTCCTCGACTAAAGTCGCCAATTCACTACCTTAAATTAAGGATACTCTATCAACCTAGGCAGATATTCTCATTCTAGGTCAAAGCAGAAACAACAGGAATTTGATCAGGATTCAAGTCATTCAATCATACAAGCCTCAATCGAATATAATCAATTCATAAACTCTGTACTTGGGTTCATACAATTAGACCTAGCATACAAATCTAGGGTTATCCATACCCAGATGAATGGGGAAACTACTCCATGGAGAGAGAATCAAAAACAGATTCAGACGCGGAAATCATACTGTGAAGATGGATTTCTGCTCCTGGACGTTAATCGGCACTTCTCCAAGCTCAAGCCGGGCTCCAATGGTGATGAAGATCAAGCTATGGCACTTGGAAACTCTGGTTCGTCCCTTTCTCTCTCTAGGAATCGCTTTATCTCTCTAAAACTCGGAACCCTTGAATTCTGGCCTTCTTTTCCCTTAAATCTGCTGCCTGTCGCGATACCCGGTCGAAATACCCGGTCGGGTATTTTGGGTCTCGACCGGGTATTATTAAAACGCACGTTTTGGGTGAGGGAAAAATCCCCGGTCATGTCCAATAATCCCCGACCGGGGATTTAACCTTCACGCCCGGGCCCCTCTCTGTTTCTCACGGGCGCCAAAATGATAAATACCCGGTCGGGTATTTGGCCCCATGACCGGGTATTTTCCTCCTGCAACCCACTTCGTCCCAACTTTGCTCCTTTCGACCCAGAACTCGTTTCTCCGCCTCGATTCCAACGCCGGGTCCTGAAATATGGCATAAACACACAACCTAGCGTGAAATCGGCTTAAAACACGAGAATCAACATCTCAAACGGCTTTAGAATAGGTGTGAAAACATGTGTAATTATCGGTCTATCAAACTCCCCCACACTTAACCGTTTGGTTGTCCCCAAGCAAACCTAACTCAAACCAATGCAACTCTCCAGACCTCTATAGCAACAAACAACCCCGATCGTAGGTAGAGGACTTCCTAGATCATTTAGCAGCTTACGAGGTCAACCGACGCACAAGTCATCTCATAGCTTCTTCGGCGAGAGCACTAGTCTCGAGTCGGCATCATGGCAAATAGTGAACAGAGGACAGATGAACCGTGGATGAAGAGACTCTCAAAAACTAAAGATCATGGACTCACATTTTTCAAGGTGCTCTTATTTTCTTTTTGAAGACGGTTGGAACCCCTTTTTTCATTTTCTTTTGTTCTCTTTTTGTTTCTTTTTTTTTTCAAGGGTTCCAACCCGATTTTCATAAAACGGGGCTCCCACCTAGCAAAGGTTTTGCGGGAACCCGACTCTTACCGACCATGCCGGGAGCGAATGTCTCGAGCCTCGTGCGGGGAAAACGAATGCAAGGGGGCTGGAGGTAGTAGGTGGAAATTGGGAACAGATTCCTGTCTCCCCTTACAGACTTTCGCCCTATTCGCACAGGAGACGTTATTTTAAAGCACATTTTCGAGCACCTTTTATTTCAAAACATGATACAAGAGTCCATGACAGGTAGAGAGTCCACAACACCACACATTTCAAGGGTCCTAAGATCACTAATTCACACAATCAACCAACACAATATGAAGAAGAAACGAGACTTCTTAAATGCATCAACATCCTCCATAGTGCTACACTACCTCCCTAGGTTTCACATTACTACAGAGACTGTCAATTCAAAGCATACTGAGCAGGCAATTGCAAGGAACACGTACTTGGAGCCCTCAAATTTAAAAATTTGGACAGTGGACTAGGCTCCAAGCACACAAACAGATCTAATGCAGTCAAAAGATAAACATACCCCCCCCCCACACTTAAGATCGACATTGCCCTCAATGGAGAAGAGGGAAGGAAAGGGGAACGATGTTACCGGTGTGCACGGACTGCAGGAGACTGGAAATGGACCAGTCGGCATGAAACGGACTGGAGAGAGGACCAGTCGGGAACACAGGCACAGCTAAAGGAAACCAAAGAGCTCAAACACAATACGTTAGGTCCAATGGTCAGCCCAATAGTACATCATCCAAAAATGGAAAGAAAAAGAAACAAAACCGACACAAAATAGGTTGCATGCTGACAAAGACAAAAACACTCAAAACATGCCACTAGGGCCCGCCGAGACCGGAGAAGGCGATCTGGTTCATAAGGTCGTCGTCGCCATCTTCCAGGGGTGGGTGTGGTGGTGAATGATTCCACCGGGTGGTCCAGTGGTGCTCCTCTGGGGGGTGACAGGCATGGAGCAGGTGCTCCGAGTACTCCATCAATCGGCGGCCTCGATCTCTCTCCCGCTCGATGAGAGCACTAGTGACTCCCATATGGGTCTCCAAGCGGCCGAGGCGCTCGTCAACAACCGTCAGCCTGGACTGGTACTCGGCCTGGTGGGCCGAATACTGCTGGTAGAACTGGACCTGATGGTCCATGAGCTGCTGGTTCTGAAGACCGAGTTGCTGGAACTGGAGCCCCATCTGCTGGAACTTCTCCGTGAAGAAGTCCATCGACGGGCCAGAAGCCATCGACGGACCAGAAGGACCAGTGGAAGACTCGCCTCTCACTAGTCTCCGTCGAGGCTGAAGGTCCCCTGGTGGAGAGAGCGGGGGCTCCGGCTCATCGGCATCCATGGCCCCGTCATCATCATCATCATCCTCATCCTCCTCCTCACCGGAGTAGTCAGCATCTTCTTCGTCTTCATCGAGATCAACAACCTGCTCAAGAGCCAGGGAAAGCCCATCGACCCAAGTGCGGGTGCCATCAGTGGTCATGAGGAGTGCATTGTGGAGCACATCCTGACTGAGGCGGGTGGAGCCGCCCTGTGCAGAAGAATCACGGAGTCCCTGGAGGCTGATGTCGAAATGGTGCGCCAGACGAGTGATCAGGGGACCACAGTAGAGATGCTTGGGCTTCCCGTGGCACCGGGAGAAGGTGGTGGCCATGAAAGAACCCAAGTGCAACATATGCGCCGGGTCCCTCATCGAATACATAGCATAGAGCACCCGCTTCGGAATCTTGTGCGAGCCGGTGATGTTGGGGACGATGGAGCGGGTGATGAGCAGGTTCAGGATGTGCCACGCCGGCTTGAGAGAGCGAACATATGTCTGGCCAGGGTCGAAGAAGTCATGGGCATAGTCGCGGCGGGCTATCTTGCTGTAGAACTCATCCTGGTTCCAGTCCGTCGGGTGTGCAACCTCCACCTCGTGGCGGTCGAAAGGGTGGTACTCGATCCCCAAAGCATGGGCCAACCCGTCAATGATCAGCTCCCGGGGGTATCTGCCAAGCCTGAACTTCACTGCATATGAGTCCCGGCCGCCTTATTGTCGTACTGGAATGTGGTGTAGAACTCCCACACCAGCTCAGTGAAGGTGGGCTCGTCTATAGTCAGCAGCGTCCGCCAATCGCGGTGACTGATGGCGGCGGTGATGTCCGGCATGCAGTGGAGCTGCTCGAACACGGCCCACTCGAGATGGTGGTGGCGCTCCAGTTTCCCCCGGATCACCTTGCGGAACTATTTCGCGTAATCCGGGTGCAGGCGCAGACCCTGCAAAAACGGATGGTCGAGGGACATGCTCCTGCAAAATCAACAAACCAAATGTGGAGCCAAGAAAAACTTGTCAGGACTAACAGCATGGGTTCATCACTTCCCCCACACTCAAGGACCACCTAGGCTAACAGTTATAAGCACAGCCGGTTGAATCGCAAGCAACTCAACCGGAATCAAGGCAAGACCACAGAACCAACCACATTAAGTACACGGGCAGCACATACACCACATATAAATCCATGCATACTCAAGGCATCCCTCACCCTACTCTAAATCAGGCATGCAAACACAGTTCACGGTCCTACAATCTACAGTTCGATTTTCCAGGAAAAGAGTAATTAATAAGAAACACACCTGGAAACGCAAGTAGAACTGTAGCTAGGGCTCTAGAAATGGGTGAGGTACGCGAGAGGGAGCCAAAAATTTGCCCGGAAAGCTCGCCGGAAAATGGCCGGAAACGCGCCGGATAGTCCCCGGAAAGTCGCCAGAAAATGACCGGCGACGGGGACGGCGGCGGCGACGGCGAAGGAGCGGCGGCGGCCGGCGACGGAGGGCAGCCGGCGGTGGCCAAGAGGAGAGAGGGGAGAGGATTTGAGAGGAAGAGAGAGGAGAAATTTTGGAAAAATGAGGGTAGAGAGAGAAATTGACCGGTGATTTCCTTTAAATAGTAAAAATCCCCGGTCGGGTATTTTTGATTCCACGACCGGGGGTTCTTAAACGCAGCGTGCCGAGTGTAAGAATATACCCGGCCTTGAGCCAAAAATACCCGGTAGGGTAATTTTGGGTCAAGGTCGGGTATTTTTTGGAAAACGCTGCGTGCAAGGCCTTGAAAATCCCCGGCCTTGAACCAAAAATACCCGGTCGGGTAATTTTGGGACGAGGTCGGGTATTTTTGGAAAACGCTGCGTTCAAGGCCTTGAAAAAACCCGGCTTGGAACCAAAAATACCCGGTCGGGTAATTTGGGACGAGGTCGGGTATTTCCCTTTTTTCACCCCGAGAAACAGAGGGGGTCCCGATCGTGGACCAAAAATACCCGGTCGGGTATTTTGGCCCACGACCGGGTATTTCCCCCCAGTCGGCCAAAAATCTCAATCGCCCAAAATTTCAACCTCTCCTGCACGAAAACACCAAATCGAGGCATCACAGACGACCGAACTTCACTACAGACATGCAACTGACTCGACACGACACAAAAACTCAGAAAAAAGGGAAAAATAAATGCAAACCGTGGTGGGGTTGCCTCCCCACAAGCGCTTCTTTACCGTCTTTTAGCTGGATGCCCATGGCGGAACTAAGGGTCCGCGAGTTCCACCACCAACTCCGCACGTTCGACCTCATCTCCCAGGTAGAGCTTGAGACGATGGCCATTCACTTTAAACGACTCAGTTTGCGGGTTGGCAATCTCAATCGTGCCATACGGGAACACCTGTGTGACCGTGAACGGTCCAGACCACCGAGAACGGAGCTTTCCGGGAAAGAGCTTCAGGCGAGAGTTATAGAGGAGAACTTGATCACCAACCTGAAACTCTTTCGGACCCCGCAATCGTGCATCGTGCAGGCGCTTAGTGCGCTCCTTGTACAGCTTGGTGTTCTCATAGGCGTGGTAACCCCACTCTTCCAGCTCCAACATCTGCATTTTACGCTCAACACCTGCAACACTAACATCCATGTTTAGCAGCTTAAGGGCCCAGAAGGCCTTGTGCTCTAGCTCCACGGGCAGATGGCATGCCTTTCCATAGACAAGCCGTACGGTGAAGTACCAATGGGTGTCTTGTAGGCAGTGCGATACGCCCAGAGAGCATCATCGAGTTTGGTGGACCAATCCTTGCGGGACTGATGCACCGTCTTCTCCAGGATCCGCTTGAGCTCCCGGTTCGTCAGCTCGGCCTGGCCACTGGTCTTAGGGTGATAGGCCACAGACACCTTGTGAGTCACACCATAGAGAGACAGTAGTTTATCAAATTGGCCCTGGAAATGGGTGCCTCGATCGCTTATGATGGCTCTAGGTGTCCCAAACCGGGAGAATAGCTGCTTCAGAAAACCACAAACACGTCTAGCATCATTAGTGGGCAAAGCTTGCGCCTCAGCCCACCTAGAGATGTAGTCAACATCAACCAGAATATAGGTATTGCCAAAAGATGGAGGGAAGGGGCCATCAAAAATTTCACAAGTTATAAACACATTCTGGGGCATCTCATAACGGGCAGAGATGTTACCTGACCTCTGGCATCGGTCGCACCTGCGTGCGAAGGCGTCTGCATCCTTGAAGAGCGTGGGCCAGTAAAAGCCCGATTGGAGAACCTTCCTCGCCGTGCGGTTTCCTCCGTGGTGACCGCCAGCAGGTCCCTCATGGCAGTGAGATAGAATGCCCTCCATCTCACTCTCCATAATACAGCGACGGATGATCCCGTCGGCTCCGATCCTGAAGAGATGAGGGTCATCCCAGAAGTAATGCTTCACATCGGAGAAAAACTTCTTCTTGGTGTGAGTTGTCATCCCCTTGGGCAGCTGCTGGCCCACCAAATAGTTCGCAAAATCGGAATACCAGGGGGTGACACTCTCCACTAGGCACATCATCAGCAGTCTCTCATCGGGGAAGGAGTCGTTGATCTCCTCCACGAGGTTGTCCGCAGGAGGTGCGTCCAACCGGGAGAGGTAATCAGCTGCAACATTTTCTGCTCCCTTCTTGTCCCGAATCTCAATATCAAACTCCTGCAGTAATAAGATCCATCGTATGAGCCTAGGCTGGGCATCGGCCTTGCTCATCAGGTATCGAATCGCGGAGTGATCTGTGTACACGGTCACGTGGGACAAGACCAGATAGGGACAAAATTTATCGAAGGCAAACACCACTGCGAGCAGCTCCTTCTCCGTGGTGGTGTAGTTCTCCTGGGCATCATTGAGGGTCTTCGAGGCGTAGTAGATAGGTCGGAAGTGTTGATCTCGCCTCTGCCCCAAGACAGCTCCAACAGCAAAGTCACTGGCGTCGCACATCAGCTCAAATGGTAGGGACCAGTCAGGAACAACCATGATAGGAGCTTGGGTGAGCTTCTCCTTCAAGGTTGTGAACACCGCTGTGCAAGCATCAGTGAACTGGAAGGGGGCATCCTTCTCTAGAAGCTTAGTTAGGGGCAGGGCGATCTTCGAGAAATCCTTGATGAACCGCCTGTAGAACCCTGCATGGCCTAAAAAACTCCGGATCCCCTTAACAGATGTAGGAGGAGGCAGCTTGCTGATAGTCTCAATCTTTGCTCTGTCCACCTTAATCCCCATCTTGGAGATCTTATGCCCAAGAACTATGCCTTCTCGAACCATGAAGTGACACTTCTCCCAACTCAGTGCCAGGTTCGTTTCTTCACACCGTTTAAGAACAAGTTCCAGGTTATGGAGACAGTGAGAGAATGAGTCTCCATAAACCGAGAAATCGTCCATAAACACCTCCATAATCTCGCCGACCAGACGGTCAAAGATGGCGAGCATGCATCGCTGAAAAGTGGCCGGGGCATTGCATAGCCCGAATGGAATCCTCCGGTAGGCAAATGTGCCGAAGGGGCAGGTGAAAGTGGTCCTCGCCTGGTCCTCCGGTGCAATAGGGATCTGAAAGTACCCGGACATCCCATCCAAGAAACAGTAGAACTCGTGCCCCGCCAATCTCTCCAGCATCTGATCAATGAACGGCAGCGGGAAATGGTCCTTCCGAGTGGCGTCGTTGAGACGCTGATAGTCGATGCAAACACGGTACCCAGTCACCGTGCGCATCGGGATGAGCTCGTTCTTCTCGTTAGGCACCACGGTCATCCCACCCTTCTTGGGTACCACCTGGGTGGGACTAACCCACTCGCTGTCAAAAATGGCGAAGATGATCCCCGCGTCCATCAGCTTCACGATCTCTGCCTGAACCACAGCCTCCAGGTTCGGTGTCAATCTCCTATGCGGCTGTCTCACTGCCCGCATCTCATCCTCTAGCAGTATCCGGTGGGAAAAAGGGGGGGCTGATCCCCCGGATGTCTGTGATCTTCCATGCTAAAGCTCGCTCGTACTGCTTCAGCAAGGCCACCAGTCTGTTCTTCTGCTCGGGTGTGAGGGTCGAGCTGATGATGACTTGTAGCTTATTCCCCTCCCGGAGAAATGCATACTCCAAATGAGGAGGGAGCTCTCGTGGTTCCTCCAAGGAGGTAGTGATGCGGGTGGAGGATGAGATCGGTTTAAACAGCCTGTCGCCCTCCAAGAATGGGCCACTCTCCAACGCGGTCAACTGCTCCGCCAGCTGCGGCTCCTGCGATGCCTGCTCACCTAGCAAAATACAACGCTCAAGAGCATCATCAGTACCCGCACTTGTGATGGCGAGTGCGGTCTCAAAAATAGTAAGCACATCACAGTAATCTATGTCATCATGCAAATGAGAGTGTTTCCCATTTTCAGACAAAGAAAAGGTAGCATGTTCATCACCAGCACGCAGGATCAATTTACCACTATGTACATCAATAAGCGCCTTGGCGGTGGCGAGAAACGGTCTACCCAAAATCAAAGGCACATCCACATCTTCATTTATATCCAAAATAACAAAGTCAACAGGATATGTGAATGCACCAACATTAACAAGCAGATCCTCAATGATACCCCTAGGATGCACGATGGAACGATCAGCTAACTGAATGCTCATCCTAGTAGCTCTAGGTTCACCTAGGTCTAGCTTCTTAAACAATTTGTAAGGCATGACATTTATATTAGCGCCTAGGTCCGCCAAGGACTTTCCTACATGCATGCTGCCAATAACAAGAGGGATAGTGAAACTCCCTGGGTCTTTGCGCTTCTCGGGCAGCTTGTTCTGCAGGATAGCAGAACACTCCTCGCTTAGCATCACTGTCGAAAGATCCCCAAGTTTCTTCTTGTTGGTGAGGAGTTCTTTCATGAACTTGGCATACTTGGGCATCTTCGACAGTGCCTCCACGAACGGCATGCTGATGTTGACCTGCTTCAACATTGCCATGAACTTGGCAAACTATGTCTCCAGCTTGTCTTTATGAAGTCGAGTGGGGAAGGGCAGCTGGGGTATATGCTCCTTAACCACAGGCTGCGGCTTGGGAGCAGGTGCTTCGTTGCCTTCCCCCACTTTTGCATTATCAGCTGGAGGTATTGAAGTAGGTAATGGCTCGTCTCGCCCGGGCTGGGTCGGAGCAGCAGATATGGTCTTGCCACTCCTGGTGGTGATGGCGTCCAGCTGCTGGTGAGGTTCACGAGGGTTTGGAATAGTGGTGGCAGGCAGAGTCCCCGGTGCCCTGGTAGTGTTCTGGCGAGCTAAGCTCCCAATCTGATTCTGTAGATCTTGCAGAATGGCACCTTGGTTTCTCTGGCCTGCCTCCAGTGAGGTTATGTTCTGATCCATCCTCGTGAAATTCGCCTGGCTGGTAGTCATGAATGCCTGCAAAATATTCTTCAGATCAGCCATCTGATTATCTGGAGCTGCGGCTGCTGGAGGCTGGGCATACTAGCGTTGGGGCTGCTGGAATGGCTGCCCCTGCCTAGGCTGGTAGGGCTGCTGCTATGGTGGTGGCCCCTGCCTAGCCTGGAAGGGCTATCTCGACTGAAAATCACCCGCTGGTTCTGCGAAACCAGGTGGTTTAGTGGTGTTGCTGCTCCAGGCAAAGTTAGGATGCTGGCGCCATCCCACATTGTAGGTATTTCTATATGGGTCCAGGCGCCAAGCATTGGCGATGAAGTCCACCGGTTCTTGGGGAGTAGAGGACTCCCTCATGGCCTGACAGTCCTCCACCAGATGATTCGGGCTCTCACACCACTGACACTGAGCTACTGGAGGCGTAGCTGTACCTCGGCCCGGAAGGAGACTGTTGGGCTGCTTCAATGTCTGCACCAACTCAGCCACCTGCTGCTCTAACCCGGACCTGGCCTCCATAGCGTGCACACCACGGTCCCGGGAATTTCTGCCTCTGCTGTTCTGCCCCCAGGAATGATCTCGGGCAGCCAAGGTACTAATCATCTGGTTCAGCTCGGGTGGAGTCTTAGTGAGAACATCCCCTCCAGGGCATAGAGACTCAATCACCCTCTGGCTGTCTGGGTGAGGGCACTGTAGAATTTCCCCACTGTGAATGCGTCACTGAAGCCATGATGGGTACACTGCCAGAAATATCCCACTGTGAGTGATCTCCCGCTGAATCTCTGTGGTCTTCGATGCTGGATAGTACCTGTGCACGAACTTGTCTGCCAGATCGTCCCAAGAAGTGATGGACAATGGGGGCTGGGTCTCCAACCACCTCTTAGCATTCCCCGCCAGAGAATGGGGGAAGAGGTGAGGCGGATTGCGTCCTCAGGGACACCGTTAAGCTTGAACCCGTTCGTCAGCTGCAGAAAACGGGAAAGGTGCACCCTTGCCTCCTCATCCTTCAAGCCATGGAACTGGATGGAGGATGTAATGAGTTGAATCCAGCATGGCTTGATCTCGAAGTTGTTTGCTGGAATGGGCGGATAGAGGATGACCGGGCGGATGTCAGCAATCCGTGGAGTGTAGTAGTACTCCAAGGTGGGACCCGGTGTTGGTGGATGATGATGAACCCCATCTCCCTGGGGATTGGGGTCGTTCCCCAAGAGCTGATTTACCGGAGGTGGGTTGTGATCGCCTTCCATCTCGTACTCGTCCTCGGATCCGCTACTCAAATGGTCGTCTATGCGCTCCACCGTAGCCAGTCTAGCTCGCTGTTGTCTCCGAAGTTGGTGGCAGGTGCGTTCAATCTCTGGATCCAACTGCAGTAAACCTCCCGACTGGCTACGGGTCATGCACTATCTGCACACAATCAAGCAATGCAAACCCGTGAAGGCACAAGTGGGAAAGAACAAACACTCAATGCGAAAATGAAAATGCTAAAGTAACAGAAATCACTTTTCTTCAACAACCTAGCCGTCCCCGGCAACGGCGCCAAAAACTTGACTCACTCCTAATGTCACTCTAGAAAATGGCCAAGTGTAACCACTTCCAAAAGCATAGTATAGCAGGTTTGGGTTTTAATGTCAACCCGGGTCCTAGATTTGATGACTACTTGGTGAATTCTTGTTATCTAGCAGTGAAACTTTAGTGCAAGTCCAAATTAGCAAACAAACAAAGCAAGTAAACGGTTGTTTTCAGGTCAAGAGAGGTCACCCGGATATGGTTCCCCCTAGACTGAAGTTAAGCCGGATTGCAATTTACCAAGTTCAGTTTTCATGAAAATTATACTGCGGAAGGTTCTTAAACAGTCTGAAGTCTCGACTAAAGGTCTCCAGACCCTCTCAATCTGAGTCTCTAGCGGGCAACTAACCTCTACCGGAGTAAACAGATTGAGGCCCTAACAAACCAAACCTCCACTACCGAATTGAATTCGGTACAAACTAGCGAATTGGCTCCTCGACTAAAGTCGCCAATTCACTACCTTAAATTAAGGATACTCTATCAACCAAGGCAGATATTCTCATTCTAGGTCAAAGCAGAAACAACAGGAATTTGATCAGGATTCAAGTCATTCAATCATTCAAGCCTCAATCGAATATAATCAATTCATAAACTCTGTACTTGTGTTCATACAATCAGACCTAGCATACAAATCTAGGGTTCTCCATACCCAGATGAATGGGGAAACTACTCCATGGAGAGAGAAGCAAAAACAGATTCAGACGGAGAAATCATACTGTGAAGATGGATTTCTGCTCCTGGACGTTAATCGGCACTTCTCCAAGCTCAAGTCGGGCTCTAATGGTGATGAAGATCAAGCTATGGCACTTGGAAACTCTAGTTCGTCGCTTTCTCTCTCTAGGAATCGCTCTATCTCTCTAAAACTCGGAACCCTTGAATTCTGGCCTTTTTTCCCTTAAATCTGCTGCATGTCGCGATACCCGGTCGAAATACCCGGTCGGGTATTTTGGGTCTCGACCGGGTATTATTAAAACGCACGTTTTGGGTAAGGGAAAAATCCCCGGTCATGTCCAATAATCCCCGACCGGGGATTTAACCTTCACGCATTGGCCCCTCTCTGTTTCTCACGGGCGCCCAAAATGATAAATACCCGGTCGGGTATTTGGCCCCATGAACTCGTTTCTCCGCCTCGATTCCAACGCCTGGTCCTGAAATATGACATAAACACACAACCTAGCGTGAAATCGGCTTAAAACACGAGAATCAACATCTCAAATGGCTTCATAATAGGGGTGAAAACATGTGTAATTATCGGTCTATCACTCACTTATTCCCAATCACTTTCTTCCCTTCAAGTAGAGGAACTATGTCCCAGGTTTGGTTTTCTTCTAATGAGTCCCATTCTTGTCGCATGGTTTTCCTCCAGTGTTCATACTTGATAGCCTCTTGGTATGTAAGTGGCTCATCCTGTTGAATGACACTCAATGCATACTTTCTATCAACAGAATTCAGATGATCCACATTCAATGCTATTGGATGTCTGCTCACACCTGCATTTTGTCCAAAAGCACCAAATTGTAATCCAGGGTCAACTTCACAGTCAGCATATTTGCTAAGCAAATGATACTGTCTCTTAGGTCTTGAAGGTGGTTCATACTCTTGTTGAGGTTCTAGTTCCTGATCAATTCAGCCATGTCAGTAGTCACAGTGGTGTCCCCCTGATCAGCTGACACTAGTTCAGGTGACAAGGGAGGTTGAGAATCTGGAGTAGAAAGGCTGGGAATAATGAGATCAGGTGGTGGACTAGTCTCAGCAGGATGATTGGGAAAGTCAGATAGAGGAGGTGATGGGGAAACAGTGTCGCCAGTTCTTAAAGGGAGTATTGATTCATAGAATACAACATCATTGGAAGTGAAAATATGGTTGGTGTGTATGTCTAACAGCTTATAACCCTTGATTCCTACTAGTATACCTAGCATGACACATTGCCTGGATCAAGGGGTAAATTTGGTCCTACCAGATGCAGGAATCCCAGCATAGGCTAAGCTGCCAAAAACTCTTAGATTTCCAAGAAAGGGTGGTTTCTTTTAAAGTACTTCATAGGGAGAGCGATTGTTAAGAACTGGATTAGGGATTCCGTTGATAAGATGCACAGAATGCAAGATGCAGTCACTCCAAAATTGTAAGGGAATGCCAAATTGAAATTTGAGTGACCTAGCTACATTGAGAATGTGCTGGTGTTTACGTTCCACTCTAGCATTCTGTTCTGGTGTGTAAACACAGGACATCTGATGTTCAATTCCCTCAGTTATGAAGAAGTCACACATGTTAAATTCCCTCCCCTGATCACTTCTTATAATCTAAACTGTACTACCAAACTGGTTCTTAACCAACATACAAAAACCCTTCAAAAAGTTCCCTAGCTTCCCCCTTGCCATGCATCAAATAAACCCATACAGCTCTTCAACAATCATCAACAATAGTAAGGAAGTAATTATATCCATTATAAGACATAATAGACAGTGGTCCCCAAATGTCAACATGAACAAGCTGAAAGGCTTAACTGCATTGTTTGTGCTAATAAGAAAAGGTAGTTTCTTGTGTTTAGAGAAATGACAAACAATACAATGATCAACGTTGAAAGAAGTTATAGAGGTGTCAACATGTTGTAACAAGCTAAGCCTATCATTGCTAGGGTGTCCTAATCTCTAGTGCCACAAGTCTACTTGTTGAGGATTGAAATTGAAAACATTGGCATCTTGGCTTTGATGTGAAGTGGGTTGGTCATATGGTTGTTCTAAGAAGGTAAGCTGGTAGAGGCCTTTAGTTTCTCTTGCTAAACCAATCGTCCTCTTGTTTTGAAGGTCCTAGATATGGCAAATATCATAATGAAAGTGTAAGGAGATGGGAAAATCATGTGTAAGCCTACTCACTGACACTAGGTTGAAGGAGAAACTATAGAGGTAGAAGCCAAAGGGTAGCTTGATTGTTCCTACGTGACTTACTAGAATCTTAGCACAGTTAGAAAGATGAACAAATACATCCTGTACTGATTTATATTCAGTGAATAAATCTAATGAGCAGGCTATGTGGTCTGAAGCTCCTGTGTCCAACATCCATAAACTATCAGGTTTGTGAGATTTTAAGTTTATGGCTGAGGATAAGACAAATTTACCTGAATAGTTTGGGAAAGGTGGTAGATACTGTGGCACAGAGTAAGCCTGGTGGTGAATGGAAGGTGAGGTTGGTGGTGAGGGTGATGAGGTATGGCTGACTGGAATTGGGTTATTAGCACCACAATGCAGCAAGTATCTCAGCTTGTTCATTTCTTCTGCAGTAAAGCTAGGTGAAGAATGACTTACCATGCTGCTTCCGTTGTAATAGCTAACTTCAGAAGTAGTCTCACTGCCACTAAAGTTACCTTGTGACATAGAACCCACAAATTTCTGAGACCCTGTGTGTGAGCTGCTTCCTTGTTCATGTTCTCTGTTCTTCCTCTTATAGGTCCAACACTCTTCAATATTATGATTGGTCTTTTTGCAAAATTTGCAGTACTTCTTGGCTTGGTTTCTATCATCAACTGTCTTGGCATTGTCTCCCTGAACTGCAAGAGCTACAATCAGATACTTCTCAGCAACAGTGGGAAGAGGTTTCAACATCAAGAGCGGCTTCTTGACTCCCTCAAAGTCTGGATTCAAACCTCTGAGGAAATCGGATAATCTGTCTCATGTTTCTGATTATATGCAACCACAGCAGCACAAGGGTTTAGGTTTCTTGGCAAGCAATTGCATTCAACAATTGGACAATACTCTGTGTAATCGTCCCACAAACCCATATTCAGAGTGTAGTATTGATCAATTGTCATGGTTTCTTGCTTGCATCTATGTATTCCATCACAAGATTTGTCAACCTGTTGGCATTATGTTGTCCAAGCCTACGATGAAGCTTATCCCATAGATACTTAGCATTTTCATGACTCATTACAGATCTCTTAATGTCTTTCTCCAACGAATTCAAAATCCAGGCTATAACAGCAATGTTGCAACTATCCCAAAAGGGAAAGCTTGGATCAGTTCTGGCTGGTATCACCATAGATCTATCAATGGAGCCGAATTTTTGCTTCATTTTTAAAGCTTTCTTCATGGATCTACTCCCCATGGAGTAATTACTCCCATCTAACGATTCAGAAACAATGGGTTGTGCAAAATTCTCATTTGGGTTCAGATAGAGAGGGTTACAAAAAACAATGACTCCATTTTGATATGCTCCAAATGAACCAAAACGAAAGTTGGTTGCATTGTTGGAGACGCCGCTAGTACGCTGAGAACCTCCACTGACATCTTGGTTTTCATCGGTCGTCTCAGCGTTGCCAGACATTTTGCTGCGGAAGGCGACCTAGTTCGACCACTCTGATACCATGTTAAGTTTCTTCAAGTAGGGCAAAGGATTGGCCGAAATTCACAGAGACAACAACTAGCTGCTCTGTTCTTTTATATCCAGGTTTGTAATTAGGATTACAGATAAACGCACATGTTGACTGACTATGTTTAAATCATAAACTGTTCTTTAACGACTAATCTATTATAAAGATAAAACGGTGCGCAACACCTACTCAATCAACTAGCCGTCGATTTCATTCCGAAATGTTTCCTCTTCTTCTGCGTTTCGGATGTTCTTCTTCTCTACAATCCTTCTATGATCGAGACTATTTCAAATCATCAACTCTGTCAGAATCGCTTCGCCATTTTCCGGTCTTCTCTGGCAGAAGAAGGGTTCCGGCGCCGCTAACTGCTGCATCTCCCAACCATAGCTGTTGATTGAGAGATCCGGAAGCTTGAAGGCTGGTGGTTGGTGAGACGCTGACGACGTTAACGGAAGGCCCTAATCCCGAAGGAGAAGGGGACCTCAAGCCCGTTGAGTTAAGTTTGGGCTTTCGAGGACGTCGTTTATGGTTTGTCATTTGTCTAGGACGACATCAGTGACTGGTGGCTCCGCCAACTTGGTTGGTCCGATCTGAGGCTTCTGCTTGGAGTAATAGGTGCAGAGATCGGAGACGGAGGCGGCGTGAAGTCGGGGAGCGGAGGGACGAAATTGAAGGGTGAATGGTTCTTGTTCGTGGTCGATTATGGTTTGGTTGTCGATTTGGGGGTGTTAGGCCAATTTGGCTTCGGGGACGGAGGGCAAATTTCGAACGATGGTGTTTGATTTTTTGGGAATCTACGTCGCTACTCCTATAGAGATTCCTGTCGAGAGCTCGGCGACTAAGACTACTTCTACGACTATTGACACGCAAAAACACAACACTAAACTATGACCAAGTGTACGTAGGATGGAAATGCAGAATAGTGGTTCAGTTTAATATAAACCCGGGGTCTAGATCTACATCCTACTCTGTAAACTTCTATTATCTAGAAAACTAAGTGTAGTGAGTTGACCAATTGCAAAATAAAACAAAAAGTAAGAAATGCTCTGGTTTTCCAAATATGTTGAAGGTCATCCAGGTATGGTTCGCTCTAGTATGCAGCTGTTTCAAATTATATGTTCTCAATTTGTTCAGATTGAAAGATACACTGCGGAAAGTTCTTGACAAGTCTTGAATCTCGATTGAAAAAGACCTGACCCTCTTGGTTCAAGTACCCAGCGGGGTACTAACCTCCACTGGCATAAACTACCATGGCAATAACACACCAAACTTCCTATACTGGCTTTAATTCCAGTACAGAGCAGTGAATCGACACTCGACTAAAGCAGTCGATTCACCACTTTCAATTTGAGGTCGCTCTTTTAATCTATGCAGAGACTATCTTTCTAGGTTAAAGCAGGAATCCCACATGTTTGATCAAGACTCATGCAATTCTGATTAATGCCTCAATTAATATACCAAATCAATCACACCCAAATGGAGCTCATACAACCATTCCTAACAAACAAGACTAGTGTTCTTGACTGGCTCCTACTGCCACTCTAGGAAATGGCCAAGTGTAACCACCTCCTAAAGCGTAGTATAGCGGGTTTGGGTTTTAATGTCAACCCGGGTCCTAGATGTGATGACTACTCCGTGAGTTCTTATTATTTAGCAGTGAAACTTTATTGAAGATCCTAACAAGCAAACAAGAAAAGCAAGTAAAGAGGTTGTTTTCAAGTCGAGAGAGGTCACCCGAATATGGTTCCCCCTAGACTACAGTTAAGCCGAATTGTAATTTACCAAGTTCAATTTCAATGATAGGTATACTGCGGGAGGTTCTTAAACAGTCTGCAGTCTCGACTAAAGGTCTCCAGACCCTCTCAATCTGAGTCCCCAGCGGGCGACTAACCTCCACCGGAGTAAACAGATTGAGGCCCTAACGAACCAAACCTCCACTACCGAAGTGAATCCGGTACAGAATAGTGAATTGACTCCTCGACTAAAGTCGTCAACTCACTACCTTCAATCAAGGATGCTCTATTAACCTAGGAAAATATTCTCATTCTAGGTCAAAGCAGAAATAACAGGAATTTGATCAGGATTCATGTCATTCAACAATTCAAACCTCAATTGAATATAATCAAATCATAGAATTTGTACTTGGGTTCATACAATTAGACCTAACATACAAAGCTAGGGTTCTTTCATACCCAGGTGAATAAGAAAGCTACTCCATAGAGAGAGATGGGAAATCTAGCTCAGATGCGGAAACCATACTGTGAAGGATGATAATGTGCTTCTGGCACTCAATCAGCTCTTCTCCAAGCTCAAGCCGGGCTCCAATGGTTATGGAGATCGATCAAGGACACTTGCAGAATCAGGTTCGTCACTTTCTCTTTCTAGGTAGCACTTTTTCTCTCTCAAACTCGGAACCCTTCTCATTTGGCTGGAAATTGGGTTAAAACCAGAAATTCCCGATCACACGGCCAGGCCACACGGCCGTGTGACTTTCCTAGCTGCCCGTGTGAGTGTTCAAATGCGGCGTTTCGATTAGTGGGCTTCCAGGCATTCTGAAAGGCCAGGGCCACACGGCCGTGTGGGATTTTAGGTTGCCCGTGTGGGAATTACCGAGCCTTCACACGGCCCGTGTGGCTTGAACGTGTAAAATGGTGCCACACGCCTACGACACACGGTCGTGTGGGATTTTAGGCGTGCCCGTGTGGCTTTCTCAGCTTCTCGCCAAACGTCCAATCTTCGTCCAATCGACCCCGAACTCGTTCCCAAGCCTTCATTCCCGTGCTAGGACCTGAAATATCACAAACAAGAACAACCTAGCGTGAAATCGGCCTAAAACGCGAGAATCGACATCTCAAACGGCTCAAGAATAGGGGGAAAACATGTGCAATCAATGGTCTATCAAATTCCCCCACACTTAACCGTTTGCTTGTCCCCAAGCAAACCTAACTCAAACCAATGCAGCTCTCCAGACCTCTATAGCAACAAACAACCCCGATGGTCGGTAGATGATTTTCTAGATCATAAAGCAGCTTACGAGGTCAACTGGTCTTCTAAGACGTCCCCTATCTCTCTCAATGCGAGTACTAGACTCACGCTAGGATCATGAGAAGAAGTAGAAGTAAGACATTCAGTTCATGGATAAAGGGACTCACACCATTCACAACCAAGGACTCGTGGTACCGGAGTGCTCTTTCACTTCATTTCACCGTTGGAACCCCTCTTTCTCACTTTCATTTACATTTTTTTACTCTTTTTTTTCTTTCATTTGGCGGGGTTCCAACTGCAGTCTTTTGAACGGTCGACCCTTATTAGTCGAGCAAGAGCAATTTCTGTACACCTGGCTCTCGCCAGAGTACTTCTTTTAACTTCTTTTCCTCAACTCGTGTGGAGGGTCAATGAAATTAAGGGGGGTCGGAAGCTCTATCCGTGCCCTTAAAAACACATCCTCGAGTAGGCAAACCGTTCAACGGGTGGAAGTTTTACTTGTACTAGAGACAACTTAGCTTCACCTTGTAGGAGTACCCCACTAAGGATCCCTAAAATCTCCTCCAAAACCCGATTTTGTGTAATGAACGGTGCCGCACACGTTGGGCTTTCCCCATGTTTAAGATTTTGATGATTTCGACATGGAGGACCAACTGCTTTTCATTTCTCACATGAGCACCCTGTTCGATACACGAGTCCATAACACAATCCAAAGAGAGTCCACATTACCACATGAATTCAACGGTCTTAGCTCCACTAATTCACAAAATCAAATGACACATCTGAGAGCTAGATAGGAAAAATCTTATACTTCAACATCCTCCATAGTGCTACACTACCTCCCTAGGTTGCACATTACTAAAGAGACTGTCAATTCAAAGCATACTGAGCAGGCAATTTGCAAGAAAACACGTACTTGGAGCCCTCAAACTTAAAAATTTGGACAGTGGACTAGGCTCCAAGCACACAAATAGATCTAATGCAGTCATAAGAGAAACATCCCCCCCCCCACACACACTTAAGTTCGACATTTCCCTCAATGGAGAAGAGGGAAGGATAAGGGGAACGATGTTACCGGTGTGCACAGACTGCATGAGACTGGAAGGGGACTAGTCTAAAGGAAGAGGACTGGAAAAGGGACCATTTCTGCACGAAGGGAACATGAAGAACACACTAGCACACTGTCGTTAGGGATCAGAGTTAGCCCAGATGGCCACAAATAGACAATCCACACAAGAAAGAAAAACAAACTAAAACAAACGACATACTCAGTTCAAGCTCCGCACACACATGGAGCAAACACGAAAAGTCTGAAATAAAAACACACTCACAGGAGCGATGAGTACAGACTACTCATCGCCAAGGTTGTCCAAGTCGATGTCATTCATGAAGGCATCATCATCAGCTGGTGGGGGTGGAAGTGGAGAGTCCTCCCAGGGAATCCTCCAGGCTGGCTGCTCGCCCCGGTAGCAGCTAGAGCAGGTACTTTTGGACCTCCTGCATATGCCGGGATCGAGCCTTCTCCCGCTCGATGTGAGCTAGGGTCACCCCCTGCTGGGTCTCCATACGGTCAAGGCGCTCATCATAGGCAGCCATCCGGGTCTGATACTCGGCCTGGTGAGCCGAGTACTAATGCTAGAACTGGAGGTAATGGTCGAGGAGCTGCTGATTCTGGAGACTTAGCTGCTGGAACTGGTGAGTGAAGTAGTCATGGTCGAGGAAAGTGGAACTGCTACCCCCGTACTCGAAGGTGGTGGGGCGGGGGGCAGCAGCATCATCCACATCCTCGGGGTGGACATCCTCAGTAGCCTCATCCTGAGGAGCATCGGGCTGGTCCTCCACTGGGATCTGAGGTTCAAGGAAACCTAGCGATCCACTTGATGCCGCGCTCAACTCGCAGCAGGTGCATGTGCTAGATCGTTTCTTCCCCAAAGACGTGAGTGTCTCCCTGCTCTGTGCAACCCTGCAGAGGAATCTGGAAGTGGGTGGCCAGGCGGGTGATGAGGGGAGTGCAGTGTAGGCCCCACAGTTCGGAAGCACTCTTGTCAAAAGTCCTGGCCACCACAGATCCCAGGTGAAGAGGATGGTCGCTGTGCGGATCGACTGGATGAAGTACATGGACCTCCAGGTGAGAGTGCTGGCACTGTCCTGAGCTAGAGTGTAAGACTTCGTCATCATGTGATGAAGAATGAGTTTATCCAGCTGCAGGGTGCTAGCCTTCGTCCACCCTGCAACGAAAGGACACTAACCAGGCTGAGCGAGGCGGGTGTACAGCACCTTGAAATTAACACCCGCTGGATTTTCGAGCTCGGTGACGTAGTCCGCGTCATCAGCAAGGCCAAGGTCGAGAGCGACCGCCAAGTCGTGGTAGCTCATGGAGCGGGGCTCACCCCCGAGCCTAAACTTGACAGCTTCGTCGTCCGCCCAGTCCTCTGTATCTTCGTGCTTGAAGGTCGTATAGAACTCGAGTACCAGCTCGTGGTAGACCTTCTCTCGAATGGACAGCAGACGGCGCCAAGAGCGGTTGGTGGCAATGGCGAGGAAGTGATCGTAGCAATGCAGCTTCTCAAACTCCCTCCTGGACCAGTAGTGACGCTTCCCAAAGGGGGAAGCCAGGACACGCTTGAAACGGTCCTTGTGGGGGCCCCGCTTCAAATCCCGGATAAACGGGTGCTTGAGGTCGGGCTTCGACATGGTCCTGCAAGAGAACAACCCAAAGTGGACCCAAAAGAGCCATAGAAAAGGTTAATCACACCCCACACTAGAGAATAGAAAACAGCCGAACCATAGTTTCATCCATAGTTCGAGGGTCAATAACTTGATCAAACAAGCACAATCTGGGTGGGGGTGCACATCCACAATGAAGTAGGCAACTTAGGGTTCACATTCATAGCAAATACACCATCAAAGCACATCAATAAAGGTCCCAACCGGCTCCCACAAAATGGTATGAAAAACTGGCATTTCATCGAACACCTTGTGTGCACTATTAAGTTAAGCATGGAATTGGCACAATTCTAGCACACAAGGGCTCAAACAAGCATGGGGTACATTGCCCAACACAATTCACACCTAACCCAAGCCTTCCCTTCAATCAATTTCAATCAACTCACACAATTCAAAGTGGTTCTCTAAAAGTACACCCTAACACCCAATTCTTTACAAAACACAAGATAAAGGGCAAAATCAAACCTGGAGACACAAGTAGAGGTGTAGGGGATGATGAGGGGAAGGCAATGGAAGCGCCAAAATATTTTCAAAATCGCAGTTTTCCGGGCTGGGGAGAGGATTACGGCGAGGGGGTAAGAGGCTTTTCTGGCAACGCGGCCGTGTCGGTCGAATTTAAAGGCGCCAGGTCGGCCACACGGGCAGGTCACACGGCCGTGTGCCCGAGGTATTTGCCCGTGTGTGGCCGAGGATTCAACACGGGCTGGCCGAGGGATTCCACACGACCCCGTGGAAAAGCAATGCTGGCCGTGTGGAAATCGCCGAGCCTTCACACGGCCAAAGGCCAATCCTACACGGCCGTGTGAGGGACCCCTGCTGTCCGTGTGAAACTTCCAGGGGCTTCACACGGCCTCAAGCCAATTCCACACGGCCGTGTAGAATTCTTGAGCCCCGAAAATGACCTGTTTTCGCGCAAAATTGACATTCGACTCTTGGACAACACCTCAAGACTCAAAAACACAAAAAATCAAAAGAAAAAAGGAAAGGAAATGCAAACCTAGGTGGGGTTGCTTCCCCACAAGCGCTTATTTACTGTCTTTTAGCTGGACACCCATGGTGGATACTCAGAGGGGTGCAGGAAGAGGTGCCTCCAAGAGCGGATCCACATATCTCTTGAGGTACAGCTTCAGATGCTGGCCATGCACCCGACGAGTGCAACTACCAGCATTTGTCTGCTCGACCTGGCCATCTGGCAGGATGCAAGCGAGTGAGTACTCGGATGGCCAGGGTGGCCGTGGTGCAGGAGGTGGGACCAGCTCATAGTGGTCGCCACCTTTCTTCCGAGTAGGCTTAGCCACCTGCGGCTTCGGCCACCACTCCTCCTTGATCTTTTTATTCGGTGGTGAGGCTGGACGGAGTGGCGGCGAAGGAGTGGGAGGGGGTCCTGCAAAATGAGAGAGGTAGAAGGATACACGACAGACTCGTGTACCTGGTCAAAAGTAGCATGCATAGGTGTGACAGCAACCACATCACAGTGATCCAATTCAGACACAGAAAAAGTAGCATGTTCATTCCCAGCACGCAAGATCAATTTACCACTATGCACATCAATAAGTGCCTTGGCGGTGGAGAGAAATGGTCTACCCAAAATCAAAGGCACATCCACGTCCTCATTTATATCCAGAATAACAAAGTCAACAAGATATGTGAATGCACCTACATTAACAAGCAGATCCTCTATGATACCCCGAGGATGCACAATGGAACGGTTAGCTAGCTGACTGCTCATCCTAGTAGGGCTAGGTTCACCTAGGTCTAGCTTTTTAAACAATTTTTAGGGCATGGCATTTATGCAAGCGCCTAGGTCCGCCAAGGACTTTCCTACATGCATGCTGCCAATAACAAGAGGGATAGTAAAACTCCCTGGGTCCTCACGCTTTTCGGGCAGCTTGTTCTGCAGGATAGCAGAACACTCCGCGCTCAGCAGCACTATCGAAAGATCCCCAAGTTTCTTCTTGTTTGTGAGGATGTCTTTCATGAACTTGGCGTACTTGGGCATCTTCGACAGTGCCTCCATGAACGACATGCTGATGTTGACCTGCTTCAACATTGCCATGAATTTGGCAAACTCAGTCTCCAGCCTGTCTTTGTGTAAGCGAGTGGGGAAGGGAAGCTGGGGCACATGCTCCTTAACCACTAGCTGTGGCTTGGGAACAAGGGCTTCCTTCTCCACCCTCACTTATGCATCGTCGGCTGGAAGTGCTGAAGTAGGTAGTGGTTCCTCCTGCCTGGCTGGGGCAGGTACAACCGATGTTGGCTTGCCACTCCTGGTAAAGATGGCATCCAGCTGCTGGTGAGGCTCGCGAGGATTAGGGATGGTGGTGGCAGGTAGAGTTCCCGGTGCCCTGGTGTTGTTCTGGAGGGCTATTCCTCCAATATGATGCTGGAGGTCCTGCAATATGGCACTTTGGTTCCTCTGACCTGCCTCTAGCGAGGCGATGTTCTGGTCGATCATGGCGAAATTGGGTGGCTGGTAGTCATGAATGCCGCTAAAATATTTTTCAGCTCCGTCATCTAATTATCTGGAGCTGGAGCTGCTGCTAGCTCGGCATACTGACGCTGAGGCTGCTGAAATGGTTGCCCCTGCCTAGGCTGGTAAGGCTGGTGCTGTGGAACTGGCCCTTGTCTAGCCTGGTAAGGCTGCCTCTGCTAAAAACCATCTGCTGGTGTTGGGAAACCAGTTGGTCTAGTGGTGTTGCTATTCCAAGCAAAGTTGGGATGCTGGCGCCACCCCTCATTATATGTATTGTTGTATGGATCAAGGCGCCGAGCATTGGCGATGAATTCCAACTGCTCTTAGGGAGTAGAAGACTCCCGCATAGCCTGGCAGTCTTCCACCAGATGATTCGAGCTCTCACACCATTGACATTGAGCTACTGGAGGTACAGCCAAACCTCTGCCCGGAATAAGACTGTTGGGCTGCTTCAATGTCTGCACTAACTCAGCCACCTCCCGCTCTAGCCCAGACCTGGCCTCCATGGCGTGCACACCTCGATCTCGAGAATTCCTGCCTCTGGTGCTCTGTCCCCAGGAATAATCTATGGCAGCCAAGGTACTGATCATCTGGTTCAGTTCGGGTGGAGTCTTGGTAAGAATATTCCCTCCTGGCATAGGGACTCAATCACCCTCTGGCTTTCCGGAGAGACAGCACTGTAGAAGTTCCCCACGGTGAATGCATCACTGAAGCCATGATGCGGACACTGCCAGAAAAATCCCATGTACCGCTCCCATGCATCACGAAGTGACTCATCTAGCTCTTGGCGGAAATGAGAGATCTCCCGCTGGATCTCTGTGGTCTTCGATGCCGGATAGTACCTGTGCACGAACTTGTTGGCCAGATCGTCCCAAGAAGTGATGGACAATGGGGGCTGGGTCTCCAACCACCACTTAGCATGCACCGCCAGAGAATGGGGGAAGAGGTGAAGGCGGATTGCATCATCAGGGACACCGTTCATCTTGAACCCGTTCGTCAGCTGCAGGAAACGGGAAAGATGCACCCTTGCCTCCTCATCCTTCAAGCCATGGAACTGGATAGAGGATGTAATGAGTTGAATCCAGCATGACTTGATCTCGAAGTTATTCGCTGGAATGGGCGGATAGAGGATGACAGGGCGGATATCAGCGACCCGTGGAGTGTAGTAGTACTCCAAGATGGGACCCGGCGGCGGTGGTGGATGCTGAACCCCTTCTTCCTGGGGTATGGGGTTGTTCCCCAAGATCTGATTCACCGGAGGAACCTGGATAGGTATCCCCTGGGGTGGGTTGTGTTAACCTTCCATCTCGTACTCTTCCTCGGAATCGCTGCTCAAGTGGCCGTCTATGCACTCCTCTGTAGCCAGTCTAGCTCGCTGTTGTCTCTTATGTTGGCGACAGGTGCGTTCAAGCTCCGGATCCAACGGCAGTATACCTCCCGACTGGATACGGGTCATGCACTATCTGCACACAGTCAAGCAATGCAAACCCGTGAAGGCACAAGTGTAAAAGAACGAACAGTCAATGCGAAAATGAAAATGCTAAAGTAACAGAAATCACGTTTCTTCAACAACCTAGCCGTCCCCGGCAACGGCGCCAAAAACTTGACTCGCTCCTACTGCCACTCTAGAAAATGGCCAAGTGTAACCACCTCCTAAAGCGTAGTATAGCGGGTTTGGGTTTTAATGTCAACCCGGGTCCTAGATGTGATGACTACTCCGTGAGTTCTTATTATTTAGTAGTGAAACTTTAGTGAAGATCCTAACAAGCAAACAAGAAAAGCAAGTAAAGAGGTTGTTTTCAAGTCGAGAGAGGTCACCCGAATATGGTTCCCCCTAGACTGCAGTTAAGCCGGATTGTAATTTACCAAGTTCAATTTCAATGATAGGTATACTGCGGGAGGTTCTTAAACAGTCTGCAGTCTCGACTAAAGGTCTCCAGACCCTCTCAATCTGAGTCCCCAGCGGGCGACTAACCTCCACCGGAGTAAACAGATTGAGGCCCTAACGAACCAAACCTCCACTACTGAAGTGAATCCGGTACAGAATAGTGAATTGACTCCTCGACTAAATTCGTCAACTCACTACCTTCAATCAAGGATGCTCTATTAACCTAGGCAAATATTCTCATTCTAGGTCAAAGCAGAAATAACAGGAATTTGATCAGGATTCATGTCATTCAACAATTCAAACCTCAATTGAATATAATCAAATCATAGAATCTGTACTTGGGTTCATACAATTTGACCTAACATACAAAGCTGGGTTCTTTCATACCCAGGTGAATAAGAAAGCTACTCCATAGAGAGAGATGGGAAATCTAGCTCAGATGCGGAAACCATACTGTGAAGGATGATAATCTGCTTCTGGCACTCAATCAGCCCTTCTCCAAGCTCAAGCCGGGCTCCAATGGTGATGGAGATCGATCAAGGACACTTGCTGAATCAGGTTCGTCACTTTCTCTCTCTAGGTTGCACTTTTTCTCTATCAAACTCGGAACCCTTCTCCTTTGGCTGGAAATTGGGTTAAAACCAGAAATTCCCGATCACACGGCCAGGCCACACGGCCGTGTGACTTTCCTAGCTGCCCGTGTGAGTGTTCAAACGCGGCGTTTCGATTAGTGGGCTTCCAGGCATGCTGAAAGGCCAGGGCCACACGGCAGTGTGGGATTTTAGGCTGCCTGTGTGGGAATTACCGAGCCTTCACACGGACCGTGTGGCTTGAACGTGTAAAATGGTGCCCGTGTGGCTTTCTCAGCTTCTCGCCAAACGTCCAATCTTTGTCCAATCGACCCCGAATTCGTTCCCAAGCCTTCATTCACGTGCTAGGACCTGAAATATCACAAAAAAGAACAACCTAGCGTGAAATCATCCTAAAACGCGATAATCGACATCTCAAACGGCTCAAGAATAGGGATAAAAACATGTGCAATCAATGGTCTATCAGTTCTTCATACTCGGATGAGAAGGGTGTTTACTCCATGGAGAGAAGAGGAAACATCATTCTATGAGAGGAAATCATCATAAGGACCATGAAAATCTGCTCCAAGCGTTCAATCGGTACTCCACGAGTGAGGAATTGAGCTTCGAGGTCTTCAGATCGCTCCAAACCTTGCCTAACGGGTGTTCTTCGTCACTTTATCTCTCTACGGTTCTCTGTAGCTCTTTATATCTCAGAAAATCGGATTATGAGACAACTTCCACTAGCTACAGCTTAGAAAACCTAACGCCAGAAGTTCCAAATCCATGGTCGGGGATTTTGATTTTAGACTGTGGATTTACCAAAACGGGGCGCATTGATTAGTGGCAATATCCGAAATCCACGATCTCATCATGAAAATCCCAGATCGTGGAATTGGGGAATTAGACCGTGGATTTCCCCTGAACGAATTAGACGGTCCATTCCTTGAATCCACGGTCGAGGATTTTTAGGCACCCAACCTTGGATTTAGCGGCTCTGGCCTCCGGTTCCCGTTCGCTCTCCAGTTGCCCCCAAATTTGCTCCTCATCTTCCATTTACGTGTCAAGGCTAGAAACTTCATCAATAAGCACTACCTAGCATAAAACGGGTTAAAAAGCAATCAAAAGCTAAGCCAAAAGGTTGAGAAATGCTGGGAAAAGTATGTGTAAATATGGTGTTATCAAATTCCCCCACACTTAACCGTTTGCTTGTCCCCAAAAAAACCTGACTCAAACCAATGCACCTCTACATACCTTTACAGCAACATGCAATATCGATCATCGGTAGAGGACTTCCTGGATCATTTTGCAGCTTACGAGGTCGACCGGTTTTCTAAGATATGCCCTATTTCTCTCAATGCAAATGTGAGTACTAGACTCAAGCCAGGATCATGACAAGTAGTGGACCTAGGACAAACAATTCATGGATGAAGAGACTCACCTACACAACAACCAAGGACTCTTTGTATCGGGTGCTCTTCCATTTCATTTCAATCGTTCTAACCCCTTTACCTTATTATTTTTTTTTTCTTTTGTTTTTTTTGTTCACATTCTCACTTTGTTGGGGTTCCAACCCCTTTGTTTTTTTTATTGATTGAGCAAGAGGAATTTTTTAACATCTGTCACTCGCCAGATTACTTCTTTTAACTCCTATTCCTCAACTCGTGGTGGGTCAATGAAATTAAGGGGTTCGGAAGCTCTATCCATGCCCTTAAAAGCACATCCTCGTGTAGGCAAACCGTTCAACGGGTGAAATTTTTTACTTGTACTAGAGATGACTTAGCTTTCCCTTGTAGGACTACCCCACTAAGTTATCACTAAAATCTTTTCCAAAACCCGATTTTGGGAAATGAATGGTGCCACACACATTGGGCGTATCCTATGTTTCAAATCTAGAATTTCCAACATGGAGGACCAACTACTTTTCATTACGCACATTGAGCACCCTTTTACGGTACATGAGTCCACAACACAACAAAAAGGGAGTCATCGATACCACATGAATCAAATGTCCTGAATCCACTAGTTCACACAATCAATCGGGACAGCAAAGATAAAAATAGGATAGATCATATACTTAGACATCCTCCATATTGCTAAAACTACCTCCCTAGGTTGCATGTGGCCACAAAGACTGTCAATTCAAAGCATATTGAGCAGGCTTTTGCAAGGAACACTACTTAGAGCCGTCAAATCGTAAAATTTGGGTAGTGTACTAGGCTCCAAGCACCAAACACATCTATGCAGTCAAAACTAAACAACCCCCACACCTAAGATCGGATTGCCCTCGATGGAGAAGAGGGATGGATAAGGGGAACGATGTTACCGGTAGGAACCAACTATAGTGGGAATGGAAAGAGGACAATTCAGGAGCGAGGGAACGGGAGAGTGACTAGTTGCTGCAAGGATGCTCACAAGAACAACCACTAGAACATGAAATGTTTGGGAAAGGTGCCACCCAAATGGGTGCAAAACAAAAAGAAAATAAACACACGGAAAAATTTCAAGCTCCCACACAGATGGAGCAACCAAAAAACAAAGAAAGAAAAAGAAAAACACACAGAAACGGCCAGCGAATACAGACTACTCAACGGTGTCGATGTCGAAGTTGATGTCTTCCATGAAATCATATTCACCCTCTGGGGGTGGAGGTGGAGGCGGTGGTGAAGGCACCCATGGGGTGGTCTAGTAATGCTCCTAGTGACAGAACTGGAGGAGATCGGTCTCGCTCATGCTGAATCTGAGCACGTATCACACCCTTCTCGAACTCAAGACGGTCGAGGCGGTAGTCCAGCTTAGCCAGATAGCCAAAATACTGCTCTTTATGAGCCCAATACTGTTCCTAAAACTACTGCTGAGAGGACATGATCTGCTGGTTCTGGATCGTCAGCTACTGGAAATAGGAGGTGAAAATGTCCATCGACGAAACAGAAGGACCGGATGAGGACTCGCCTCGCACCTGTCTCCGTCGTGGAGGTAGATCCTTCGGTTCAGAGAGAGGCTCCTCGTGGACAGGCTCATCTTCGGAGGAGGTATCATCGGCCTCTTCCTCGTCTCTCTGGTAGGAGGAAGAGAGAGTCCCTTGACCCACTTCATATTCGTGAGCCGTCATCAGCAGGCCCTGGTTGAAGATGACATCCTGAGGAAGGTAGAAGGAGTCTGATGTAGAGGCGATGTCGGTGAGACCATGAAGGTTGATGCCCAGCTGCAGGGCTAGGATAGTGACCAAAGGCGCCACACAACAGGTGCCGAGGGTGCCATGCCGACTTAGCAAAGGTCTTCGCCACCACAGAACCCAAATGAAGGTTGTCATTCACCTACGTCATCGAGTATATGTGATATAGCGCCCGCTTAGTGATATTGTCGGGGGAGATGACACTAGGACAAACCGAGCGGGTAAGGATGAGGTGGATGATCCTCCCCCGTGGCAGCAAAGTGGTGGAACTTGTCTTCCCAGGATCAAAGCACACCTCCTAGTGGTCTGGGAAGCAGATGGTGGTGTAGAAGTCGAAGAGATCCACTCCCTGTGGGGTTGGACTCTCGGAGACATGGTATCTAAAAGGTCATAAACTCAGGCCTAGTTCCTCACCAAACTGGTCGACACTCATCTCCTGGTCTTCATTCCCCTGTTGGAACATGATGCAACCAACACGAGCTAGGTTGGGGCGCTCCGCCACCATGCAGAAAGTGGAGAAGAACTCCAACACCAGATCGGTGTAAGTGGGAGCACAGAGGCGGAGGAGTCGCCGCCACTGGCAATGGTATTCTAGAAGTCGACCTCGTATTACAGATCCCGGAAGACGACATTTTTGAGATACCAATGCTCCTCGATGGTTCCTACCAGAACCGCAGCGAACTGCGCGTCATTGTCGTGTGTATGATGCAAACCCTAGATGTAGGCGTGCCAAATGAACATAATCATGCAAAACAGAGATGCCAAAGGTGGAGCCATGTCGCCCGTGTTAAGGAAAGGAAGATAGGGGAGAAGCGTTTCCCCCCACAATTAAATGCACGAACATGGAAACAAGCCCGATTGCAGAATAGCCAGAGAAAGGTAGCTAGGGATAACCTATATTGTAAACCCGACAAAGGGGCATCGAGCCAACATAATCAAGTCACAATATAGTTCATGGCACGTCTAGCAACCTAGTAATGGCATTCGGTTCTCAAACAATCAGCAAGCAACTCAGAAATCCCGCTCTCTACCTAGTCGTCAATTCTCCACTAAATAAAAATAAAAAAAGTTGATACCAACCTGGTGATGCAAGTAGACGGCTATAATAAGCACGGGACACGCAACGGACAACAGAAATGAAGCAGGGCATCGTCGGAAAGTGGTCGAGATTTCACCGAAAAAGTCACCGAAAAATTGCCAGCGCCAATCGGCCCCAAAATCGCACAACAATAGCGCCCCGACGTGGGAGGAAAGGTCCGAATTCGGATTATCAATTTGAGGTCGGACGACGACTGGATCTACAAATCTCCATCGGAGACGAGTTTCTCGGCGGAACAGAGAGGAGAGTGGGGAGAGCGAACTAGGGGAAGGGACCGGGGACAAATGAGGGTTTCGCCCAGATTTTTCATTTATATGGGGAAATCCACGGTCGCTGACCAAAATCCCTAGTCGTGGAAAGGGGATTTGAGGAACATACTCCTTCACCACTGGTTGTGGTGTGGGAGCAGGACCTAAACCTCCTTCTCCATTTCTTTCTCATCTGCTAGAAGTGCTGAAGCAAGTGGCTCTTTCCCTTGTCTGAATGGAATAGGGATCTCTGTTGTGACCTTGCAACTCCTGATGGTAATGGAACTTAGCTGGGCATCCGGGTTGTTTGGATTTGGGACTGTCTGTCCCAGTATGTTACCCAGAGGCCTCTGCCTAACGGCTCTATGAAGGCTACCAAGCTGGAGCTGGATGTCTTGCAAGACAGCCTGTGTATTCCAGCTTCGAGCTACAAGAACTGCCCAGAAGCCCTCTCCATGAACCGCTCCAAGTTTCCAAACTTAGTGGTACTATTATTGGCAAGACCTGCCATGACGTCGCACAACTCGGCCATCGGGTCACGCGGTACTAGAGCGGCTGGGGTTGTGCCCGACTGCTGAAACTGTCGCGCATGCTGCTGAGGAACAATCTGCTCCTGTCTGGCCGGATAAAGAGGCTGCTGCAGTGGCTTGTACTGCCCCGGACGGGAGTGGTAGGCTTGTCGCTGGAGGACTAGTGGCTTAGGATTACTGTCACCCCAAGAGAAGTTAGGATGTTGGCGCCACCCGTCATTATAGGTATTACTGTAGGGGTCGAAACGCCACGCATTGCTGATGAAGTCCAGCTGCTCTTGGTGGGTAGTAGATTCCCTCATTGCCTGACAGTCTTCCACCGTGCGGTGGCTGCTCTCACACCACTAGCACTGCATTGCCTGCTGCTGCCCTGTCCTACAGATAATTTCATTACGATCCATAGCTGATACCAACTTAGAGACAACCTACACCAACACAGATGACTGTGTGCACGGCATGCACACCCTGGCCTAACGCTCTTCTCGACCTCTTAGCAGACCCACAATCATAGCCCTGCTCCGCCATTTCATCAAAGAGATGATTCAACTGGGGTGGCATCTTTGTCAGCATGTTTCCACCACAGACCGAGTTAATTAGCTGCTTGTCTTTAGGGAAAAGAGCATGGTAGAAGGTGCCCACTTTGAAGGCGTCATTAAAACCATGATTGGGACACTTCAGGAAGATACTGGTGTATCTCTCCCAAGCATTCCGAATGGTTTCATCCTCCTCCTGGGCAAAATGTGTAATCTCCTTCTACAGGTCTGATGTCTTGGACGGTGGATGATAATGGGTCAAGAATTTATTGTCTAGGTCGGGTAATGTCGTGATTGACCCTGGGGTCCATTTGTCCATTCACATCTGGCATGTCCCTCTAGAGTAAAAGGGAAATAACGCAGCTGAATGGCGTCCTGCAAGACCCCATTAATCTTGTTTCCATCGATCAGCTCGTGGAATCGCCGTAGGTGCGCTCTGGGGCACTCTCCCGCCTACCCATGGAACATCACCGAACCTTTCAACATGGTGATAACAGAGGTGCTCACCTCAAAGTTGTTGGCCGCAACTTGAGGGTGTTGGATGGGGGACCTCATGTCTGCAGCTCTAGTTGTCCAGTAATATCCCATGGTATGCTCATCGGGGACAACCGCCCCGCCATTATTGGGTTCATCCATTTCGTCTTCCTGGTTGATGTTTAGTTGAGCAAGAGCTTCCTCCGCAACCATTCATACCTTTAAAGCTCTCTTGAAGTTGCGACAGGCACGTTCAAGCTCCTGGTCCAATGGTAGTATATCTCGTGACTGGCTACGGGCCATGCACTACCTGCATACATTCTGCAAACACAACCCGTGAAGGTACAAAGGGGGAAGAAAGAAAAGGCAGAAAAATAAATTCTAAAGTAACAAACTTTCACGTTTCTCCAATAAACCTAGAGGATCCCCGCCAACGGCGCCAAAAACTTGGCACGCTAAAACACAACATCAAACTACGACCAAGTGAATCGTTGGATGGAAATGCAGAATAGTGGTTCAGTTTTAATATCAACCCAGAGTCTAGATCTACTGCCTACTTCGTAAACTTATATTATCTAGTAAACTAAGTGTAGTGAGTTGTTCAATTTCAAAATAAACAGAAAGCAAAAAATGTCCCGGTTTTCCAAGTATGTTAAAGGTCATCCAGGTATGGTTCCCCCTAGTATGCAGCTAGTTCAGATTATATGTTCCCAATTTGTTTAGATTGAAAGATACATTGTGGAAAGTTCTTGACAAGTCTGAAATCTTGACTAAAGAAGACCATATCCTCTTGGTTCGAGTACCCGGCGGGTGACTAACCTCCACCGGCATAAACTACCAAGGCAATAACACACCAAACTTCCTCTACTTGCTTTAATTCTAGTACAGAGTAGTGAATCGACTTATCGATTAAATAAGTCGATTCACCACTTCCAATTTAAGGTCGCTCTTTTAGCCTATGCAGAGACTATCGTTCTACGTTAAAGTAGGAATCACACAGGTTAAATCAAGACTCATGCAATTCTGATTAATGCCTCTATTGAATATATCAAATCAATCATTCGCAAACGAGGTTCATACAACCATTCTTAACATACAAGACTAGGGTTCTTCATACCTAGATGAGAAGGGAGTTTACTCCATGGAGAGAAGAGGACATCATGCTAGGAAAGGTAATCATCATAAGGACAATTAAAATCATCTCCAAACGGTCAATCGGTACTACCCGAATGAGGAGTCGAGCTTCGAGGTCTTCATATCGCTCCAAACCTTGCCCAACGGGTGTTCTTCGTCACTTTCTCTCTCTAGGGTTCTCTCTACCTCTTTAGATCTTATAAAATTGGATCATGAGACAAGTTCCACCAGCTGAAGCTTAGAAAACCGGACGCCAGAATCCACGTTCCAAATCAACGGTCTGGGATTTTGAGTTTAGACCGTGGATTTCCCAAAACGGGGCGCATCGATTAGTAGCAATATCCGAAATCCATGATCTCCACATGAAGATCCCCAGTCGTGGAATTGGGGAATTAGATAGTATGCTTCATCATCATTGATCTAAATAGCTAACAAGACCACACCATCGGTGAAAAAACACCGTTGTTTTACCCCACATCACCATTGGACTCGCAACATCGCTCAACTTTGCGATGTCGTCAACCTCGCGGCATCGATGAACTCGCAATGCCGCTCCAATTGTAACGTTGTTGTCATGGAATTGAGTCACGACATTAGCCTTACAAAATCTCACCACTGCTCAAGACCACATCGATACAAGACTCATGGCGATGTTGATGATTAAACAACATTGTCGTTTTGACTCCTGTTGGACTCGTCACGTTGCTAAGCTTGCTCCAACTTATCGAAATCATCGAGATCGATCAGCAGCATTGCTGGCTTTGTGATGTCGTTCGGCATCATCAAACTTGCAAGATTCACAATGCCGGCATGATTGACCTCGCGCCGCTGTTGCACTTGTAATGTCGTTGGAATTGCGACGTCGTTGAGCTCGCGGCGCCGTCGGCCACCGTGATTTTGTTTAGCTCGCGGCCTCGCCAACCTCAGGATGTCGTTGGCGAATTTGCAATGTCGTTAAACTTGCAGCATTATCAAGATACTGTTTATCTCACGGCATAGTTGGGTTTCGCGGCGTTGTCGAACTCGCCACACTGCTGAACTCGCATGCACGACATTTCTCTCCACTGCAAAGTTGGTTAGCTCGCGACCTCATAGAATTCGCAGCATCGTTGAGTTTCACGGCAATGTTTGAACTCGTGACCTCGACATTGCTCTCCATCGCAATGTTGTTTAGCTGGCGGCGTTGTCGACCTCGCGACACTGCAATAATTTAATATTTGAGCTAAAAATATTTTAGGTGTAAACAGAAGGAGATGCATGAATGGCTGTCGAGATAGAGAAGATAATAAGTCGGTGCTGTCATGTTTCGATTCGTTCTTTTTTCGGGACCTATCTATACACAACAGGGAACTAATTGTTTTCCGAACCCAAAGCGGTTAACGTCGACTGCATCTCCTCATCCGTCTTCGTCCTCTATTTCTCTGGGAGGTTCGAGATTTATGGTTGCGATGGTGGTGATTGAGTTTAATGGTTTTTCGGTGGAAACGCCACCACAGGTAGCATATCAGCTCCCATGCCGACACTCTCATCCTCGCTCACACAACCAGAGGAATCGAAAGCAGAGGATCCCAAAACTACAAAAACACAGGTGTCCTCTCCATAAAGAGGTCATTAAACCTCGACTCAAAGTCGGTTCAATCATAATTAACGGAACAGAATGGCATGTATAGATTTGTGATTGTTGTAGAGGGGTAAGTTTGACGTGAAAAATAATAGAGCGGCAAGTTTGAGAAAATGTCATAATAGAAGGGCAATTTATGCTATTAACCAATTTTTAATATAATTGTATTCAAACGACCACGTTTAGGAAAGCGAGCATACATCTTCAACCGTCAACCATATTTTGACCCCCTTTAGGTCATTGTTTAAATTTTACGGTGAACGAAAAGGTTGAAAACATAAATGGACTTGAGCCTCCATAGTTTATAATGTTTCTGCCTTTATTGATAGTTTGGGATATAAATGACGATTTTTAGTTGTTGTTTTTTTTTGCCCGAGAAATGCCAAAAACATAGTTAGAAAGAACCGAGATTTTTAGGGGTACATTGTCCCGTAAAATAATAAATAAGAAAGATATATAGTTTTGAGTTGAAGTTACTAAAGGGAAGGAGTATCAATTATCACTACGTCACCAGCTAGTCACGGGTACAATTTTGTTCGGTACCCCCTTTGCCTCCGTACACAGCTAAACTGATAGTCGAGTTTGTCAGATGTATCGCCGGCGAAGTAGCAATAGCCGTCCCTTTTCTGAATGGACTGAGGAGGGTTTTAATATTGGGCTGAGTTATCCGCCACGAGTATCTGGCCCACGTAAGCAGATTTGAAATAGTTGCCATCTACGAAAGCGCCGGTTCCCATTGGAGGGGTTTGGTCCTCTGTGTCCGGCGTGTAAACTTCTCCTCCCCATCTTATCGTGTCCGCAGAGTATCCCATGACGTTGAATATCTCAGCTGGCCAGTATCCGATTGCCTCTTTCTTATCATCTGTGAACAGGCTCAGCCACCAAGCCCTAGTTTGCACATCCTATACATGAATTACCCAAAACTAGCTAGTCATTTAATAAATATACATTTAGCATCGTCAATTTATATATATAGAGCTAGTGAAATGAATTACCTGTTCTATGAAGTTATAGATCTCCGTGATGGTTGCATCGGGACCTGAAGTGGAAGGTGTCAAGACACCATCTACTGGTACGTTTGCATTGGTGTGGACGAATCCTTTACAGAAATAATTGTTGAAGCAGCTCGGGAACCCAGGACGCCCAGTCTATTATTTTTTGCACAACAGAACAGACAGACGCCATTAGATTAATAATGATCGATCTGATCATCAGTGCACTCCGTCAGTTTCAGTTGTAATCTTTGTTACGTCTTTTGCATGAATATTGTATTGAGTGTCGATCGGGGAAAACACATCGGAACATCAATGCAGATACGTACGTACTTACCTTGAAATATATGAAGGATCGAACACTATCATCACCGCGATATACTTTTGGGTTTACCTTAAAATAATTAAGAAATGATGGTAAGGTAAGCATTTGTTCCATTGTATTATTGTTATGTAGTTTGAAAAAAATGTGGGATAACGTAACTCCATACCGTCCATCCAAATTGTATTTGATCTAGGGAACGCCCACCACCGCTTTCGATCGACACCAAACCTGAGCTGTATTTGTCAGAACTGGGGTCGATTTTAGGTTTGTGTACGCTCAAGGTTATAGGGAGCTTGACAAATATCAAAGTACCAATATGTCAAGGCGAGGAGTAAGCACGTGTTGTACATACACCGACTGAATCCCTTATGGATACAACATGCCCCTAAGAAGAGGGATCGTGGACCTGGGGAATTAGGCTGACGGTAAGTCTTGGAAAAGAAGGAGACAACCATCACGATAAACGCGGTAAAGAATGAGGTTGGAGCAAGCACACTATGTAACCAATAAGTGCAAGCTAGAGGATAAGGTATATGAGAGTGATACGTTTCATGATAGTCAAAATTCAGGTTGAGGGTCACCCATGGTGACGGAAGCCAATTTTAAGTAAGCGAGGCGAGAGGTGGCACCAACTAAGCCGAGTTATGAGGAGGGATTCGAGAGACCCTACAAGTTACAGTAGTCATGGAAGGTCAAGAATCCAAGGGACACAAGGATCATCGTCGCACCAAGGTAGGCTAAGAGTCAGAATCTCGAAACTTGTCTAAGAAAAGTCAACAAGTCAGCCGAGGGCAGACAAGAAAGTAGAACGTTCGAGGGAAGTTCTAATTAAGGTTAGAGAAAGCAAGTAGGACCTTCGGGGAGGAGTTTCAATGGACACGATAAGGAGGACTTACGTAACATACCAAGAGAGAGTGGGAAGGTAAGAGAAAGTTCGAGGTGATTCTAGAGAGAGTGCCATAGTGCCATAGTCGCATTGAGCAAGCAGCTAGCTGAGTAAGTAGTTTATGAGAAATGCGTGAGTTATCAGTTGATCAAGAACCACACGAATTGGAGGCAAGGATTTATAGCTCCCGGTTGTACAAGCTAAAGGAGGTATAAATCCCAGTAGTAGAAGGATTACCACAAGTGAGACTTTTTTTTTTGTAGAAACACAAGTGAGACGTTGAGCTATCACGATGAACAAATTTTGAGCTCGAAATATTTCTTAAGTATGGGGAAATGTGATATCCTAGTCGAGGCAACCACTATCAAATGCAAAGTGTCTCAGTTCAAAGGCCGAGTACACAGTCTAAATTTTGGGGACGAAATATATATAAGCGTGGAGGAAATGTAACACCGTGATTTTTGGGTTAAGGTTCAACCTACAATAAATTCGTAAACTTGGGACAATTTCAACAACGAAAACCCAAACCAACTCTTATATAAGTGGATTGAGCTATAGATCTGTAGTGGCCATACCCTTGGAGGAAAGGCCTAATTTAATTGGTTAAACGATAGCCTCTTTTGCATTTATAATAAAAATTATTATATTTATACTAATAACATTAGCTAAGTAATTGGGTTACGTTCAATGGGATGAAAATAATTATGATGATTATAATGGCTATAACGTCGGGGTCTTGAGGGGAGGGTTAGGAGTTAAAAGGGTAGAAATTGTTTGCGTCGCTGAAAGGAAGGAGATGAAAGGGAGAGAGAGTTGGGTCGCGTTCGAGGGAAAAAGGGAACGGTGGAAACAAAAGAGCAGCGGCTCTCTCCCTCCCTTTGAGACAGTAGTCGCAAAGCATCCCTAACCCCACCTCATTTCCCACCGGGAAGATCTTTGATGGCAAAGGGCTCAATAGGGACGACGGCGACTACAAACTTCACTGCTGGACGACGAGACGTAACGCAGCAGTGGATATCATGTATTTTTGGGTCACTACTCGATGGTGAGATGTAACGCAGTAGTTGGTCGGGCACGGTGCTGGACGGCAAGATGTAACGCATTACCATTGCTTTTGAGGTAGGGACATCGGACGGCGAGCCATAACACGATGGTCCCTAGTAGTAATTATGTGTATTAGTTAATTATAGAAGTAGAGAACTCCTATAAGTTAATTAAGGAATGGTTTGTAAAGGGTAGGAGCAAGAACGACTTTCATGTAAGAGGGGAAATTAAGAAAATGTTTAAGGCAAGGAACTTAGGTTGTAGTAACGACGAGACTAACCCCTTCTCACTCACCAGGTTGAAGAAGGGTTAGCGAGTGTGGATTTTGAAAAGTGGTAGGGCGAGTCGAGCAGCCACACTAACATTGGCGAGATCTCAGGGAACTCTGCGAGGATTTAGAGTTAGATATGTTTATTTATTTATGTTTCATGATTATGAGTAAAAACAGGAGGTTCAGAAGTTAGATTTTATTGACTATGGATTGTGGTTTCCCAAGTGTATAGGACATTTCATTTGAATTTCTTTTGGAAAAATTCGGTTGTATTTGTTTTGTTGAAAATTGTAAGTATTGTTTTTAACCGGCTCCGGAGCCATGAGTATTTCGGTTTGGTTAAAAGGATTGGGTTGTTTCACCTCTCTCTCTCTCTCTAGAAATGCCTCTTTGGTGTTTTGGGTCAGGACCCTCTGTAAAACCAATCTCCATTTTCTTCTTCCCACATATGACTATTTATAGCCTTGAGTGCACATTTCACGGTCATTACATTAACAAAGGAGCCGAGATCTCAGCTGACAATGCACCGTTTCTGTGCAAACTTCACCGTCTTCATGTAAACATCACGGTCTGCGATCATGATCCATATGACACCCATGAGGCCTGAACCAGCTCCTGAAACCTTGCGATCTTCATGGCCTGCTGACAAACTTCATGGTCTGCGCCCGTGATAATCTCGTCCATACAGTGATATGTGCATCTTCCATCGTTTTGCTTTCTTTTCGATCCCTTTCGTCTGATTTTCGATCATTTTGCCTATCTACTTACTTAATCCTGAAACATGCCAAAACAAGACCAAACCTAGCGTAAAATGGCTCCAAGCACAATGTGAAACATTCCAAACAACCAAGTACGAGGTATAAATATGTATAAGATGGCTCAAATCAAGAAAGAATCAGCTCGTTCTAAAGCAAGAAATATCGGCAGCCCGAGCAATATATAGGTCCAACCACTACTACCCAAAGTTGCAGCCTAAATCATCAGGAAGTGAAGTCCGTGGATCAAGAGGCCCAAATCACGAAGGACCGGATTGACATGTCCAACTGACGTACCGCCGCCGCCCACACTTTGCCTTGTTGACGAAGTTTCCTAAGTCTACTATATTTAGGAGAATCTTTCTTAGTCTGTTAAGTTTGTTTTAGGTCAGATTCTCCCCATTAATAGAGTGCATGAATCCTTTGTAATTAAAAGTAAGGCTACACAAACACACAAATCTCTATAACACTCTAAAAGAGTGCCTAGTCCAATCGAAGTAAAGGGATCTGCAGCTAAGGAGATGTTGTCATTATGGGTACAATGGGGCAGGTTTGCTTAAACCATCCCCATCCCCATTACCAAATACCCAAACCCATACTCGCCCCATACCCATGCGGAGGGAGGTTTTGCAAACCCATACCCATGGGTTTCGGATACCCAAGGGTTAATACCCGCTCCGTATAAGCAATATTATTATATCTAAAGTTCAACATGTATGTCTTCAATTATAACACAAACCATACATAGTAAATAGCGGAAATTAACATAGTAATAGAATTACTTAATAAGAAAAAGTATTCAATCCTAAAATATTGATTAATCAATAAAATAAAATGAATATATAATACTATATAAATCATTCATCTTCGAATCTAGCACATCTATTTTCTATATAATAAATAGCTAACATAAACTTGTCAATTGGACAAAAATCTCTTTTGCTTCTAAAAGATTAAAGTATACTAGACTACCAATTATTCAAACACACTAAGTTACACCAATATGCATCCAAATAATTTAAATGTAAAAAATTATATGCAATGATCTATTACTATCTCATCAACAATTTTGGTTAGGTGGTCATCTCCAAGATGATTCAGGAGTCAGGAGAAGAAAGACGGCGACATTAAGGAATTGAGAAAGTAAACAACAGCCGGCTAATAGGGTTGAAAATTTCAAAGATTATGAGAAATATAATTACATTAGATCATGTTTTCTTATTTAACTACATTCATGCTAATAATAATTTATAAAAATATATTTATAGTTTTTTACGTATAGCAAAATACTTTGATGGGGAGGGTTTGGGTATGGGTATGGGGCGGGGACGCTAAAATCATACCCGCCCCATACCCATCAAGTTCTTTGTGCGTTTTACCCATATCCACCCCATACCCGGTCAATCCGGGGATTTTCTGCGTTGACTGGGTTGGAGGTGGGCGGATACCCGCGGCCATGGGTTTGATTGTCATCTCTAGTTGTCATCATCAATGGTGATACCTTCCTTCTCCTCTAGGTAGCTAGTCGAAATTGATTGTATTAGAATGTAATCTTGTTTATTGTTATGTGAATGAATGTTATGATTTCATCGCAGAAAGTGAATATTTTGCGACGGATTTGTGTTATTCGTCGCGCATTGTGTTAATATTTCGCGTTAGGTGGGGTAGAAGTTTTTGCGACGGTCATTTCTTTTTCACGACGAATTATTTCGTCGCAAAAGGTTTGGAGACTTTCAGCGACGACTGTTTGTCATCGCAGAATAATTGGAAACTTTCTGCGACGACTGTCTGCTGTCGTAGAATGTTATAGAATTTCTACGACGATTGTTTGTCGTCGCAGAATATTCAAAGACTTTTTGCAACGCTTGTTCATCGTCGTAGAATATTCTCGAATTTCTACGACGATTATTTTGTCGTTGCAAAATATTTGGAGACTTTCTGCGACGACTGTCTATCGTCGTAGAACGTTCTCGAATTTCTGTGACGATTATGTGTCGTTGCAGAAGATTTGTAGACTTTCTGCAACGACTGTCTATCGTCGTAGAATGTTCTCGAATTTCTGTGACGAATTATGTGTTGTCGCAAAATATTTGGAGACTTTCCCCAGCAAACCCCCCTTACTCATCTCTCTCTCTATAAAAAAAAGCCCTTTCTCCTTCGCCCGCTTTTCGGGAATTTTTTGGAATAAATATAGTGCATTAGTTTATGAGTAACTATGGACAAAATTAAATTAACAAAACTTATCGCTTTCAATTTTTTTTTTATTTTACTGTTAAAAATTTTTAATAATTAAAATGCAACGAAAACATTTGTTATCCAAGTTCTAAAGAGTGCTCAACTGGTGTTTTTTTTCTTCTAATTTGGTTTTTGTGAATGAAAGAGGGGTAGCTTGGTAATTGCTCGAAAACAAGGTGGCAATGCCCCGTAAATTTATGAAAGTACAGGGGCATAATGCTCCTTCAGGAGGTGGTATTTAAGGAAAGATATGGATCAATTCTCAAACCCTAGCCGCTCATTAGCATCTTCTTTCTTTCTCTCCTCTCAAGTTCTCTCTCTTTCTCTCGTTTTCCCCACTCGGAAACAACAATGAAAAACTCCCAATCATATAATCACTACTCTCAATCGCCCCTTCTCTGTTCTCGTCCATTAAATACAACCTAGCCATATTTCGCCGGCGAACTGACCAGGGCTTCCTTTCGATCGAAATAGGGACGATACGGGTAAGATGCACCCTGCATTTGTGATTTTTTGGGGGTTTCTGGTTGAAGATCGAGAGTTTGACATATTTATGTTCTCGGTTTTGATTTCGTACAAGGGGAAAAGGAAGGCGGTCGCTGAAGACTTCGGGTGTCGTGGTCTACCCAGATCTGCTCTTCCGACAAGACAAGTGGAAGGAATAAACTAGATCTGCTATGTTTTGGTTTTTTTCCCTGGGTTAATCTTTTTTTTTTTAATTTTTTTTCTTGCACTGATTTTGTGTTTTGCTTTGGAGGTGGCAACTGGATCTTCGACAGCAGTCCACCGATGTGGTTATGATTCTTGGAAGGAAGAGTCTGTTCCAAAATTTTCCCTATATTTTGATAATTTACAAAAGCTTGGGGAATATGGAATTGTGTTGGATGAGGTGTTAATTTGATAATGACCAAAAGATGGACCAAAAAATGAACATGAACAATAAATTGTGACCTAAATGAAATTAACCCAAAAATAAATTATTAATAGCTCCAAAAAGAAGACGCAGTCCATGAATCTTGTAAAACCTGTTGCGACGACATTATGCGTCGCGAACTATCATTTCTGCAACGAAGTATTCGTCGCCGAATAATCAATTTTTCTGCAACGGTATCCTTATCGTCGCCGATTGTTCATTTTGCGACGACATGGGCGTCGCTAAAACATTAAACATCCGCGACGAATTTGATTTTTTGGCGACGATCCTGGTTTTCTCCGTCGCAGAACTTTCTGCGACGCTGTATAAGCGACGAAGGTATTTCACATTCTGCAACGAAGAAATTCGTCGCGAAACGTTTTTGCGACGGATTTTAGGATTTCCGCGATGAATTTTGCCCGTCGTAGAAAGTGAAAATTCTTGTAGTGGCTTGTGTTTGTCTGTGAATTTTCATGTCTATCATGATCATTGATTGCTTAATTATTTTCAACGCTTATGATGGTCAATGATGTTTATATAGTATGAATGCTATTAATATCATCGATGCTTATGATTCTATTGTATTCTACTATATTCGTTGTCCCTAATATTGCCTAGATTGTCAAGAAATTACATTTTAGGGATACCCCATTGAATCTACACGAGTATGGGAGGATTGATCACCCATCTATGATTTGAGTAGTATAAATGCTTGATTATTAGATCATCGATGCTATAGATTACAGTTATGGTTCATAGGAGCCAACGATTAACTATATGTTATCATAACTTCCTTGTTCTTTATTAATTAGTTAATGGCATAAAGCGAAAGAACACATTAGCTAGTTAAATCTCTAGCGCAAGAGACACATGCACGGGAAGGGAGTGGCCTCAGAGAAAGGGATAGGGTGTTGCAATAGATGAACCATCGATGAACGATATAAATGAGCCCTAGTTTGCATGATCATCTTCGAGTTTACTATCTCTTACAATAACGTATCTATACTTTCATATGCATCGATAAATAAATAAAATTCTAAACAACTTTACTCTTCTTGTTTACTTGTTTGTTCGATTCATGTATGTTATGATGGTTGGAATACGACCCTAAGTACATCTAAGATTATCACTTGTGTTTTCTACATCAAGGGATTCTCTGTTGTTAATTTTTTAGGGTAAATCATGGACCCTCAAACTTCCCCTCTGCCAACTCCATCCTATCAATCCATTGATTGAAATTTCCCATCTGGGAATTTGCAGGGAAGTTTGATGCCTCTTCCTTACTCCTTACAACATTAAAATCTCCAAGCACTATCCAATGATCCTTACTAGCTCATTAATTACTACATTAAAATGTCCAAACACTATCATAATTCAAGGATCATTAGAAGGTCCCATATCATAATTCAAATACATATGCCTCATAGGACATTCCTATTTGACCCTTATACAAATGTTACTTTAAAACTTCCAAATTTCTTTTGTAAATCTCTTTTGACTTTTTTTTCACTCTAGTTTCTACAAGCGCAAACAAATCCACCTGATTCCTTCTAACCACTTCCAATACCTGATCCTACTTGTCAAGGCAATTGAAATCCCTCGAGTTTCAAACAAGAATCGTCATCTTCTAATTTTAGATTTTGCATGCCGTATTCCAATTTAAGTGTGCTATACTTAGGAAAAATTCCCACTGTACACACGTTCTTAAAAAAAATTCTCAAAATACATAAGTTATAAAAAAAATTCCCAAAGTACACATGTTTGGCATTCACCGTTTTTGACAAACGCAGTGAAGGTAATCACCGCGTTTGACAAAAACGGTGAATATTTCACCGTTTAAAACTAAAACGGTGACGTATTCACCGCTTTGATCTAAAACGGTGATGTATTCACCGCGTTTGTCAACAACGGTGAATACATCACCGTTTTAGTTAAAAACGGTGAATACATTCACCGTGGTTGCCTAAAGCGGTGATTGTTTCCCACGTTTCCCACCCCTGGTAGGTCAAAATTAGGTCACACCTACCTAGTATTCACCGTTTGAGACAAACGCGGTGATGGTGTTCACCGTGTTTGACAAAAACGGTGAATAGTAGCAAATTTTCCTATAAATACCAACCCACCAGCAGAAGCAAAAACTTACCACTCCCCCCTTCTTCAAATTTCAGCAAATAAATCGAGCATAATACACAGAACAGACATTTTTTGGTATGTCTCTTTTCGAATTATAGTCTAATTATGTTTTTAGTAGTTATAGTATGATTAAATTTTCGTATTATGTTGTTGTTAGTTAGTTGAATTTATGTTCGTTAGTTATAGTATGATTTAATTTTCGTATTATGTTGTTGTTAGTTAGTTGAATTTATGTTCGTTAGTTATGAGATGGATAATATTAGTTGTACAATATGATTTTGGTTAATTTTACTGTCTTTAAGCTAATAGATACTTATCCTCGATTTGTAGATATGGGTAAATTCAAGAAGTTTCATCTTACTATTCGGTGGAATGGAAGGGTGACAAACTCTGACATAGGCATTGATTATGAGGACGGCGAATCCATTATGCTGAAAATTGATTCCCGATTCAATTTTCAAGAACTCTGTGATCTTTGTGCAGAAAGGGTTTGTACGAGCGGACAAACGAGACTTGGCAAAATTACTTACCGGTATCCAGACATGAGTGCTGGCGGGCTCGTGTTCCAAGAAGTTGTCATAAACGATGATGACGCGGTTACGATGATGTTACAGTTCCTAAGCGATAACCAAGTCCGGCTTGCAGAGGTGTATGTTGAGACCGAGGCGGTCGGTGAATCTCATTCTCACCAGTATTCTTATGATGATGGTTTTGCAGGAGGGTACGAATGGGGTGGTAGTTCGAGCAACTACCAAGGCAGTGGTTATACAGGAGGTTACGGGGAGGGTGGTGGTTCAATCAACTACGGTGGATCGAGTAGTGCAGGATGGGACAAATACTCGCAACCTCCTCAACCAGCCGATGGTGTTGAATGGCCTGCTTGGGGGCCAGAGTGGTCTGAAATCGAGAATAACATTCGATCAGGGCGTACTTCGCATGAGCGAGAGGACGATGTTGGTGATCGTGGTCATGTTGATCCTTCTAGCCCGAGCTATCCATTCGAGTCGAGCGACGAGGATACTGAGGAAGATTTGAGATCAGTGAGCGAGGAGGAGGAAGATACTGATGATAACGAGGATGAGGCGGCATTTCGTGAGGCACCCACGCCATATTACACACAGGTTCCAACTCAATTTTTACATAGTCAGAATGATCCCCCCGAGTTTGTCCCTTTGCCAGTGTACAATCCGACGGCCAATTTGGAGGTGGGTATGGCGTTCACATCGAAAGACGCTGTGCAGGATGCTTTTACAGAAGAGGCGTTGAGGCGCAATTTCGAGTGGAAGGTAAAATATTCTGACAGTAAACAACTACATGTCATATGCAAGCATGATGCAGAGGGTTGTACGTGGCAACTGCGGGCTGCAAATATGAAGAGAAAGGGTGCTTGGGTGATTCGCAAAGCTGAGACGATCCACACATGCTCCTCTTCTATACTTTCCCAAGATCACAGGCAACTAAAAGCAAAGAAAGTTGGGAGAACTATTAAGCACCTTATAGAAGCACAACCAGATATCAAGGTGAAAGCTATCATGGCAGAGGTGAAGGATCGACATTCTTACACGATACGGTACAAAAAAGCATGGCATGGTAAGCAGAAAGCCATGGCTGAGGTGTATGGTGATTGGGAGGATTCTTATGCTTTACTCCCTAGACTTATGGGAGCAATGGAGGAGTCCAATCCTGGGACTGTTTTCGTCCCAGTATACAACAATGTATACACTGAGGATCAAGTTCGAGTACAGGATAAGCTGATGTTCCATCGTCTTTTTTGGGCTTTTAAACCATGCATTGACGGTTTTGGGTTGTGCATACCGGTTATTCAGGTATAGAACCAACTGATGCCGATTTTAAATGTTGTATTATTTTCTGTTACGTAAATTTCATACTAATTAGATCCTAAATTTTTATTCAGGTTGACGGAACTTTCCTTACTGGGAAGTACAGAGGATGTCTTCTAATTGCAACTGGCGTTGATGGAAACAGGCGGATTTTCCCGCTTGCATTTGCATTAGTGGAAGGGGAGAACAGCTTAAGTTGGGCATGGTTCTTTGACCAACTACACGAACACGTGACACAGCGGGAAGATATTAAGATTATATCCGATCGACATGCGGGGATTAGGAATGCTGTTGGTGGTTTTCCCGACGAGTGGGGATGGAGATGGAGATGGTGTATTCGACACTGGCTCGCCAATTTCCAGCACAAATTTGGGAAGAAGAAAGACATCAAAAATCAACTTTGGAATGCAGGTACTAATGTTTTTCTTATGCGATTTAAGTTTGTGTTTATTAAGCTGATGTTATTCATCATGTATTGACCAGTTTCGATTTTGTTCACCTTTCAGCGGTTGCACATCAACCAAAAAAGTATGAGCAGAAGATGAAAACAATTCGTCAGACCCACCGAGCTGGAGCAGTATGGGCTGAAGGTCAAGAGTTGCCCATGTGGACGTTCCATATGGACAACGGGGCCAGATGGGGCATTGCAACTACCAACCATGGAGAAAGTATAAATAATGTGTACAAGGGTCTTCGAGCGATGCCTGTTTCTGTCATCGTGGAGATGTCTTACTGGAAGGTCAACGAGTGGCGAGTTGCTCGGCTACAACAAGCTATAGAGAGGGAGTTGCAAGGTCATTCAATAGCACATGACGTATTCGCTCAAATGCAGAAGAACGATGAAAAATCAAGTAAGCATAAGGTTGTTCTTTTTGACCGCAGTGAAGGAATATTCGCTGTCGAAACAGGTATATGGTGTGGAGGGAGACGTGGTCACAATCGTCAAACGGTTAAATTGCACTACGAATTAGGGGAGTGTTCTTGTCAAAAGTATCAGAACGAAAGGATACCCTGTTCACATGCAATGGCGGTTGCTAAGTCAATAACCATGAACAGAAACAGCCTGGTGAGTCCTTACTACACTGAACAAGCGATACGGAACTCATATAATGCAGCTTTGAGCCCCATGCCAGATGAAGCGTATTGGCCTATATACGCTGGAAAGTTGATTATCCCACCGTTGCACCTAAAACGCACCAAAGGCCGTCCTAGAGTTGAAAGGATACACAATGAGATGGATCAAGTTGAACGGACGAGAAGGGGACCGAAGCGATGCTCTAAGTGCAGACAACCTGGTCACGACAAGAGGCGTTGCCCAGGACAACCATCATCAACTTAATTTGCATTTACTTGTATCCTGCTACTAAATTAATGGCTTGTTAAATTATTCATCACCGTTTACATTTGAAGTCCAAGTATTATGTTAACTCTAAAATGTTCTCCTTGTCGATACGATCGCGCTGCCGCAAACGGCTCGTTATTTCGACCTCAAACGAATAAGATACACGCGTTTTAGTTTTTAGTACGCAAAAGATACTTTAACGATACGATCACTCTTTGAACTCACTTATCTCACTCGTTTGGACTCGGAATTGGGATCTGTAAAATTCTATGTGATCGTGGTTGATTTTCCCAACTTTTTCGTGTTGAGGGGAGATACTGATTCTTGCTAAAATGATCCAGAAAATTAATTCGACAACTTAAGTGCGTAGGATAGTTTTTAGACAATGCAAACTCAAATAACACCTAAAAAGCACAAAAACAACATGGATAGTTCACTACAATGATAAAACGATAAATTCACTCATTTGCTTCATTTTGGCCCCCATCTCCACCTCTTCCTCCTCGTCCTCCACGACGTCCTCGACCCCTTCTTCCCCCTTCCGCCGCTGCTTCTTGGCGGGCTCGCTCAACGGCTGGTCGCGGATTTCTCTTGACCCGAGCCCCAACTGGGGTTACATATGGTGGTGGTGGTGGCTGAGATGGAGCGGTAGCTTGGCGAATGATCGGAGGTTGCGGAGTTTGTTGTTGCGGTGTCTGATACATCGAACTCTGTTGCTGATGTTGGAATTGAGAGAACCCATGAGAGAAAGTGTCCCACTCCTGAGATGCTCCACGACTCGATGACCCTCCACCGGCTTCCGCTGTAGGTGCCCACTGGTACTCGAACGGTTCAGGGATCTCGGTTTCTTGAGTTGTACGCACCTCATCGAATGTAGGTAGAGGCCTGCGTTTGCTCCTTCGTGGGGGCTCAACCGGGGGCACAATGGGTGCATCATCACGGAATGAGGGTCGTGCCGGGGCAGGAACGGGAGGATAGGCCACGACATCCCTCCTTTGCTCTCTTGTACAACTCAGGAGGTTGTTCATAAGTCGGGTCAACCAATTAGTCTTCCGCTCATCCATGGTTGGCGCACTCTCGAGGGTGTACTTGGCATGTTCCAAACCATCAACCTAAGGAAAGCACTTATCTTATCAAATTAACTAAACCTTAAAATAAATAGATTTTTGAATGAGGGAGATTAGGATGACTTACCAACGACCCCATCACAGCACCTTGCTTTGACACCCATCTCATGGTGAACTTCCGATACCACTGCATGTATCCATCGTGGTAGCCCATCGGTCTCGTCTCCGGCATCCCTTGCACCACCCATTGGGACCGATTCTCCCAGATGTTGATGTAGAATCCATGCTTTAGCACCCAGTTCTTTGCAGTGTGTCGGAGGTCAATAGCATGTAGCTCCCTGAAACCGGCTGGCGGGTCTTGTGGAATTGGTTGCTCCATTCGATATTGCCTCAAAGATCGATCGGGTAGGTGCCATTCCACCATGTGCCAGCAGATCAATGGCACTTTGCACAACCACGTCTCGTGATCCAGAGGGTGCCTAAGATGATGCAGCTCACCCACTTCACGTGGATATGGATCCCATATAACCTATATTCATTAAAAAATTCGGAATCAATGACCATTTACATTGACAAAATTTAACTTGTTCAAATATGGACAAAATATGATTACCTGATTCCACCATGGTTATCTAACTCAGAACTCAGAACGATAAAACAATAACGAATGCTCAGGTTGATGGTCATTCGTATTTGCTCCTATCCACCTTGTAAGTAAAAGTACGGATTCAATTTAGTTGAAATATAGCTAAGCATATAATAAATTAAATTGGTCTAAGTACGTAATAAATAAAATTAAAATCTAGCTAAGCATGCAATCAAAATTAAATTGGGCTATGTACAGAATAAATTCAATTTAAATCTAGCTAAGTACACAATCAAAATTAAATTGGGCTCAGTACGAAATAAACTTACTTGACACCGTAGGGGAGATTTTGCAGAAAGTTGAGTTCATCATCGTTTCTTCGGTATGGACGTGGGTCGGCAGGTGCGAACATCGGTAGATGCTCCCATACCCACAGTTGCAGGATGAACATCGCAGCACCAGCTTGCTTTGCCCCAACCTTCGAGCAAGTACACAGCTCCCGGTATACGCCCGCTAGCACGGCCGATCCCCAACTCTTCTCTCCAATTGCATCCCAGTCACCAGTGAGCAATGGCAACCATATGCCTTGAATCCACCGGTTGGACTTGTCGGGGAACAAAAATCCACCCACCAAACCGATGAGGTAGATGCGGGCGTAGCGCTCGACTTGTTCTTCCGGTGTCTCGTCATTGATTTCCACCTCTTGCTGGATGTGAGATACCAGCCACGGGACCGACACTTGCCCCGCATTCAACGGAGGATGCCCCCGTCCTAGAATTGGTGTGGTGGTCGGCATGTCGAAGCCCAAACGATCACGTATGAGCGGCCCCCAACCTCCTTCGGGTTTGGTCGTGGAACCAATGATTGCATCTCCAGAAATAGGAAGCCCGGTGAGGATCGCCACGTCTTTGAGGGTGATCGTCATTTCCCCCTCTGGAAGGTGGAATGTATGGGTTTCGGGACGCCATCGTTCCGCCATTGCCGTAAGCAGATCGTTGTCGATCTCGATCCGCAAGAAATGGCGCAACATTCCCAAACCGGTCCTCGCTATGTAGGGCTCCAACCTTGGATGCCAAGCGGGCAAGTTATTGGTCCCTTTATGAACCACGGGAACAAGCGATTCCTAAAACAAATAGGAAAAATAACAATTTATTAGATTAAATAAAGCAAAATAAAACCTTAGAAAATAATAAAATAAAGCAAGAATACTCAAAAAATTACCGGATAGTTATCCCAAATAGCACGGGAGCGATGAGCTTCTTGATCAGTTAAGAGACTCGCATCCCTTGGGCCATAATGGATATACAATCGAGGATCGTATATCTCGGCACCCATCTATAAAAAAGTAATGAAATCAGAGATTGTTTTGATAAAAAAACAAAAAATCAAATTGTTTCGATTAAAAAAATTCATAAACCAAAAACCTACACGAAGAGCCTCTTCGTCCATTTTTTGGCGTAGGCCGGACAGAGGTTCGACGATTTTAGGTTTGTAAGGGACGGGGGCTTTAGGGTCAAACTCTAGTAATTCTTTCTGATGTGGAAGATCGGACTTAGCCGCAACCACAGAGCATACTTAGAACGAGACTAGAGCGGATAAATTGAGGGAGAAAGAAGTGAAATGTTTGTGGGGTGAGTTGAAAGTGAAAGGGGAAGGGGGTATTTATAGTTGGGGGAAGGGGGGAGGCGCCTGCGCAGCATTCAATTGGAGCGCCTTCACCGCGTTAGTCAAACGCGGTGAACTCACCGCTGTCAACAAACGCGGTGAATGTCTAGGGGACGTGGCGTGTTGTGAGGCGTCGGATCGTGGGAAGAAAACCACGATCCGCGCCTCACCGCATCCAACGGCCACGGTGAAAGCAAATTGGCCCGGATCGCTGACGTAAACAAACACGGGGTATTCACCGTGTTTGTCTAACGCGGTGAATACCCCGCGTTTGTCCACGTCAGCTCCTTCACCGCGTTTAATAAAAACGGTGAAGTCTTCACCGTTTCAGTTTAAAACGGTGAAGCCTTCACCGTTTTTATTAAACGCGGTGAAGGCATCACCGTTTTTATTTAAAACGGTGAAATGTTCACCGTTTTTATCAAACGCGGTGATTACCTTCACTGCGTTTGTCAAAAACGGTGAATGCCAAACATGTGTACTTTGGGAATTTTTTTTATAACTTATGTATTTTGGGAATTTTTTTTAAAAACGTGTGTACAGTGGGATTTTTTCCGCTATACTTATGTACTAAAACTCAGCTGTAGCCTTGCGTATATATTTTACTGTGTTACCCGTATAGATCAATTATATTTCGTTGTTCACTTCACTTGCGTTGAAGCACATGACAAAGGAGAATAACGTGGAAATATTTGTGAACCAATGTCGGTATAAATCTCAATAACCTTTGAATACAAACAAACTTCATAAAATATGAAACATTCTCCGCATACATTTATATATAATCAAGCTACATTAGTACATATGTCCTAATCACTTTGGTTTGTAGTACTAGTACTATTTTCCGTCCGATGAACTACTACTACACACGCTAAAGAGAACTGAAATGGAATCAGATTGAAAGGTTTACCGGTGAAGGTTTCATAGATAGGGGCACTAGTGACGAGCTCCTTCAGATTTAAACCTCTGCAAAGCCTCGAGGTGAAATGGAACATCTTTTCAGAGATTGTCACCTGTGGGGAAAAAGACCCACCATGAAATTTAAGCTCTAAGAAACTGACATTAATTCGTGGAAACACATTTAGGAAGAGAACCCTGAATAATCAAGAAATAGGAAACCCTATGCAACCAGAAATTGGATTGGAATTCGATTCTGAGGCTTTAGGGTTTAAGATTGACAAACGAGTTGGCCGAATCACCTGGGAGTCTCGAAATTGATTCTTCTTCGAGTTCAGTCGTTGGACGATCGGAGAGTGGGAGGTGAATACTCTGCCTTCGTCGCCGGCTGTTCAGCGGCCGCCGCGGTTTTTTCTCCTGCTGGGGAAGATGCTAGGCTAATTTTGTTGTAATATTCATTATTCAGAGGATGGCCAACAAATGGGCTGTGCATTGGGCCTGCTTCCGGTTTGCGACTAGGAAACACAGACTACGCCCACACCTCATCACAAGCTTCGGCCCAATGAGTCAAACAGGTTTTCCGGCCCAATTGCTTTTGTTGAGATTGCAGAATCGGAGGTTGTACACTCGTGGTCGATAAGTGGATGGTAGAGTATTTTGTACTTAAAATATGGTATAAATGTGGTTCAATTGTTTCGTTCCGATAAAAATTTATATCGACGTCAATTCTCATAGGAGGGTTTTTAGTTGGACCGCTGGTACGGTTTTACTAGCACGGGCTTGAGTTATTAAAAAATGTGGGTAGGAAAATTTATATGGAGGGAATTGAATGGAGTGGTAAGTCAAACTGCAGTGGTTACTGGAAGAGTTGTATGGAGGGTTGTTATATGTTTGATTTGGAGGGAACATTGTTCCAGTCTGTATGGTTGTGCTGCTGAAAAAAATATATTGTTAATATTATATATATTTTTTGTTACCAAAAAGGAGTCTGGGAGGGAATTTTGGCCTTTGGACAAAATATAGTGCGGGGGATTTAAAAGTGTTTTGCGGGCTTGGGGAGGGAATTTTGGACCAAATTTTGGGCGGGGTTTTAAAAGTTCTTTTGTGGGTTTGGGGAGGAAATTTTGGGACAAATATTTGGGGATTGAATTGTTGAATTTTTATTTAAAAATTTTCCCTTAATTTTTTGGTGAACATTTTGTTCTTCCTTTGATATTTATTATTATAAATGATAAATTGTATACTGATTAACAAGTTTGTTGTTCGATCCGTTGGTCGGGATGTCATTTGAATATGATATATTTACGATGTACATTCATAAGTCAAACCGGTTTGATTAGATCGGTCCATTTCTAGTTAGTACTATCTAACTTTGGTCGTGAAACATTTGGCTGGGGGATTGTTAACTTAATTAGAAGTATGTATTTTAGCTCATAAGCTGGGCACACTAACTCTAGTTAATTAGGTACATGAATAGATGGAGATAATTAATGAAACAAGTAGTCACGTAGAAGAACAAACTAACCAACTGCTTATGAGCTAAACTACAATTAATTGGACCAACGGTCCAATCACTAATGAAATAAAGTAGCTAAAGTACAATTGGAACAAACTTAACCGTACCCATAAATATAATTCATCACAACACCAAAACCCCTTTACCGATTCGATTGACCCGCCAAGGGACAGCCAAATCAGTTACTATTCATATATTTAACAAAATTCTGGTAGTTGAGATCATCGAGAGTACTGACGAATGGATTTGAATTGAGAAATGCAAGTGATAGGCATTTTTAACTAATTTACTGCGATTTTTTGTTATAGCAGCAACTACAATTAATTTAGTGACCATTTACGACGACATGAGCCCTATTTATAAACCATAACATAGAAAAGAAAAGACAGATTATTTGAAGCATTTCTCTTGCCGCGTGAATGAAACAGGAACCTAGCTGTCTGACCATTCAATTCATGCTCTCATATTTTGTAAGGTTGGGAAAACGAACCTCAAATACAATACTAAGCCGAAATGTCCCTTTGTTTGTTTTTTTGGCCTGACCGACGAGATTCTCTGGAAAACAAACAAAGGAGGGTCTCTCATTAGTCATTACATTACAAGTCTGAGAAAGGAAAAGGAGAGAGATGGCTTCTTCCACTAGATCACTCCCTCTCTTTACTCGTAAAACAATGACGTAAGTAAACATAATAACTCCTAGCTAGCTAGTCCTCCATCAGCATTATGGTGGATCAGATCTGATTGGGAATCAAGACCCATATATATCAGTAGTGTAAACCACGCTACGTACGGATGATAGCTAGGAAGGTGAACAACAAGAAGAACTTACCCCCGGAAACGATAAGAGAATAGGGTTTCTTTCTTTCTTTCTTTCTTTCTTTCTTCTGGGTCGGAAACAGGAGCTTAAGTTTTCAGCTCCGGGAAGAGAGCTCGGCCGGACTGGTTTGACTGTTGGGACGAGTGAGTGTGTCTTCTTCAGTTCTTCTCCTTCTTAATGATGTGGGAAAAGGAGGGCCGATCGAGGGAGAAGAGAGGGGAAAGTAGGGTTTTCTTGATGAGATAATGACTGCTAGATAGACAAGGGAGAAGAAGAAGAAGAAGAAGAAGAAGAAGAAGAAGAAGAAGAGAGAGAGACGATCAAAGAAGAGATTTTGAACAGATCAAAGGACAAAGGGGGGAAGAGAAGAGATGGATGGAGGAACAAGGAGAAGTGGGGGAAAGGGAAAGGGAAAGGGAAAGGGGAAGGAAGAGGGAGGAAAACAGGTGTGGGCAGCCTGACAAGACAAGTTATTGCGGGGAGAGGGAGAGGGAGAAGAGCGTATTAATTGAGAGGGTGCACTTGCATTTATGTAGGGCCGAGAGAGAAGAGAGGGGAAAGTAGGGTTTTCTTGATGAGATAATGACTCCTAGATAGACAAGGGAGAAGAAGAAGAAGAAGAAGAGAGACGATCAAGGAAGAGATTTTGAACAGATCAAAGGACAAAGGGGGGGAAGAGAAGAGATGGATGGAGGAACAAGGAGAAGTGGGGGAAAGGGAAAGGGAAAGGGAAAGGGAAAGGAAGAGGGAGGAAAACAGGTGTGGGCAGCCTGACAAGACAAGTTATTGCGGGGAGAGGGAGAGGGAGAAGAGCGTATTAATTGAGAGGGTGCACTTGCATTTATGTAGCGCAAGAGCAAGAGCTGAGCAGGTTTTTAATGCTACCAGAGAGAGATGTTGTATATGAAAGAAAGATATATACACATGACATACACCTTCATGAGGATAGAGTTCGTTAGTTGATTTTGTGTTATTCTTTACATACCCACCAAGAAGTGTTAGTTAGTCATCTAAACTTTTTAATTTCGCCTTCTTTGCGCATGTTTACTGCTTTTGTATGTGTATCAATATGATTATGCTATGCTATGTTATGTTATTTTGCATTAAAACGGCCAGGCTACATGAAAACCACGTTAATTAAGGATTGAACTGCCTAAAAACCTCATCTCATATAGCATACCTTGGGAAACTTCTAGGCAAAGATTAAAATCCTATCAAGTAAACCTTACTGCCACGATTTTGTTCTCATTGTTTGAGTTCATCATTACACAAGAGTATTGCAGAAAGATAACTTCAACCTATTACTGTTAATTAGTTAATCATTTTATAGCAATTTTTGTTATTCAATCTTTGCCATGGTCTTTATTACGTGGAATTAAATAGAGATCAAAATGATAGACTAATTTTCTATAATGGATTGTTAAGTCTTGTTCAGCTTGTGAGACTTGTGAACTAGCACGACTAGGTGGTATGTTGAGTTCAACTCATGAACTCTCTTGTTTTGAGTTTATGTGATGTCTTAACATTGAGATAAGTGAGACAACTGGATTACCGAATTATGAGAAAATCAATCGATATCTTATGAGTTGTCTAATTGATAATTCATAGATTTATTAAATTTCATATACCACATGTTTAACATTTTGAGTATGTGAGCAAAGTTGTTTCATATATGTCATGAGATCAGTATGTATCATATATGACATACAAATATTAGTGTTTAATTTATAAATTATCATAGAGTCAAGCTCAAGCCAAACTCTTGATCTTAATGATGAGTCAAGTAGATTTTAATAAATGAGCCAGCTCGAACTCGACTTGACTCGGCTCGTTTATAAATGAGTCAAGCTCGAGCTCGAATGATTGCTTGACTGATCAAGGTTCCAATTGTTCTAATTATTTAGTTTCCATAATTATGTCAAAATGATGGATTATATATATTGAGCATAGTTAGTAAATACTCCATTTAATACACGTATTTGTACCCGTATGTATTATATCTGTTTAAAACTTTTGTATCCGTATTATTGTCAGGTCATTTCAATTTTTATGTTCATTTGATGGCTCTCATACTAAACACGAATAAAAACGTATTATATGTTTAATATCCGTATTTAATAAATTAAATTGTTAACTTTAATATTATTTATATATTCATATGTTTATAAAATAATTAAAATTTTATATATTTACCACTATTAACGTACTATTAAACATAACATTAATTTAAAGACAAAATAAAATACCCATACATATTTTATACCTAACTTTTCGTACCGTATTTTACTAACTATAATACTGAGAAGTGATTAAAGCTCTTGGACTATAGCCCAACATGTATAATATTATATTGAAGTTCACAACTGGAGAAGATCGTGTGCATGATAGATAGTTTAGAGAGGAATATTTTTTTTTTAGGGCTAATACCACTAGGAAACCCGAACTATTAACTTTGTGTCATTTGTGTCCTAAAATATTCGATATGATATTTGTGTCCTAAACTATTTTTCCGTTAGAGTGGACTGGCGTTGACCGTTAGTTTTTAACTAAAAGTCTAGTCAGATCTGACGTGGCATCTGACGTGGAATTTCATTATTTATTTTTATTTATTTTTCATAAAAGGAGAGTAAACTTACAGAAATTAAAAGAAAAAAATCTCTTGTCTCCTCTCTCCTCACTCGACACCGCTTCTCCAACCCTTCATCGCGTCGCGCCGCCGCCGAACATCCCCTTCCCTCCGCCAAACAGATCCAAGCCGAAGATCCCCAACGGGAAGGAAACTCCAATATCGACATCCAAACACACTCCAATATTGACCCATTTCCCGACATGGAAGCAGAAACTTTGCAGAGGCTTCACCTTCCTCCGCTGGTAATCAGGAACCCAATAGACGATGCATGTCGAATTCTCAAGGAATCGGCAGTCAGGGGAGATATTGGGGAAAAGAAGAACTTAGTGATTGAATAGAAGGGAAAGTCGAGGTAGCAGAAGAAGAAAAGGAGGTGACATTAAAGGTGGATGATCCGGATAGGGAGAAAATCCCTAAATCCCTAAATCGGAGCCTATCCTGCAAAATCCACTTCCGACCAGATCCAGGTTCTTCGTCAAATCCATACCCTGCAAAATCCCTAAATCGGAGCCTATCTCGCAACCAGTAGGGGCGATTCGGAGCTGATGACCAGATTTGTAGTCGCCACCACGAATCTGTTCGAGCTCCTCCGTGAAGCTCTTACGGGGCCCTTGAGGACTATCGCAGTCGTCAGTTCGGGTTGACTATCGCGAGCTTCAAGATTGTGTCGCGACGAGGAGAGGGATGAGGGACAGAGCCCTCATTGTTCCGCCGGAGTAGGATTAATCATCGTCGGTGGTCTCGTGCTTAATTGACCAAATTTTCTTCGCTAGGTTTTCTGGGTCACAGATCGTCGAAATTGGGGTTTTCTGGGTTTGGAAATTTTTTGAGAGAGAATCGAATAGTGCGAGAAGAACACAGACATTTTATTTTCTTAATTATTTTTTATTTTGTAATTTTTCTATTTTAATTTTGATTTATTTTTAAATTAAAAATATGAGGTGTCATTGCGTGGCATCTACGTGGCTGCCACGTCAACAAAAGTCAATGTTAATGTTGACTTCCGTTTGGTCAACCGTTATCTATAACGGTCAACGAAATCGTCAGGACATAAATGGCACACAACTATCATACGTTGTGACACAAATGTCATATCGAATACTTTAGGACACAAATGACACAAAGTTAATAGTTCGGGTTTCCCAGTGGTATTAGCCCTTTTTTATGGGCAATCAAAAAATTGCATTAAGCACTAGGGTTGCAAACTGCTAACCCCTCTCCAAGTACAAACTATAAGGTAATGGCAACAGCTCAAAGGACAAGACAAAAAACAAAACTCTATCTATGCATCATTCACATCAGCTAAGGCTTTGCAGCAAGTAACCATTTAACTTCCTCTTCAATTCTTCTAATCAGCACCCTGGGATTGCAGATCACAACATCATGAGTCCTGCAACATCTCTCTCTCCACACATAACTGATACACAAAGACCATCGCAAATGCCCTTCACCTTTCTTCCCTGCACCATTGTTCCACTGCCTCACTGCCCAAGTTAGATGATCCTGCCATGAGCTGAAAACAGGGATACTACAGAAGCGTGATAGAAAAGAGCACAAAACATGCCTACTATATGGACAGGCCGAGAATAAATGATCCCTTGACTCTACACCGCATGTACAAAGGACACATAAACCCTCACCAGCAAACCCCCAACTCTGCATTTTATCCTTAGTGACAACCCTATTAAGAATAACAAGCCATAGCAACAGACTGTGTTTCGGGCTATATGGCCTCCCACAAACAATTTTGTGTCATTCAACAACAGGCTGAAGGGTCCTGATAGATTGCCAGACAAGCTTTACAGAATATTTTGGCAGAATTTTACCATCCCAAGTAAGTGTTGATCCACTACCAGTTATATGTGACCTGACTCCAGTTCTACTCTTAAGAATTTTCCGCCAGATCCAAGTGCCTGCATACTGAGTTACCACATCCCATATAGACTTAAGCTTCAAGCGATACTTCTTCACCCATGCTACCCATAGAGAGCCAGATTCAGCTAGCAGATTCCAAATGTAGCGAACGACACAAGCTTGGTTCCATTTTTTAAAATCCCTTATCCCCAAGCCTCCTTCATTCTTTGGCAGGGCCACCAAATCCCAAGCAACCAGTGACCTCTTCCTTAGACTCGATCCTCCAACCCCCCACAAGAATTGGTTACATATTCTTTCAACATCTTTTAGTATTCTTTGTGGCAGTAAGAAAAAGGTCATCCAGTATTGCACAATACTTGTAAAAACAGATGACACTAATTGCAATCTACCCGCATAACTAAGCTTCTTTGCTTGCCAAGTTCTTATCTTTTTTGTTATCTTATCAAGAAGCACTAAACAGTCAGCAGAAGAGAGTTTACCTGAGATAAGTGGCACTCCAAGATAACGAACAGGCAGACTCCCCAAGGGAAACCTAGTAAAAGAGGAAATCCACTCCTTCTCATCTTCAGGGATACCACAACAAAATAATTGGCACTTAGCATGATTACAACGAAGACCATATTCCACATAGAAATGTGCAAGCAGCCTTTGTATCCCAGTCACCCCTCTTATATATCCATTTGTAAACACTAAGAGATCATCTGCAAAGCACAGATGGGTGATCTCTAGTGCTTTACAGCGTGGATGATATGGTACTTGATTATCCATAGATGCTCTGTGAATTAGACATGAGAAATACTCCATTGCCACTGTGAACAGGTATGGAGATAAGGGATCTCCTTGCCTAAGCCCCTTCCCAGCAGAGAAATAACCACACAGTTCTCCATTAAAGGAGACACTGAGTTTTGGGTGGTAACTGGAGTCAATAAAACTTGAACACCTTCTTCATCAAATCTCCTCTTAGCTGCTGCTGGAAATAGGTAACGGGAAGGAGTTTATCAACTTCCCTCAAAAGCTTTTTGTAAAACTTAACAGCCTCATCACCCATTTCCTTAACCTCAGTCACTTCTGTATTATCATCTCTAATCAGCTTCGTAATAGTCTGCTTATGGTTCCTTATTTTCACCATGACATGGAAATAAGCTGTGTTTGCATCACCCTCCTGTATCTTTCTAATTTTGGATTTTTGCCTGAAGAAACTCTCTTCTGCCAACTGCAAATTACGACAAAAGTCAGCCAGTTCAAGCTCCTTTCGCGCATTCTCTTCAGTAGGATCTTGGAAAACTATCTGTTGTTGCTGTTCAAGTGCACATTTTGCTGCTCTTGTCCTCTCAGATATATCAGAATACTCCGACCGATTTAACTTCTTTAGCTTGGTCTTTCATACCTTTAGCTTACTGTATAATTGCTTATAATATAACCCTCTAACTGATTCACCCCAAGCTTCTTCTAGCAGCACTTGGTATTGAGGATGCTTCTGCCAGTACTTGAAATACTTGAAGGGTTTGGGAAGTGAGCCTAGAAAAGGAGTAGAATCCAACACCAGACCACAATGATCTGAGACCCCCGGAGCCAAAGTTCTTACAACACTCTGAGGAAAGAAAAGAAACAAGTCTTCATTCACAAGGAACCGATCTAGTTTCTTTGCTATGGGGTTTGCTGATTGCTTGTTCCACCATGTAAACTGCGAGCCAAGGATCTTATGATCAATCAAACACATATCCGAAACCCCGTCCCGGAAGTCCAATCCCCCCTGAGTCATAACCGTAGTATTAGAACCCTCCTTTATATCCATAATAGCGTTAAAATCACCCATAAAGACACCTGGTTCACCGTAACCTTCCAGGGCAGTAACTCCGAGTACATTTCCAATCTTTCCTTTGCTTTGTTAGGGCTATAGATAGCAGTAACATTACATCTTGACAACCCTTCAACCCCGACCTGAATGAAGTGCTCTCCCATTTTAACTAGCTGAACTTGCAAACTGGGCTTCCAAAAAAGCAAAACCCTCCCTGAAGCTGAATGTGCATAGTTATCCAAATGTTTCCACGCACTAAAATGACGCTGTATAATATATGTTGCATTCTTTTCTAATACTCTAGTTTCTAAAATTGCTGCAAAATCGATATTCAACTTTATTAACTATTTACTAATGTACCTATGCTTCTCAGGGGCATTAAACCCCCGAGATTCCAACTAAGGAACTTCATTTGTGCTTCTTACCCCTCCCCCTCTTAGGAGGACCCCTGATAACCAAAGCTTGACCTTGAGCAGCAGAAGGAAAGGCCCTAAGAGCAGTATCATATGCAATTCCTTTGCCCCTTCCTTGTGACCAATTGAAAACCATCTTCATCAATCAGCTTACCAGAGAGGGAATGAAGAGGAGTAGATGTCCCTGCTGAACTTAGGCCTGCCACTGGAGCTGGGCCGTCATCCATTGAAGAGCCAGCTACTGGAACTGGACTTGAGCCAGAGACTGTACTTGAGCCAGAGACTGGACTTCCTTTCACTGGACCTCCTACATTTGAACCAGAGACAGGAACTGGACTACCTTCCATTGAGCCAGCTACTAGAACTGGACCACCTTCAGTTGGCAGAGCAGCCATTGCACTTCCTCCACTGACTGAGCCAGCTACTAGAGTTGAGCCTCCTTCATTAGACTTTCCTGTCAAGCTTGCCCTGGTTTTAGATACCCAAGTTACTTCATCAGTCATATCCTCCGCCCTGATTAACTCACTACCTTTGATAGCCTGCACTTCTTTGCTCTCCTTACCCTCCCTCTCACAATGCCCAAACTCCTTGCACTGCTTGCACATCATAGGAGCATGAAGATAACGAACTCCCATATACAACAGCCCCTCCCCTTCTGGTGTAACACTTATTTTGTCCGGGAAATCAAAATCAGCAGAAATCTCTACACAAACTCTTGCCATACCAGCTTGGGCACCTAGCCTTGTTGCTTGATCCATCCAGAGTGGTTTACCCAGAAGGCCAGTGATCCTACTCAAACCCTCCACCGTACTGTATTCAAGTGGCAACGCACTGAGTCGAACCCAAATAGCAAGCAACTTCAGACTCATGTTAACTGTTTGGATTCCCGGAACCCAGCGTCGAAGTAAGAGGGTGTTATTATTATAGTGCCATGGCCCGTTCTCAAACACCCAGGTGCTTGCATCTGGATCTGAAAATTGGAAGAGAAACATACGATCCCCAAAGTGAGAGACTGTTACCCTACCGTCTCGCCCCCAGAATTGCCTCGCCCATCGTCTTAGTTGATCAATCTCTAGCGCCGTCGAAAGAAATTCCCTACCAGAGCGTGCCGCCAACGAACAACACCTTCCTCTCGCACCACTCGTGGGATGACTAAGGATCCATTTACTATATCTGGGGCAACATACTGCAAGCAATTGGGCTCTCCGACGCCAAACAGTTGCCGCCAATTTGCCGGAGCGCCCTGCTCGGTGGCCATCGGCCGTAATCGCGAAACTCTCTTCTCAACCCTACCTTCAGAGAAAAAAACAAAAAAACTTTTTTTTCCCCTCTGTCCTTTGGTCTCGGAGAGGAATATTGTCTTAAATAAAAACTAGTTTTTTACTCTGTTTATCTTATTTGTTATTACTGCTAATCAATTCATTCATATTTTTAATTTATTTTTAGTATTTTCAATAGTTTATTAAAGAGTCGGAAATAATCTTTGAATTACTTGATAATTGTGATATTGGAATAATTAGTTTAAATGTATTTTTATTGATCGGGTTATCCTAAGTTACTACGGTCTATATATAACTCATATTAAAAAATTTGCACTACTTATTGTTAACATAAATTTATTAAAAGTATTTCTTCATACCGACATTATTAACTTGTTTCTCGATTAAATTCAAACAAACTAAGATAATATGCATTGAATAGTAATTAAAAACTTCAAAGAATTAGCCTATTGCTAATATGGAAGCATACTATTTATCATTTAATGGGTTCAAACTTTATGGCCAACAATCATCTAAAAAGATAATAATTAATAATACATGAATTATTAAGTACTAATTCAATAAATAGTAATATATATATGACGACTACTTCGGTGAACTAGCAAAAATGACTGCGTTCAATGCACCCAACTCAAAAACTAGTCTTAAGGTGTCGAATTTTGAATTTTAATTTGTAGGAATAGTGTAATATGATGATATAACATATGATAACAACTAATTAGCGGATTACCCTAAGCCCTAGACCTCCAATTTTGAGTTCTATCCCTAAACCCCAAATTATAAATCCTAACTCAAACCCTAAATCTCTAAACTCTAAATCCTTCAAATTAAAGTAGATCTTTAATGGTTTTTGTGCAAATTCATGTGCGTTAGTGTTCATCACATCATAAGTCATGATTGACATCATTTTGACATAAATTGCATGTGTTTCAAATGACGGTTATGAAACAAGTGCACTGAATGCACCCAAAAAAGTGAGTGCACTGAAGACGCCACCATATATATATATATATATATGGGGAGTTCTATGGTACCCCGGGTGAAATCCGGGGTACCGCATACCTTGAGTAAGAAAACGCTATCTAGAACTTGAATTGACTAATCTTTCGGACATGATACTATACTCTAACCCTTAAAGATCAACATCTAGGTCTTAATTCTCTAAATCTTATACCCGAAGATCAATTTAATTAGAAACAAGAATCGACGGTTATGATTCGTCCGAATACAGGTAAAAAAATCAATGCACCATCTTAGGGTTTATAGTTTATGATTTAGATAATTAGGACCTAGGGTTCACTCATTAAGGGCTAGGGTATAGTATCATGCCCAAAAATCTTGGTAATTCGAGGTCTAGATAGCGTTTTTATACTCAAGATATGCGGTACCCCGGATTTCACCCGGGGTACCGTAGAAGGCACCATATATATATATATATATGCGTTAGACTCGTATGCTCCTGACGCATAGTATGCTCCAGATTCTCAGTACCGTTGATCTAATCTAACGGTGTTTGTTAAATCTATTTTAATTATTTATTATTTACAATTTTAAAATAATTAGTCGATACCAATACATTTTTGTACGTGCTCTTTAGTCCCTACACAAAATTTTCATATATTTTTGTATTAACGTACCTAATTTTCTTCTAATAATAACTTGAACACAAATTTTCTGATTGTATCTCCATCAAGTTACGTTTAATTTCTACTAAAGTTTGTAGATCTATCCCCAGAGCAATTTTGTCGTTTCAACACCAAATCCCCCTTTCCCATTTTCCCTTTATCGTGAGTGACGAACCCTATCTTCTCATCCATAACTATCGAATCAGTTCTCCTCCCAAGCCCTCTCCAATTGCTAAATTTTTTGTGCTTCCCGTCGCTATCTACGGATTAAGGAAGTGATCGATTAGTATGGTTCTGTTCGAGGATTGAGGGATTGAATCGCGGGCTCGAGAGGTGGACGAGGAAGGACTGATCAGAAAATAAATTTTACGGTCTGAACGTTTCCAGACGAAACCACAGACTCGATAGCTAGGGGAAGGGCTGAATGGCGAAGAAACTCCATACTTGAAATGTCTTAAACAAAATCGATGGAGATAGCGGTGGAGAGGCGACGTCGAACAGTTGGAAGGGGAATTGGAAATAGCAGATGGAGAAGCTAAATCGGTAACCGCCTGTGTCTCCATCGATGATATTTTCGTTTGTTGTTTTCACAAGCTTCGTGACTATCATTTTGCAGTCCGCCAACTGCAATCCTGTCTAAGTTGTGCTTATGATAACCGACGGAATTGCTTCTCTAATTTTCACTAGTACTGCAGAAGTGGAAAGGTGGGGAAAAGCTTGATCGAGCTTGGATGTGACTGGAAGACCGAGATGCAGGCGGCGGGAACCGGTGTTGTCAACACATTGTCTGGTATGGATTTATATTCTTGAATCTATATTTAAAATTAAACACAAGTAGTAATTTCTCTGTTTCTTCTTCTATTTTGGGCTTTCATTGCTCTAATTATTGTTCGTTATTTGATTGTGGTGGTGAGAAAGATTGGAGAAGGATTTCTTGGATTCAGGTTTCGTGGTGGTGGATCACGTTCGATTTGGCCGAATTTGATATGGGTGGGTGCTTTCCTTGTGTCGGACCATCGAACAAGAACGGCAGCAGAAACATCCACGACGAAGCTGGAAGTGGATGCAAAGAAGCTGCGAAGAAAGATTTAGCTTCAGTTTCGGACCATCAATTAATAACCTCACTAGGAATTAAATGCCTCGGGTGTAACTTCTCTATATCATACTTCAGTGAAGTTCGATTAACAAATGGCAACAAGCTCTGAGTTGTTTCTTGTGGATCCTTTTTTGTTTGCAGGTTGAGAATCTAGAGGGGAAAAGGTGGGGTTGTTCCTAGGCATTGAGCAAAGGAGCGAGATGCTCTTTACTGGAAGAAGGAGCTTAAATAGTCTGAGGGGGACCTCTATAGGCTTAAGTAGCAGATTCTTTGAGCTATAAAATCTCAAATCATAGCTCGATGCTGCTTCTGCTTTGGTGGTTGAGCTGAAGGCTTAATTGGCAGCTTACATTACATGGAGTCAAAAGTTAATTGGCAGCTTACATTCACTATACACCAGAGGGACCATTCTTTCAAGAGTCGACAACCATTCACTATCAACCATTAAAAAAGAAACACTGGCAAGGGACCATTGTCACCAGCAACATCCCAAAACAAATCCCCAAAAACCAATAATAGCATACAAAGAGAATTCATTGCCCCTTGCACCCCGTAAAAGATCACAACAACTAGCTCTCAGGCTCTCAGTTCTTGGCTCTACACATAGACAGAAGTAGCCTGTCGCTAGACTCAATTCATTTGCTGCCATCCACCTCTCTACTAATTAAGCCTGGTTCCAGTCTTTGTGACAGAAGCAACCTTCTCTTTAGTAAAGCAAGCCATCCTTCAGCAACTTCCCGCTCTACTTTCATTGTACTAATTAGCCAACTTGTTAGTTGACAGCCAATTATATAGCAAACAACCTGCGGCATGGCTGAAACCTCCTCAAAGATTCTAGCGTTTCTCTCCTTCCACAAACTCCAGCAGAGTGCATGTAGTAATTTTTTGTACACCACTCACTTGGATTCTTCGGTTTTTGCTGAGACCATTCTGCATTTGCTATTGATATACCACTCTAAACTTACTAATGAGTTCCCACAACTTCGCAAAGCTAAATCTGATAAAGATATGATCAATGTCTTTCTCGGCTGTCAAACACAAAACACATCTACTCGGTAGCTCCCATCCATACCTCTTCAATGCATCCGACGCTAAGATCCTTTTTTGGTATACAGTCCACATGAACGAGCAAACCTTGGGAATTTGCTGCTACCATGTTGTTTTGAAAGGGAAGCCTGCCATCCCGGAAACTTGTCCTGACTGAGAAACCAGCAGTCAGAGAGGGATGCCAAGATCTCTGTAATAATATAGGAGAACAAAGGCACAATTAGAGAAGAGGGAAACCAGGACAACATTCACTAGTTCTAGAAAGTAAGATAAATACTCACATTCGGGATATTATAAGGTCGGTATCATTTATGTCTGGCCAGCATGTTAACCTTCCCAAGCATCCCATTTCGTAGCAGCACAAGGATCTCTAATCTAACCCATCCTATCAAGAACTATGAGAGAGCCTTGCAGCTGATGCAATAAAAAAGAACAGGAAACATGAACCTCAATCAACATTCCTATTCTGACTTCTGAGTACATGAATAGATCAACCTCTGGGGTCAAAATATGCGCGAGGCTGCAACAATAAGGAAATGGTTCAATTCAGTCTTGGATTTTTAAGGAAAGGGAAAAAGAAAATGAAAAGCATGGGAGAACCAGCTAACGAACCCATTATAAGAAGTCAGAACAATGGGTGAAATACTTAACAACATGTATTGGTGCTCAACATCTCACTTAATGAGTTAGTGTGAAATTCTGAAACCGAGCATCACTAAAAGTCTAGTCTACAAAAAATCCTCATTACAACAACCACAGAAGAATCTGGATCCATTCAGCTTCCGTGGTGTAATCAATCTTCTAAAAAAATTTAGTCCCATCTACTGTTAGCAATTCTATAGATAATGGTTAGGTTGGGATGAGAAACCCGTAATTGCTATAAAGACGCATTTCTCTCTTTGCCAACTATCCTAATATCTACTGCATGTATTATAACTGCTTTTGATCACAATGCACCACACCTTGTAGATGACAGAAAGATACAACATTCAATATCTGCACAATTACCGCCTTTGCATCATCTTCTGGGTATTTTCAACCTCAAAAGAACAACAAGTACCGTCCCTGAGCTCCCCCAGTACAAAAAAGAGACTAGACCTAAAATAGCTAATCTACAAAGATACATCCTAAAATATCAAGTATAACTAGAACATGGAGAGAAATCAAACCTTGTAAGTATTCTATCCTAGAGCTCACCCCCTACGCATAACCTGAATTGTTAATAGCAACTTATCAGCTTGCAGAAGGCCACATGATTTCACAAAGGTGATAATAAAGCGGTTCAAAATCTTAATTAGTAAGCAACCAATTCATAGGCCCCAATCAACCAGATTATGATTCATTCATGTCAAATTTAATAAAAATGGTCATTAGTAAGCAACTGTAGTAAGGGACAAGTGCATAATTTCTCTTCTTAGCCATAAGAGAAAATGCATACATTGTAGCACATAATCTGTAATGAATAGTTCAGTTGCTGACAAGCATTAGACTCAACACGGCTAGATCCGTAGTTAAAAAGGCAACCCATTTGTGGTCTACAAGTCAGCAAAAATCACCTTGGGTGGCAGTACGACCAAACACCTGGTTAAACTGAAAATGCCTCCTCGCCATCTCCTCAACCGGAATGCCTACAAAACATATATGAATCAATGAACACTGTCAGGGAGAAACACTGATATTTTACATAATCAGAATACCCAGGCTGATGCAAGCAGAATTCTTTGTAGAGGAGTTTCATGCTATAAAACTCTAAACAAGATAGATTCTAAGTAGAACAACATCTGCTACAAATTGTGTGAGATCACTCTACAACTGGGAATGCAAGCCTTCGAACTCCTTTCTTGCCATTGCCCATAATGTCAGCAGATCCTGTAGAGTATATACAAATTCTGAATTCAGGAACAGTCTTGAAAAAGATTGGAACTTTAATTGCCTGCCTTCTAATTACATAATGTCTGCAGATCATGTACAGTGCAATTACATAATGACTCGTTGCATATTTTCTAGATCGGGTTTAATTTCCTATTGTCTGGATTGACTAACCTTGCCACAACCTCTTCTTTAAAGGAGGTGAGAAATTTGCACCCATGTTTTCCTTCATCAGCCATATACTCCACAATTCACCCTCTATTAATACCCTGCAAGAGGTCAAAAAAGCAGAAGGTTAAGTTCAACCAACTATGACATTTCTTCCACCAAGTTATATTAATCCAACCCTAGTGCTCAGACAACTAACGAATCTGCACTATCAAGCATATGGTGAAATGGAAATCTGAAATATACCCATTTTCAGAAACCAATTCATAAGCCCCAAATCGACCAGATTTCCAACTAACACGAGCATCTCTCCAAACACTGAAGAAACCTCTCATAGAAATAACAGAATAATGAATCATAAATGGATTAGAAGGAAGTTCTTACAACTCACCCTCCTGTTCGAACAACTTTAGCCTCCATCCCATACCATGGCCATCACTTTGAGGAACCTGTAAACTGCTAATTTGTCAGTGATACTCTTAACAACACATTAACACGGAAATATGACATCACCTTTCAGTAGGAGCAGAAAACTAAAATTAGTTGCTTTTCTAAAAGCCCATCATCAAATTCCAATAGCGTTTGAGAAGTGTCGAAACCTCATATCTACGCAACAATCATAGAATTAGCACTCTCATTCGGCACGTCTCGATGGAATACCAATCATCTACCACATATCTACGCAACAATCTATTCTAGTTAGCAATACATTTGATTCAGCTTTCTAATTTGAGAAATATTATCAACCTAATGTAAGGAAAAAGCAACTGAGAAATCAAGGCCACAAAAAGATCAAATAAACAACTTGCTTTCAGATCAAAGTCCATGTCAATATTTCTTAGCGTTCCCTTCACCTCTGTAAGATTCTCCTATGCGGCTTGCGCTGCTTTCTTAGCCAACTTCTCCTGCAGAGCCTTGGCGTCCCTGCGCACAGAAAGCACAACTCAAAATTCAAAATCGCTACCTTTCCCTTCACATCCTGCTCAAAAGACAACTAATTGCTAATTATAAGAAATTCTACTCTTTGCATTTCAAACAGAAAGTTGATTTTAACAAAACAAAACAATCCACATATAAGGTATAACTCAACGAAAGACACCATTCTTTCAACCAATTCTAATCAATCAAACCCCACTACTCAGAGAACTCTCCGAAGCACGATCAAACATATCGTGGAGCATAATCAATTAAGTTTTTTAACCCATAAATCTGAACGGGGGAAGGAGGAGCAATATCCAACTTTGAATAACTCGGTTGTGTCTTCCAGAGGGACCACCTTCGCCGAGCTGGGCCTCGAAGACCTGGTGTATTTGTTTAGGAAAAGTGGGTTGATTGGAAACTGAAACGAGGGGGTGAGGACTGCTTGCAAGACTGTGGGTTGGAGCACTCGAGGGTTAGAACAAATGAGATAATGGGCGGCTTCTCATGATAGGAAGAGGCCAAAATTTTGGCGGATAGAACAAAATGGTTTTGTGAAAATGGAAAAGTGAAATTAAAAAATATTCAATTTTGTCTCCTTCCCGCTTGGAACGAAAATGTGGAGGGAATCTTAAATGTAATTACTAATTACTTCTTTCCAATTTCACCCCAACTAAAAATTAGGGTTGATGGACTGGTGGTTTAGGTTTAGTCGGTTTAATCATCCAATTCATATACTTTGATTTTTAAAATACTAAATTCAAAATACTCAACAATATTAGCATCTTACGATTTGTTTGTGATCATGTTGGATAAGGTAAATACATTTGAGAAACATTTACCGAACAAAGTTGAAGATGTTATTCCTTATAAGCTACACAAAATGCTAATATGATATCCTATACAATATGTTTGGTGTATGAAACTCAGTACAATAATTGTAACATGGGTTGGGTCATGAATCTACGGGTTGCTATCATACAGGTTGAACTTAAGACATCCGAACTTAGGACATATAGGTTGAAGACTAGCGGTTTAGACACTACTAAGGTTGAAGCCAAACAAGGTACCTCAATGCCCATACTCACTCCGAATTAAGTGCGGGTCATGCCGGATTATACTCGCGCGGGACAGTTCGACCTACTCTTATATGTTATCTGGAAAAATAAGGTCGATATTGAAATCTTTTACATAACATAGAGAAAATACTTTATAAATGAATTATAAATATAGTAAAATGAATACTTGAGTCTAAATAATTAAAAGATAGAGTCGTAAAATTTATTTGGAACAAAAATAATTTTAGAGAGGTCAAAAGATGAGAAATATGTGTGGATCCCAAGGTTGTCAACCCACGGGTTGACCCACTTGTGCCACAGGATATCGGGTTAAAGGTCAAATTGTGCTATTTTTTCTTTGGTTTGCGAAATGCGCCTATTTTCTTATTTTTCTTTTCGCTTAACTCAATATTTGGAATCCTTAGTTGAACATTTGAATATTGATATTATATAAGTGTGTGTGAATTTTCACTATATGTTGGATCTAAGTACGATATGTTACTTTGGTGTAATGTTATATGTTATTACTCATATGTTAGATGAGATTTGATATAATTTATCAGGATAAGTACAATATAATGACTCTTTTCATATTTTCGGGGTAAAACGGATGACCCGTTAACCCTTCATCCACTAGCTCGACCAGGTTCGGTTCAACCCGCAGGTTGACAACCTTGGTAGATACTAAGAAATAGTTTCGTGTGCACCCCACCACATGATGATTATTCTTTTCCTTCCTCTTTGCCTCACGTTTGCTCTTTACGTTATCTAGAAATAGTTTCTCCTTCCTCTTACACATTCGTAGTGAAAAAAGGGGTCGGGTTGCAAGTTAGGGTTATTGACGTGTCGGGTTAGGTTTTATGACATGGTGTGTCAAATTTGGCTGACTTTGTAAGTTTTGTTAGCCACGTCAACAAAAAACTGATGTTGTCAGTGGAGACTAACGGAAGGTAATGGAGAATGAACAAATTGACCTATTTAACTAATCTTAGTGATCAATAATGGAATTAAATATTTCCACTGACTAGACATGAACTTGATTTTAATAATCTCAATTTACCCGCTATAGTATTGTCAACAAAATCATAGTTTCGGTTGAAATAGTAGATACTTTTCAAGTATTATCAAAGACTCAAATTCAAAGGAGTCAAGCATGTTAGCAAACCACCTCTCATGCACATGAGCGCGAAAATTCAACAATGGTGCAACGAGTAGGAAGGTTAGCAGGTATACGCAGACAATGGTGATGTTAAAACCAATTGGGACATCGAAAATGCAAAAAGTAATGAACACACCGATTACATAGATTGAGAATGTATGTATATTACCTTCTCCAGACGACCTAACCTAATCCAACCTAGAAAAAAAAATGTCACAAACCATATCCAAAGGAAAAGGTTATAGCCAGACCCATGATTCCAGCCGATGACAAATAATCTGTCTTCAAGTTATAGCAACAGGTACAACTTTTGATGAAAGAGGATATGCCGATACAAGAATTGTTTATATATTGGACTGGTTTAAATTATTTTAACTTGTGATTTATTCCAGCCTTAATTACTTGAGCTCATACACGTACTCGGCCCAATTAATAGCTTATGGAAAAATAGTGACGGAGCTTCAAGCGTCATCGTGTGTGCCAAGCCAATATAAGTTTCTGGCCCATCAAAAAACTCCATCGCAGTCCCAAGATGCTACTCATCGTCTTCCTCTACCTCTTCCCCTCTGGTCACGATGTTCTACAACCGAGTTACATAATGAAGCTAGTAAAAGGGAGCTTTATTTACCAATAAAGAGGGGGCAAAAAACAAAGAGCTTTGTGTCTAAATAATTATGCCATAGAACCACAAGCCAATAAATAATAAAAAAGAACGACTCCTCTCTCTCTCTCTATCTCTCTCTCTCTCTCTATTTTCTGCAGTTGATGAATAATAGAGCTGGAGCAAGAAGAAGATGAGGGGGGGGGGGGGGGGGGGGTGCAAGAAGAGATAAAATACTAAATTAAGAATCTAATTCATGTAATTGATTCCTAACCGTCCCTATTACCCGACGAAATCATCATTATTGGGGTCGAGACAGTAGGGCCTTGCGGGAACCGTCGACGATGGAGCTTAACGGTAAGGCGAAGCTTGATTTGCTGGGGTGGGAGGCCATGGCGGTCGAGAACGTCGGGACGAGGACGAAGGAAGCGAGCAATAGGTGTTGTTAGTGATGGTGATTGGTGAAGGAAGCGAGCAAGTAAGAACGCTACTATCCGAAAATCGCACAGCTGATTTTACCGATGGAGTTTTGTTCCCTTTTTAGTTATGATGGTGTTGTTAGTGGCTACTGTGTGTTTTAATGATGAAGATGTTGGCGGGATGTGGCTTGGTACAAGGATGGGCTTCGATGAAGTTGATGAGGAAGGTAGCTTTGGCCTTTGTGTGATGACGACGACGATGTATAAACATTAAGCTTTAGTTTTATTTAATCAATGGGATGCTTAAACGTATGATTAAAAGAAATAAGGTATCATAATATCATTTATGATGATAAAAATAGTTTGAGTAATTATGATGTACGTATAATTATTAAAGGGGTGCGATTAGTAATTATAATTATTAATAATAAAATATCTTTATTATAATAAATCATGAACGTAAGATTAGATCAACGGTGTGAAAAACTGGAGCATACTATGCGTCTGGAGCATACGAGTCGTATCCATATATATATATATATATATATATATATATATATATATATATATATATATATAAAGTTTACGTGACTTGCCCTATTATTTTTTCATCTTTCCCACCAAGAATAAAGCTCTACTTTGTGTTGAAAATTGCCATTAAATTGAACCACATAATACTATAATAGTCTCATTGTCTGTCTTAGTAGATAAATAAAAATCCTAAAAGGGTTATAAACATTTCACTACAAGAAAAACATTGTTTTCCACCGGTTGCTTTGTGTTGGTTAACTTAAACGACACAAATTTTAGAATTTTTGTCGGTTATTTGAGTCGGGTAAGTGCCCGATGCCATTCTTTTGCTATTTATTTCGGTTAAATTTGCAACCGACACAATTCTCTAATATTTGTGTCACTTAACATTTGAGTCTGCCAAAATCAGCACAATTATTCAAATTGAGTCGTTTCTTTACTGGCACAAAGTTCAATTTCAATTTTTTTGGGTTATTGACTATAAAATATTTTCACATACCCGCCCAAATACCCCCTTCCCACCCAAATTGGCTCTCAATATTTCAATCCTGGACAAAATTTCCCAAGCGGGAGATTTCCCTCCCAATGTGGCCTTGTGTAGATTTTTATCCGTCTCTCTTTTTCCCTAACCTGATTAGTCGCTTCCCTCTTCATTGTTCCTCTTTTCTCCACAAATTTCCCCTCTACTCTATCCATGGTGACGACCACTACCAACTCAACCTAAAACTCTCCCATCGCAGGCTTCTTAGTCTCCACCAGTGTCCCGATTTTGCGATTCGTCTCCTTCTTCTCCACAAAATGAAGGCCAGGCATGTGTTGGGTCCAGTTTTAATTGATTTCAAATGGTGGTAAAGCCACACTAGAAGCCACAGCGGCGCAACTCAGGGGGGTTGTGGAGGCGGTGGTAAAGTGGCTGGGAGGAGGGAAAATGAAGGGCTTGAGCGAGGGTGAGCTGGGTTTGGATTTGGGATTCTGTTTTCTATGTGCCTGGGTTTGTGGGTGCCCTTGTGTTTTCTGGATCTGGTGGTTCCTTTTCCATAGCCATGTTGGTATTCATAGAAAGAGGGGAGGAAAGCAGGGGAGGGCCGCTGGCGAATTGAGAGGAGCTGGAGATTCTGGGTCCAATGGCTTGCAAAGGCAGCAGGAGATTCTGGGTTTCCAAACAATATAGAAAGACGATTGCTTCTGGAGAAGCAAGCTTGAGATTCTAGGTTTCCGACATGCTCTACAGAAGAACGGTTAGAGGCAGCTTGTTGAAGATCCGTTGGAGATCCAGAGCCAGGCGGCGAAGATCCAGCGGAGAGCCATGGCGTGAGACGCAAAATGGCCGGTGGGGAGGATTTGAGACCCAAAGTGGGTGATTTTCGTGAGGTGAACGACGTGGAGGGTGGATGGAGATTCGTCGTGGTGGCTGGATTTTCGTGAGAAAAAAACAAGCCGGGCGGGTGGATAGATTAACGGAGATTGAAACAGACCGGCGACTAGATGCGTCTGGCCCAGACAATTTTTTTATAAAAAAAGTGGTGATTTGAGTTGGTTAGTCAACCGAGACAAATGTTACAATTAAAATAAAAAATGTGTTTTTTCTTTAATGAATTGACTCTATTTTGAACCGACATAAATATGATTTATGATGGTTATTTCAGCGGTTGTCCAAAACATACACAAATTCGTTTAGTGTTTGGTTGGTGTGTATAAATAATATATATAGATAACACACATACATATGAAAAACATGATTGACTTATTAAACCGATCATATACCAGTACCTAATAATTACATCATTTTTCTTCCACACATAATATAACTAGTCACATAACATTGTCAAAATATTAACCTAACATAAGAAGATTCGTAATAGCACATAAGTCATAACTCATAACCTAACTCAAATCATAAGAAGACACATAACAATTTGCTTACTAAGTTCTACCATATCGAAAATAATAGGATTAGGACGTATGTTCTTCTCAATAATCGAATATAAAATTGACTTAACTTACATTCTTCACATAACATAGGTTATAGTTTATACCAACAATTTCATAACATATAACTATAGTTCATGGTTTAAGGTTAGTGCATAGGGTATACGGTCGTGGACTCGTGGTTTAGAGTTAGGAGGATTAGGACGTATGCTCTTCTCAATAACCGAATCTAAAATTGACTTATCTTACATTCTTCACATAACATACGTTATAGTTTATACAAATAATTTCATAACATATAACTATGGTTCATTGTTTACGGTTAGTGTATAGGGTATAAGGTCATGGTTTAGAGTTTAGTGTTTGGGTTATGGTAAAGGGTTGAGGTTAGTTTTAGGGTAAATGACTTAATCTTGTGGTTTAGGGTAATGTATGGTTGATGGTGTTATAGGATAAGGGTTTAGGATTCTTCATGGTTATGCTTTATGATAGATATTTTGGTTTTTATATTTTATTATTTAATTTGTTTTTAACAATTAATTTAGCTATTTAGTAAAAAAACATTTAAAATATTTTGAAAACTTATGAATGTACATCGTAAATATATTATATTCAAATGACATCCCGACCAATGGATCGAACAACAAACTTGTTAATCGGTATACAATTTATCATTTATAATAATAAATATCAAAGGAAGAACAAAATGTTCACCAAAAAATTAAGGGAAAATTTTTAAATAAAAATTCAACAATTCAATCCCCAAATATTTGTCCCAAAATTTCCTCCCCAAACCCACAAAAGAACTTTTAAAACCCCGCCCAAATTTGGTCCAAAATTCCCTCCCCAAGCCCGCAAAACACTTTTAAATCCCCCACACTATATTTGTCCAAAGGCCAAAATTCCCTCCCAGACTTCTTTTTGGTAACAAAAAATATATATAGTATTAACAATATATTTTTTTAATTCTTTAATAAATTGACATTAGTTAAGAAGGCAAAATACAAAATGGTTGCGTGAACCCAGGCCCAGCCTCATTGCAAAATGGTGACCGATGAGTTTGTTTTAAATTAGTGTAATAACTAATTAAAAAAACTTAATGGTTTTGGACCGAACAACCCGCAACCCGACCTGTTGTAACCTGCAATCCGATCAACCCGAACCCGATTGATCCGCAACCCGATCAAACTGTAACCCGTTTGATCCGCAACCCGATCGACCCGAACCAGATTTTCCCCGCAACCCGATCGACCCGCAACCCGATCAACTTTGGTTAACTTAATTAGAAGTATGTATTTTACGATGTACATTCATAAGTCAAACCGGTTTGATTAGATCGGTCCATTTCTAGTTAGTACTATCTAACTTTGGTCGTGAAACATTTGGCTGGGGGATTGTTAACTTAATTAGAAGTATGTATTTTAGCTCATAAGCTGGGCACACTAACTCTAGTTAATTAGGTACATGAATAGATGGAGATAATTAATGAAACAAGTAGTCACGTAGAAGAACAAACTAACCAACTGCTTATGAGCTAAACTACAATTAATTGGACCAACGGTCCAATCACTAATGAAATAAAGTAGCTAAAGTACAATTGGAACAAACTTAACCGTACCCATAAATATAATTCATCACAACACCAAAACCCCTTTACCGATTCGATTGACCCGCCAAGGGACAGCCAAATCAGTTACTATTCATATATTTAACAAAATTCTGGTAGTTGAGATCATCGAGAGTACTGACGAATGGATTTGAATTGAGAAATGCAAGTGATAGGCATTTTTAAACTAATTTTACTGCGATTTTTTGTTATAGCAGCAACTACAATTAATTTAGTGACCATTTACGACGACATGAGCCCTATTTATAAACCATAACATAGAAAAGAAAAGACAGATTATTTGAAGCATTTCTCTTGCCGCGTGAATGAAACAGGAACCTAGCTGTCTGACCATTCAATTCATGCTCTCATATTTTGTAAGGTTGGGAAAACGAACCTCAAATACAATACTAAGCCGAAATGTCCCTTTGTTTGTTTTTTGGCCCTGACCGACGAGATTCTCTGGAAAACAAACAAAGGAGGGTCTCTCATTAGTCATTACATTACAAGTCTGAGAAAGGAAAAGGAGAGAGATGGCTTCTTCCACTAGATCACTCCCTCTCTTTACTCGTAAAAACAATGACGTAAGTAAACATAATAACTCCTAGCTAGCTAGTCCTCCATCAGCATTTATGGTGGATCAGATCTGATTGGGAATCAAGACCCATATATATCAGTAGTGTAAACCACGCTACGTACGGATGATAGCTAGGAAGGTGAACAACAAGAAGAACTTACCCCCGGAAAACGATAAGAGAATAGGGTTTCTTTCTTTCTTTCTTTCTTTCTTTCTTCTGGGTCGGAAACAGGAGCTTAAGTTTTCAGCTCCGGGAAGAGAGCTCGGCCGGACTGGTTTGACTGTTGGGACGAGTGAGTGTGTCTTCTTCAGTTCTTCTCCTTCTTAATGATGTGGGAAAGGAGGGCCGATCGAGGGAGAAGAGAGGGGAAAGTAGGGTTTTTCTTGATGAGATAATGACTGCTAGATAGACAAGGGAGAAGAAGAAGAAGAAGAAGAAGAAGAAGAAGAAGAAGAGAGAGAGACGATCAAAGAAGAGATTTTGAACAGATCAAAGGACAAAGGGGGGAAGAGGAAGAGATGGATGGAGGAACAAGGAGAAGTGGGGGAAAGGGAAAGGGAAAGGGAAAGGGGAAGGAAGAGGGAGGAAAACAGGTGTGGGCAGCCTGACAAGACAAGTTATTGCGGGGAGAGGGAGAGGGAGAAGAGCGTATTAATTGAGAGGGTGCACTTGCATTTATGTAGGGCCGAGAGAGAAGAGAGGGGAAAGTAGGGTTTTTCTTGATGAGATAATGACTCCTAGATAGACAAGGGAGAAGAAGAAGAAGAAGAAGAGAGACGATCAAGGAAGAGATTTTGAACAGATCAAAGGACAAAGGGGGGGAAGAGAAGAGATGGTATGGAGGAACAAGGAGAAGTGGGGGAAAGGGAAAGGGAAAGGGAAAGGGAAAGGAAGAGGGAGGAAAACAGGTGTGGGCAGCCTGACAAGACAAGTTATTGCGGGGAGAGGGAGAGGGAGAAGAGCGTATTAATTGAGAGGGTGCACTTGCATTTATGTAGCGCAAGAGCAAGAGCTGAGCAGGTTTTTAATGCTACCAGAGAGAGATGTTGTATATGAAAGAAAGATATATACACATGACATACACCTTCATGAGGATAGAGTTCGTTAGTTGATTTTGTGTTATTCTTTACATACCCACCAAGAAGTGTTAGTTAGTCATCTAACTTTTTAATTTCGCCTTCTTTGCGCACTGTTACTGCTTTTGTATGTGTATCAATATGATTATGCTATGCTATGTTATGTTATTTTGCATTAAAACGGCCAGGCTACATGAAAACCACGTTAATTAAGGATTGAACTGCCTAAAAACCTCATCTCATATAGCATACCTTGGGAAACTTCTAGGCAAAGATTAAAATCCTATCAAGTAAACCTTACTGCCACGATTTTGTTCTCATTGTTTGAGTTCATCATTACACAAGAGTATTGCAGAAAGATAACTTCAACCTATTACTGTTAATTAGTTAATCATTTTATAGCAATTTTTGTTATTCAATCTTTGCCATGGTCTTTATTACGTGGAATTAAATAGAGATCAAAATGATAGACTAATTTTCTATAATGGATTGTTAAGTCTTGTTCAGCTTGTGAGACTTGTGAACTAGCACGACTAGGTGGTATGTTGAGTTCAACTCATGAACTCTCTTGTTTTGAGTTTATGTGATGTCTTAACATTGAGATAAGTGAGACAACTGGATTACCGAATTATGAGAAAATCAATCGATATCTTATGAGTTGTCTAATTGATAATTCATAGATTTATTAAATTTCATATACCACATGTTTAACATTTGAGTATGTGAGCAAAGTTGTTTCATATATGTCATGAGATCAGTATGTATCATATATGACATACAAATATTAGTGTTTAATTTATAAATTATCATAGAGTTAAGCTCAAGCCAAACTCTTGATCTTAATGATGAGTCAAGTAGATTTTAATAAATGAGCCAGCTCGAACTCGACTTGACTCGGCTCGTTTATAAATGAGTCAAGCTCGAGCTCGAATGATTGCTTGACTGATCAAGGTTCCAATTGTTCTAATTATTTAGTTTCCATAATTATGTCAAAATGAGGGATTATATATATTGAGCATAGTTAGTAAATACTCCATTTAATACACGTATTTGTACCCGTATGTATTATATCTGTTTTAAAACTTTTGTATCCGTATTATTGTCAGGTCATTTCAATTTTTATGTTCATTTGATGGCTCTCATACTAAACACGAATAAAAACGTATTATATGTTTAATATCCGTATTTAATAAATTAAATTGTTAACTTTAATATTATTTATATATTCATATGTTTATAAAATAATTAAAATTTTATATATTTACACTATTAACGTACTATTAACATAACATTAATTTAAAGACAAAATAAAATACCCATACATATTTTATACCTAACTTTTCGTACCGTATTTTACTAACTATAATACTGAGAAGTGATTAAAGCTCTTGGACTATAGCCCAACATGTATAATATTATATTGAAGTTCACAACTGGAGAAGATCGTGTGCATGATAGATAGTTTAGAGAGGAATATTTTTTTTTTAGGGCTAATACCACTAGGAAACCCGAACTATTAACTTTGTGTCATTTGTGTCCTAAAATATTCGATATGATATTTGTGTCCTAAACTATTTTTCCGTTAGAGTGGACTGGCGTTGACCGTTAGTTTTAACTAAAAGTCTAGGTCAGATCTGACGTGGCATCTGACGTGGAATTTCATTATTTATTTTTATTTATTTTTTCATAAAAGGAGAGTAAACTTACAGAAATTAAAGAAAAAAATCTCTTGTCTCCTCTCTCCTCACTCGACACCGCTTCTCCAACCCTTCATCGCGTCGCGCCGCCGCCGAACATCCCCTTCCCCTCCGCCAAACAGATCCAAGCCGAAGATCCCCAACGGGAAGGAAACTCAATATCGACATCCAAACACACTCCAATATTGACCCATTTCCCGACATGGAAGCAGAAACTTTGCAGAGGCTTCGCCTTCCTCCGCTGGTAATCAGGAACCCAATAGACGATGCATGTCGAATTCTCAAGGAATCGGCAGTCAGGGGAGATATTGGGGAAAAGAAGAACTTAGTGATGAATAGAAGGGAAGTCGAGGTAGCAGAAGAAGAAAAGGAGGTGACATTAAAGGTGGATGATCCGGATAGGGAGAAAATCCCTAAATCCCTAAATCGGAGCCTATCCTGCAAAATCCACTTCCGACCAGATCCAGGTTCTTCGTCAAATCCATACCCTGCAAAATCCCTAAATCGGAGCCTATCTCGCAACCAGTAGGGGCGATTCGGAGCTGATGACCAGATTTGTAGTCGCCACCACGAATCTGTTCGAGCTCCTCCGTGAAGCTCTTACGGGGCCCTTGAGGACTATCGCAGTCGTCAGTTCGGGTTGACTATCGCGAGCTTCAAGATTGTGTCGCGACGAGGAGAGGGATGAGGGACAGAGCCCTCAATTGTTCCGCCGGAGTAGGATTAATCATCGTCGGTGGTCTCGTGCTTAATTGACCAAATTTTCTTCGCTAGGTTTTCTGGGTCACAGATCGTCGAAATTGGGGTTTTCTGGGTTTGGAAATTTTTTGAGAGAGAATCGAATAGTGCGAGAAGAACACAGACATTTTATTTTCTTAAATTATTTTTATTTTGTAATTTTTCTATTTTAATTTTGATTTATTTTTAATTAAAAATATGAGGTGTCATTGCTGGCATCTACGTGGCTGGCCACGTCAACAAAAGTCAATGTTAATGTTGACTTCCGTTTGGTCAACCGTATCTATAACGGTCAACGAAATCGTCAGGACATAAATGGCACACAACTATCATACGTTGTGACACAAATGTCATATCGAATACTTTAGGACACAAATGACACAAAGTTAATAGTTCGGGTTTCCCAGTGGTATTAGCCTTTTTTATGGGCAATCAAAAAATTGCATTAAGCACTAGGGTTGCAAACTGCTAACCCCTCTCCAAGTACAAACTATAAGGTAATGGCAACAGCTCAAAGGACAAGACAAAAAACACAACTCTATCTATGCATCATTCACATCAGCTAACGCTTTGCAGCAAGTAAACCATTTAACTCCTCTTCAATTCTTCTAATCAGCACCTGGGATTGCAGATCACAACATCATGAGTCCTGCAACATCTCTCTCTCCACACATAATGATACACAAAGACCATCGCAAAGGCCCTTCACCTTTCTTCCCTGCACCATTGTTCCACTGCCTCACTGCCCAAGTTAGATGATCCTGCCATGAGCTGAAAACAGGGATACTACAGAAGCGTGATAGAAAAGAGCACAAAACATGCCTACTATATGGACAGGCGAGGAATAAATGATCCCTTGACTCTACACCGCATGTACAAAGGACACATAAACCCTCACCAGCAAACCCCCAACTCTGCATTTTATCCTTAGTGACAACCCTATTAAGAATAACAAGCCCATAGCAACAGACTGTGTTCGGGCTATATGGCCTCCCACAAACAATTTGTGTCATTCAACAACAGGCTGAAGGGTCCTGATAGATTGCCAGACAAGCTTTACAGAATATTTGGCAGAAATTTTACCATCCCAAGTAATGTTGATCCACTACCAGTTATATGTGACCTGACTCCAGTTCTACTCTTAAGAATTTTCCGCCAGATCCAAGTGCCTGCATACTGAGTTACCACATCCCATATAGACTTAAGCTTCAAGCGATACTTCTTCACCCATGCTACCCATAGAGAGCCAGATTCAGCTAGCAGATTCCAAATGTAGCGAACGACACAAGCTTGGTTCCATTTTTTTAAAATCCCTTATCCCAAGCCTCCTTCATTCTTTGGCAGGGCCACCAAATCCCAAGCAACCAGTGACCTCTTCCTTAGACTCGATCCTCCAACCCCCCACAAGAATTGGTTACATATTCTTTTCAACATCTTTAGTATTCTTTGTGGCAGTAAGAAAAAGGTCATCCAGTATTGCACAATACTTGTAAAAACAGATGACACTAATTGCAATCTACCCGCATAACTAAGCTTCTTTGCTTGCCAAGTTCTTATCTTTTTGTTATCTTATCAAGAAGCACTAAACAGTCAGCAGAAGAGAGTTTACCTGAGATAAGTGGCACTCCAAGATAACGAACAGGCAGACTCCCCAAGGGAAACCTAGTAAAAGAGGAAATCCACTCCTTCTCATCTTCAGGGATACCACAACAAAATAATTGGCACTTAGCATGATTACAACGAAGACCATATTCCACATAGAAATGTGCAAGCAGCCTTGTATCCCAGTCACCCCTCTTATATATCCATTTGTAAACACTAAGAGATCATCTGCAAAGCACAGATGGGTGATCTCTAGTGCTTTACAGCGTGGATGATATGGTACTTGATTATCCATAGATGCTCTGTGAATTAGACATGAGAAATACTCCATTGCCACTGTGAACAGGTATGGAGATAAGGGATCTCCTTGCCTAAGCCCCTTCCCAGCAGAGAAATAACCACACAGTTCTCCATTAAAGGAGACACTGAGTTTTGGGTGGTAACTGGAGTCAATAAACTTGAACACCTTCTTCATCAAATCTCCTCTTAGCTGCTGCTGGAAATAGGTAACGGGAAGGAGTTTATCAACTTCCCTCAAAAGCTTTTTGTAAAACTTAACAGCCTCATCACCCATTTCCTTAACCTCAGTCACTTCTGTATTATCATCTCTAATCAGCTTCGTAATAGTCTGCTTATGGTTCCTTATTTTCACCATGACATGGAAATAAGCTGTGTTTGCATCACCCTCCTGTATCTTTCTAATTTGGATTTTTGCCTGCAGAAACTCTCTTCTGCCAACTGCAAATTACGACAAAAGTCAGCCAGGTTCAAGCTCCTTTCGCGCATTCTCTTCAGTAGGATCTTGGAAAACTATCTGTTGTTGCTGTTCAAGTGCACATTTTGCTGCTCTTGTCCTCTCAGATATATCAGAATACTCCGACCGATTTAACTTCTTTAGCTTGGTCTTTCATACCTTTAGCTTACTGTATAATTGCTTATAATATAACCCTCTAACTGATTCACCCCAAGCTTCTTCTAGCAGCACTTGGTATTGAGGATGCTTCTGCCAGTACTTGAAATACTTGAAGGGTTTGGGAAGTGAGCCTAGAAAAGGAGTAGAATCCAACACCAGACCACAATGATCTGAGACCCCCGGAGCCAAAGTTCTTACAACACTCTGAGGAAAGAAAAGAAACAAGTCTTCATTCACAAGGAACCGATCTAGTTTCTTTGCTATGGGGTTTGCTGATTGCTTGTTCCACCATGTAAACTGCGAGCCAAGGATCTTATGATCAATCAAACACATATCCGAAACCCCGTCCCGGAAGTCCAATCCCCCCTGAGTCATAACCGTAGTATTAGAACCCTCCTTTATATCCATAATAGCGTTAAAATCACCCATAAAGACACCTGGTTCACCGTAACCTTCCAGGGCAGTAACTCCGAGTACATTTCCAATCTTTCCTTTGCTTTGTTAGGGCTATAGATAGCAGTAACATTACATCTTGACAACCCTTCAACCCCGACCTGAATGAAGTGCTCTCCCATTTTAACTAGCTGAACTTGCAAACTGGGCTTCCAAAAAAGCAAAACCCTCCCTGAAGCTGAATGTGCATAGTTATCCAAATGTTTCCACGCACTAAAATGACGCTGTATAATATATGTTGCATTCTTTTCTAATACTCTAGTTTCTAAAATTGCTGCAAAATCGATATTCAACTTTATTAACTATTTACTAATGTACCTATGCTTCTCAGGGGCATTAAACCCCGAGATTCCAACTAAGGAACTTCATTGTGCTTCTTACCCCTCCCCCTCTTAGGAGGACCCCTGATAACCAAAGCTTGACCTTGAGCAGCAGAAGGAAAGGCCCTAAGAGCAGTATCATATGCAATTCCTTTGCCCCTTCCTTGTGACCAATTGAAAACCATCTTCATCAATCAGCTTACCAGAGAGGGAATGAAGAGGAGTAGATGTCCCTGCTGAACTTAGGCCTGCCACTGGAGCTGGGCCGTCATCCATTGAAGAGCCAGCTACTGGAACTGGACTTGAGCCAGAGACTGTACTTGAGCCAGAGACTGGACTTCCTTTCACTGGACCTCCTACATTTGAACCAGAGACAGGAACTGGACTACCTTCCATTGAGCCAGCTACTAGAACTGGACCACCTTCAGTTGGCAGAGCAGCCATTGCACTTCCTCCACTGACTGAGCCAGCTACTAGAGTTGAGCCTCCTTCATTAGACTTTCCTGTCAAGCTTGCCCTGGTTTTAGATACCCAAGTTACTTCATCAGTCATATCCTCCGCCCTGATTAACTCACTACCTTGATAGCCTGCACTTCTTTGCTCTCCTTACCCTCCCTCTCACAATGCCCAAACTCCTTGCACTGCTTGCACATCATAGGAGCATGAAGATAACGAACTCCCATATACAACAGCCCCTCCCCTTCTGGTGTAACACTTATTTTGTCCGGGAATCAAAATCAGCAGAAATCTCTACACAAACTCTTGCCATACCAGCTTGGGCACCTAGCCTTGTTGCTTGATCCATCCAGAGTGGTTTACCCAGAAGGCCAGTGATCCTACTCAAAACCCTCCACCGTACTGTATTCAAGTGGCAACGCACTGAGTCGAACCCAAATAGCAAGCAACTTCAGACTCATGTTAACTGTTTGGATTCCCGGAACCCAGCGTCGAAGTAAGAGGGTGTTATTATTATAGTGCCATGGCCCGTTCTCAAACACCCAGGTGCTTGCATCTGGATCTGAAAATTGGAAGAGAAACATACGATCCCCAAAGTGAGAGACTGTTACCCTACCGTCTCGCCCCCAGAATTGCCTCGCCCATCGTCTTAGTTGATCAATCTCTAGCGCCGTCGAAAGAAATTCCCTACCAGAGCGTGCCGCCAACGAACAACACCTTCCTCTCGCACCACTCGTGGGATGACTAAGGATCCATTTACTATATCTGGGGCAACATACTGCAAGCAATTGGGCTCTCCGACGCCAAACAGTTGCCGCCAATTTGCCGGAGCGCCCTGCTCGGTGGCCATCGGCCGTAATCGCGAAACTCTCTTCTCAACCCTACCTTCAGAGAAAAAAACAAAAAAACTTTTTTTCCCCTCTGTCCTTTGGTCTCGGAGAGGAATATTGTCTTAAATAAAAACTAGTTTTTACTCTGTTTATCTTATTTGTTATTACTGCTAATCAATTCATTCATATTTTAATTTATTTTTAGTATTTTCAATAGTTTATTAAAGAGTCGGAAATAATCTTTGAATTACTTGATAATTGTGATATTGGAATAATTAGTTTAAATGTATTTTTATTGATCGGGTTATCCTAAGTTACTACGGTCTATATATAACTCATATTAAAAAATTTGCACTACTTATTGTTAACATAAATTTATTAAAAGTATTTCTTCATACCGACATTATTAACTTGTTTCTCGATTAAATTCAAACAAACTAAGATAATATGCATTGAATAGTAATTAAAAACTTCAAAGAATTAGCCTATTGCTAATATGGAAGCATACTATTTATCATTTAATGGGTTCAAACTTTATGGCCAACAATCATCTAAAAAGATAATAATTAATAATACATGAATTATTAAGTACTAATTCAATAAATAGTAATATATATATGACGACTACTTCGGTGAACTAGCAAAAATGACTGCGTTCAATGCACCCAACTCAAAAACTAGTCTTAAGGTGTCGAATTTTGAATTTTAATTTGTAGGAATAGTGTAATATGATGATATAACATATGATAACAACTAATTAGCGGATTACCCTAAGCCCTAGACCTCCAATTTTGAGTTCTATCCCTAAACCCCAAATTATAAATCCTAACTCAAACCCTAAATCTCTAAACTCTAAATCCTTCAAATTAAAGTAGATCTTTAATGGTTTTTGTGCAAATTCATGTGCGTTAGTGTTCATCACATCATAAGTCATGATTGACATCATTTTGACATAAATTGCATGTGTTTCAAATGACGGTTATGAAACAAGTGCACTGAATGCACCCAAAAAAGTGAGTGCACTGAAGACGCCACCATATATATATATATATATGGGGAGTTCCTATGGTACCCCGGGTGAAATCCGGGGTACCGCATACCTTGAGTAAGAAAACGCTATCTAGAACTTGAATTGACTAATCTTTCGGACATGATACTATACTCTAACCCTTAAAGATCAACATCTAGGTCTTAATTCTCTAAATCTTATACCCGAAGATCAATTTAATTAGAAACAGAATCGACGGTTATGATTCGTCCGAATACAGGTAAAAAAATCAATGCACCATCTTAGGGTTTATAGTTTATGATTTAGATAATTAGGACCTAGGGTTCACTCATTAAGGGCTAGGGTATAGTATCATGCCCAAAAATCTTGGTAATTCGAGGTCTAGATAGCGTTTTTATACTCAAGATATGCGGTACCCCGGATTTCACCCGGGGTACCGTAGAAGGCACCATATATATATATATATATGCGTTAGACTCGTATGCTCCTGACGCATAGTATGCTCCAGATTCTCAGTACCGTTGATCTAATCTAACGGTGTTTGTTAAATCTATTTTAATTATTTATTATTTACAATTTTAAAATAATTAGTCGATACCAATACATTTTTGTACGTGCTCTTTAGTCCCTACACAAAATTTTCATATATTTTTGTATTAACGTACCTAATTTTCTTCTAATAATAACTTGAACACAAATTTTCTGATTGTATCTCCATCAAGTTACGTTTAATTTCTACTAAAGTTTGTAGATCTATCCCCAGAGCAATTTTGTCGTTTCAACACCAAATCCCCCTTTCCCATTTTCCCTTTATCGTGAGTGACGAACCCTATCTTCTCATCCATAACTATCGAATCAGTTCTCCTCCCAAGCCCTCTCCAATTGCTAAATTTTTTGTGCTTCCCGTCGCTATCTACGGATTAAGGAAGTGATCGATTAGTATGGTTCTGTTCGAGGATTGAGGGATTGAATCGCGGGCTCGAGAGGTGGACGAGGAAGGACTGATCAGAAAATAAATTTTACGGTCTGAACGTTTCCAGACGAAACCACAGACTCGATAGCTAGGGGAAGGGCTGAATGGCGAAGAAACTCCATACTTGAAATGTCTTAAACAAAATCGATGGAGATAGCGGTGGAGAGGCGACGTCGAACAGTTGGAAGGGGAATTGGAAATAGCAGATGGAGAAGCTAAATCGGTAACCGCCTGTGTCTCCATCGATGATATTTTCGTTTGTTGTTTTCACAAGCTTCGTGACTATCATTTTGCAGTCCGCCAACTGCAATCCTGTCTAAGTTGTGCTTATGATAACCGACGGAATTGCTTCTCTAATTTTCACTAGTACTGCAGAAGTGGAAAGGTGGGGAAAAGCTTGATCGAGCTTGGATGTGACTGGAAGACCGAGATGCAGGCGGCGGGAACCGGTGTTGTCAACACATTGTCTGGTATGGATTTATATTCTTGAATCTATATTTAAAATTAAACACAAGTAGTAATTTCTCTGTTTCTTCTTCTATTTTGGGCTTTCATTGCTCTAATTATTGTTCGTTATTTGATTGTGGTGGTGAGAAAGATTGGAGAAGGATTTCTTGGATTCAGGTTTCGTGGTGGTGGATCACGTTCGATTTGGCCGAATTTGATATGGGTGGGTGCTTTCCTTGTGTCGGACCATCGAACAAGAACGGCAGCAGAAACATCCACGACGAAGCTGGAAGTGGATGCAAAGAAGCTGCGAAGAAAGATTTAGCTTCAGTTTCGGACCATCAATTAATAACCTCACTAGGAATTAAATGCCTCGGGTGTAACTTCTCTATATCATACTTCAGTGAAGTTCGATTAACAAATGGCAACAAGCTCTGAGTTGTTTCTTGTGGATCCTTTTTTGTTTGCAGGTTGAGAATCTAGAGGGGAAAAGGTGGGGTTGTTCCTAGGCATTGAGCAAAGGAGCGAGATGCTCTTTACTGGAAGAAGGAGCTTAAATAGTCTGAGGGGGACCTCTATAGGCTTAAGTAGCAGATTCTTTGAGCTATAAAATCTCAAATCATAGCTCGATGCTGCTTCTGCTTTGGTGGTTGAGCTGAAGGCTTAATTGGCAGCTTACATTACATGGAGTCAAAAGTTAATTGGCAGCTTACATTCACTATACACCAGAGGGACCATTCTTTCAAGAGTCGACAACCATTCACTATCAACCATTAAAAAAGAAACACTGGCAAGGGACCATTGTCACCAGCAACATCCCAAAACAAATCCCCAAAAACCAATAATAGCATACAAAGAGAATTCATTGCCCCTTGCACCCCGTAAAAGATCACAACAACTAGCTCTCAGGCTCTCAGTTCTTGGCTCTACACATAGACAGAAGTAGCCTGTCGCTAGACTCAATTCATTTGCTGCCATCCACCTCTCTACTAATTAAGCCTGGTTCCAGTCTTTGTGACAGAAGCAACCTTCTCTTTAGTAAAGCAAGCCATCCTTCAGCAACTTCCCGCTCTACTTTCATTGTACTAATTAGCCAACTTGTTAGTTGACAGCCAATTATATAGCAAACAACCTGCGGCATGGCTGAAACCTCCTCAAAGATTCTAGCGTTTCTCTCCTTCCACAAACTCCAGCAGAGTGCATGTAGTAATTTTTTGTACACCACTCACTTGGATTCTTCGGTTTTTGCTGAGACCATTCTGCATTTGCTATTGATATACCACTCTAAACTTACTAATGAGTTCCCACAACTTCGCAAAGCTAAATCTGATAAAGATATGATCAATGTCTTTCTCGGCTGTCAAACACAAAACACATCTACTCGGTAGCTCCCATCCATACCTCTTCAATGCATCCGACGCTAAGATCCTTTTTTGGTATACAGTCCACATGAACGAGCAAACCTTGGGAATTTGCTGCTACCATGTTGTTTTGAAAGGGAAGCCTGCCATCCCGGAAACTTGTCCTGACTGAGAAACCAGCAGTCAGAGAGGGATGCCAAGATCTCTGTAATAATATAGGAGAACAAAGGCACAATTAGAGAAGAGGGAAACCAGGACAACATTCACTAGTTCTAGAAAGTAAGATAAATACTCACATTCGGGATATTATAAGGTCGGTATCATTTATGTCTGGCCAGCATGTTAACCTTCCCAAGCATCCCATTTCGTAGCAGCACAAGGATCTCTAATCTAACCCATCCTATCAAGAACTATGAGAGAGCCTTGCAGCTGATGCAATAAAAAAGAACAGGAAACATGAACCTCAATCAACATTCCTATTCTGACTTCTGAGTACATGAATAGATCAACCTCTGGGGTCAAAATATGCGCGAGGCTGCAACAATAAGGAAATGGTTCAATTCAGTCTTGGATTTTTAAGGAAAGGGAAAAAGAAAATGAAAAGCATGGGAGAACCAGCTAACGAACCCATTATAAGAAGTCAGAACAATGGGTGAAATACTTAACAACATGTATTGGTGCTCAACATCTCACTTAATGAGTTAGTGTGAAATTCTGAAACCGAGCATCACTAAAAGTCTAGTCTACAAAAAATCCTCATTACAACAACCACAGAAGAATCTGGATCCATTCAGCTTCCGTGGTGTAATCAATCTTCTAAAAAAATTTAGTCCCATCTACTGTTAGCAATTCTATAGATAATGGTTAGGTTGGGATGAGAAACCCGTAATTGCTATAAAGACGCATTTCTCTCTTTGCCAACTATCCTAATATCTACTGCATGTATTATAACTGCTTTTGATCACAATGCACCACACCTTGTAGATGACAGAAAGATACAACATTCAATATCTGCACAATTACCGCCTTTGCATCATCTTCTGGGTATTTTCAACCTCAAAAGAACAACAAGTACCGTCCCTGAGCTCCCCCAGTACAAAAAAGAGACTAGACCTAAAATAGCTAATCTACAAAGATACATCCTAAAATATCAAGTATAACTAGAACATGGAGAGAAATCAAACCTTGTAAGTATTCTATCCTAGAGCTCACCCCCTACGCATAACCTGAATTGTTAATAGCAACTTATCAGCTTGCAGAAGGCCACATGATTTCACAAAGGTGATAATAAAGCGGTTCAAAATCTTAATTAGTAAGCAACCAATTCATAGGCCCCAATCAACCAGATTATGATTCATTCATGTCAAATTTAATAAAAATGGTCATTAGTAAGCAACTGTAGTAAGGGACAAGTGCATAATTTCTCTTCTTAGCCATAAGAGAAAATGCATACATTGTAGCACATAATCTGTAATGAATAGTTCAGTTGCTGACAAGCATTAGACTCAACACGGCTAGATCCGTAGTTAAAAAGGCAACCCATTTGTGGTCTACAAGTCAGCAAAAATCACCTTGGGTGGCAGTACGACCAAACACCTGGTTAAACTGAAAATGCCTCCTCGCCATCTCCTCAACCGGAATGCCTACAAAACATATATGAATCAATGAACACTGTCAGGGAGAAACACTGATATTTTACATAATCAGAATACCCAGGCTGATGCAAGCAGAATTCTTTGTAGAGGAGTTTCATGCTATAAAACTCTAAACAAGATAGATTCTAAGTAGAACAACATCTGCTACAAATTGTGTGAGATCACTCTACAACTGGGAATGCAAGCCTTCGAACTCCTTTCTTGCCATTGCCCATAATGTCAGCAGATCCTGTAGAGTATATACAAATTCTGAATTCAGGAACAGTCTTGAAAAAGATTGGAACTTTAATTGCCTGCCTTCTAATTACATAATGTCTGCAGATCATGTACAGTGCAATTACATAATGACTCGTTGCATATTTTCTAGATCGGGTTTAATTTCCTATTGTCTGGATTGACTAACCTTGCCACAACCTCTTCTTTAAAGGAGGTGAGAAATTTGCACCCATGTTTTCCTTCATCAGCCATATACTCCACAATTCACCCTCTATTAATACCCTGCAAGAGGTCAAAAAAGCAGAAGGTTAAGTTCAACCAACTATGACATTTCTTCCACCAAGTTATATTAATCCAACCCTAGTGCTCAGACAACTAACGAATCTGCACTATCAAGCATATGGTGAAATGGAAATCTGAAATATACCCATTTTCAGAAACCAATTCATAAGCCCCAAATCGACCAGATTTCCAACTAACACGAGCATCTCTCCAAACACTGAAGAAACCTCTCATAGAAATAACAGAATAATGAATCATAAATGGATTAGAAGGAAGTTCTTACAACTCACCCTCCTGTTCGAACAACTTTAGCCTCCATCCCATACCATGGCCATCACTTTGAGGAACCTGTAAACTGCTAATTTGTCAGTGATACTCTTAACAACACATTAACACGGAAATATGACATCACCTTTCAGTAGGAGCAGAAAACTAAAATTAGTTGCTTTTCTAAAAGCCCATCATCAAATTCCAATAGCGTTTGAGAAGTGTCGAAACCTCATATCTACGCAACAATCATAGAATTAGCACTCTCATTCGGCACGTCTCGATGGAATACCAATCATCTACCACATATCTACGCAACAATCTATTCTAGTTAGCAATACATTTGATTCAGCTTTCTAATTTGAGAAATATTATCAACCTAATGTAAGGAAAAAGCAACTGAGAAATCAAGGCCACAAAAAGATCAAATAAACAACTTGCTTTCAGATCAAAGTCCATGTCAATATTTCTTAGCGTTCCCTTCACCTCTGTAAGATTCTCCTATGCGGCTTGCGCTGCTTTCTTAGCCAACTTCTCCTGCAGAGCCTTGGCGTCCCTGCGCACAGAAAGCACAACTCAAAATTCAAAATCGCTACCTTTCCCTTCACATCCTGCTCAAAAGACAACTAATTGCTAATTATAAGAAATTCTACTCTTTGCATTTCAAACAGAAAGTTGATTTTAACAAAACAAAACAATCCACATATAAGGTATAACTCAACGAAAGACACCATTCTTTCAACCAATTCTAATCAATCAAACCCCACTACTCAGAGAACTCTCCGAAGCACGATCAAACATATCGTGGAGCATAATCAATTAAGTTTTTTAACCCATAAATCTGAACGGGGGAAGGAGGAGCAATATCCAACTTTGAATAACTCGGTTGTGTCTTCCAGAGGGACCACCTTCGCCGAGCTGGGCCTCGAAGACCTGGTGTATTTGTTTAGGAAAAGTGGGTTGATTGGAAACTGAAACGAGGGGGTGAGGACTGCTTGCAAGACTGTGGGTTGGAGCACTCGAGGGTTAGAACAAATGAGATAATGGGCGGCTTCTCATGATAGGAAGAGGCCAAAATTTTGGCGGATAGAACAAAATGGTTTTGTGAAAATGGAAAAGTGAAATTAAAAAATATTCAATTTTGTCTCCTTCCCGCTTGGAACGAAAATGTGGAGGGAATCTTAAATGTAATTACTAATTACTTCTTTCCAATTTCACCCCAACTAAAAATTAGGGTTGATGGACTGGTGGTTTAGGTTTAGTCGGTTTAATCATCCAATTCATATACTTTGATTTTTAAAATACTAAATTCAAAATACTCAACAATATTAGCATCTTACGATTTGTTTGTGATCATGTTGGATAAGGTAAATACATTTGAGAAACATTTACCGAACAAAGTTGAAGATGTTATTCCTTATAAGCTACACAAAATGCTAATATGATATCCTATACAATATGTTTGGTGTATGAAACTCAGTACAATAATTGTAACATGGGTTGGGTCATGAATCTACGGGTTGCTATCATACAGGTTGAACTTAAGACATCCGAACTTAGGACATATAGGTTGAAGACTAGCGGTTTAGACACTACTAAGGTTGAAGCCAAACAAGGTACCTCAATGCCCATACTCACTCCGAATTAAGTGCGGGTCATGCCGGATTATACTCGCGCGGGACAGTTCGACCTACTCTTATATGTTATCTGGAAAAATAAGGTCGATATTGAAATCTTTTACATAACATAGAGAAAATACTTTATAAATGAATTATAAATATAGTAAAATGAATACTTGAGTCTAAATAATTAAAAGATAGAGTCGTAAAATTTATTTGGAACAAAAATAATTTTAGAGAGGTCAAAAGATGAGAAATATGTGTGGATCCCAAGGTTGTCAACCCACGGGTTGACCCACTTGTGCCACAGGATATCGGGTTAAAGGTCAAATTGTGCTATTTTTTCTTTGGTTTGCGAAATGCGCCTATTTTCTTATTTTTCTTTTCGCTTAACTCAATATTTGGAATCCTTAGTTGAACATTTGAATATTGATATTATATAAGTGTGTGTGAATTTTCACTATATGTTGGATCTAAGTACGATATGTTACTTTGGTGTAATGTTATATGTTATTACTCATATGTTAGATGAGATTTGATATAATTTATCAGGATAAGTACAATATAATGACTCTTTTCATATTTTCGGGGTAAAACGGATGACCCGTTAACCCTTCATCCACTAGCTCGACCAGGTTCGGTTCAACCCGCAGGTTGACAACCTTGGTAGATACTAAGAAATAGTTTCGTGTGCACCCCACCACATGATGATTATTCTTTTCCTTCCTCTTTGCCTCACGTTTGCTCTTTACGTTATCTAGAAATAGTTTCTCCTTCCTCTTACACATTCGTAGTGAAAAAAGGGGTCGGGTTGCAAGTTAGGGTTATTGACGTGTCGGGTTAGGTTTTATGACATGGTGTGTCAAATTTGGCTGACTTTGTAAGTTTTGTTAGCCACGTCAACAAAAACTGATGTTGTCAGTGGAGACTAACGGAAGGTAATGGAGAATGAACAAATTGACCTATTTAACTAATCTTAGTGATCAATAATGGAATTAAATATTTCCACTGACTAGACATGAACTTGATTTTAATAATCTCAATTTACCCGCTATAGTATTGTCAACAAAATCATAGTTTCGGTTGAAATAGTAGATACTTTTCAAGTATTATCAAAGACTCAAATTCAAAGGAGTCAAGCATGTTAGCAAACCACCTCTCATGCACATGAGCGCGAAAATTCAACAATGGTGCAACGAGTAGGAAGGTTAGCAGGTATACGCAGACAATGGTGATGTTAAAACCAATTGGGACATCGAAAATGCAAAAAGTAATGAACACACCGATTACATAGATTGAGAATGTATGTATATTACCTTCTCCAGACGACCTAACCTAATCCAACCTAGAAAAAAAAATGTCACAAACCATATCCAAAGGAAAAGGTTATAGCCAGACCCATGATTCCAGCCGATGACAAATAATCTGTCTTCAAGTTATAGCAACAGGTACAACTTTTGATGAAAGAGGATATGCCGATACAAGAATTGTTTATATATTGGACTGGTTTAAATTATTTTAACTTGTGATTTATTCCAGCCTTAATTACTTGAGCTCATACACGTACTCGGCCCAATTAATAGCTTATGGAAAAATAGTGACGGAGCTTCAAGCGTCATCGTGTGTGCCAAGCCAATATAAGTTTCTGGCCCATCAAAAAACTCCATCGCAGTCCCAAGATGCTACTCATCGTCTTCCTCTACCTCTTCCCCTCTGGTCACGATGTTCTACAACCGAGTTACATAATGAAGCTAGTAAAAGGGAGCTTTATTTACCAATAAAGAGGGGGCAAAAAACAAAGAGCTTTGTGTCTAAATAATTATGCCATAGAACCACAAGCCAATAAATAATAAAAAAGAACGACTCCTCTCTCTCTCTCTATCTCTCTCTCTCTCTCTATTTTCTGCAGTTGATGAATAATAGAGCTGGAGCAAGAAGAAGATGAGGGGGGGGGGGGGGGGGGGGGGTGCAAGAAGAGATAAAATACTAAATTAAGAATCTAATTCATGTAATTGATTCCTAACCGTCCCTATTACCCGACGAAATCATCATTATTGGGGTCGAGACAGTAGGGCCTTGCGGGAACCGTCGACGATGGAGCTTAACGGTAAGGCGAAGCTTGATTTGCTGGGGTGGGAGGCCATGGCGGTCGAGAACGTCGGGACGAGGACGAAGGAAGCGAGCAATAGGTGTTGTTAGTGATGGTGATTGGTGAAGGAAGCGAGCAAGTAAGAACGCTACTATCCGAAAATCGCACAGCTGATTTTACCGATGGAGTTTTGTTCCCTTTTTAGTTATGATGGTGTTGTTAGTGGCTACTGTGTGTTTTAATGATGAAGATGTTGGCGGGATGTGGCTTGGTACAAGGATGGGCTTCGATGAAGTTGATGAGGAAGGTAGCTTTGGCCTTTGTGTGATGACGACGACGATGTATAAACATTAAGCTTTAGTTTTATTTAATCAATGGGATGCTTAAACGTATGATTAAAAGAAATAAGGTATCATAATATCATTTATGATGATAAAAATAGTTTGAGTAATTATGATGTACGTATAATTATTAAAGGGGTGCGATTAGTAATTATAATTATTAATAATAAAATATCTTTATTATAATAAATCATGAACGTAAGATTAGATCAACGGTGTGAAAAACTGGAGCATACTATGCGTCTGGAGCATACGAGTCGTATCCATATATATATATATATATATATATATATATATATATATATATATATATAAAGTTTACGTGACTTGCCCTATTATTTTTTCATCTTTCCCACCAAGAATAAAGCTCTACTTTGTGTTGAAAATTGCCATTAAATTGAACCACATAATACTATAATAGTCTCATTGTCTGTCTTAGTAGATAAATAAAAATCCTAAAAGGGTTATAAACATTTCACTACAAGAAAAACATTGTTTTCCACCGGTTGCTTTGTGTTGGTTAACTTAAACGACACAAATTTTAGAATTTTTGTCGGTTATTTGAGTCGGGTAAGTGCCCGATGCCATTCTTTTGCTATTTATTTCGGTTAAATTTGCAACCGACACAATTCTCTAATATTTGTGTCACTTAACATTTGAGTCTGCCAAAATCAGCACAATTATTCAAATTGAGTCGTTTCTTTACTGGCACAAAGTTCAATTTCAATTTTTTTGGGTTATTGACTATAAAATATTTTCACATACCCGCCCAAATACCCCCTTCCCACCCAAATTGGCTCTCAATATTTCAATCCTGGACAAAATTTCCCAAGCGGGAGATTTCCCTCCCAATGTGGCCTTGTGTAGATTTTTATCCGTCTCTCTTTTTCCCTAACCTGATTAGTCGCTTCCCTCTTCATTGTTCCTCTTTTCTCCACAAATTTCCCCTCTACTCTATCCATGGTGACGACCACTACCAACTCAACCTAAAACTCTCCCATCGCAGGCTTCTTAGTCTCCACCAGTGTCCCGATTTTGCGATTCGTCTCCTTCTTCTCCACAAAATGAAGGCCAGGCATGTGTTGGGTCCAGTTTTAATTGATTTCAAATGGTGGTAAAGCCACACTAGAAGCCACAGCGGCGCAACTCAGGGGGGTTGTGGAGGCGGTGGTAAAGTGGCTGGGAGGAGGGAAAATGAAGGGCTTGAGCGAGGGTGAGCTGGGTTTGGATTTGGGATTCTGTTTTCTATGTGCCTGGGTTTGTGGGTGCCCTTGTGTTTTCTGGATCTGGTGGTTCCTTTTCCATAGCCATGTTGGTATTCATAGAAAGAGGGGAGGAAAGCAGGGGAGGGCCGCTGGCGAATTGAGAGGAGCTGGAGATTCTGGGTCCAATGGCTTGCAAAGGCAGCAGGAGATTCTGGGTTTCCAAACAATATAGAAAGACGATTGCTTCTGGAGAAGCAAGCTTGAGATTCTAGGTTTCCGACATGCTCTACAGAAGAACGGTTAGAGGCAGCTTGTTGAAGATCCGTTGGAGATCCAGAGCCAGGCGGCGAAGATCCAGCGGAGAGCCATGGCGTGAGACGCAAAATGGCCGGTGGGGAGGATTTGAGACCCAAAGTGGGTGATTTTCGTGAGGTGAACGACGTGGAGGGTGGATGGAGATTCGTCGTGGTGGCTGGATTTTCGTGAGAAAAAAACAAGCCGGCGGGTGGATAGATTAACGGAGATTGAAACAGACCGGCGACTAGATGCGTCTGGCCCAGACAATTTTTTTATAAAAAAAGTGGTGATTTGAGTTGGTTAGTCAACCGAGACAAATGTTACAATTAAAATAAAAAATGTGTTTTTTCTTTAATGAATTGACTCTATTTTGAACCGACATAAATATGATTTATGATGGTTATTTCAGCGGTTGTCCAAAACATACACAAATTCGTTTAGTGTTTGGTTGGTGTGTATAAATAATATATATAGATAACACACATACATATGAAAAACATGATTGACTTAATTAAACCGATCATATACCAGTACCTAATAATTACATCATTTTTCTTCCACACATAATATAACTAGTCACATAACATTGTCAAAATATTAACCTAACATAAGAAGATTCGTAATAGCACATAAGTCATAACTCATAACCTAACTCAAATCATAAGAAGACACATAACAATTTGCTTACTAAGTTCTACCATATCGAAAATAATAGGATTAGGACGTATGTTCTTCTCAATAATCGAATATAAAATTGACTTAACTTACATTCTTCACATAACATAGGTTATAGTTTATACCAACAATTTCATAACATATAACTATAGTTCATGGTTTAAGGTTAGTGCATAGGGTATACGGTCGTGGACTCGTGGTTTAGAGTTAGGAGGATTAGGACGTATGCTCTTCTCAATAACCGAATCTAAAATTGACTTATCTTACATTCTTCACATAACATACGTTATAGTTTATACAAATAATTTCATAACATATAACTATGGTTCATTGTTTACGGTTAGTGTATAGGGTATAAGGTCATGGTTTAGAGTTTAGTGTTTGGGTTATGGTAAAGGGTTGAGGTTAGTTTTAGGGTAAATGACTTAATCTTGTGGTTTAGGGTAATGTATGGTTGATGGTGTTATAGGATAAGGGTTTAGGATTCTTCATGGTTATGCTTTATGATAGATATTTTGGTTTTTATATTTTATTATTTAATTTGTTTTTAACAATTAATTTAGCTATTTAGTAAAAAAACATTTAAAATATTTTGAAAACTTATGAATGTACATCGTAAATATATTATATTCAAATGACATCCCGACCAATGGATCGAACAACAAACTTGTTAATCGGTATACAATTTATCATTTATAATAATAAATATCAAAGGAAGAACAAAATGTTCACCAAAAAATTAAGGGAAAATTTTTAAATAAAAATTCAACAATTCAATCCCCAAATATTTGTCCCAAAATTTCCTCCCCAAACCCACAAAAGAACTTTTAAAACCCCGCCCAAAATTTGGTCCAAAATTCCCTCCCCAAGCCCGCAAAACACTTTTAAATCCCCCACACTATATTTTGTCCAAAGGCCAAAATTCCCTCCCAGACTTCTTTTTGGTAACAAAAAATATATATAGTATTAACAATATATTTTTTTAATTCTTTAATAAATTGACATTAGTTAAGAAGGCAAAATACAAAATGGTTGCGTGAACCCAGGCCCAGCCTCATTGCAAAATGGTGACCGATGAGTTTGTTTTAAATTAGTGTAATAACTAATTAAAAAAAACTTAATGGTTTGGACCGAACAACCCGCAACCCGACCTGTTGTAACCTGCAATCCGATCAACCCGAACCCGATTGATCCGCAACCCGATCAAACTGTAACCCGTTTGATCCGCAACCCGATCGACCCGAACCAGATTTTCCCGCAACCCGATCGACCCGCAACCCGATCAACTTTGGTTAACTTAATTAGAAGTATGTATTTTACGATGTACATTCATAAGTCAAACCGGTTTGATTAGATCGGTCCATTTCTAGTTAGTACTATCTAACTTTGGTCGTGAAACATTTGGCTGGGGGATTGTTAACTTAATTAGAAGTATGTATTTTAGCTCATAAGCTGGGCACACTAACTCTAGTTAATTAGGTACATGAATAGATGGAGATAATTAATGAAACAAGTAGTCACGTAGAAGAACAAACTAACCAACTGCTTATGAGCTAAACTACAATTAATTGGACCAACGGTCCAATCACTAATGAAATAAAGTAGCTAAAGTACAATTGGAACAAACTTAACCGTACCCATAAATATAATTCATCACAACACCAAAACCCCTTTACCGATTCGATTGACCCGCCAAGGGACAGCCAAATCAGTTACTATTCATATATTTAACAAAATTCTGGTAGTTGAGATCATCGAGAGTACTGACGAATGGATTTGAATTGAGAAATGCAAGTGATAGGCATTTTTAACTAATTTACTGCGATTTTTTGTTATAGCAGCAACTACAATTAATTTAGTGACCATTTACGACGACATGAGCCCTATTTATAAACCATAACATAGAAAAGAAAAGACAGATTATTTGAAGCATTTCTCTTGCCGCGTGAATGAAACAGGAACCTAGCTGTCTGACCATTCAATTCATGCTCTCATATTTTGTAAGGTTGGGAAAACGAACCTCAAATACAATACTAAGCCGAAATGTCCCTTTGTTTGTTTTTTTGGCCTGACCGACGAGATTCTCTGGAAAACAAACAAAGGAGGGTCTCTCATTAGTCATTACATTACAAGTCTGAGAAAGGAAAAGGAGAGAGATGGCTTCTTCCACTAGATCACTCCCTCTCTTTACTCGTAAAACAATGACGTAAGTAAACATAATAACTCCTAGCTAGCTAGTCCTCCATCAGCATTATGGTGGATCAGATCTGATTGGGAATCAAGACCCATATATATCAGTAGTGTAAACCACGCTACGTACGGATGATAGCTAGGAAGGTGAACAACAAGAAGAACTTACCCCCGGAAACGATAAGAGAATAGGGTTTCTTTCTTTCTTTCTTTCTTTCTTTCTTCTGGGTCGGAAACAGGAGCTTAAGTTTTCAGCTCCGGGAAGAGAGCTCGGCCGGACTGGTTTGACTGTTGGGACGAGTGAGTGTGTCTTCTTCAGTTCTTCTCCTTCTTAATGATGTGGGAAAAGGAGGGCCGATCGAGGGAGAAGAGAGGGGAAAGTAGGGTTTTCTTGATGAGATAATGACTGCTAGATAGACAAGGGAGAAGAAGAAGAAGAAGAAGAAGAAGAAGAAGAAGAAGAGAGAGAGACGATCAAAGAAGAGATTTTGAACAGATCAAAGGACAAAGGGGGGAAGAGAAGAGATGGATGGAGGAACAAGGAGAAGTGGGGGAAAGGGAAAGGGAAAGGGAAAGGGGAAGGAAGAGGGAGGAAAACAGGTGTGGGCAGCCTGACAAGACAAGTTATTGCGGGGAGAGGGAGAGGGAGAAGAGCGTATTAATTGAGAGGGTGCACTTGCATTTATGTAGGGCCGAGAGAGAAGAGAGGGGAAAGTAGGGTTTTCTTGATGAGATAATGACTCCTAGATAGACAAGGGAGAAGAAGAAGAAGAAGAAGAGAGACGATCAAGGAAGAGATTTTGAACAGATCAAAGGACAAAGGGGGGGAAGAGAAGAGATGGATGGAGGAACAAGGAGAAGTGGGGGAAAGGGAAAGGGAAAGGGAAAGGGAAAGGAAGAGGGAGGAAAACAGGTGTGGGCAGCCTGACAAGACAAGTTATTGCGGGGAGAGGGAGAGGGAGAAGAGCGTATTAATTGAGAGGGTGCACTTGCATTTATGTAGCGCAAGAGCAAGAGCTGAGCAGGTTTTTAATGCTACCAGAGAGAGATGTTGTATATGAAAGAAAGATATATACACATGACATACACCTTCATGAGGATAGAGTTCGTTAGTTGATTTTGTGTTATTCTTTACATACCCACCAAGAAGTGTTAGTTAGTCATCTAAACTTTTTAATTTCGCCTTCTTTGCGCATGTTTACTGCTTTTGTATGTGTATCAATATGATTATGCTATGCTATGTTATGTTATTTTGCATTAAAACGGCCAGGCTACATGAAAACCACGTTAATTAAGGATTGAACTGCCTAAAAACCTCATCTCATATAGCATACCTTGGGAAACTTCTAGGCAAAGATTAAAATCCTATCAAGTAAACCTTACTGCCACGATTTTGTTCTCATTGTTTGAGTTCATCATTACACAAGAGTATTGCAGAAAGATAACTTCAACCTATTACTGTTAATTAGTTAATCATTTTATAGCAATTTTTGTTATTCAATCTTTGCCATGGTCTTTATTACGTGGAATTAAATAGAGATCAAAATGATAGACTAATTTTCTATAATGGATTGTTAAGTCTTGTTCAGCTTGTGAGACTTGTGAACTAGCACGACTAGGTGGTATGTTGAGTTCAACTCATGAACTCTCTTGTTTTGAGTTTATGTGATGTCTTAACATTGAGATAAGTGAGACAACTGGATTACCGAATTATGAGAAAATCAATCGATATCTTATGAGTTGTCTAATTGATAATTCATAGATTTATTAAATTTCATATACCACATGTTTAACATTTTGAGTATGTGAGCAAAGTTGTTTCATATATGTCATGAGATCAGTATGTATCATATATGACATACAAATATTAGTGTTTAATTTATAAATTATCATAGAGTTAAGCTCAAGCCAAACTCTTGATCTTAATGATGAGTCAAGTAGATTTTAATAAATGAGCCAGCTCGAACTCGACTTGACTCGGCTCGTTTATAAATGAGTCAAGCTCGAGCTCGAATGATTGCTTGACTGATCAAGGTTCCAATTGTTCTAATTATTTAGTTTCCATAATTATGTCAAAATGAGGGATTATATATATTGAGCATAGTTAGTAAATACTCCATTTAATACACGTATTTGTACCCGTATGTATTATATCTGTTTAAAACTTTTGTATCCGTATTATTGTCAGGTCATTTCAATTTTTATGTTCATTTGATGGCTCTCATACTAAACACGAATAAAAACGTATTATATGTTTAATATCCGTATTTAATAAATTAAATTGTTAACTTTAATATTATTTATATATTCATATGTTTATAAAATAATTAAAATTTTATATATTTACCACTATTAACGTACTATTAAACATAACATTAATTTAAAGACAAAATAAAATACCCATACATATTTTATACCTAACTTTTCGTACCGTATTTTACTAACTATAATACTGAGAAGTGATTAAAGCTCTTGGACTATAGCCCAACATGTATAATATTATATTGAAGTTCACAACTGGAGAAGATCGTGTGCATGATAGATAGTTTAGAGAGGAATATTTTTTTTTTAGGGCTAATACCACTAGGAAACCCGAACTATTAACTTTGTGTCATTTGTGTCCTAAAATATTCGATATGATATTTGTGTCCTAAACTATTTTTCCGTTAGAGTTGACTGGCGTTGACCGTTAGTTTTTAACTAAAAGTCTAGTCAGCGCTGACGTGACATCTGACGTGGAATTTCATTATTTATTATTATTTATTTTTCATAAAAGACGAGTAAACTAACAGAAATTAAAAGAAAAAATCTCTTGGTCTCCTCTCTCCTCACTCGACACCGCTTCTCCAACCCTTCATCGCGTCGCGCCGCCGTTGAACATCCCCTTCCCTCCGCCGAACAGATCCAAGCCGAAGATCCCCGACGGGAAGGAAACTCCAATATCGACATCCAAACACACTCCAATATTGACCCATTTCCCGACATGGAAGCAGAAACTTTGCAGAGGCTTCGCCTTCCTCCGCTGGTAATCAGGAACCCAATAGACGATGCATGTCGAATTCTCAAGGAATCGGCAGTCAGGGGAGATATTGGGGAAAAGAAGAACTTAGTGATTGAATAGAAGGGAAAGTCGAGGTAGCAGAAGAAGAAAAGGAGGTGACATTAAAGGTGGATGATCCGGATAGGGAGAAAATCCCTAAATCCCTAAATCGGAGCCTATCCTGCAAAATCCACTTCCGACCAGATCCAGGTTCTTCGTCAAATCCATACCCTGCAAAATCCCTAAATCGGAGCCTATCTCGCAACCAGTAGGGGCGATTCGGAGCTGATGACCAGATTTGTAGTCGCCACCACGAATCTGTTCGAGCTCCTCCGTGAAGCTCTTACGGGGCCCTTGAGGACTATCGCAGTCGTCAGTTCGGGTTGACTATCGCGAGCTTCAAGATTGTGTCGCGACGAGGAGAGGGATGAGGGACAGAGCCCTCATTGTTCCGCCGGAGTAGGATTAATCATCGTCGGTGGTCTCGTGCTTAATTGACCAAATTTTCTTCGCTAGGTTTTCTGGGTCACAGATCGTCGAAATTGGGGTTTTCTGGGTTTGGAAATTTTTTGAGAGAGAATCGAATAGTGCGAGAAGAACACAGACATTTTATTTTCTTAATTATTTTTTATTTTGTAATTTTTCTATTTTAATTTTGATTTATTTTTAAATTAAAAATATGAGGTGTCATTGCCTGGCATCTACGTGGCTGCCACGTCAACAAAAGTCAATGTTAATGTTGACTTCCGTTTGGTCAACCGTTATCTATAACGGTCAACGAAATCGTCAGGACATAAATGGCACACAACTATCATACGTTGTGACACAAATGTCATATCGAATACTTTAGGACACAAATGACACAAAGTTAATAGTTCGGGTTTCCCAGTGGTATTAGCCCTTTTTTTATGGGCAATCAAAAAATTGCATTAAGCACTAGGGTTGCAAACTGCTAACCCCTCTCCAAGTACAAACTATAAGGTAATGGCAACAGCTCAAAGGACAAGACAAAAAACAAAACTCTATCTATGCATCATTCACATCAGCTAACGCTTTGCAGCAAGTAACCATTTAACTTCCTCTTCAATTCTTCTAATCAGCACCCTGGGATTGCAGATCACAACATCATGAGTCCTGCAACATCTCTCTCTCCACACATAACTGATACACAAAGACCATCGCAAATGCCCTTCACCTTTCTTCCCTGCACCATTGTTCCACTGCCTCACTGCCCAAGTTAGATGATCCTGCCATGAGCTGAAAACAGGGATACTACAGAAGCGTGATAGAAAAGAGCACAAAACATGCCTACTATATGGACAGGCCGAGAATAAATGATCCCTTGACTCTACACCGCATGTACAAAGGACACATAAACCCTCACCAGCAAACCCCCAACTCTGCATTTTATCCTTAGTGACAACCCTATTAAGAATAACAAGCCATAGCAACAGACTGTGTTTCGGGCTATATGGCCTCCCACAAACAATTTTGTGTCATTCAACAACAGGCTGAAGGGTCCTGATAGATTGCCAGACAAGCTTTACAGAATATTTTGGCAGAATTTTACCATCCCAAGTAAGTGTTGATCCACTACCAGTTATATGTGACCTGACTCCAGTTCTACTCTTAAGAATTTTCCGCCAGATCCAAGTGCCTGCATACTGAGTTACCACATCCCATATAGACTTAAGCTTCAAGCGATACTTCTTCACCCATGCTACCCATAGAGAGCCAGATTCAGCTAGCAGATTCCAAATGTAGCGAACGACACAAGCTTGGTTCCATTTTTTAAAATCCCTTATCCCCAAGCCTCCTTCATTCTTTGGCAGGGCCACCAAATCCCAAGCAACCAGTGACCTCTTCCTTAGACTCGATCCTCCAACCCCCCACAAGAATTGGTTACATATTCTTTCAACATCTTTTAGTATTCTTTGTGGCAGTAAGAAAAAGGTCATCCAGTATTGCACAATACTTGTAAAAACAGATGACACTAATTGCAATCTACCCGCATAACTAAGCTTCTTTGCTTGCCAAGTTCTTATCTTTTTTGTTATCTTATCAAGAAGCACTAAACAGTCAGCAGAAGAGAGTTTACCTGAGATAAGTGGCACTCCAAGATAACGAACAGGCAGACTCCCCAAGGGAAACCTAGTAAAAGAGGAAATCCACTCCTTCTCATCTTCAAGGATACCACAACAAAATAATTGGCACTTAGCATGATTACAACGAAGACCAGATTCCACATAGAAATGTGCAAGCAGCCTTTGTATCCCAGTCACCCCTCTTATATATCCATTTGTAAACACTAAGAGATCATCTGCAAAGCACAGATGGGTGATCTCTAGTGCTTTACAGCGTGGATGATATGGTACTTGATTATCCATAGCTGCTCTGTGAATTAGACATGAGAAATACTCCATTGCCACTGTGAACAGGTATGGAGATAAGGGATCTCCTTGCCTAAGCCCCTTCCCAGCAGAGAAATAACCACACAGTTCTCCATTAAAGGAGACACTGAGTTTTGGGTGGTAACTGGAGTCAATAAAACTTGAACACCTTCTTCATCAAATCTCCTCTTAGCTGCTGCTGGAAATAGGTAACGGGAAGGAGTTTATCAACTTCCCTCAAAAGCTTTTTGTAAAACTTAATAGCCTCATCACCCATTTCCTTAACCTCAGTCACTTCTGTATTATCATCTCTAATCAGCTTCGTAATAGTCTGCTTATGGTTCCTTATTTTCACCATGACATGGAAATAAGCTGTGTTTGCATCACCCTCCTGTATCTTTCTAATTCTGGATTTTTGCCTGAAGAAACTCTCTTCTGCCAACTGCAAATTACGACAAAAGTCAGCCAGTTCAAGCTCCTTTCGCGCATTCTCTTCAGTAGGATCTTGGAAAACTATCTGTTGTTGCTGTTCAAGTGCACATTTTGCTGCTCTTGTCCTCTCAGATATATCAGAATACTCCGACCAATTTAACTTCTTTAGCTTGTTCTTTCATACCTTTAGCTTACTGTAGAATTGCTTATAATATAACCCTCTAACTGATTCACCCCAAGCTTCTTCTAGCAGCACTTGGTATTGAGGATGCTTCTGCCAGTACTTGAAATACTTGAAGGGTTTGGGAAGTGAGCCTAGCAAAGGAGTAGAATCCAACACCAGACCACAATGATCTGAGACCCCCGGAGCCAAAGTTCTTACAACACTCTGAGGAAAGAAAAGAAACAAGTCTTCATTCACAAGGAACCGATCTAGTTTCTTTGCTATGGGGTTTGCTGATTGCTTGTTCCACCATGTAAACTGCGAGCCAAGGATCTTATGATCAATCAAACACATATCCGAAACCCCGTCCCGGAAGTCCAATCCCCCCTGAGTCATAACCGTAGTATTAGAACCCTCCTTTATATCCATAATAGCGTTAAAATCACCCATAAAGACACCTGGTTCACCGTAACCTTCCAGGGCAGTAACTCCGAGTACATTTCCAATCTTTCCTTTGCTTTGTTAGGGCTATAGATAGCAGTAACATTACATCTTGACAACCCTTCAACCCCGACCTGAATGAAGTGCTCTCCCATTTTAACTAGCTGAACTTGCAAACTGGGCTTCCAAAAAAGCAAAACCCTCCCTGAAGCTGAATGTGCATAGTTATCCAAATGTTTCCACGCACTAAAATGACGCTGTATAATATATGTTGCATTCTTTTCTAATACTCTAGTTTCTAAAATTGCTGCAAAATCGATATTCAACTTTATTAACTATTTACTAATATACCTATGCTTCTCAGGGGCATTAAACCCCCCGAGATTCCAACTAAGGAACTTCATTTGTGCTTCTTACCCCTCCCCCTCTTAGGAGGACCCCTGATAACCAAAGCTTGACCTTGAGCAGCAGAAGGAAAGGCCCTAAGAGCAGTATCATATGCAATTCCTTTGCCCCTTCCTTGTGACCAATTGAAAACCATCTTCATCAATCAGCTTACCAGAGAGGGAATGAAGAGGAGTAGATGTCCCTGCTGAACTTAGGCCTGCCACTGGAGCTGGGCCGTCATCCATTGAAGAGCCAGCTACTGGAACTGGACTTGAGCCAGAGACTGGACTTCCTTTCACTGGACCTCCTACATTTGAACCAGAGACAGGAACTGGACTACCTTCCATTGAGCCAGCTACTAGAACTGGACCACCTTCAGTTGGCAGAGCAGCCATTGCACTTCCTCCACTGACTGAGCCAGCTACTAGAGTTGAGCCTCCTTCATTAGACTTTCCTGTCAAGCTTGCCCTGGTTTTAGATACCCAAGTTACTTCATCAGTCATATCCTCCGCCCTGATTAACTCACTACCTTTGATAGCCTGCACTTCTTTGCACTCCTTACCCTCCCTCTCACAATGCCCAAACTCCTTGCACTGCTTGCACATCATAGGAGCATGAAGATAACGAACTCCCATATACAACAGCCCCTCCCCTTCTGGTGTAACACTTATTTTGTCCGGGAAATCAAAATCAGCAGAAATCTCTACACAAACTCTTGCCATACCAGCTTGGGCACCTAGCCTTGTTGCTTGATCCATCCAGAGTGGTTTACCCAGAAGGCCAGTGATCCTACTCAAACCCTCCACCGTACTGTATTCAAGTGGCAACGCACTGAGTCGAACCCAAATAGCAAGCAACTTCAGACTCATGTTAACTGTTTGGATTCCCGGAACCCAGCGTCGAAGTAAGAGGGTGTTATTATTATAGTGCCATGGCCCGTTCTCAAACACCCAGGTGCTTGCATCTGGATCTGAAAATTGGAAGAGAAACATACGATCCACAAAGTGAGAGACTGTTACCCTACCGTCTCGCCCCCAGAATTGCCTCGCCCATCGTCTTAGTTGATCAATCTCTAGCGCCGTCGAAAGAAATTCCCTACCAGAGCGTGCCGCCAACGAACAACACCTTCCTCTCGCACCACTCGTGGGATGACTAAGGATCCATTTACTATATCTGGGGCAACATACTGCAAGCAATTGGGCTCTCCGACGCCAAACAGTTGCCGCCAATTTGCCGGAGCGCCCTGCTCGGTGGCCATCGGCCGTAATCGCGAAACTCTCTTCTCAACCCTACCTTCAGAGAAAAAAACAAAAAAAACTTTTTTCCCCCTCTGTCCTTTGGTCTCGGAGAGGAATATTGTCTTAAATAAAAACTAGTTTTTTACTCTGTTTATCTTATTTGTTATTACTGCTAATCAATTCATTCATATTTTTAATTTATTTTTAGTATTTTCAATAGTTTATTAAAGAGTCGGAAATAATCTTTGAATTACTTGATAATTGTGATATTGGAATAATTAGTTTAAATGTATTTTTATTGATCGGGTTATCCTAAGTTACTACGGTCTATATATAACTCATATTAAAAAATTTGCACTACTTATTGTTAACATAAATTTATTAAAAGTATTTCTTCATACCGACATTATTAACTTGTTTCTCGATTAAATTCAAACAAACTAAGATAATATGCATTGAATAGTAATTAAAAACTTCAAAGAATTAGCCTATTGCTAATATGGAAGCATACTATTTATCATTTAATGGGTTCAAACTTTATGGCCAACAATCATCTAAAAAGATAATAATTAATAATACATGAATTATTAAGTACTAATTCAATAAATAGTAATATATATATGACGACTACTTCGGTGAACTAGCAAAAATGACTGCGTTCAATGCACCCAACTCAAAAACTAGTCTTAAGGTGTCGAATTTTGAATTTTAATTTGTAGGAATAGTGTAATATGATGATATAACATATGATAACAACTAATTAGCGGATTACCCTAAGCCCTAGACCTCCAATTTTGAGTTCTATCCCTAAACCCCAAATTATAAATCCTAACTCTAACCCTAAATCTCTAAACTCTAAATCCTTCAAATTAAAGTATCTTTAATGGTTTTTGTGCAAATTCATGTGCGTTAGTGTTCATCACATCATAAGTCATGATTGACATCATTTTGACATAAATTGCATGTGTTTCAAATGACGGTTATGAAACAAGTGCACTGAATGCACCCAAAAAAGTGAGTGCACTGAAGACGCCACCATATATATATATATATGGGGAGTTCTATGGTACCCCGGGTGAAATCCGGGGTACCGCATACCTTGAGTAAGAAAACGCTATCTAGAACTTGAATTGACTAATCTTTCGGACATGATACTATACTCTAACCCTTAAAGATCAACATCTAGGTCTTAATTCTCTAAATCTTATACCCGAAGATCAATTTAATTAGAAACAATAATCGACGGTTATGATTCGTCCGAATACAGGTAAAAAAATCAATGCACCATCTTAGGGTTTATAGTTTATGATTTAGATAATTAGGACCTAGGGTTCACTCATTAAGGGCTAGGGTATAGTATCATGCCCAAAAATCCTGGTAATTCGAGGTCTAGATAGCGTTTTTATACTCAAGATATGCGGTACACCGGATTTCACCCGGGGTACCGTAGAAGGCACCATATATATATATATGCGTTAGACTCGTATGCTCCTGACGCATAGTATGCTCCAGATTCTCAGTACCGTTGATCTAATCTAACGGTGTTTGTTAAATCTATTTTAATTATTTATTATTTACAATTTTAAAATAATTAGTCGATACCAATACATTTTTGTACGTGCTCTTTAGTCCCTACACAAAATTTTCATATATTTTTGTATTAACGTACCTAATTTTCTTCTAATAATAACTTGAACACAAATTTTCTGATTGTATCTCCATCAAGTTACGTTTAATTTCTACTAAAGTTTGTAGATCTATCCCCAGAGCAATTTTGTCGTTTCAACACCAAATCCCCCTTTCCCATTTTCCCTTTATCGTGAGTGACGAACCCTATCTTCTCATCCATAACTATCGAATCAGTTCTCCTCCCAAGCCCTCTCCAATTGCTAAATTTTTTGTGCTTCCCGTCGCTATCTACGGATTAAGGAAGTGATCGATTAGTATGGTTCTGTTCGAGGATTGAGGGATTGAATCGCGGGCTCGAGAGGTGGACGAGGAAGGACTGATCAGAAAATAAATTTTACGGTCTGAACGTTTCCAGACGAAACCACAGACTCGATAGCTAGGGGAAGGGCTGAATGGCGAAGAAACTCCATACTTGAAATGTCTTAAACAAAATCGATGGAGATAGCGGTGGAGAGGCGACGTCGAACAGTTGGAAGGGGAATTGGAAATAGCAGATGGAGAAGCTAAATCGGTAACCGCCTGTGTCTCCATCGATGATATTTTCGTTTGTTGTTTTCACAAGCTTCGTGACTATCATTTTGCAGTCCGCCAACTGCAATCCTGTCTAAGTTGTGCTTATGATAACCGACGGAATTGCTTCTCTAATTTTCACTAGTACTGCAGAAGTGGAAAGGTCGGGGAAAAGCTTGATCGAGCTTGGATGTGACTGGAAGACCGAGATGCAGGCGGCGGGAACCGGTGTTGTCAACACATTGTCTGGTATGGATTTATATTCTTGAATCTATATTTAAAATTAAACACAAGTAGTAATTTCTCTGTTTCTTCTTCTATTTTGGGCTTTCATTGCTCTAATTATTGTTCGTTATTTGATTGTGGTGGTGAGAAAGATTGGAGAAGGATTTCTTGGATTCAGGTTTCGTGGTGGTGGATCACGTTCGATTTGGCCGAATTTGATATGGGTGGGTGCTTTCCTTGTGTCGGACCATCGAACAAGAACGGCAGCAGAAACATCCACGACGAAGCTGGAAGTGGATGCAAAGAAGCTGCGAAGAAAGATTTAGCTTCAGTTTCGGACCATCAATTAATAACCTCACTAGGAATTAAATGCCTCGGGTGTAACTTCTCTATATCATACTTCAGTGAAGTTCGATTAACAAATGGCAACAAGCTCTGAGTTGTTTCTTGTGGATCCTTTTTTGTTTGCAGGTTGAGAATCTAGAGGGGAAAAGGTGGGGTTGTTCCTAGGCATTGAGCAAAGGAGCGAGATGCTCTTTACTGGAAGAAGGAGCTTAAATAGTCTGAGGGGGACCTCTATAGGCTTAAGTAGCAGATTCTTTGAGCTATAAAATCTCAAATCATAGCTCGATGCTGCTTCTGCTTTGGTGGTTGAGCTGAAGGCTTAATTGGCAGCTTACATTACATGGAGTCAAAAGTTAATTGGCAGCTTACATTCACTATACACCAGAGGGACCATTCTTTCAAGAGTCGACAACCATTCACTATCAACCATTAAAAAAGAAACACTGGCAAGGGACCATTGTCACCAGCAACATCCCAAAACAAATCCCCAAAAACCAATAATAGCATACAAAGAGAATTCATTGCCCCTTGCACCCCGTAAAAGATCACAACAACTAGCTCTCAGGCTCTCAGTTCTTGGCTCTACACATAGACAGAAGTAGCCTGTCGCTAGACTCAATTCATTTGCTGCCATCCACCTCTCTACTAATTAAGCCTGGTTCCAGTCTTTGTGACAGAAGCAACCTTCTCTTTAGTAAAGCAAGCCATCCTTCAGCAACTTCCCGCTCTACTTTCATTGTACTAATTAGCCAACTTGTTAGTTGACAGCCAATTATATAGCAAACAACCTGCGGCATGGCTGAAACCTCCTCAAAGATTCTAGCGTTTCTCTCCTTCCACAAACTCCAGCAGAGTGCATGTAGTAATTTTTTGTACACCACTCACTTGGATTCTTCGGTTTTTGCTGAGACCATTCTGCATTTGCTATTGATATACCACTCTAAACTTACTAATGAGTTCCCACAACTTCGCAAAGCTAAATCTGATAAAGATATGATCAATGTCTTTCTCGGCTGTCAAACACAAAACACATCTACTCGGTAGCTCCCATCCATACCTCTTCAATGCATCCGACGCTAAGATCCTTTTTTGGTATACAGTCCACATGAACGAGCAAACCTTGGGAATTTGCTGCTACCATGTTGTTTTGAAAGGGAAGCCTGCCATCCCGGAAACTTGTCCTGACTGAGAAACCAGCAGTCAGAGAGGGATGCCAAGATCTCTGTAATAATATAGGAGAACAAAGGCACAATTAGAGAAGAGGGAAACCAGGACAACATTCACTAGTTCTAGAAAGTAAGATAAATACTCACATTCGGGATATTATAAGGTCGGTATCATTTATGTCTGGCCAGCATGTTAACCTTCCCAAGCATCCCATTTCGTAGCAGCACAAGGATATCTAATCTAACCCATCCTATCAAGAACTATGAGAGAGCCTTGCAGCTGATGCAATAAAAAAGAACAGGAAACATGAACCTCAATCAACATTCCTATTCTGACTTCTGAGTACATGAATAGATCAACCTCTGGGGTCAAAATATGCGCGAGGCTGCAACAATAAGGAAATGGTTCAATTCAGTCTTGGATTTTTAAGGAAAGGGAAAAAGAAAATGAAAAGCATGGGAGAACCAGCTAACGAACCCATTTATAAGAAGTCAGAACAATGGGTGAAATACTTAACAACATGTATTGGTGCTCAACATCTCACTTAATGAGTTAGTGTGAAATTCTGAAACCGAGCATCACTAAAAGTCTAGTCTACAAAAAATCCTCATTACAACAACCACAGAAGAATCTGGATCCATTCAGCTTCCGTGGTGTAATCAATCTTCTAAAAAAATTTAGTCCCATCTACTGTTAGCAATTCTATAGATAATGGTTAGGTTGGGATGAGAAACCCGTATTGCTATAAAGACGCATTTCTCTCTTTGCCAACTATCCTAATATCTACTGCATGTATTATAACTGCTTTTGATCACAATGCACCACACCTTGTAGATGACAGAAAGATACAACATTCAATATCTGCACAATTACCGCCTTTGCATCATCTTCTGGGTATTTTCAACCTCAAAAGAACAACAAGTACCGTCCCTGAGCTCCCCCAGTACAAAAAAGAGACTAGACCTAAAATAGCTAATCTACAAAGATACATCCTAAAATATCAAGTATAACTAGAACATGGAGAGAAATCAAACCTTGTAAGTATTCTATCCTAGAGCTCACCCCCTACGCATAACCTGAATTGTTAATAGCAACTTATCAGCTTGCAGAAGGCCACAGGATTTCACAAAGGTGATAATAAAGCGGTTCAAAATCTTAATTTGTAAGCAACCAATTCATAGGCCCCAATCAACCAGATTATGATTCATTCATGTCAAATTTAATAAAAATGGTCATTAGTAAGCAACTGTAGTAAGGGACAAGTGTATAATTTCTCTTCTTAGCCATAAGAGAAAATGCATACATTGTAGCACATAATCTGTAATGAATAGTTCAGTTGCTGACAAGCATTAGACTCAACACGGCTAGATCCGTAGTTAAAAAGGCAACCCATTTGTGGTCTACAAGTCAGCAAAAATCACCTTGGGTGGCAGTACGACCAAACACCTGGTTAAACTGAAAATGCCTCCTCGCCATCTCCTCAACCGGAATGCCTACAAAACATATATGAATCAATGAACACTGTCAGGGAGAAACACTGATATTTTACATAATCAGAATACCCAGGCTGATGCAAGCAGAATTCTTTGTAGAGGAGTTTCATGCTATAAAACTCTAAACAAGATAGATTCTAAGTAGAACAACATCTGCTACAAATTGTGTGAGATCACTCTACAACTGGGAATGCAAGCCTTCGAACTCCTTTCTTGCCATTGCCCATAATGTCAGCAGATCCTGTAGAGTATATACAAATTCTGAATTCAGGAACAGTCTTGAAAAAGATTGGAACTTTAATTGCCTGCCTTCTAATTACATAATGTCTGCAGATCATGTACAGTGCAATTACATAATGACTCGTTGCATATTTTCTAGATCGGGTTTAATTTCCTATTGTCTGGATTGACTAACCTTGCCACAACCTCTTCTTTAAAGGAGGTGAGAAATTTGCACCCATGTTTTCCTTCATCAGCCATATACTCCACAATTCACCCTCTATTAATACCCTGCAAGAGGTCAAAAAAGCAGAAGGTTAAGTTCAACCAACTATGACATTTCTTCCACCAAGTTATATTAATCCAACCCTAGTGCTCAGACAACTAACGAATCTGCACTATCAAGCATATGGTGAAATGGAAATCTGAAATATACCCATTTTCAGAAACCAATTCATAAGCCCCAAATCGACCAGATTTCCAACTAACACGAGCATCTCTCCAAACACTGAAGAAACCTCTCATAGAAATAACAGAATAATGAATCATAAATGGATTAGAAGGAAGTTCTTACAACTCACCCTCCTGTTCGAACAACTTTAGCCTCCATCCCATACCATGGCCATCACTTTGAGGAACCTGTAAACTGCTAATTTGTCAGTGATACTCTTAACAACACATTAACACGGAAATATGACATCACCTTTCAGCAGGAGCAGAAAACTAAAATTAGTTGCTTTTCTAAAAGCCCATCATCAAATTCCAATAGCGTTTGAGAAGTGTCGAAACCTCATATCTACGCAACAATCATAGAATTAGCACTCTCATTCGGCACGTCTCGATGGAATACCAATCATCTACCACATATCTACGCAACAATCTATTCTAGTTAGCAATACATTTGATTCAGCTTTCTAATTTGAGAGATATTATCAACCTAATGTAAGGAAAAAGCAACTGAGAAATCAAGGCCACAAAAAGATCAAATAAACAACTTGCTTTCAGATCAAATTCCATGTCAATATTTCTTAGCGTTCCCTTCACCTCTGTAAGATTCTCCTATGCGGCTTGCGCTGCTTTCTTAGCCAACTTCTCCTGCAGAGCCTTGGCGTCCCTGCGCACAGAAAGCACAACTCAAAATTCAAAATCGCTACCTTTCCCTTCACATCCTGCTCAAAAGACAACTAATTGCTAATTATAAGAAATTCTACTCTTTGCATTTCAAACAGAAAGTTGATTTTAACAAAACAAAACAATCCACGTATAAGGTATAACTCAACGAAAGACACCATTCTTTCAACCAATTCTAATCAATCAAACCCCACTACTCAGAGAACTCTCCGAAGCACGATCAAACATATCGTGGAGCATAATCAATTAAGTTTTTTAACACATAAATCTGAACGGGGGAAGGAGGAGCAATATCCAACTTTGAATAACTCGGTTGTGTCTTCCAGAGGGACCACCTTCGCCGAGCTGGGCCTCGAAGACCTGGTGTATTTGTTTAGGAAAAGTGGGTTGATTGGAAACTGAAACGAGGGGGTGAGGACTGCTTGCAAGACTGTGGGTTGGAGCACTCGAGGGTTAGAACAAATGAGATAATGGGCGGCTTCTCATGATAGGAAGAGGCCAAAATTTTGGCGGATAGAACAAAATGGTTTTGTGAAAATGGAAAAGTGAAATTAAAAAATGTTCAATTTTGTCTCCTTCCCGCTTGGAACGAAAATGTGGTGTGGAGGGAATCTTAAATGTAATTACTAATTACTTCTTTCACCCCAACTAAAAATTAGGGTTGATGGACTGGTGGTTTAGGTTTAGTCGGTTTAATCATCCAATTCATATACTTTGATTTTTAAAATACTAAATTCAAAATACTCAACAATATTAGCATCTTACGATTTGTTTGTGATCATGTTGGATAAGGTAAATACATTTGAGAAACATTTACCGAACGAAGTTGAAGATGTTATTCCTTATAAGCTACACAAAATGCTAATATGATATCCTATACAATATGTTTGGTGTATGAAACTCAGTACAATAATTGTAACATGGGTTGGGTCATGAATCTACGGGTTGCTATCATACAGGTTGAACTTAAGACATCCGAACTTAGGACATATAGGTTGAAGACTAGCGGTTTAGACACTACTAAGGTTGAAGCCAAACAAGGTACCTCAATGCCCATACTCACTCCGAATTAAGTGCGGGTCATGCCGGATTATACTCGCGCGGGACAGTTCGACCTACTCTTATATGTTATCTGGAAAAATAAGGTCGATATTGAAATCTTTTACATAACATAGAGAAAATACTTTATAAATGAATTATAAATATAGTAAAATGAATACTTGAGTCTAAATAATTAAAAGATAGAGTCGTAAAATTTATTTGGAACAAAAATAATTTTAGAGAGGTCAAAAGATGAGAAATATGTGTGGATCCCAAGGTTGTCAACCCACGGGTTGACCCACTTGTGCCACAGGATATCGGGTTAAAGGTCAAATTGTGCTATTTTTTCTTTGGTTTGCGAAATGCGCATATTTTCTTATTTTTCTTTTCGCTTAACTCAATATTTGGAATCCTTAGTTGAACATTTGAATATTGATATTATATAAGTGTGTGTGAATTTTCACTATATGTTGGATCTAAGTACGATATGTTACTTTGGTGTAATGTTATATGTTATTACTCATATGTTAGATGAGATTTGATATAATTTATCAGGATAAGTACAATATAATGACTCTTTTCATATTTTCGGGGTAAAACGGATGACCCGTTAACCCTTCATCCACTAGCTCGACCAGGTTCGGTTCAACCCGCAGGTTGACAACCTTGGTAGATACTAAGAAATAGTTTCGTGTGCACCCCACCACATGATGATTATTCTTTTCCTTCCTCTTTGCCTCACGTTTGCTCTTTACGTTATCTAGAAATAGTTTCTCCTTCCTCTTACACATTCGTAGTGAAAAAAGGGGTCGGGTTGCAAGTTAGGGTTATTGACGTGTCGGGTTAGGTTTTATGACATGGTGTGTCAAATTTGGCTGACTTTGTAAGTTTTGTTAGCCACGTCAACAAAAACTGATGTTGTCAGTGGAGACTAACGGAAGGTAATGGAGAATGAACAAATTGACCTATTTAACTAATCTTAGTGATCAATAATGGAATTAAATATTTCCACTGACTAGACATGAACTTGATTTTAATAATCTCAATTTACCCGCTATAGTATTGTCAACAAAATCATAGTTTCGGTTGAAATAGTAGATACTTTTCAAGTATTATCAAAGACTCAAATTCAAAGGAGTCAAGCATGTTAGCAAACCACCTCTCATGCACATGAACGCGAAAATTCAACAATGGTGCAACGAGTAGGAAGGTTAGCAGGTATACGCAGACAATGGTGATGTTAAAACCAATTGGGACATCGAAAATGCAAAAAGTAATGAACACACCGATTACATAGATTGAGAATGTATGTATATTACCTTCTCCAGACGACCTAACCTAATCCAACCTAGAAAAGAAAATGTCACAAACCATATCCAAAGGAAAAGGTTATAGCCAGACCCATGATTCCAGCCGATGACAAATAATCTGTCTTCAAGTTATAGCAACAGGTACAACTTTTGATGAAAGAGGATATGCCGATACAAGAATTGTTTATATATTGGACTGGTTTAAATTATTTTAACTTGTGATTTATTCCAGCCTTAATTACTTGAGCTCATACACGTACTCGGCCCAATTAATAGCTTATGGAAAAATAGTGACGGAGCTTCAAGCGTCATCGTGTGTGCCAAGCCAATATAAGTTTCTGGCCCATCAAAAAACTCCATCGCAGTCCCAAGATGCTACTCATCGTCTTCCTCTACCTCTTCCCCTCTGGTCACGATGTTCTACAACCGAGTTACATAATGAAGCTAGTAAAAGGGAGCTTTATTTACCAATAAAGAGGGGGCAAAAAACAAAGAGCTTTGTGTCTAAATAATTATGCCATAGAACCACAAGCCAATAAATAATAAAAAAGAACGCCTCCTCTCTCTCTCTCTATCTCTCTCTCTCTCTCTATTTTCTGCAGTTGATGAATAATAGAGCTGGAGCAAGAAGAAGATGAGGGGGGGGGGGTGCAAGAAGAGATAAAATACTAAATTAAGAATCTAATTCATGTAATTGATTCCTAACCGTCCCTATTACCCGACGAAATCATCATTATTGGGGTCGAGACAGTAGGGCCTTGCGGGAACCGTCGACGATGGAGCTTAACGGTAAGGCGAAGCTTGATTTGCTGGGGTGGGAGGCCATGGCGGTCGAGAACGTCGGGACGAGGACGAAGGAAGCGAGCAATAGGTGTTGTTAGTGATGGTGATTGGTGAAGGAAGCGAGCAAGTAAGAACGCTACTATCCGAAAATCGCACAGCTGATTTTACCGATGGAGTTTTGTTCCCTTTTTAGTTATGATGGTGTTGTTAGTGGCTACTGTGTGTTTTAATGATGAAGATGTTGGCGGGATGTGGCTTGGTACAAGGATGGGCTTCGATGAAGTTGATGAGGAAGGTAGCTTTGGCCTTTGTGTGATGACGACGACGATGTATAAACATTAAGCTTTAGTTTTATTTAATCAATGGGATGCTTAAACGTATGATTAAAAGAAATAAGGTATCATAATATCATTTATGATGATAAAAATAGTTTGAGTAATTATGATGTACGTATAATTATTAAAGGGGTGCGATTAGTAATTATAATTATTATTAATAAAATATCTTTATTATAATAAATCATGAACGTAAGATTAGATCAACGGTGTAAAAAACTGGAGCATACGAGTCGTATCCATATATATATATATATATATATATATATATATATATATATATATATATATATATATATATATAAAGTTTACGTGACTTGCCCTATTATTTTTTCATCTTTCCCACCAAGAATAAAGCTCTACTTTGTGTTGAAAATTGCCATTAAATTGAACCACATAATACTATAATAGTCTCATTGTCTGTCTTAGTAGATAAATAAAAATCCTAAAAGGGTTATAAACATTTCACTACAAGAAAAACATTGTTTTCCACCGGTTGCTTTGTGTTGGTTAACTTAAACGACACAAATTTTAGAATTTTTGTCGGTTATTTGAGTCGGGTAAGTGCCCGATGCCATTCTTTTGCTATTTATTTCGGTTAAATTTGCAACCGACACAATTCTCTAATATTTGTGTCACTTAACATTTGAGTCTGCCAAAATCAGCACAATTATTCAAATTGAGTCGTTTCTTTACTGGCACAAAGTTCAATTTCAATTTTTTTGGGTTATTGACTATAAAATATTTTCACATACCCGCCCAAATACCCCCTTCCCACCCAAATTGGCTCTCAATATTTCAATCCTGGACAAAATTTCCCAAGCGGGAGATTTCCCTCCCAATGTGGCCTTGTGTAGATTTTTATCCGTCTCTCTTTTTCCCTAACCTGATTAGTCGCTTCCCTCTTCACTGTTCTTCTTTTCTCCACAAATTTCCCCTCTACTCTATCCATTGTGACGACCACTACCAACTCAACCTAAAACTCTCCCATCGCAGGCTTCTTAGTCTCCACCAGTGTCCCGATTTTGCGATTCGTCTCCTTCTTCTCCACAAAATGAAGGCCAGGCATGTGTTGGGTCCAGTTTTAATTGATTTCAAATGGTGGTAAAGCCACACTAGAAGCCACAGCGGCGCAACTCAGGGGGGTTGTGGAGGCGGTGGTAAAGTGGCTGGGAGGAGGGAAAATGAAGGGCTTGAGCGAGGGTGAGCTGGGTTTGGATTTGGGATTCTGTTTTCTATGTGCCTTGGTTTGTGGGTGCCCTTGTGTTTTCTGGATCTGGTGGTTCCTTTTCCATAGCCATGTTGGTATTCATAGAAAGAGGGGAGGAAAGCAGGGGAGGGCCGCTGGCGAATTGAGAGGAGCTGGAGATTCTGGGTCCAATGGCTTGCAAAGGCAGCAGGAGATTCTGGGTTTCCAAACAATATAGAAAGACGATTGCTTCTGGAGAAGCAAGCTTGAGATTCTAGGTTTCCGACATGCTCTACAGAAGAACGGTTAGAGGCAGCTTGTTGAAGATCCGTTGGAGATCCAGAGCCAGGCGGCGAAGATCCAGCGGAGAGCCATGGCGTGAGACGCAAAATGGCCGGTGGGGAGGATTTGAGACCAAAAGTGGGTGATTTTCGTGAGGTGAACGACGTGGAGGGTGGATGGAGATTCGTCGTGGTGGCTGGATTTTCGTGAGAAAAAAACAAGCCGGCGGGTGGATAGATTAACGGAGATTGAAACAGACCGGCGACTAGATGCGTCTGGCCCAGACAATTTTTTTATAAAAAAAAGTGGTGATTTGAGTTGGTTAGTCAACCGAGACAAATGTTACAATTAAAATAAAAAATGTGTTTTTTCTTTAATGAATTGACTCTATTTTGAACCGACATAAATATGATTTATGATGGTTATTTCAGCGGTTGTCCAAAACATACACAAATTCGTTTAGTGTTTGGTTGGTGTGTATAAATAATATATATAGATAACACACATACATATGAAAAACATGATTGACTTAATTAAACCGATCATATACCAGTACCTAATAATTACATCATTTTTCTTCCACACATAATATAACTAGTCACATAACATTGTCAAAATATTAACCTAACATAAGAAGATTCGTAATAGCACATAAGTCATAACTCATAACCTAACTCAAATCATAAGAAGACACATAACAATTTGCTTACTAAGTTCTACCATATCGAAAATAATAGGATTAGGACGTATGTTCTTCTCAATAATCGAATATAAAATTGACTTAACTTACATTCTTCACATAACATAGGTTATAGTTTATACCAACAATTTCATAACACATAACTATAGTTCATGGTTTAAGGTTAGTGCATAGGGTATACGGTCGTGGACTCGTGGTTTAGAGTTAGGAGGATTAGGACGTATGCTCTTCTCAATAACCGAATCTAAAATTGACTTATCTTACATTCTTCACATAACATACGTTATAGTTTATACAAATAATTTCATAACATATAACTATGGTTCATTGTTTACGGTTAGTGTATAGGGTATAAGGTCATGGTTTAGAGTTTAGTGTTTGGGTTATGGTAAAGGGTTGAGGTTAGTTTTAGGGTAAATGACTTAATCTTGTGGTTTAGGGTAATGTATGGTTGATGGTGTTATAGGATAAGGGTTTAGGATTCTTCATGGTTATGCTTTATGATAGATATTTTGGTTTTTATATTTTATTATTTAATTTGTTTTTAACAATTAATTTAGCTATTTAGTAAAAAAACATTTAAAATATTTTGAAAACTTATGAATGTACATCGTAAATATATCATATTCAAATGACATCCCGACCAATGGATCGAACAACAAACTTGTTAATCGGTATACAATTTATCATTTATAATAATAAATATCAAAGGAAGAACAAAATGTTCACCAAAAAATTAAGGGAAAATTTTTAAATAAAAATTCAACAATTCAATCCCCAAATATTTGTCCCAAAATTTCCTCCCCAAACCCACAAAAGAACTTTTAAAACCCCGCCCAAAATTTGGTCCAAAATTCCCTCCCCAAGCCCGCAAAACACTTTTAAATCCCCACACTATATTTTGTCCAAAGGCCAAAATTCCCTCCCAGACTCCTTTTTGGTAACAAAAAATATATATAGTATTAACAATATATTTTTTTAATTCTTTAATAAATTGACATTAGTTAAGAAGGCAAAATACAAAATGGTTGCGTGAACCCAGGCCCAGCCTCATTGCAAAATGGTGACCGATGAGTTTGTTTTAAATTAGTGTAATAACTAATTAAAAAAAAACTTAATGGTTTGGACCGAACAACCCGCAACCCGACCTGTTGTAACCTGCAATCCGATCAACCCGAACCCGATTGATCCGCAACCCGATCAAACTGTAACCCGTTTGATCCGCAACCCGATCGACCCGAACCAGATTTTCCCGCAACCCGATCGACCCGCAACCCGATCGACCCGAACCAGATTTTCCCGCAACCCGATCGACCCGCAACCCGATCAACCCGAACCCGCTTGACCCACAACCCGATCGACTCGCAACCTGATTAACCCGCGACCCGACTGATCCCGACCCGAACCCGCCCGATTGACATCTATAGCTGAAACCGTGAAACCACTAGGCTGGTAACGATTTTTACACTCATATGCAAGCAGCTTATAGAGTGTTAAGGTATCTTAAGAAGTCTCCAGGACAGGGAATCATGTTTAGGAAGAAGTGTGATTTCTCAATCACTGGATATAGCGATTCAGATTGGGCTGCATGCCCTGACACGAGAAGGTCCATAACTGGCTTTTGTACCTATCTGGGTGATTCACTTCTGACATGGAAAAGTAAAAAGCATACAACTGTTAGCATGTCTTCTTCTGAGGCAGAATATCGTGCTTTAGCACATTTGGTTTGTGGTTGTTATGCACAGCAATCCGAGTGAGAAAAGGATTGGCTCATGTCAGCAACACTAGGATGATGGACTCAAGTGGAAGCGAATACAAGTTTGGAACTAGGCTAGCATTTTACCATGCGGCGCCGTTTTGTCTTTTTCATTATTTACTCTGTCAAACACAGAGTTTGTTTGTAATAATGAATCCATATTAGCCACGTGTCTTGTGCGGGTTAATTGGATTTGAATGGTGGTTAATCACTGTTGATTAGCAGTTGAGTTCTCTATAAAATAGAAAAACCCTAAAGAGGTGAGACAGCTTTTCTGCTGCTCTGTGCTCTCATCCACCCAAATCTGTTTCTCTTTCCTTTTCTCAGGCCTCAACCTAGCGGATCATTGGCGGTTATAGACGAACTCCTTATATAAGCTACAACTGCTTTACGCCCCATTTCTCGGTGGTTAAGAACGTGGGTGGAGAGTTTAATGGCTGGAGAAGGCTAAGGTGATGCAGTGGCTGAAAAGACATCTCCTTTCGTGTCGTTAACTAAAGGATCACCCTTCCGCTGTATGAACCCCAATCTCCTATGTCCCCAACAACTGAATCGCGGCGGACGGATTGCTGCCAGACATCACCACCGACTCATTCATACTGCTTCATCAAAGTGGAGATCTGGATTTCGCAACGCGAGCCAAAGCTTTGTTGATACCGAAGCTACAGCTCCAGCTTCAACTTTTCCCGGTCTGCAATCCCCCGTGTCTCTCCGTGTAAAACCAAATTAGTTGTTGTTCTCATCCCGGATGGCGCTTTCGAGCTCAATTCCAGCACTCCCAAAAATACTCCCACATCTCTTTAGATATGAAGACGGGGATGCGTTAATAAGGAATTTTGATGTACCGGAAAAGACGGGCACGGACAGGAAGAGGCGCCGGAAGAGAAAGACGGAAGAAGAATGCGCTGTAGCGAATTCCACCAGCCAGTAGGGACTAATACAGTCAAATTGGAAGACAGAGACGGAGGAAGAATAGAAGAGTGTTGCTATAAAATGGTAGGTTTAGGGCGATAAAATTTAAAAAGTTAGGGCGTCAATAGCGTCCCAGATTCGTTAACCTGTCACTTACCAGCTTCGTTAACCTGTCACTTATATGAAAAGCAATGTACGTTTCGATCCTGCACATGTCCCATAAAGCTTTGACTTAATAACAAATCTTCTGACACAAAAAAGTCTTCAGCCTCCATAAATCTTTGCTTAATAACTTGCTTGATCCTCGTTCGGTACTCAAACCCCTGAATATCACAAGTGGAATAGTTGTAATCAGTATTATGCACTAAGGGATTCATGATATAGAAAGAGGGGAAACCCTTAATAAATAAACAAAACCAAAACTAAGCCCCTTAATATTACAAGGAGAAACCAAAGGAGTATCGATCAAAAGTCTCGATTGCAGAACACAGTGATGAATAAGAAGAAGAATAGATTGCAGAAGGGAGAACATAAAACACAGAAGTAAAGTAACAAGCAAAAGAGGTGGTCTATTCTCAAGGATGTCATTAACAGAAGTCCCCAGCAAAATTACTAGATGGAAATGCAGTTTGTCTTTCGCCACTAGGAAAACTACCAACACTGCAATCAAAGTCGAACTCACTGCTCAACATAAGAAATACAAACAAGGCACTAGAGTCAAGAGCTTTGACAACCACCTAAACGAAGTCATCTTTAACAGGCAAACCCGCAACATGCAATCCCCTAAAACCCTGATCTATCTTGGTATGAACAATCTTACATCTTCCAAACAGCAAGACAGTTAACACTAAGAATTGGATAAGAACCAACAAATTGCAGATGTCTGAAACACTTAACAACCAAATCAAACAATATAAGCACTGTCAACCTTCAAAAACCTACCAGCATGTTTCTCATCTTCGTGCCATTATTGTCAGCCAAAGCATCTCTTTGCGACCCACTAGCTTCTTATAAACTTCCCAACACCTTTCGTCGACATACCAGCCTCCGTAGATAAACCCAAATCGATATGTGACATTTGATTTGCTACCCTCCTCATATTTCCACTTTATCATCTCATCATCAGGCACGAATCCTACAGCTACATCGAGGTGGGCTGGGTTTGGAAAGTGGAAGTAACAGTCTTCGCCAGGGCCCTCCTTATCCTTCAGACAATTCATCATCACGAAGACAACACTGCTGTTCACGCATTTAGCAAAAAAAATCCTGCTCGCAGGAGCTGAACCTGAAGTCAAATTGAGCGTTGATTGTGGATTTGAATTCAAAAAACTTGGAATTAGGATATTTCGGATCGCCTATTAGGGCGTCGTAAGGAAGATTCTCTTCAGCCTTAACGACATTCTCATTAGGATAGCGGGCCTTTAGATACTCCATGCAATGCCGTTCGCCTTCAGTGCCAACATCGCTAATCAACGACTCCAACTCCGACTCCTTCGAGTGATCAATCATTTTCCGAGACGACTCCGAATTCTTCGACTCCTGCTCAATCATTGTCCGAGACTCAGGCCATGTCTGTCTACTCGCAAACGCACGGGACTCAACGACGACCCCCGGAGCTGCGCGGTGGAGGAAGGTGCTTAATCTGAACATGGCGGCGACTGAATGCTCCCAACTGAATCGCGAATAGGAGGAAGACGCACCGAGGCCCGAGGGTTATATTAGTGATCTCGGGAAATTACAAGTCTGGTCACGCATTAGTAAAACATTTCATGTTTGGACTAAAAAACAATTTATTCCATTTTTAGTCACTACATTTATTAAAGGGTCCAAGTTAGCAGCTTCGCGACACATAGAAGCTTCTCCATTTCAAAATTTCAATGCGTGACCAGACTTGTAATTTCCCGAGATCACTAATATAACCCTCGGGCCTCGGTGCGTCTTCCTCCTATTCGCGATTCAGTTGGGAGCATTCAGTCGCCGCCATGTTCAGATTAAGCACCTTCCTCCACCGCGCAGCTCCGGGGGTCGTCGTTGAGTCCCGTGCGTTTGCGAGTAGACAGACATGGCCTGAGTCTCGGACAATGATTGAGCAGGAGTCGAAGAATTCGGAGTCGTCTCGGAAAATGATTGATCACTCGAAGGAGTCGGAGTTGGAGTCGTTGATTAGCGATGTTGGCACTGAAGGCGAACGGCATTGCATGGAGTATCTAAAGGCCCGCTATCCTAATGAGAATGTCGTTAAGGCTGAAGAGAATCTTCCTTACGACGCCCTAATAGGCGATCCGAAATATCCTAATTCTAAGTTTTTTGAATTCAAATCCACAATCAACGCTCAATTTGACTTCAGGTTCAGCTCCTGCGAGCAGGATTTTTTTTGCTAAATGCGTGAACGGCAGTGTTGTCTTCGTGATGATGAATTGTCTGAAGGATAAGGAGGGCCCTGGCGAGGACTGTTACTTCCACTTTCCAAACCCAGCCCACCTCGATGTAGCTGTAGGATTCGTGCCTGATGATGAGATGATAAAGTGGAAATATGAGGAGGGTAGCAAATCAAATGTCACATATCGATTTGGGTTTATCTACGGAGGCTGGTATGTCGACGAAAGGTGTTGGGAAGTTTATAAGAAGCTAGTGGGTCGCAAAGAGAAGCTTTTGCTGACAATAATGGCACGAAGATGAGAAACCATTTTGACAGGTAAATTTGCTGCTAGGTTTTTGAAGGTTGACAGTGCTTATATTGTTTGATTTGGTTGTTAAGTGTTTCAGACATCCGCAATTTGTTGGTTCTTATCCAATTCTTAGTGTTAACTGTCTTGCTGTTTGGAAGATGTAAGATTGTTCATACCAAGATAGATCAGGGTTTTAGGGGATTGCATGTTGCGGGTTTGCCTGTTAAAGATGACTTCGTTTAGGTGGTTGTCAAAGCTCTTGACTCTAGTGCCTTGTTTGTATTTCTTATGTTGAGCAGTGAGTTCGACTTTGATTGCAGTGTTGGTAGTTTTCCTAGTGGCGAAAGACAAACTGCATTTCCATCTAGTAATTTTGCTGGGGACTTCTGTTAATGACATCCTTGAGAATAGACCACCTCTTTTGCTTGTTATTAAGCAAAGATTTATGGAGGCAGAAGACTTTTTTGTGTCAGAAGATTTGTTATTAAGTCAAAGCTTTATGGGACATGTGCGGGATCGAAACGTACATTGCTTTCATATAAGTGACAGGTTCACGAAGCTGGTAAGTGACAGGTTAACGAATCTGGGACGCTATTGACGCCCTAACTTTTTAAATTTTATCGCCCTAAACCTACCATTTTATAGCAACACTCTTCTATTCTTCCTCCGTCTCTGTCTTCCAATTTGACTGTATTAGTCCCTACTGGCTGGTGGAATTCGCTACAACGCATTCTTCTTCCGTCTTTCTCTTCCGGCGCCTCTTCCTGTCCGTGCCCGTCTTTTCCGGTACATCAAAATTCCTTATTAACGCATCCCCGTCTTCATATCTAAAGAGATGTGGGAGTATTTTGGGAGTGCTGGAATTGAGCTCGAAAGCGCCATCCGGGATGAGAACAACAACTAATTTGGTTTTACACGGAGAGACACGGGGGATTGCAGACCGGGAAAAGTTGAAGCTGGAGCTGTAGCTTCGGTATCAACAAAGCTTTGGCTCGCGTTGCGAAATCCAGATCTCCACTTTGATGAATCAGTATGAATGAGTCGGTGGTGATGTCTGGCAGCAATCCGTCCGCCGCGATTCAGTTGTTGGGGACATAGGAGATTGGGGTTCATACAGCGGAAGGGTGATCCTTTAGTTAACGACACGAAAGGAGCTGTCTTTTCAGCCACTGCATCACCTTAGCCTTCTCCAGCCATTAAACTCTCCACCCACGTTCTTAACCACCGAGAAATGGGGCGTAAAGCAGTTGTAGCTTATATAAGGAGTTCGTCTATAACCGCCAATGATCCGCTAGGTTGAGGCCTGAGAAAAGGAAAGAGAAACAGATTTGGGTGGATGAGAGCACAGAGCAGCGGAAAAGCTGTCTCACCTCTTTAGGGTTTCTCTATTTTATAGAGAACTCAACTGCTAATCAACAGTGATTAACCACCATTCAAATCCAATTAACCCGCACAAGACACGTGGCTAATATGGATTCATTATTACAAACAAACTCTGTGTTTGACAGAGTAAATAATGAAAAAGACAAAACGGCGCCACATGGTAAAATGCTAGCCTAGTTCCAAACTTGTATTCGCTTCCACTTGAGTCCATCATCCTAGTGTTGCTGACATGAGCCAATCCTTTTCTCACTCGGATTGCTGTGCATAACAACCACAAACCAAATGTGCTAAAGCACGATATTCTGCCTCAGAAGAAGACATGCTAACAGTTGTATGCTTTTTACTTTTCCATGTCAGAAGTGAATCACCCAGATAGGTACAAAAGCCAGTTATGGACCTTCTCGTGTCAGGGCATGCAGCCCAATCTGAATCGCTATATCCAGTGATTGAGAAATCACACTTCTTCCTAAACATGATTCCCTGTCCTGGAGACTTCTTAAGATACCTTAACACTCTATAAGATGCTTGCATATGAGTGTAAAAATCGTTACCAGCCCAGTGGTTTCACGGTTTCAGCTATACGTGTCAATCGGGCGGGTTCGGGTCGGGTTCAGTCGGGTCGCGGGTTAATCAGGTTGCGAGTCGATCGGGTTGTGGGTCAAGCGGGTTCGGGTTGATCGGGTTGCGGGTCGATCGGGTTGCGGAAAAATCGGGTTCGGGTCGATCGAGTTGCGGATCAAACGGGTTACAGGTTGATCGGGTTGCGGATCAATCGGGTTCGGGTTGATCGGATTGCAGGTTACAACAGGTCGGGTTGCGGGTTGTTCGGTCCAAACCATCAAGTTTTTTTTAATTAGTTATTACACTAATTTAAAACAAACTCATCGGTCACCATTTTGCAATGAGGCTGGGCCTGGGTTCACGGAACCATTTTGTATTTTCCCTTCTTAACTAATGTCAATTCATTAAAGAATTAAAAAAATATATTGTTAATATTATATATATTTTTTGTTACCAAAAAGGAGTCTGGGAGGGAATTTTGGCCTTTGGACAAAATATAGTGCGGGGGATTTAAAAGTGTTTTGCGGGCTTGGGGAGGGAATTTTGGACCAAATTTTGGGCGGGGTTTTAAAAGTTCTTTTGTGGGTTTGGGGAGGAAATTTTGGGACAAATATTTGGGGATTGAATTGTTGAATTTTTATTTAAAAATTTTCCCTTAATTTTTTGGTGAACATTTTGTTCTTCCTTTGATATTTATTATTATAAATGATAAATTGTATACTGATTAACAAGTTTGTTGTTCGATCCGTTGGTCGGGATGTCATTTGAATATGATATATTTACGATGTACATTCATAAGTCAAACCGGTTTGATTAGATCGGTCCATTTCTAGTTAGTACTATCTAACTTTGGTCGTGAAACATTTGGCTGGGGGATTGTTAACTTAATTAGAAGTATGTATTTTAGCTCATAAGCTGGGCACACTAACTCTAGTTAATTAGGTACATGAATAGATGGAGATAATTAATGAAACAAGTAGTCACGTAGAAGAACAAACTAACCAACTGCTTATGAGCTAAACTACAATTAATTGGACCAACGGTCCAATCACTAATGAAATAAAGTAGCTAAAGTACAATTGGAACAAACTTAACCGTACCCATAAATATAATTCATCACAACACCAAAACCCCTTTACCGATTCGATTGACCCGCCAAGGGACAGCCAAATCAGTTACTATTCATATATTTAACAAAATTCTGGTAGTTGAGATCATCGAGAGTACTGACGAATGGATTTGAATTGAGAAATGCAAGTGATAGGCATTTTTAACTAATTTACTGCGATTTTTTGTTATAGCAGCAACTACAATTAATTTAGTGACCATTTACGACGACATGAGCCCTATTTATAAACCATAACATAGAAAAGAAAAGACAGATTATTTGAAGCATTTCTCTTGCCGCGTGAATGAAACAGGAACCTAGCTGTCTGACCATTCAATTCATGCTCTCATATTTTGTAAGGTTGGGAAAACGAACCTCAAATACAATACTAAGCCGAAATGTCCCTTTGTTTGTTTTTTTGGCCTGACCGACGAGATTCTCTGGAAAACAAACAAAGGAGGGTCTCTCATTAGTCATTACATTACAAGTCTGAGAAAGGAAAAGGAGAGAGATGGCTTCTTCCACTAGATCACTCCCTCTCTTTACTCGTAAAACAATGACGTAAGTAAACATAATAACTCCTAGCTAGCTAGTCCTCCATCAGCATTATGGTGGATCAGATCTGATTGGGAATCAAGACCCATATATATCAGTAGTGTAAACCACGCTACGTACGGATGATAGCTAGGAAGGTGAACAACAAGAAGAACTTACCCCCGGAAACGATAAGAGAATAGGGTTTCTTTCTTTCTTTCTTTCTTTCTTTCTTCTGGGTCGGAAACAGGAGCTTAAGTTTTCAGCTCCGGGAAGAGAGCTCGGCCGGACTGGTTTGACTGTTGGGACGAGTGAGTGTGTCTTCTTCAGTTCTTCTCCTTCTTAATGATGTGGGAAAAGGAGGGCCGATCGAGGGAGAAGAGAGGGGAAAGTAGGGTTTTCTTGATGAGATAATGACTGCTAGATAGACAAGGGAGAAGAAGAAGAAGAAGAAGAAGAAGAAGAAGAAGAAGAAGAGAGAGAGACGATCAAAGAAGAGATTTTGAACAGATCAAAGGACAAAGGGGGGAAGAGAAGAGATGGATGGAGGAACAAGGAGAAGTGGGGGAAAGGGAAAGGGAAAGGGAAAGGGGAAGGAAGAGGGAGGAAAACAGGTGTGGGCAGCCTGACAAGACAAGTTATTGCGGGGAGAGGGAGAGGGAGAAGAGCGTATTAATTGAGAGGGTGCACTTGCATTTATGTAGGGCCGAGAGAGAAGAGAGGGGAAAGTAGGGTTTTCTTGATGAGATAATGACTCCTAGATAGACAAGGGAGAAGAAGAAGAAGAAGAAGAGAGACGATCAAGGAAGAGATTTTGAACAGATCAAAGGACAAAGGGGGGGAAGAGAAGAGATGGATGGAGGAACAAGGAGAAGTGGGGGAAAGGGAAAGGGAAAGGGAAAGGGAAAGGAAGAGGGAGGAAAACAGGTGTGGGCAGCCTGACAAGACAAGTTATTGCGGGGAGAGGGAGAGGGAGAAGAGCGTATTAATTGAGAGGGTGCACTTGCATTTATGTAGCGCAAGAGCAAGAGCTGAGCAGGTTTTTAATGCTACCAGAGAGAGATGTTGTATATGAAAGAAAGATATATACACATGACATACACCTTCATGAGGATAGAGTTCGTTAGTTGATTTTGTGTTATTCTTTACATACCCACCAAGAAGTGTTAGTTAGTCATCTAAACTTTTTAATTTCGCCTTCTTTGCGCATGTTTACTGCTTTTGTATGTGTATCAATATGATTATGCTATGCTATGTTATGTTATTTTGCATTAAAACGGCCAGGCTACATGAAAACCACGTTAATTAAGGATTGAACTGCCTAAAAACCTCATCTCATATAGCATACCTTGGGAAACTTCTAGGCAAAGATTAAAATCCTATCAAGTAAACCTTACTGCCACGATTTTGTTCTCATTGTTTGAGTTCATCATTACACAAGAGTATTGCAGAAAGATAACTTCAACCTATTACTGTTAATTAGTTAATCATTTTATAGCAATTTTTGTTATTCAATCTTTGCCATGGTCTTTATTACGTGGAATTAAATAGAGATCAAAATGATAGACTAATTTTCTATAATGGATTGTTAAGTCTTGTTCAGCTTGTGAGACTTGTGAACTAGCACGACTAGGTGGTATGTTGAGTTCAACTCATGAACTCTCTTGTTTTGATCGAGTTTATGTAATGTCTTAACATTGAGATAAGTGAGACAACTGGATTACCGACTTATGAGAAAATCAATCGATATCTTATGAGTTGTCTAATTGATAATTCATAGATCACTACAAAAAAGATGAGGTTTGGGGATGACAAAAGTCGTCCCCGGAAATAGGAAAAATCGTCCCCATAATTTTTGGGGACAACTTAGTTGTCCCCAATATGTGGTTCCCTATACTCTTGTCCTCTATTCTTTTTGGGACGACAAAAATTTAGGTCGTCCCCAATATTAGGGACGACAATCGTCCCCAATACTCACGAGTCGTCATCTCGTTTTTATTCCAAAGAAGATAATATGTCGTCCCTATAATCATGACTTTAACGACAATAAATCGTCCCCTAAACAATATTTCTAGGGATAAAATGTTGTCCCCTATATTCCATTTCAAGATAATATTGTGGCTATATGGGGATACTATATCGTCCCCGTTTCTATTTATAGGATTAGCATGTCGTCCCGATATGTATCAAACCGGAGTCTACAATGTCTCTTATTTTTTTTAAGGACAATGAGTCGCGCCTTGTACTATATATCATATATATGTGGAGACGGCAAACTGTCACCATTGTGTGTTTCAGGGACAACTACAAAAATAATGAGATTAGGGGACCAATATTAGGGGACAATTCCCTGATATTGTCTCCGCAAATACAATTTTAAGTAGTATTAGGGACCCGCATATAAATTGTCTCCATAAAATAAGGAATGTGATATTTATTAATTTTTAATTTTATTCAGTGGTACCCAAAACAAATCTTATCCGGCCGTAACTAATAAATCAGGAAGATTGATCTTTGAATTAATCATTGATATCCTAGCAATTCTTCATTCTAATTTCCCTCCTTTCCACATAGTAATTCATGAGCTGATATGGAGGTCGATATCTTTTCCTTTATCGTTCCCAATTACTAGCAATTTTACAATTTGTGTTATTATTTTCCTTTTAATATTTAGATTTGCTATGTAGATTATACATAAAGGCAATTGAGTTGGTAAAGTAGTAAGTTGAATGCCTTTCTTTTACTAAGAGATTAAGGATAATTATACTCAGACTACGAGCACACTAAATTGTTGTCACTATAAGTTGCACAGTTGATTCATAATCCCTAATGATACCCCTTAATGAGTAACTAGCCTAGCTACAAGTTCTGTATGTGACAATTAGTCAACATGAAGACACAGTTTAGTGTGCTCGTAGCTACAAGTTCTATATGTGACAATTAGTCAACATGAAGACACAGTTTAAGAGACAACTGGTCGTCCTTACAAGTAAAATAAGTGACGTCAAGATGTCTCCAAAAACACGAGATAAAATTAGTCGTACTTGCAAATAATATAGGGAACAATTAATCATCCTCGATGATATAAGTTTGGAGAAAATATTAGTTCGTACAAGTTATATAGAAGACAATTATTAGTCCTTAAAGACACATGATAAGGGACAACTTATTGTCCCTTCAAGTTACATAGGAGACAATTTATCATCTCTAACAAAATAGGTTATTAAAGGACCATTGGTCATCGATAAATGTTATATATGTGACAATGTATCCTTCACGAAGCCACAACTTAATGAACACTTGGTCGTCCCTAAAAGCCACACAGATAAGAACTTGTCCTCTCGAAAAATAAAGTATAAGGGACAACTTCTTGTCCTTAAATAAATTTATTGGAGACATCTATTGGTTCCAATTGAACACCTATTGGAACAATATGTTGTCCTCACAAAAACAAAACTAGTTAATATATATTGTCCACAATACTATCATGACTTGTACTTTATAAGTGAAACTATAAGTCATTCTTTTATATTAGAAAGGATATAATTCATAATGTTTTTATCAAAGCCTGCTAACTAACTCTTAGTAAATATTAAAATACTTGCTCTTAAATTCTTAATTGTATTAAAATACTTAGCTCTTAAATATTAAAATACTTGGCTCTCTAGAATTCAACTTCATCTCAGCCCGTCATTTCAATAAATTTTAATCTCAAACGTCCATTTAGCTTTAAGTAACGATAGAAACCCTAGCTACATTCCAGCCTTCTCCCTCTTTTGGCCGAATGTTCTATTCCCTTCCTTCTTTCGGCCGATCGGCTCTCCATCTCTCCGTCTTCTTCTCTTTTCCGCTGGGCGCCGGCTCTTCTCTGCCTTTGTTCACCAGCGCTTCGCTCTCCTAGTCATTAGTGTCCACTCGATGGTAGGACTCATCGTAGTTCCTTTTTTTCTTGGTTTTCAGTCTTTGTTTCACTATTAGCTTTGGATCTATATATTTTCTTCAATATTGATCTTTTGTTTTCTACCAGCGTCGACAACGATGATGAAGCCAGTGGCGACATCGCAGAGGCTTCTTTGGTCATGTTCCATGGAAGAGGTATATGTGGCGGCTATCCATGTTGACAGTGTTTATGCAAGTCAACAACGATTACAAATATGTTGTCGGATGGTGATGAGTGAAGGCACATTGCAGCGGATACATATTTTTGGTGGTGTTTTTTCGTGCTTCTCATTCTATTTGTACATAACAAGTACACACAGATCTTTTTCATTCCCATGGAACACCAATTCCAATGTTCCATTATATGGTTATTGCTATAATAAATCTAATTGTTGGAGAGATCAATTTTGTCTCTTAATTTGCTCAGTTGAGTTCTTGCATAGTTTAATATTTGTATGTGTTGCGGGGGGAAATGCAACGTGCATAAAAAGAAAGTAGGTCACAATTTTTCATCCCTAAGATTCAAGTTAGGAGACAACTATTCATCCCAAAAGGTCAAATGCAAATAACTTGTTCTACATCCATGAGGATGACATATTGAATCTATAAAAAAGGAAAAAGGGACAATATATTGTCCTCAAATAGTCACAAATCTTCTGTGAAAAGTGAATTATAGGGGACAACGCTTTGTTCACTATAATAATGTTTAGAGGACGTGTTTTTGTCGCCAAAACCGTAGCTATAGGGACGATATGTAGTCTTGCACTGAAAAGAAAAGGAAAATAATTTACAAGTATTGGGGATGATTGTCGTCCCTAGAATTGGGGACGACATAGATTTTTTCGTCCCTGAAAAAATAGAGGACAAGAGTATAAGGGACCACACATTAGGGACGATTTTGCCTCTTTCTGGGGACGACTTCTGTTGTCCCCAAACCTAATTTATTTTGTTGTGTGAAGACGGGGATGCGTTAATAAGGAATTTTGATGTACCGGAAAAGACGGGCACGGACAGGAAGAGGCGCCGGAAGAGAAAGACGGAAGAAGAATACGCTGTAGCGAATTCCACCAGCCAGTAGGGACTAATACAGTCAAATTGGAAGACAGAGACGGAGGAAGAATAGAAGAGTGTTGCTATAAAATGGTAGGTTTAGGGCGATAAAATTTAAAAAGTTAGGGCGTCAATAGCGTCCCAGATTCGTTAACATGTCACTTACCAGCTTCGTTAACCTGTCACTTATATGAAAGCAATGTACGTTTCGATCCTGCACATGTCCCATAAAGCTTTGACTTAATAACAAATCTTCTGACACAAAAAAGTCTTCTGCCTCCATAAAGCTTTGCTTAATAACTTGCTTGATCCTCGTTCGGTACTCAAACCGCTGAATATCACAAGTGGAATAGTTGTAATCAGTATAATGCACTAAGGGATTCATGATATAGAAAGAGGGGAAACCCTTAATAAATAAACAAAACCAAAACTAAGACCCTGAATATTACAAGGAGAAACCAAAGGAGTATCGATCAAAAGTCTCGATTGCAGAACACAGTGATGAATAAGAAGAAGAATAGATTGCAGAAGGGAGAACAGAAAACACAGAAGTAAAGTAACAAGCAAAAGAGGTGGTCTATTCTCAAGGATGTCATTAACAGAAGTCCCCAGCAAAATTACTAGATGGAAATGCAGTTTGTCTTTCGCCACTAGGAAAACTACCAACACTGCAATCAAAGTCGAACTCACTGCTCAACATAAGAAATACAAACAAGGCACTAGAGTCAAGAGCTTTGACAACCACCTAAACGAAGTCATCTTTAACAGGCAAACCCGCAACATGCAATCCCCTAAAACCCTGATCTAGCTTGGTATGAACAATCTTACATCTTCCAAACAGCAAGACAGTTAACACGAAGAATTGGATAAGAACCAACAAATTGCAGATGTCTAAAACACTTAACAACCAAATCAAACAATATAAGCACTGTCAACCTTCAAAAACCTACCAGCAAATTTACCTGTCAAAATGGTTTCTCATCTTCGTGCCATTAATGTCAGCCAAAGCTTCCCTTTGCGACCCACTAGCTTCTTATAAACTTCCCAACACCTTTCGTCGACATACCAGCCTCCGTAGATAAACCCAAATCGATATGTGACATTTGATTTGCTACCCTCCTCATATTTCCACTTTATCATCTCATCATCAGGCACGAATCCTACAGCTACATCGAGGTGGGCTGGGTTTGGAAAGTGGAAGTAACAGTCCTCGCCAGGGCCCTCCTTATCCTTAAGACAATTCGTCATCACAAAGACAACACTGCCGTTCACGCATTTAGCAAAAAAAGCGAAATTAGTATATATCAATAAATACTCAATCCACTTTTATTTTATGGTTTCTGTACTCCTTTTATTTCAATATATGATTTCTTAATTCCTATAGTTTCAAATATAAGTATTATATTCCAATAATTACTCATTCAACTTTTATTATATGATTTCTTAATTTTGTTAATTTCAATATGATTCTAAAGTCTTTTTCAATGTATATTGTACCATGGTAAAAACTTTTAGTTCATATCTTATTTTGAGTGACTCCAATCCTTAAAAAAGCGATTATAAAAAAAATAAAATTTTAATCGTCTTTTCACAGTAACAGAATACCCCCCCCCCCCCCCCCCCCCGCGTCTGTCTAGTCACGTAATAATATGGAAAAAATGAGGTTCAGATTGGTCATTCTACAGATGGATTTTATCGTTGCCATCCAACTTATCGAACATATACGTAGATTATACTTATATTTATATTATCCATCATTTGAATTGAGTGTTTTGAGTTAAATAATGGTGTAGGTTAGGGCATGTCTGATTCTTTTGAGGATGTCTTCCTCAACATATTTAATTTGAGGCAGTTGCGCACATGTTTTCATTACACAAATTTTGATGGGAAACTATAGTTAGCTTGAATGAGGGCCCAAAATTCTTTTATTGCTCATTAGACGGTAGAATTAGGTTGGAAGTCGCATTCATTTTAACCAATCCATTGTGTTGCCTTATATATCTCGAAGATAACAAAATATATAGAGTACTAAAATAAAACGTTGATTTACAAACAAAAAGAAAAAGGGACATTGGTCAACCAATAATCGAAACATCGATAAAAGAATTTTTTAGCACGATATGAGCGATTATTTGATACTTTATCAGGAAACATTGAGTCTCTAACGTAAATTCAACCTTTTGTAATCTTGATCGCTAGCTAACCCCCTACAAAATGAACAAACGTATCGGGACGGACCCAAGTGATGATAAGGTGTGTCATCCAACTCACCTCTTCCAAAAAAATTATTAAAAAAAAAATTTTCGGTACAATAAATTGAATTTGGGAACTTTAACACCCCTTTTGTGGCTTCGTAACACTAGTGCTCTTTACTTAACGTTCTTCATTTGCTACGAGACCTTGTGTAATTTGTCATGCTCTTACAACGTTTATAAAATAAATGATATATTTGAAGAACTTGGTACAACCTACTTTATGGTGAAACGTGGCAAGGATGTTTGTTTTGAAATTTGTACAACTTACTTTTAGTAGACTGACTCATGCAGGCAAAAACAAAATCATTACTATACTGTTACCAATGGAACTCTTGTCATTTCCACTTCTCGGAACAAGTAGGAGCGTGCGATGCACAATCATATTAACCCATCCATACCTATCTTCCATTCTGGTTCATGACAAGAAGTAAGTAAATTAATAGCATTGATTGAAATTATCTAAAACCACTCAATCAACAGTATACAAACACGCATGAAATAATCATATGCTCATCCAAGAAAGTTTCACAAACGTAACCCTAACAGAAGAATGACAAAAGAAGAAACCTAACAAAAAATTAAACTTATTGTACAAACACGCATGAAATAATCAAATACTCATCTAAGTATTTTGTCATATCCTCCATCTCCCTAGTCAGTGCCTTTAGAATTACGAAAGATGAAAAGTGTTCCTCTATTCCATCTTCTTTCTCACGGCTTCCAAATCCCACCAATATCACATCATGAAGGAATGAAGGTGGGGCAGGGGGGTTCCTCTTTTTCTCTACTGGCCCACAAATAAAAAAAAAATATTTCTAGATAAAAATTCTTTATAACATCTTTTCATTATATCATACTTTTGATAAAGTCATGGTTGTTTCTAGCCTTTTGTATATTAAATTACTGATTACAATAATGATTTGAGGGTAAATACGATGACCTAAATCCTTTATTTCGAATCTTCTCTCAACACAGGATGAGTGTGATTATTTTAACTTGGTAATTTTGCAGTGGAAGAAAGTTTTTAAAATGTTGTAAACAACACATATAGGCTATTTATTATCCTTTCAAAATAAGTTTTATAGTGGATACTTATATGAATGTAAGCAAGGAGAAATTATGAATTTATGGATACCTCTCATTCTGCTCTTTTTATCTTCTCTCTTTTTGCACAGAAGGAAGCGCAAGAGAACCAGAAAGTTAAAAAGAAAGGATGAGCGAGAATATTATGAGTTCTCAACTGTCTAGAAGAGTTCTTTGATTTTAATGTCTTGATTTTTCATATGATCACTAAATTATTCAAATTTATAGAGAAAAATTTATAGCCGCCATTATCCTATGTCGGTGTCTCACTCTGCTGGCTTGACACAACAACGGAAAGTAAGTTTTGTATTTCCAAATTGTGGACCCCCCCCCCTCTTCTATTTCTTTCTTTTTGGAAGTTATTTAGAATAAAAAATGAACCTTGGCTCGTATGCTACTTTCCAGGAAGAAGAAAAGAGGTAAATGGTTTTGAGAAGATAATAATGACTTCCACCTTTGTGTTCATCAAACTGGAAGTAAGTTGAATTTTAGGGTTTTAGGTATAATATGCCCCTCTACTTTGTCGTTATATCAAACATGCCCTCTCTATTTTTTACATCAAACATGCCCTTGTACTTTGGGAGAATGATCAAACATGCCCTTTTGTGAAAATTTTCATCCAAAAATCGTTAACCATGGTCGAGCCTTGGTTCGGGCAATACAAATGTCTAATAGATTCCTAATCATTTCACTTTAGAATCTTTTGGTTCTTTTGCAAAGCTAAATAACTCTATTAATGTTCACGCAACCCTAACTACCCATACAATGTAACCCTACAACCACGTTCCAATCGTCTAATATCCAAAAGACGAAAAGAAGTCGGACATATGTACATGGCCTGGGTCTCGGACAATGATTGAGCAGGAGTCGAAGAAGTCGGAGTCGTCTCGGAAAATGATTGATCACTCGAAGGAGTCGGAGTCGAAGGAGTCGGAGTTGGAGTTGGAGTCGTTGATTAGCGATGTTGGCACTGAAGGCGAACGGCGTTGCATGGAGTATCTAAAGGCCCGCTATCCTAATGAGAATGTTGTTAAGTCTGAAGAGAATCTTCCTTACGACGCCCTAATAGGCGATCCGAAAGATCCTAATTCCAAGTTTTTTGAATTCAAATCCACAATCAACGCTCAATTTGACTTCAGGTCCAGCTCCTGCGAGCAGGATTTTTTTTTCTAAATGCGTGAACGGCAGTGTTGTCTTTCTGATGATGAATTGTCTGGAGGATAAGGAGGGCCCTGGCGAGGACTGTTACTTCCACTTTCCAAACCCAGCCCACCTCGATGTAGCTGTAGGATTCGTGCCTGATGATGAGATGATAAAGTGGAAATATGAGGAGGGTAGCAAATCAAATGTCACATATCGATTTGGGTTTATCTACGGAGGCTGGTATGTCGACGAAAGGTGTTGGGAAGTTTATAAGAAGCTAGTGGGTCGCAAAGGGAAGCTTTGGCTGACATTAATGGCACGAAGATGAGAAACCATTTTGACAGGTAAATTGCTGGTAGGTTTTTGAAGGTTGACAGTGCTTATATTGTTTGATTTGGTTGTTAAGTGTTTCAGACATCTGCAATTTGTTGGTTCTTATCCAATTCTTCGTGTTAACTGTCTTGCTGTTTGGAAGATGTAAGATTGTTCATACCAAGCTAGATCAGGGTTTTAGGGGATTGCATGTTGCGGGTTTGCCTGTTAAAGATTACTTCGTTTAGGTGGTTGTCAAAGCTCTTGACTCTAGTGCCTTGTTTGTATTTCTTATGTTGAGCAGTGAGTTCGACTTTGATTGCAGTGTTGGTAGTTTTCCTAGTGGCGAAAGACAAACTGCATTTCCATCTAGTAATTTTGCTGGGGACTTCTGTTAATGACATCCTTGAGAATAGACCACCTCTTTTGCTTGTTACTTTACTTCTGTGTTTTCTGTTCTCCCTTCTGCAATCTATTCTTCTTCTTATTCATCACTGTGTTCTGCAATCGAGACTTTTGATCGATACTCCTTTGGTTTCTCCTTGTAATATTCAGGGGCTTAGTTTTGGTTTTGTTTATTTATTAAGGGTTTCCCCTCTTTCTATATCATGAATCCCTTAGTGCATAATACTGATTACAACTATTCCACTTGTGATATTCAGCGGTTTGAGTACCGAACGAGGATCAAGCAAGTTATTAAGCAAAGCTTTATGGAGGCAGAAGACTTTTTTGTGTCAGAAGATTTGTTATTAAGTCAAAGCTTTATGAAACATGTGCAGGATCGAAACGTACATTGCTTTCATATAAGTGACAGGTTAACGAAGCTGGTAAGTGACAGGTTAACGAATCTGGGACGCTATTGACGCCCTAACTTTTTAATTTTATCGCCCTAAACCTACCATTTTATAGCAACACTCTTCTATTCTTCCTCCGTCTCTGTCTTCCAATTTGACTGTATTAGTCCCTACTGGCTGGTGGAATTCGCTACAGCACATTCTTCTTCAGTCTTTCTCTTCCGGCGCCTCTTCCTGTCCGTGCCCGTCTTTTCCGGTACATCAAAATTCCTTATTAACGCATCCCCGTCTTCATCACTACAAAATAAATTAGGTTTGGGGACAACAGAAGTCGTCCCCGGAAAGAGGCAAAATCGTCCCCATAAATTATGGGGACGACACAATCGTCCCTAATGTGTGGTCCCTTATACTCTTGTCCTCTATTTTTTCAGGGACGAAAAAATCTATGTCGTCCCCAATTCTAGGGACGACAATCATCCCCAATACTTGTAAATTATTCTCCTTTTCTTTTCAGTGCAAGACTACATGTCGTCCCTATAGCTACGGTTTTGGCGACAAAAACACGTCCTCTAAACATTATTATAGTGAACAAAGCGTTGTCCCCTATAATTCACTTTTCACAGAAGATTTGTGACTATTTGAGGACAATATATTGTCCCTTTTTCCTTTTTTATAGATTCAATATGTCATCCTCATGGATGTAGAACAAGTTATTTGCATTTGACCTTTTGGGATGAATAGTTGTCTCCTAACTTGAATCTTAGGGATGAAAAATTGTGACCTACTTTCTTTTTATGCACGTTGCATTTCCCCCCCGCAACACATACAAATATTAAACTCTGCAATAACTCAACTGAGCAAATTAAGAGACAAAATTGATCTCTCCAACAATTAGATTTATTATAGCAATAACCATATAATGGAACATTGGAATTGGTGTTCCATGGGAATGAAAAAGATCTGTGTGTACTTGTTATGTACAAATAGAATGAGAAGCACGAAAAAACACCACCAAAAATATGTATCCGCTGCAATGTGCCTTCACTCATCACCATCCAACAACATATTTGTAATCGTTGTTGACTTGCATAAACACTGTCAACATGGATTGCCGCCACATATACCTCTTCCATGGAACATGACCAAAGAAGCCTCTGCGATGTCGCCACTGGCTTCATCATCGTTGTCGACGCTGGTAGAAAACAAAAGATCAATATTGAAGAAAATATATAGATCCAAAGCTAATAGTGAAACAAAGACTGAAAACCAAGAAAAAAAGGAACTACGATGAGTCCTACCATCGAGTGGACACTAATGACTAGGAGAGCGAAGCGCTGGTGAACAAAGGCAGAGAAGAGCCGGCGCCCAGCGGAAAAGAGAAGAAGACAGAGAGATGGAGAGCCGATCGGCCGAAAGAAGGAAGGGAATAGAACATTCGGCCAAAAGAGGGAGAAGACTGGAATGTAGCTAGGGTTTCTATCGTTACTTAAAGCTAAATGGACGTTTGAGATTAAAACTTATTGAAATGACGGGCTGAGATGAAGTTGAATTCTAGAGAGCCAAGTATTTTAATATTTAAGAGCTAAGTATTTTAATACAATTGAGAATTTAAGAGCAAGTATTTTAATATTTACTAAGAGTTAGTTAGCAGGCTTTGATAAAAACATTATGAATTATATCCTTTCTAATATAAAAGAATGACTTATAGTTTCACTTATAAAGTACAAGTCATGATAGTATTGTGGACAATATATATTAACTAGTTTTGTTTTTGTGAGGACAACATATTGTTCCAATAGGTGTTCAATTGGAACCAATAGATGTCTCCAATAAATTTATTTAAGGACAAGAAGTTGTCCCTTATACTTTATTTTTCGAGAGGACAAGTTCTTATCTGTGTGGCTTTTAGGGACGACCAAGTGTTCATTAAGTTGTGGCTTCGTGAAGGATACATTGTCACATATATAACATTTATCGATGACCAATGGTCCTTTAATAACCTATTTTGTTAGAGATGATAAATTGTCTCCTATGTAACTTGAAGGGACAATAAGTTGTCCCTTATCATGTGTCTTTAAGGACTAATAATTGTCTTCTATATAACTTGTACGGACTAATATTTTCTCCAAACTTATATCATCGAGGATGATTAATTGTTCCCTATATTATTTGCAAGTACGACTAATTTTATCTCGTGTTTTTGGAGACATCTTGACGTCACTTATTTTACTTGTAAGGACGACCAGTTGTCTCTTAAACTGTGTCTTCATGTTGACTAATTGTCACATACAGAACTTGTAGCTAGGCTAGTTACTCATTAAGGGGTATCATTAGGGATTATGAATCAACTGTGCAACTTATAGTGACAACAATTTAGTGTGCTCGTAGTCTGAGTATAATTATCCTTAATCTCTTAGTAAAAAAAAGGCATTCAACTTACTACTTTACCAACTCAATTGCGTTTATGTATAATCTACATAGCAAATCTAAATATTAAAAGGAAAATAATAACACAAATTGTAAAATTGCTAGTAATTGGGAACGATAAAGGAAAAGATATCGACCTCCATATCAGCTCATGAATTACTATGTGGAAAGGAGGGAAATTAGAATGAAGAATTGCTAGGATATCAATGATTAATTCAAAGATCAATCTTCCTGATTTATTAGTTACGGCCGGATAAGATTTGTTTTGGGGACCACTGAATAAAATTAAAAATTAATAAATATCACATTCCTTATTTTATGGAGACAATTTATATGTGGGTCCCTAATACTACTTAAAATTGTATTTGCGGAGACAATATCAGGGAATTGTCCCTAATATTGGTCCCCTAATCTCATTATTTTTGTAGTGAAACAATTGTCTCTTAAATTGTGGGTTGGAGACAGATAAACTGCGAGTATTAGGGACTGATTTGTAAATGAAAATTATTTGGTAATGTTTTCATAGAGGGTTAATTCTTACGCCCACCATGAATATTAATTAGGATTCGAAGATATTTGTTTGGGCATATTCTGCAAGTATGCCATATTTCGCTTGTAGAAAACATTGATATTAAGTATAAACCAATCGAAAAAAGGAACAAGATTATTAGCAAAATTGGAGATAAAACTGATTTGACAACGGGATATATTATAATAATAAGCATACAGTCAGAATTGTTCATATGATAATCAATAGAACAAGAAACACATATACACACCAATCATCACCAATTCACCATAAATATCTTTATCGCTGCATTGTGCTATCTTTCTCAGTCGACCGTCTCACCTAAAGGCAGCCACCATGTTTAGCTTCCACATGTAATCAGGTACGGTACTGCGCTACATTGTAACGTCGCCCAAACAACATCGAAAACTTCACAAGTCACAACCGACTTCATCGTCATAAGACCATCCTCAACAATGCAATTCTTATGCAATTTCAAGTGTGGTCCCTACTATCACTTCAACAACTTTAACAACTACCTCACTCCTCACTTTCATACCTTATACATCAATTCCATTCACATGCAATTGCATCGTGGGTCCTACTTAATTTTACTACAATTCTATATTCATATTACTTACATCATTTTACTAAAATATTTTAATGCCTTTTCAACTAAAATTAGTAAATTATTATATTACTAATTAATATCAATAAATATAATTTAACTTTGAGTTGAAATTAAAAAGATTCAGATAATTAAATTAATGAGACCGAGAAATTACATTTTATATTAATAACAAAAATACAATATTTAAACAACACAAATGCACAAAGCACATATCTTAAAAGCAGTAAAGCTAAAATCAATACTAGATTAATCATCTTCTTCCTCGTCACCAAATCGACTCCATATCTCTTCTATCAAATCAGCTTGAAGTCGGCTATTTGTTGACAGATTACGAATTCTTGCATTGTTTCGAAGATACTCTTCATATTCAGGGAGACGAGATTGAGAAACTGTTGGCATGGATACATTGAAGTTCACTTCGTCGTGTGTGTAATCAAAATGACGAATATATGAATCCCGCTCATCTTCCACGATCATGTTGTGCATAATTACACATGCTCTCGTGATGTCTCCCATTATACCTTTGCACCACATGCGTGATGGACCATTAATGATTGCAAATCGTGCTTGGAGTACCCCAAATGCTCTTTCAACATCTTTCCTGGCTGCCTCTTGCTTCTTAGCGAATAACTTGTGCTTCGGTCCTTGAGGTAATGGGATTGACTTGACAAATGTTGCCCAATTAGGATAAATACCATCAGTGAGGTAGTAACCCAAATTATAGTTACTTCCATTAACAGAATACTGAATCTTTGGTGCTTTTCCTTCTAACACCTCATAGAAAACAGGAGACCGATCTAGCACATTTATGTCATTCAATGTACCTGGAAGACCAAAAAAAGCATGCCATATCCACAAATCCTGCGAAGCAACAGCTTCAAGCATAATCGTAGGAGTTTTATGATCCCCTCTAGCATATTGACCCTTCCATGCCGTTGGACAATTTTTCCACTCCCAATGCATACAATCAATACTTCCTAGCATACCTGGGAAACCTCTTTGTTGTCCCACGTGGAGCAAGCGAGCAATATCTGTGGCATTCGGCCTCCTCAGGTACTCGTCCCCAAATGCAGCATTAACAGCTCGTACAAAATGTTGAACACATTCTGCAGTGGTGCTCTCAGCAATTCTCATATATTCGTTTACACTGTCTGCAGCCGTACCGTATGCTAGCATTCGCATTGATGCTGTACACTTTTGGAGTGCTGAGAAGCTTTCTCTGCCCGTACAATCAGGGTTGCTTTGGAAGTATGGATCTTGATTCGTGACACCTTCAACTATGCGAAGAAATAAGTTTCTTCGCATGCGAAATCTACATCGAAACTTTTCTTCTGGGTATGTTGGGTTCTCAGCGAAGTAATCATTGTACAGGCGTTGATGACCATCTTCACGATGCCTTTCAATGTATCTTCTTGGCTTCCTGGGACGCCTTGATGAAGAGGCTTCATATTGTTGTTGTTGTGATTGCACATATTGTTGCACATTTTTGAGAAGGTATCATCGAAGAGCCATTGGACAATTTTTGGTGGAGAGAAGGGATTATCAGGATTAGAGTCAGTAGAAGATGGAGAGGATGAAGAAGATGAAGAGTTCATCTTTGTATCAGATATTTGATGAGTATGGTTGAATGTGAGATGCAAATGTGTGGTTGTATTTATTGATGAAAATATAGAAAGAGTTTTTGGGTTGAGGTTGAGGATGTGGGATAAGATCAATGAGGTGGAACTTTCTTATTGGCCGAAGTTGATTTCTATCCGTTAGATATATCAGGAATAGATTAGGTGATGATGTGGAGTGTTCCTATTGGTTGGTCCAATTGTCAGGAAGAGATAATGTCATCATATGTGTTGGAGCTTTCTTATTGGTCCACCATATTTTCTATCCGTTAGATAGATTAGGTGATGACGTGGAGCTTTCTCATTGGTCCGAGTCCATTCTCCATCTATTGGGTAGATAAGTTGAGTGGTTGATAAATAGGAAAATCACCACACAATCTTTCTCACCTCCTTCAAACTAGCATTTGTCTTCATTCCTTTGCTTTCTTCTCTTATGGATCCGTTTCGTCCTCCATTCAATCCATATTCCAATTTCCCTTATAATTCAGCAAATGTCCCTAGTGATGAGACTCATCAAGATTCGCAATCTCCTATCAGTCCATACACAACCCCTCAAATGAACTCCTCATTTTTTTCACATGCAGGTAATTTCTCAATGCCCATCTACCCAAATCCTAACTTTGCCTACTTCCAACAAAACCATCCATCAATGCAAGTTCCAACAAACTTTTCCCAACCCCCACCAAATCAATCTTCAGACACTCCAACTAGCTACATGGAACAAAGTTCTCAATTTCCTGGACATTGTAGCCAAGAAAGGGTGATGCAAGATCAGCCACGAAAAGCTCTTTGGAATGTTGTTGATGATCTTTTGTTGTGCAGTTCATGGCTTAATATTAGTAAAGATGCAGAAATTGGTACAGATCAAAATCTAAGCGGCTTTTGGGAGCGCATTTGGGCTAATTATGAAAGGTATCATAACAAGAGCTCTCAAAAGAAAAGGGGCAAACAGGCTATGATAAATCGATGGGGCAGGATGAACCAGGCAGTATCAAAGTTCGTCGGCTGCTACGAAAAAATCCAACATAGAAGGGAAAGTGGTATAAACGAGGAAGACAAGAAGAACAGGGCAAAGCAGTTATATCTTCAAAATGAAGGTAAAGATTTTGTTTTTATGCATGCTTGGGCTGTCTTAAAGGATGAAGAGAAATGGCGGAGTCAAAGTGAGAGAGCTAAACCTCTGGACCATGATGAAGATAGAGGAGGATCAAAGAGGACTAAAAATACCTTCTGGTCAATACACTTCATCATCTTCAAATACAACCATGCCATCCATGGGAGAGCCAGAGACCGTATCTCAACCTCGTCCCCCAGGTAGAAAAGCCTCCAAGGATAAAGGTAAAAAAAATTCTATGTCATCTGAATCATCAGAAAACATGCAGTTACTACAACGACAAGCCGAAATTGAAATGGAAAAGGTAGAAGCAATGAGGAAATTTTCAACCATTATGGAGGCTGATTTGAAGTCAAAAGAACAACGTCGGAAAGATAAGCTGATAGTCAAATTGTTGGCTATGGATCCAACAACAATGACAGAAACTCAAAGAAAGCTATATGAGATTCAAATGAATGAGCTACTAGGTGATAAATAATTTCGCATTGTACTTTCGTTGGATTGTATTTTTTCCTTTCTGTGTTTTCAATTTGATTTAAATTAAGATGTTTAATGTTTTGTATCTGTTTTAATTTTAATTAATCATGCAATAGTTGTCTTGATGTGTGTAGTGTATTTTTCTTTTCGATTTATACTGTATGGATGTATTATCTTGAAATATATGTGAATCTTGAATTTTTTAATCATATTATTAATCTTATTAACCATGAACTAAATGTATAATTACATATATGCATGATAGAAATGAATGGAACAAGATAAATGCAAAACAAATAGAAAAGACAAAATATGCAACTTTTGGTTGCAGAAACTAGAAAGAAGGAAAAAGATTAAAAAAAAAAGTACAAAAGTGGGCCAGCTTTCAATTGCATCACCACTTGCATGGTGTGCAAATTTGCACATGATGAAAACGTCTCCACAACAATGCCACCCATATCTCCACTTTCATCCCAATGCCACCTAGGATTGCAATTCAACCCATTCCCACCGTTGGGGATGCTCTAAGGGACCATGTCAAAGAAGGATAAATCGATGTTAGACTAAAGACAAAAAAATTAGTAAAAATAAGGTACTAATCGAAATCCTACCATTGTCGGCCGTCGATTACTGGAGCGGAGAAAGGAGCGCGCCGGTAGCTAGGGAAGGAGATGTCAATCCAAAGCGAACTGTGGGAAAAACGAAAAGGAACCAAGACTACTCGGCAGAGAGAAGATGATATATATTGAACTACGGTTTGTGTTGTTATTTAAAGAAACGTTTGCGATTTGATCAATATAAATAAACGGCCAAGATGATAACTATTATAAGCCCTGTTTTATTTGTTTACGGAATTAATTCGCATTCTTTTGTTAATATTTGCTAAGACTAATATCTCTTTTAAACTTTAAGTTTGCATATACTCTTTCCGCTACAATTATGAGATGGTGTCATTCCAATCTCTTATTCAAAATAAATAAGTTGATTGTTATATCTAAATAATAAGATCTTAAAGGAACTAAGCATTTTCAATTTTACTAATAGTTAGAAAACTTGTGGCAAATAGACAGAGATAGGCAATGATTCGGTCTGCACCGGATCGAATTGTACCTAATCAATATCAAGATTGAATCGAAATATATTTCAATATGGTTTCAATTCTAGGAATTATCTGATATATGAAGGAAAAGTGGACTTAAATTGAATTTGGATCGCACTAAGTCAGACTAAGTGAACCAAACACACTTTTGATATGGCTCTAGTCCTCAATTTTCGTTTGATTTTGATCCGGTCCTATCTCGGTCAATTTGGTTCTAGACCAAATCAATCGATGTCCACCCCAACAAAATATATAAATACTTGACATTATAATATATATATGGTGCCTTCTACGGTTTCCCGGGTGAAATCCGGGGTACCGCATACCTTGAGTATGAAAACACAATCTAGACCTCGAATTAGCAGAATTTTTGGGCATGATACTATACCCTAACCCTTAATGAGTGAACCCTAGGTTCTAATTATTTAAATCATAAACTATAAACCCTAAGACGGTGCATTATTTTTTTGCCTACATCTTGGGGTATAAGATTTAGAGAAATAATACCTAGATTTTGATCTTTAAGGATAAGAGTATAGTATCATGTCCAAAACATCAGTCAATTCAAGTTCTCAATAGCATTTTCTTACACAAGGTATGCGGTATCCCGGATTTCACCCTGATATATATATATATATATATATATATATATATGGTTCAGGCTAGCGTACGACGGTCGTACGCTGTGCGCCTGTGTTCACACTTGTTAATAATTTTTAATTAGTTATAATTAAGTAATTATTTAAGAATAATAAAAATTACAAACATACCTATAAATTTATTTCGGAATACTATTTAGTCCCAAATAATATTTTTCCGTCTTTCTGCTTAAATCAATCATGTAAATTTTCAATTGAACATTTATAGTACCTTCTTTTTGCCATTCATAATTTATAACACCCAAATTTCTTATCAATAATAAATAGTACAATTACTTTTATTTCTTCTTTCAAAATGCATAACTAAAATATTGAATGTCACAAACATTTTATTCATTTTCTTTTCTGAAAAATCCCACAAACCATTTCACCTTCTTCCTCTTATCCTTTCGTGTCCATGCTCCTCCATTTTCAGCAAACTCCATCCCCTATCCCCTTTCACCTTCATATCTCCGATTCGGCCGAAGTCTTCTAATCGCCGTTGGCCTCTCCTACTCTCCCGCCAAAGAATGACCTTATCGATGCAATTGTAGGAAATGAGCATTTATAGAAGAGGGAAAGCGAGGGTTGGGAACCGTAGGTGGTGGAAGAAGAAGAAGAAGAGACTGATAAGGCGACGATGGGCTGTGATGATTGTGATGATCGACAGCTTGGAGTTTGGGAGAAGTGAGGGACTTCAATTAAACGCCCCTGGTTTTCTTCCCCCAAGGCCACATGCATATGCATCAGAACTCCAAGGTTACTTCCAGTACCAGCCAAAACATCAGTCTGTGTATCAATTTTACTTCCGTCAAGCAACTCGCTAAACTCAATACAATGGCTGCCTTCGCAAACCAAGGCCGCTCCAAAATCCGCTCCAACTTCATCATTTAGTGCTTCCGCCAGCAAGCCCCTCTCTCGCCCTGCATTCAGGTAGACATTGGGTACTCACAGTTGGAGATTGATATCATAATTGAATTGAATTGAATGGTTGCAAGTTCCTTCCTTTATTCTTTATGTCCTTTTGTTTGTGATAATTTCTTTCTGTTTTGGGTTGGGTACGCAGGCTTCCAGTCGAGATGAGCTCTGCGGTGGAATCCATGCTGCCTTACCACACTGCTACTGCCTCAGCATTGATGACCTCGATGCTTTCCATCTCTCAGCGTGGTTATGGATGGCTTCCTGAAGGTTAAAAGTACTTCCACTGTTTCCCGCTCATCTATTTTGGATTGTTGCTTATTTTAATCCGGACTTGGAATTGTGTGCTTATATTGCTGCAATACTCTGGAGTTGGGTGCTTGAATGGTTTTATGTTCTCCTTATTAGGGTTTGATTTGTTCATGATATGCATGATTGATTCCGGTGTCTTGGTGTTGATATCTCCATATGTTCCAAGCATTAATGAGGGATAGCATGTGCTGTTGTTTGGATAGCTTTCGTTGCCGAACTTTTGGGTGCAAAGATCCTGGACATTGGAGGTGTCCGGTGTCCGGTCATTTCGTTTAATTGCCTTCTTGTTTCTCTGTTTTGGTGTTTTTTCCTAGAGAACCGGTCTTGCTTGTAGGCTGCCTAACTGGTTGATTTTCTCTCTTTGACTTAGGTATCTAGCAACGTTTGTCCCCATCCTTGATGTTCTTTTCTTCCTTTTGGTTTCCTGATAAGTTAGTGCTTGCTGGATTTAGGTCAATTTAAGAAGCAAAATCTGTAAATCGACACACTAGGTTGCAGATTTTACTCGATCAGGATTCTTTTTATCACAAACCTTTTCCCCAGATCTAATGAACTGACACGCCAAAACACAACACCTAACTGCGACCAAGTGTAATCGCAGTCCGGGAATGCAGTAACAGGCAAGTTTAATTATCAACCCGGGGTCTAGATCTACTGCTTACTCCGTGATTCTCTATTATCTAGCAAACTAGTTCGAGTGATTGTTTTGAAAAGTAAAAGCAACAAGAAAGCAGTAAATTGTTCGGTTTCTAAAGCAGGCAAGAGTCACTCGGGATTGAGTCCCGCTAGCCCCTTAGTTAGGTTCAATTGCAATTCCTGGGTTGATTTACTGTTGATTAGACTGCGGAAGATCCGACAGTAGCTTGGAATCTCTTAAGCTGACCAAGCCCTCTCAGTCTAACTACCCGGTAGACGACTAGTCTTCACCGGGAGAGAAAGCTGAGGCTATGAACACAGAAATCCACTACTGGCGCGAAGAACACCAGTACAAAGCAGGAAACTGGCTAACTCTCGTATAGCCAATCTCCTACTATCGAATGAAGAGGCTCTAACAACCTAATCAGATTCTATCTATCTCAGATTGCAGCAGAAATTGAGAAAAGCTGATCAGACTCAAATCAATTCATTAAACATGCGTCATTCGATTAAAATCAAACAGTAATATCATCCCAAGTCATTACAATCAAATCCCTAACACAAGGAACTAGGGTTCTTCATACCCAAGTGAGAGAAGGGTTCTACTCCATAGAGAGAGAAGAGAAAACAAGAATCGGATTAGTCATACTCATAACGATGAGGATAATCTGCTCCGGGACGATGATTTCCACTCCTATGACGATCTCCAAGCTCGATTTGATGAAATCCAGCTCTAAGACAGCTTCTAGGGTGTGTTCTTCGTACTTTCTCTCTCTAGTGCTCTATTTTTGCTCTGAAAACACGATTCTCCCACTTTTGGCTCGGAATAGGCTCTAAAACCAGGAATTCCCGACTCGCACGGCCAGGGTGCACGGCCGTGCACATCACCATTCTGGCCGTGCAGCTCCAAAACGCGGCGTATCAATTAATTCGATCCTCAGGCTTCTCGCACGGCCAGGGTGCACGGCCATGCAGGGATCCCGGCCAGCCCGTGCTCGGCCTCGGCCAAAACCGCACGGCCAGAGTTGCGCTTTGCACGGCCGTGTGGTTTCCATGGCTTGCCCGTGCGTGGCCTCGGCAAAAGGCGCACGGCCATATTGCTCACTTGCATGGCCGTGCGACTCCATGGTCTGCCCGTGCAGCTCCCCAAAAACCTCGCCATTCGTCCGTTCTTCGTCCAATCGACCCCAGACTCGCTCCTAAGCCTTCATTCACGTACTAGGACCTGAAATATCACAAACAAGCACAACCTAGCGTGAAATCGGCCTAAAACACGAGAATCAACACCTCAAACGGTGTAAGAATGGGGGTAAAAACATGTGTAAATGACGGTCTATCAAACTCCCCCACACTTAACCGTTTGCTTGTCCCCAAGCAAACCAAGTCAGACACTAGGTAAGCTCACATATTTCAATCAACCAACATTGGGGACAAGTCATAAAGGCACAGAACACGTGAATCACACTGGTTTTCAAACATCAATACATGCACAACCTCAATAACAACCTGGACAGCCACCACAAAGGACATTCGAGTGCAGCAAATCGAGTAAAGGAAGAGTCTCCCTTCTGTTCACTGGCCAACCTAGACTTGATTCAACCACTTACTCAAAACAGTCAACTCATGCATCCAACTCAAGACGTCAGAATAGAGACCGAGCAATCTAGGTCCTCACCGGGGTACAAGAGCATATAGAAAATGAAAATGAATCACTCACTCTCGACCAGTGGGGTCAGGACAATTTGATGCGAAAGATGCGCATGCTATTTCTCTCAATACCTATCATCTCTTCACCATGATGGCAGCCTCTAAATGCTAGAGTTCACATATGGGGTGTCACCACTAACTAATCAGGAGGTCTTAGACACAGGTTCAAATGACTGGCTAGGGTCTTGGACATGGGGAAAAGGCCTTTTAGGTGGTGGAAGTATTCATAGCAAAAGGTTCCACATTCTCCAAACACACAATCACCGTCAAACAAACCGGTATTTTTTTTCTGCTATTCTGCATTACTCAATATCTTAAGAGCACAAGAGCGAAGGAGGCATAAACATCAGCATTTCCAAGCCAGACTGCTAAGAAACACTACTTACTAGGCATTATTCAGATTTTTGGTAGTGGCTCTCTTTTGCTTTCAATTTGTTTCTTTGTTTCACTTTCATTTTTCTTTTCATTTCCTAAGAGAGCCACCACTTCTGCATAAACTTCAAACACCTGCCCAACTTTTAAGCACTACCTCCAACACTCACATAGACTTTAGTAGAAACAGCAGAGAATATATAAAAAAAACCACTCTGTGGAACCTTCTAAAAGATGCAACAAGGGTGATTCTTTTTCATTATAGACCAAAAGAAAGGATAACACACGGCTCAAAGGGGCTGACTAGGGGATATGACACATCAGGACAGTCAGTTTTTGGGCGTGGGCTAATCCTATGCCCCCATCATCTTAGCTAGTGACAACGTGAATGCTACACATCATGGAAGAGGGATCTATCGCACAAGAAAGAAACGAGCAGGCTCAAATCTCACATGGCTACCTATATGCTCTATCTCACATTCTGATACCCTGAACTAGATGCATAAACGACTGTCAAGAACAAGTAATCAGATCAAGTCAGATCAAGTCACAGTTGGCAAGCAAACAGTCGAAAAACTGAACCCCTACATCGTTCTACTGCACATCTCAGTCCTCATCATAGGTTGTCCTAGTCGCAAACAAGTTGTCATGCATTAATCCGAAAACCAATCAATTCATCCATCAAAACACAGTGCCAATATGATCAAACAGCAGTACTTGGAGCCCTCAAATCGTAAGATTCGGACAGCGGACTAGGCTCCAAGCACCATCATAAATATTCCAACCGATACAAAGCACCCCCCCCCCCCCACACTTAAGCACGACATTGCCCTCAATGGAGTAGAGGGAAAGATAAGGGGAATGATGTTACCGGGTAAGAACACTGCTGGGGGACTGGAAGGGGACCAGTCAGCGAGAAACGAACGGGAGAGTGGACAATGCTGCACAAATCGAACCAAAAACACACTAGCACACCGTGCGTTAGGGATAAGTGTTAGCCCAGACGGCTACATCAAACCACAAAAGAAAAACCAAAAACAAAAACAAACGACTCTAAGTTCAAGCTCCGCACACATGGAGCAAACACACAAAAGTCTAAAAAGAAAAAAAAACAAACACACTGAGACGGGCAACGAGTACAGCCTACTCGTCGCCAAGATCGTCGAGGTCGATGTCGTTCATGAACGCGTCATCATCAGCAGCAGCAGCCGCACCATCATCACCTTCAGCTGGCGCACGGCCGTGCAGGGGTTGCTTTTGCCCGTGCAGGCCGACACGGCCTGGCCGAGGATCCGCTCACGGCCGTGCACCTTGCTCATTTGGCCGTGCAACATTTACCGAGAGCTCGCACGGCCAAGGGGAATACCCGCACGGCCGTGCGAGGCAACGTGATGCCCGTGCAAGACGCACGGTCGTGCAATGTGCGCTTTTGGCCGTGCGCTTTTGGCCGAGAGCTCGCACGGCCAAGGGGGGATACCCGCACGGCCGTGCAAGTTGAGGTTCTGGCCGTGCGACTTGCTGGAGTCCCGAAATCAACCTATTTTCACTCAAAAACGACACTGGACTCTGGATTAACGTCTCAAGACTCAAAAACACACAAAATCAAAGGAAAAAAAAAGTAAGAAAGTGCAAACCTCGGTGGGGTTGCCTCCCCACAAGCGCTGCTTTACCGTCTTTTAGCTGGACGCCAGTATGGATGCTCAGGGAAGTGTAGGATCAGGTGCCTTCAAGAGCGGATCCACATCGCTCTTGAGGTACAGCTTCAAATGGTGGCCATGCACGCGACGAATGTGGCCACCTGCATTTGCCAGCTCGACTTGGCCATCCGGTAGGATGCAAGCGAGTGAATACTCGGATGGCCAAGGTGGGGGCGGGACCAGCTCATAGAGGTCTCCGGCTTTCGTTCGAGCGGGCTTAGCTGCCTGCAGTTTCGGCCGCCACTCCTCCTTGATCTGTTCTTTGGATGACAGAGTGGTCCGGAGTGGCGGCGAAGGTGTGGGAGGCGGGTCCTGCAAAATAGGCAGCACAGAAGGATACACGACAGACTCGTGCTCCTGGTGAGATACAGCACGCAGAGGTAACGAAGCAGGTATAGTGTCAGCAACAGAAAACGTTATTCGCTCCTCGCCGTCCCTCAAAACTAAGGTCCCATCATGCACATCTATGAGAGCCTTGGCGGTGGCCAAGAAAGGCCTTCCCAGTATAAGAGGCACTTCTGTGTCCTCACTGATGTCCAGGATAACAAAATCCACAGGATATGTGAATTTGCCAACCTTAACCAGAAGGTCTTCCACTATACCCCTAGGATGCACTACAGATCTGTCAGCTAATTGAAGGGTCATCCTAGTAGCACGGGGTTCACCTAGGCCTAGTTTCATGAACAATTTATATGGAATAACATTGATACTAGCACCTAAATCCGCCAAGGACTTCTCTACATGCAATTTATCAATAGAGCACGGGATAGTAAAACTACCTGGGTCCTTTTTCTTCTGCGGAAGCTTGTTCTGCAGAATAGCCGAGCACTCCTCGCTGAGCTCCACAATGGCCAGCTCACTCAGCTTCTGCTTCTTTGAGAGAAGCTCTTTCAGAAACTTCGCATACTTCGGCATTTGCGATAGTGCCTCCAAGAAGGGCACTTGGACATTCAGCTTCTTAAGCATGGCCATGAAGTTCTCGAACTCTGCCTCCAGCCTGTCTTTGTGCAACCGAGTAGGGAAAGGGAGTTTAGGGACATACTCCTTCACTAATGGTTGCGGTTTAGGTGCAGGCACCTCAACCTCCTTCTCTACTTCTTGTTCAACCGCTGGAGATGCTGCAACAGGGCTTTCTCTCTCCGGTTCCCGAGCAGGGGGATCAACAGTCAGCTTGCCACTCCTGGTCATGATGGCATTGCAGCTCTCATCCGGGGTCGGCGGATGAGGGATGGTCTGCCCGGGTAGAGTAACAGGAGCCCTTTGAGCCACTGCCTGGGCCACGCTCCCCAGCTGGGTCTGGATATCCTGCAAAACAGCCTGCGTGTTTCTCTGACCAGCTTCAAGAGCTAGGAGTTTACCCGAGGCCTTCTCCATGAACTGCTCAAAGGTGTTGAATTTCTGAGCACTAACACTGGCGAGAGAACCCACCAAGTCCCGCAGTTCAGCCATCTGATCATTCTGCACTGGGGCAGCAGGGGCTGTTCCTGGCTGCTGGAAAGGTCGCGGCTGTGATTGAGCAGCGTGCCCCTACATGGGCTGATAACGAGGCTGTTGTGGCTGCTGGAATTGCCCCTGTCTGGGCTGATATGGTGGCCGCTGGGAGCCTGGTGGTCCCTGGGGAGCTGGTGGTTTGGGATTTGGCCCAGCCCAGGAGAAGTTAGGATGCTGGCGCCACCCCTCATTGTACGTGTTGCTGTAGGGGTCATTGCGCCTGACATTGTTGATGAAGTTCACCTGCTCCTGGGGTGTGGTTGATTCCTTCATCGCCTGGCAGTCCTCCACCGTATGATGGGTGCTTTCGCACCATTGGCAGAGCATCGCCTGCTGCTGTCCGGTCCCTGGAATCATACCAGAACGATCGATAGCTGAAACCAGCTTCGATTCCACCTGCACCAAAGCAGATGACTGGGTGCCCACAGCATGCACACCCCGTCCAGGTGCTCGTCGCGATCTCCTGGCAGTGCCCCAGTCATAACCGTTCTCCGCCATCTCCTCAAAGAGTTGATTCAGCTGTGGCGGGGTTTTGGTCAGCATGTTCCCGCCACAAACCGAATCAATCAGCTGCTTGTCCTCCGGGAAGAGGGCGTGATAGAAGGTGCCCACGTTGAACGCATCGTTGAAACCATGGTTGGGACACCTGAGAAAGAGGCTGGTGTACCTCTCCCAAGCATCCCTAATGGTCTCATCCTCATCCTGAGAAAAATGTGTAATCTGCTTCTGGAGATCAGCTGTCTTGGATGGAGGATGGTAGCGGGTGAGGAACTTGTCCGCCAGTTTGGCGAACGTGGTGATGGAGCCCGGAGGTCGAGTGTCTAGCCACTCCTTGGCCTGCCCCTCCAGAGTGAATGGGAAGTACCTCAGCTGGATGGCATCTGCTGGTACCCCATTGATCTTGATTCCATCGATGAGCTCGTGGAATCGCCTGAGATGTGATCGAGGGCACTCTCCCTCCTTACCACGGAACACCACTGATCCGCGCAGCATGGTGATCACTGAGGTGCTCACCTCAAAGTTGTTGGCTGGGACATGAGGGTGTTGAATGGGTGACCTCATTTCTGCAGCCCTGGCGGTCCAGTAGGATCCCATGGTCTGCTCCTCCGGGATCACATCACGGTTCTCCGGATCAGCCATCTTGCCTTCTTCTTCTTCTAATTGCAGCTGTGATAGCTCATCCTCCGCAGCCAGTCGTGCCTTTAGAGCCCGCTTGAAGTTCCTGCAAGTTCGTTCAAGCTCCTGGTCTAATGGTAGTAGATCTCCCGACTGGCTACGGGTCATGCACTACCTGCAAACAGCCAGCAGAAACAACCCGTGAAGGCACACAGGTGGAAAAGAAAAATGCAATAAAGAAAAAGCTAGAGTAACAAATTATCACGTTTCCCCAATAACCTAGAGGGTCCCCGGCAACGGCGCCAAAAACTTGACACGCCAAAACACAACACCAAACTGCGACCAAGTGTAATCGCAGTCTGGGAATGCAGTAACAGGCAAGTTCAATTATCAACCCGGGGTCTAGATCTACTGCTTACTCCGTGATTCTCTATTATCTAGCAAACTAGTTCGAGTGATTGTTGTGAAAAGTAAAAGCAACAAGAAAGAAGTAAATTGTTCGGTTTCTAAAGCAGGCAAGAGTCACTCGGGATTGAGTCCCCCTAGCCCCTTAGTTAGGTTCAATTGCAATTCCCTGGGTTGATTTACTGTTGATTAGACTGCGAAAGATCCGACAGTAGCTTGGAATCTCTTAAGCTGACCAAGCCCTCTCAGTCTAACTACCCGGCAGACGACTAGTCTTCACCGGGAGAGAAAGCTGAGGCTATGAACACAGAACTCCACTACTGGCGCGAAGAACACCAGTACAAAGCAGGAAACTGGCTAACTCTCGTATAGCCAATCTCCTACTATCGAATGAAGAGGCTCTAACAACCTAATCAGATTCTATCTATCTCAGATTGCAGCAGAAATTGAGAAAAGCTGATCAGACTCAAATCAATTCATTAAACATGCGTCATTCGATTAAAATCAAACAGTAATATCATCCCAAGTCATTACAATCAAATCCCTAACACAAGGAACTAGGGTTCTTCATACCCAAGTGAGAGAAAGGTTCTACTCCATAGAGAGAGAAGAGAAAACAAGAATCGGATTAGTCATACTCATAACGATGAGGATAATCTGCTCCGGGACGATGATTTCCACTCCTATGACGATCTCCAAGCTCGATTCGATGAAATCCAGCTCTAAGACAGCTTCTAGGGTGTGTTCTTCGTACTTTCTCTCTCTAGGGCTCTGTTTTTGCTCTGAAAACACGATTCTCCCACTTTTGGCTCGGAATAGGCTCTAAAACCAGGTATTCCCGACTCGCACGGCCAGGGTGCACGGCCGTGCACATCACCATTCTGGCCGTGCAGCTCCAAAACGCGGCGTATCAATTAATTCGATCCTCAGGCTTCTCGCACGGCCATGCAGGGATCCCGGCCAGCCCGTGCTCGGCCTCGGCCAAAACCGCACGGCCAGAGTTGCGCTTTGCACGGCCGTGTGGTTTCCATGGCTTGCCCGTGCGTGGCCTCGGCAAAAGGCGCACGGCCATATTGCTCACTTGCACGGCCGTGCGACTCCATGGTCTGCCCGTGCAGCTCCCCAAAAACCTCGCCATTCGTCCGTTCTTCGTCCAATCGACCCCAGACTCGCTCCTAAGCCTTCATTCACGTACTAGGACCTGAAATATCACAAACAAGCACAACCTAGCGTGAAATCGGCCTAAAACACGAGAATAAACACCTCAAACGGTGTAAGAATGGGGGTAAAAACATGTGTAAATGACGGTCTATCATGAACCGTCACCTTTTAGGACACACATTTGATTTCTCTGGTTTTAGTTTCACCTAGTTCTTTTTATGTTTTAGTTTGCAATGAAATAGCAAGTAGTTCTAATTTATGTCCTCGATTTTCCTTCTGGATCAATAAGTGCACTCTTTTCATGTTGGAGGACGAGTCAAGACTAGATGATGGAGGAGAAGCAAAGATGGGATGACTTGGGTTTAGTAGACTATTGAGCTCTTAGTCAATTAGGCGAAATTGGCATATCAGATGTAAAGTGTCAAACTTGATGTTGAATGATTAGAGTTTTGGAAAGAACATGGCTCATACGTTTTGTTGTAAGAATCTTAAATAAGGCTGATATTGTTGTCTTTAGATTCTGAATTTTTCAGGGCAACTTTCTGTTTCACATTGTGCCTTTTCCCTTTAATAGTCGAATCCACAAAAAGTTTGAAGCTTTTTGTACATCTGGAAAATAGTCATTTTGTTGATTGCTATAATATTGGGTGCAGGTCTTGCGTCAAAAGATGTGTTTTAAATTTAAGAAGGCTAATGGTACTCTGATCATGTGCCTGAGTCTTTTAGTAGATGAATCTCTTCTGGATCTATGGAATCACTCTGCATTTTGGAGGACAGTTTCCTGTTCTTCCTTATTGGTACAATCGCTGTTCAGATTGTCATCTGAATGGTTTTGTGTTCTTATAAGACCATCTTCCGAGATGCCTCATTAGTCTGTAGAATGATTGATAGTTGTGTCAACTCTTTTACTTGGAGTTTGTCAACTGAAGTGTCTTGATGAAATACTAGTTTGAAAAGAACCAACCTTACTATTTTCCTTCCAATCAGGTTGCAATGATGATGTGTGATGAATGTTAACTAATGCGGAACCTCTAAGAAATTGATATGGGCATAACCGTGATCTATTGTGTTTCAGTATGAGCAGCTAATACAGCTGCTAAAACTAGCTGTCTAAAAAGTTTTGAGTTTCATAGTGCACAAATCAATGTTATGGCTGGATTCAAGTCCTCATATATTCATCTCACATCTACTTGGTTTTTAACAAACAGTATCGGGAAATGACGCGGAAAGAGCAAGATCGGGTTGCTAGGATGGAGGTCGACTACGCGAGAAGGAAAGAAGAAGCAGACTCTGTAAAAGGTAACATAAGCAGTCGTTATACAGGAAAGGATTGATGATAATTCGCAGGTTTCGGTGGATGCATGTGTTATGAACTGTTAATCATCACTTATGGGTCTGAATGGTTGGTTAATTGACATGTTGCTAGGTTGTGTGCTCTTGCTCTAACTGCTCTGACTCTAAAACTCCTTTTCGTATGGTGGTTGATAACTTGTTTTATGCATAGGTGAGAGGGTGGATATATGTATGTAGATGCCTAGATGGGAGCATATTCAACTGTTGAAAGTGTTGTAGCTCTATACTTATGGTGATTGATGACTTGTTTGATGCATAGTTGAGACTAGAGAGGGTGGATGTATACAGGTAGATGCCTAGTTGGGAACATATTAAATGGCATCAACACAGACTGAGGTAGCTATCCGTATTTTGGTCAAATTGACGGGACTGTGCATCTAGGCATGGTTTTGGGTCTTGGCAATTTGTTCTGATTCGACCTGAAGTTGTTTCTTTTAGCTTTAAGAGTCGGATTTGAGAAGTAAAGAGACTTGGTCTCAGAAAGCTTATGCTTCCATTCGACCTTAAATCCCTGTTAAACCTTCTTTCCTCAAATCTGGTGTGTCTTCACTGTTGATCCATAAATAAACTGAAGCAACACATGTACCTTGTGTTTCATACAACTTGTTGTTTGCGTTGCTTCTGATTGGGGTTTTTTTCTTTTCCTTACTGTAGCTCCCTGCACTTTTCACGCCAAGAAAGAATGATTAAAGTATTTCAGTTTTATATATCACAATTGTGAAGACTAGGAGACTTAATAAAAAAAGGGGATTTTGATTCCCACCCACGAGTTTTGATAAGAAGTATTTACCTTCTATGAAGCTTATTAGTTTATTTAATTTTATTTCTAATAAATACAAATCACAACAAAAAGATTTTGTAACAGTCCCCTTACTTCATCAGAACTCTAAACACGTTTTTCCTATATAAGCTACTCATCCGAGTGGAATAATCTTCGTATTTTCGGGAAGAAAACAAAAGAAGGAAGATCGGTGTCATGGAAGGGTTAGTTTGAGTTGTTTTCCAATGCCTTTGTTCCTGAGTCTTATGGCCCCTGCTGAAGCTTCGTTTTTTTAATGTTGTTTTCAGGTTAGACAAGACAGCAGCCGCATCAAATGAGGTAAAGTTTCGAAATTCGTACAATGTCCTGCATTCCTTTTTTTTTGTTATTTTTTATTTGGGGTACCTAAATGCGTGGGTTTTGGTTATGCAGATCAGGAGCCTGCATTCGTTTATGACTGACTTGGAAAAAAGTCAGCTATCTATGAAAAGGGAGTTGAAGGGTGATATTAACGACTTGAGGACAACAGTGCACTTGTTTAGGGACCTGTTGATTGGGAGGTTCGGTGGTAACTCTGAAAATGGTAGAAAGGAGAAGAATGACGATAAAGTCGAAGTTGTGAACTTAAGCTCGGATAGCTCGTTTTCCTTTGCAACAAGGAGTAAACATGAGACGAAAAGCACAGTCAGCAGAAGAAAGGTACCCCTAGTCACACTTTTGTTTTTTGTGTTTATGTGATATCAGTGTTTTAATACATATGTTAAATGATAGGGGAAAGCGGTTAGAAAGTCTCCAATTAGGTTGCGGAGTCCTATTTGGACCCGGAAAGATCCCGAGAGGACTAATGCCAAAATAAAGGTGATCGGCCCCTTCATCACTACAAAGTCCCTATCAAAAAGGGATCAGTGGTTGATCAGCCACGTTTTTTATCCATTCAAGGATGAAAGGTATTAAAAAAATGTGTTACATTGTTATTAATTGAGCATAATTCATTTTCTGCAAGTTAAAAGCACTCAAAAATTATTTGTATTGTCTGTTGTTGGTTGTAGTGAGGCGCTGGTTAGATCTCCATGGTTTCATCTAACCCGTGGAGAGTTTAAGGTATTAGTGCCGGAAATACCATTGTCTACTCAGGTTCGTATACAACTTATCTTGATTCTTTAATTTATAAATGGCTTAGTAAAGGAGCAAAGTTGTGTAACATGATATGTGGTTTGACACTGTTTATTTGTGTAGGTGATCACTATGTGCGTTGACTTGTTAACGGTGTCGGAATTGGAAAATGAAAAACCTATGAATTGGTTCTTACCACCGGCATTTGCTGTAAGTTCATAAGTTGTATTTGGTATTATTTTGCATATCCTTAAAAGTGGTAATTGGATATATTTCAAACTCTACTGTATGCTAAAAGTTATTTTTGGTTATAAGAGTCTTCATTATGAATGATTGTATAGGGTTGTTCAAATCTGTTGAACTTTAGGCCATAATTTTTGTGCTGTTATTAGAAAATCTCGGCCAGTCACTTAAATTTGTTGTCTGTCATTAAAAAAACTTGAACTTTAGGCCATAATTTTTGTGCTGTTTTTTCAGTGTGAATTTATTGTCATGAGTGGAACCTGAAACTGGAATCAGATATGTTGTCATTCTTGTGATAAATTATGGATTGAAAAGTTCTAGCGCCACCCAATCCTAGATGTGTTGCCCATTTTTCTTGAAATTCCAGAAACCAAATTTTTAGGTTTCATTTTAAAAGTTGTATGGCTGCTTCTGTGCAATAAACTCATACCACACTAGTGTATTTTCAGCACTTCTGTTCGAGAGGTGACATTGACATTATGAACCTGAATGGTTAGCACGTAAAAATTGGAACCTTATCTAAGTATCCATAAAAAGTGAATCGATTGTGTAACTATTACGATTTAATATGACTATTCTTGTAGGTGGCATGTGCAACCGGAGATCGCGTTTTTGCTTACCCTGAGAAAAGAATTAAAACAGTGTACTGCTCTGGGGACTTCAATGATTGTGAGAAGGTAACTGTTGCAAATGCTGGAACCTCTTAGAATTTCGTGATGGATAGAATTTTTTGTTGAGGTTTAAGTAATGTGTGTACAAGTCAGATTTTTGTCCCGGTGCTGCTGGGTAGCCACTTCTTTCTTTCTGTTTTTGACCTTAAGAAAGAGGTGATTGAAATATGGGACTCACTTCCAAATTGTGTCGATCCAATTAAGAGGGGAGAAAAAGTGTCACTGATTGTAAGTCATCTTGGGCATCTAAAAGGCTATGTTATGTATTCAATTTGTATATATGCTGACATATTATGTACTTGCTGTAGGCAAAGGAACTGGACTCGATCTTTTTTGAATCAGTCATGAGGAGATTCGAAGCCAAGATGTTTTGCACTTTCACCATCGTAGAGGTGGTCAATGCTCCGCGGCAAGAGAATGGGTATGTTTATCTTTCTAGTTTCTCATTAGTTGGTTTGTTTGTAATAAGCTATTTGATTGAATTTTCGATTTAAATGTTTTTGGGCCAGGTTCGACTGTGGGTTGTTTGTGTTGAAGTTGATGACATGTGGTGGCCATTTGGATGAGTGTGCCCGGGGACTGAAGAAGAAGGTAGTTTATTCCCTTATCTTGTTATTATTGTTATTGAAGTGTTTTTCGTCATTTTCTGATTGCTTCTTTATTTGCATTTTTCAGTTTGACAGTGAAGAGGAGAGGCTTGGTCTAGCTCTGTACTTGTTGAACAATATGGAGAATATGGAGCGTGATGCTCTCCATCAGAAAGTACTCATGGAAAGTGTTAGTGGAGGTGATTCCGTGGAGGGCGGTGTGGAATGGAGTGGGACTCCTGAATAATTAGGGAATGGCAAGACACTAAGATTTTGATGTATTTGTTTTTTCCCAATCAAAGAACTGGAGCAGTTTCTGCTAGGTGCTTTTGTTTTTGTCATATTTTCTTTTGTTTCTAAACGATCGTTACTGCATTGGAATTTCCAAATTTGTTTTTTGTTTGCTCGTAGAATCGTTGTGTTGTATTTGTGCTTGTTATCGTTGTTTGTAGCTACGATGGCAGCAGTTCTCCATGGTTTATGGGTATGTTGTCCAACTAGAGATCGACTTCAAGGAGTATTTGAGCAATAAAAGAACAGCATTCTGCTTTCAGAAAAAAGCAATGTACGATTGTACATCATATTAGTTTGCTTTTGGATCGAGTCAAACCATCTAGCTATACATAGACTCTATTCTTACTCGGATCATAAAATTTGTATCATACCGTGTATTTTAGACTACACTCTAGTAGTTGAATTGCCTTATCACACCTCACAATCACATAGAAAGCAATTTCTCAATATGCGCTGACTCATACCAGAAGTTGAAATCCACCACTCCCAGAAGACACAACCAAGTTGTACACTTACAGAAGTTGGAAGCAAATAAAGGATTCCCACTTCCAACTCCAAAGCATTTTCAATGGAAAACACACTGCTAGACAGCCTCGATGAAGAACCATTTCAAGGGATGATTCGAACAAGAGCCTCCAGAATGTGGGATGCAATCAACATCAAATCCAAATCACTATTTTTGACTCTTCAAAGGGTTGCACTGTTGGGGAGACAAATTATTGATGTTGCTGTACAGTAAATACTAAATGGCGCAACATCACATTATGCAACGATAATGATTTCAGTATCTGGCTTGCTTTATTATCATACACACACTAGATATGGGTCTGCTTCTAATCCTACTGTATCACACGGTAGAGATCACGAACAACCCATTTACAATCTCAGCGTCAGCAGTTACGACTACAAAGCTACGCCTAGTCCGAAAATTCAAAGAAAAAGCATCACTTTTTCTGGAAATGAGTGATTGTAGTCGTGTTAGCGAAAATTGCATACACGAAATGAGCCAGCCACTTGGAAGCCGCATAACACAACACATCCAATATCGCCAGCCCAATTCTTGTGGCAGTTGAGATCATCCCTTGCTTTGTTGCTGCAACAACGCCAATTATGGCAATAGCAAGCACCTTGAGAATGATCTCAGCAGCATTCAGACACTTGTATGCACGGTTGCAGCTGGTGCAGTTCACCACATGCGTCCAGTACCTATCCATAAGTTGCTATCGGGGAGGAGTTGGAGGAAGATCGGCCGTATACTTGCCTCTCCAATCAACTTCACTATCTGGATACTTGTTCAACCATCGTCTTAAGCCAACAACCAGACCATCGGACTTGGCAGGAAACTTGAGTAGCTTCACAAATCAAAAAGAAAATGAAATCAAGTGACAAATGAAGTATTGGCTCGTCAGTAATCAAAATCTATCCTTCAAAGGCTGTGTTGGTACCAGCCCATAATGTGCATAGGGAAGATGAGCATGATCTGCAAGATTCTCTATCAATACATCATGCCTAAACCAATATACGCAAAAGGTAAGTGATTAATTTCAAAACCAATGCAACGATTTTCATCAACATTATTTTCAATAAGAGTTCCAGAGCAATGAGCTTTTTTTAACCCACACCCATGATCTCGGTTTCCTATTATCTTAGTGAATGATGGATCACCCAGCTGTGGAATGAAAGGAGGCTTCTTTTTCCCAAAGATATCTCTGTATTGAGGATCAGAGTTGGGACAAAACCACACGATGTCATGATGCACTATTGTTGGATAAACTGCAACACAAGCCATTTTACTTGTGTGAACCTGCAATTTTATGTCCCCAAGTTCATCCCTACATTAATAATCGGTGTCCATAATGATAGAAAGAAGCGATCAAGGAACAGGAACTATATGATCACAATAAGCAACTACTACTTACTGGAGGGCCATCAGGAGGTGCTTGAGGGATGAGCTTGCAGTCGCCGGAGCCATCAAAACACCAACCGTGATAAACGCATTGCAGCCTTCCCGACGGATCAATCCTCCCTTCAGACAATGGACCCACACGGTCAGGAAACATATCGTCAAAAACCTTCCATGCATTCTCGTTCCTGTCTCACCACACCACCACGTCCATCCCCAACACCTTCTTCGCATGTGAGGTTTTAAAATTGCTAGGGTGGAAAGGTGGCCTTGCTGGTAATATCACGTTAAGTTTTTTCTCACACAGGCTACGGTTGGAGCATTTCTCAGCTCCCTGCAATTAGAGTAACCAAGCAAAATAGGCTGACTTCGCATTGGCTCAAACCACAAGACAAGACTAAGCTCTTACAGTTGAGATTTTTTTTTTCTTTTGCTGCAAACCACCCGTCAGGTCCGATACTGGAAGTTCTGCCTCCTCAGATTTGTAAAATATAACGTAGCAAATCTTTTGAAGAGCAATTTTTTTACCCGTTATCATAGTTCAAAAAAATAACAAAAACTTCTGCACGCTGGAAATAAGGAACAAAGCAGTATATTCCCAAATAGTACCGTTATCATCTCAGCAAAGAAATGGAACTGCATCCTTGAAAAAAAAATTAAACAAAAATACGGATTTGAATTGTGAGGAACACGTATGCAGAGAGAAAATTGGAGGAGTTGATTTAGGTTAGCGTCTCCTTCACAAAGTCCCTCACGATCAGTTGCTTCTGTTCATGTACGCACAGAATATTGGAATTGGCTAACTGGTTTCTTCTACACAGCATCTGCGCAACTCAACAACAGCTGCCCACATGGAAAAGGATGGGAATCACCCTAGCACAAGTGTTGGTTTCAATAGTGAGAGAGAAGCGGATCGAACCGCAGAGGCAGAGGCTGCCGATCAACCGCAGCATAATGCTGATTTGAATGCCGAGAGAGAAGGGAATAGAAATCTGCCAATTGATACCAACATTTTGGAGTCAGAAACCCCTTCGAGTGGAGATGAAGAGGAGACTGAAGTTGCATCCGAAATTCAGCATGACGAAGTCCGTTTGATCGGAGAAGAAGAGGAGATGGAAATTTTGGCCAACCTTAAGGCAGAGGATGTCATCGGTCGGAAATTCAATAACATTGACGACGCTTACAATTTCTATAACAAGTATGCAAGAGCTTGGGGCTTCTCTGTGAGAATTGAGAGGAAAACTGAAACCAAAAAGGGGGAAATAACTTCTCGGAAGTTTGTTTGTTCAGCTGCGGGAACAAAAAGCAAACGGAAAAAGGAGCTTACGAAAGCTGTGCGCTTGAATACTCGATTTCATTGTCAAGCTTTTATGCGTGTTCGCTTGGACAGGTATGACAAGTTCTTTCCATTCACAATTTGATAGAGCAAACTAGATTTACGATTATGATTGTGACAATGTAGTATTCTGACATGCATAATCATATTTACTACTGATTGAACTAATGTTTGTTGGCTTGGGCAGGTTAGATTCTAAATATGCTATAGTTGCTTTTAATGTAACCCACACCCACGATCCCGTTTGTCCACAATTGGTGCATCATATGAGATCGCATAGAGGTTTAGATGAAGCAACAAAATCTGAAGTTCGATTCCAACGAGATGCGGGCATGAAAATTGCCGACATCATGAATCAGCATGTTCAAAAAGCTGGCGGCTATGACAAAGTAGGTCATACGAAAAAGGATTTGCATAATTTTGCATCCAAAGATCGAGAAGATAGGATTAGTGAAGGTGATGCAGCTACTGCACTAGCTTATCTAAAGTCAAAAATGAGCGTAGACAATCACTTCATCCTCGAACCCACTTTCGATGAAGATAAGAGGCTTTGTAGTGTTTTCTGGGCGGACAGCATAAGCATAGCCGATATGTCATGCTTTGGAGATTTGCTAGCTTTTGACACCACATATAAGAAAAACATTTACAACATGCCGCTAGTTGTTTTCTCAGGTGCTCAACTTTTGCCTTGTCAAAGTCGTTCCATCACTCCACATTGATATGCAACTCTATCTTCTATGTAACTATACATGATTTTTGTATCATTTTTAGGTATCAATCACCATCGCAAGAGCTGTATATTTGGATGTGCTTTAGTGGCTAACGAGACAGAAAAGAGCTATGATTGGGTTCTGGGGAAGTTGAAGAAAGCAATGGGAGACAAAGAACCTCGTACGATTGTAACAGATGGTGACAAAGCGATGAGAAATGCCATACAAAAAGTGTTTCCTGCTGCAACTCATCGATTATGTTCATGGCATATCGCCAAGAACATTGTGAGTCGTCTGAAGAATAATAAAGCATTTGAGCCTGAATGGAAGAAGTTTGTATATGCTGATCTTGAAGCGGTTGAATTCGAAGAAAAATGGGTGGAATTGGTCTCGAGTCACAAACTGGAAAATTGTCAATGGGTTTCGGATTTATTTGACAGACGAAGGGAATGGGCATACACATACCTCCGATCTTACTTCTTTGCAGGTTTGTCAACAACCTCTAGATGTGAAGGAATCAACTCACATCTAGGAAGGTATGTAACCGAGAACCACAATTTGCTAGAGTTTTTATCCATTTTGATCGATGGATTGGAGAGTTGCGGGAAAATGAGGTGAAATTGGATTTTCAATCTACCCATAGTGTCCCGGAGATGAAACATCTAGCATTGAGAACACTTGAAGAAAGCGGTGCAAAGATATTCACTAACAAGATATTCCGCAAGTTTCAAAAGGAGCTTGGAATGGTGGAGGGTTGTATCAAGAGTAATTTTATGGTAGATGGAAGTGTGCACAATTATCAGGTAAGCTTGTTTGGAAAACAGAAGAAGTTCACTGTCAGATATGATGTTGAAACCAAGGAAATGGAGTGCAGTTGTGCTAAACTTGCATACATGGGAATCCCATGTTCCCGTATTCTCTATTTATTGAAAGAAGAGAACATACCGACGATTCCAGAAGAGTTGGCATTAAAAAGATGGAGCAAGAATCCTAAGACTATAGAAGTTACGCAACAACCACTGGATATCAATGACCCTTGGCCATTTAACGTTAGGTATGGGCTGCTGCAATTTTCAGCATCGCGGTTTTGCTTCCTAGGGGCAAATACAGTGGATACTTTTCAGTTTGCAAACAAGTTAATGGCAACTGCGTGTGACCAGTTGAACAACATGCAAACTGGTACTACTGAGAGGTCGACAATAGAGATACCAGAAGAATACAAAGCTGTAAAAAACCCAATGAAGGTAGCATATAAAGGTGGTAAAACTGGAAAACGGAAGAAGTCGGACAAGAAGCATCGGAAGTGTGGTCGATGTGGAGATGAAAGGCATTATAGAAGCACCTGTGATAAGCCTGTGGGATATGTACGTCCTAAATCACCGGGGTCAGATGAGGAAAATGATGATGGAAACGAGGAACCAGATTATTCAGATAAGAATGGTCCAAACAGTCCACCACGGCAGGTGAATTAAATAGGCTAATTCTGTGAATTTACGAATCTTACAGTGTGTTTATTTCCATGGTTTATGATATCTTTGTATAATAAATCTATAGTTTCTGATTTTAACACTAGTTTCTTTCATTTTGCTGAAGCGGCGGAAGACTAGGAGTAGTACCAAGCAGACTGAAGGTCAGTCCAATAACACTACTGGTGAACAAAACGAAGGGGTTGTTGATGGTTCACGAGACGGACCTGGGAAGTTATTAGTTGTGAACAACACTACCTATGAAACAAATTAAATTCATCTTCTAATTTTATTCTAACAACACTAACGTTTTATATGACAGCAGAGGAAAGTAGCTACAAATGAAGAAGAAAATGATGACAACAATGATGAAGAAGGTAGCTGGCCCCCAAAGGTCAGTGGAATGACAGTATCCAGTTTCTTAATGTCTCGACCTATTCATTATGAATTAGTGTGGTGACAAGTATGGACCTTTTTTTGTAACAGACCATGCCACGTACTAGAAGTGCTACTAAAGGTAACAGAGAGCGCGCAGAACCCAGTCAACGTGCACAAACTTGTGTGCAACCTCCAACTGATGAGCCTCCACAGGTACGTGACGCAACGTCATGTGTTCAAGTATACATAATATCTGGCTTAACTGTAATTATATGTGATTATATATTTTGTGTTTGTTGTTACAGACGAGGAGACGAACTAGAGATAATGGCAGGGGAAAGAACATCATCAACTAAGCATGAAGTTGGCCTCTATCTATGCTTGTTTAGCTTTTTTTTTATGGATTTGGATTTGGAGAACAAAGATTACCACATTCATTGAAGAACAAAGATTGTTGTATTTCTAGATAATAGCATCAGAGCTCTTGCATTTATATATGTTGCTTAGAATTAATAATGAAACATACCCGGATGGGTGGAACATGTCTGCCAAACAGAACTCCCTCTTGCATTGGAGGATTGACTCGACCTGCTTCATCGACATACAAAAGCCCCTCTTGCATCCTGTAAATGGCTAAAGTATCAGTAATTGACTATGTAAGTAGGATAGTGTAGCAAAATTCACCTTATTAGAGTCCCTTTCCTAATGCAGTATCGCTTCAATCTTTCCCACAGCAGCACTTGAACCAGCCTACGTAGTTATACAACTTACATCGTTTCAGTATTTTAATAATGATACCAGAACCTCTATAACAAGAACTAATGGGAAAAGCCATCCATTACCATTCACAACCAACAAGAGGTAGTAGGTACAAACTTGCAGAAACTTTTTGAAACTTCTTGTCGATTTGCAAAATAATTGCCTTGCTGCTCAAGGAACCACCATTTTGCAAGTCGATGCATATAGGAGACTCGAGTTTATCCATTTTCATCAGTTGGCTGGGGAAATGACGAGAAGTTTTAAAAGAGGCACACGTGACTAAGCATTCACTAGTTCTATTCAAAAGACTGAGAAATATGTAGGATGAGCAACTCACCAGAACTGGATGTCCAATTACGCTGTTCAAGACATCAGATTTACCAGCACTCTTAACAGATGACAAAAACTGTAATAAATAAATAAATAGCAATGTGAGTTAGAAGTAAACTAAGAAAATACAAAATACAAAGACATCAATACATTCAAAGTTCAAACAGAAATGAAAAGACACAAAAGCAAAAGGGTTCCCCTTAACCAGAGACAGACACTCGGCATATCTCCGTACGTTAAGCAACTTGGACTTGTCGCTCCAGGAATGAGCCTGACACCACACAAACACTTTCATGAGATCTATTAGATAAGAGAGGACTAGAGATAGATATCAATTACCAGGTAACTGACAACCAAACTAATGTAACTGGTTCAACAGCTAACTGAAAAACGGTGACCAAGTTTTGTGTTCACAAGATGTTCTTGATTACTAGAGTTGAGTAAGATGGTTAACACTTACCTTCATAGTTCCATACGAGTTGCCTAGAATGATCTTCTCCTTCACGCAGACAATGGAAAGCTCCTCTCCATTCTCACAGCAATCAACCTCAACTAGTTCTTTGTGGTTCCTCAATTCCTGGAGAGAGAAAAAGATATAAAAAGTAGGTGAAGTGAATAGAAATTGAAAGCAACAAGAACTCACAGTATTGATGAACCAAACAGTAAATACATTTTAGGAGGGGATAAAGTCGAGGGAAACCACTGCAGACTCCATGACAGAATTAGCTTCCTTACTACTTTTATCCATATCAATTCTTTTAACCATATTAGACAACAAGATGACAGCACAACTGAAAATGAAAGTACCGAATTTCACCTATCCACCAGGTACTGTGTAAGCAAGTAATAAATGAACTTGAATTGAGGAAACAAAAAGGTAGAGTTGAAACTTTTAGCAACCAATTTGTGGCCATAAAATATGAGGCATGAATCATAATCTAATACTGAGGTAGATTCCATTATGATACATACTTCCTCCACATATTGAGCAGACCTTAACAGTTTAAGTAGGTCGTGATCAGGACCTTCATACTCGACCATTGCAAGCCCTTTTTCTCCGGTAGGTTCCTTGAAGTATCAATAATTCCCCTAACAGCTTTTTGAGAATGCTTCGGTGGCTTCTTCAGACTTTTCTGTGGCATCTTTCTCAGCTAGATCCTCTACATGAGCCTATTAAGAGAAGTGTCAAGGTCAAATATAACAAAGTTTATCCACAGATTGCAGCAGACATTGGTAAATAAGTTTAGTTTACAAACCTTCAAATAATTTGAATTCTAAATGCTGCGTCCGTGTCACAATTCTCACGAGACGTGCGTCTATTTTGCTTAGCTGCATTATAGAAGCCAAAAGTCCCAAGAGAATACAATCATGAAGAAAAAGAAAAAACAAATTCAGTTTTCATTATGCATGCATCTAGAATCAGAATATTGACCTCAATAGTTAACTGTTCTTTCTGTCTCTAGATAGCAATTGCAACACAAGAATCCACTCAACGGATATATTCCTTGCTTCTACCATTGCTATTTTCACCAGAGAGAAACAAGACCCTTGTACAACAAGAACTAATTGAACTCGTATCCCGGAAACCAGCCTCATGATGAAATGTAATCTCTGGCGGACCTCCTTGGTACGCCCTATTTGATTCAGCATCCAGGACCTTACATGCAACACAATAATCAACGACATTCAGAAGCGTACACAAGAAGTTCAACAAGAATCTCATCGAATAAAGATTGTGGAACTGTAGAGCCAGACCCAGACTGAACATCAAGAAACCGTAGTGCCAAACAACAGCCTCCTCAACTTAATCGAAAAGAAATAAGATTGTAAGTGAACACTGCACCTCTCTGCCGAGCCTACTATTGCGGCATCTTCGGGGACGGGATCTGTTTCATCTCCCAAACCGTGGCTGCCAATTTCCTCGCAGAACCCGGACTCTATTGCTGCTTAATCCCTCTACTTCCACCGCCGGCATGCAAGTAAGCAGTTATAATTGGTGGAGCCGCGCAGAGATGCTGATGAGGGAGTACGCGTGGTACCCATCAGCAACGTAGTAGTGGATTCAGTCATCTTCTTAATTAGAATCGCTCTCTTGGAACCAACTCAATTTATAACAGGGACACTCTCCTTCGGCCGCGCGCTCCTTAACGCATCCGTACCATCTTCTTCTCCGCCGTAGACATGGGATCTGGGCCTCCTTACTAAATCCCGTCGACGTACTCCACGGGGACATCGGCTCCTTGAATCATCCTCTACAGCAAAACCGCAAACACCGTTGAGCTTCTCCGCCTGGCCACATAAACTATGGACAAAGGGGCCTTCTTGGTGTAGGTCACTTCCATGACATCGAATATATGGAGCTCTGATCCGTTGGAGATGAAGATGAGCAGAGGAGTCGGATAGTTTTGAGAGATCTAGTGCAGAGAAGAGATGTGTTGAGATAAGGGATCAGATTTTCATTTCCCTCTTTTCTTTTGAGATTTGGGACTGTTTGAGAACGTGGGTTGTGTGAAAATTTTTTAGTTCTCAAATTTTGATTGGACAACAAAATTGGAGGGTTTATTTTTCCCTCCTAAAATTTTCGTTGGCTAGTTAATATTTACCCGCCATTAACATGGCGAGATTTTTCATGTTCTTTTTTTTATTATTCTTTATTTTTGTACAATACTAAGTTTTTTTCTCGTGATTCTTGATATATTTTTATTTTTTAGTGCGAAAGAAGGTCTCAAGCCTACATATTGTGACTAGAATCCTCTTTTCTTGTAGAGTTTGTTGTTCTTCTACCCATTGGCGTAGCTAGAGATATGATTTAGTGGGGTCCAAACATAACCAAATACGAAGTTTGACTCGATAGTAAAATCATTGTCTCGGAAAGAGGGGGTCCTTTGTTCTAAATTTACTAACCTCATCTTAAAAATCCATCATTTTTAATGTATATTCATTTTCCAAGTGGGTCCATGGACCCCACAACTCCTCACCTAGCTCCGCCAATGCTTCTACCTCATTGCATGAACTCAATCCGCATGCTCTTGCACGTTCCAATTTATTTCCATGGACTGCTGTTGACTGGGGATAAGAGCAGAGTCAAATGATCGAGTCACTTTATAATAGAAACTATGTAACCAAAGCAATCCAAAAGATAATAACTAAGTTAGTTGGCGAGCTATATATGAAGTCACTTATGAATTACTACCCTAGTTGGCTCCAAATTCACACCTTCGAGACATCTTATAATGCAAGCTAGAGATATACCAAGTCGATCTAGCTCAAGAGCTTGTAAAACTGAACAAGACCCAAGTCTAAACATATCACTCATCAACATAACACAATTTGGATCTTCGATCCTCTTCTTATCTCTACAACATGGAAAATTTCCACTCCAATAAATTAATATCTCATATGATATCATTATGACAAACTATGAAATGTCATATAATTACCAAAGATTTTGACTTCCATAGCTAGTAACTATATTAATAGTTATCGCAAGCACAAATGAAGGGGAATGGTGAAAGAGCCCCATGGTGTTCACCACTATGTTACACACCACTTGTCTCGAACGCTTTCCAACGGCGACGCAATATTGCTTTAAGGGACCAGGTTAGCCCATAAATTCAGTATGTTTGTGTAATCTTGTGGATTTCAAATGCTACTCGTTGTATAAAGCCTATTATTTGCCTAAAACTCCCAACACTTAGAAAATACAAACTTGATATTCTTATGTCAATCATTATTTCTCAACAGTGTCAAATGGGTTTGACAAACCTTTCAACTTTAGGCTAAGATAGTCTTTAACTATATACTCATTAAACATTAAAAAGAGCAATCTATACAAAAAAGTGTTGTGATAAGAGTTGGTCAAGCGATTACGGTAAAATTCGAAGTAAAAAGATCGAGAATCTGAAAAAAAAAATTGTTTTTAAAAATCCCACGACAATGTATATTGGAAGGGAAAACATAGTATCTTACGTCAAATAGTTATTTTGTCGATAATGTGTGTGTATGCGCGCGCACAAGTGGATGCAGTGTCCAGTATCAAAGTCAGGTTCAATCGTACCGGTGCTCATTTAAGTTTATAGTTTGTGTGGGGTAGAAGATTCTCAATGGTACTATGGTTTTTAGTTTAGTTCAAAAACCCAAGATTGTTAATTCGAAACAACAGGTCGGCGGATAAAGTTATACTGAATGTGAATTGTTCTATGACAAGTGGGTATAACAAAGAGAACATAAACCTCACATAATTATGTCGAATTCAGCCCGTTGAAACATATTGACCCCAAATGGGAGAAGAAAAGAAATATAATCATTTTATACAACATCTAAACGGTATACTCTCTTACTATAATTCTATAACCAAGTGCATAAATCAAAGTGGACACAACCCGTCGAGAAGAGTGAGAGGGCTTTCCTCACCACTTTATCAGCTAGCCTGTTCTAATACCTGCCAACAAAGTACACATTAAAACCGAGATTGACATCGCACATCCCCACAATTTCCTCCAAGATAGAACCAGCTATTGCATCCCACCGATGCCTAGAAAGAACTCTGTTGATACCTAGTTGGGAATCTCCCTTGATTGAATGTGAGTGACGTCCCATCTCGACACACCAGGTAAGTGCATCCCTCAACGCCAGCTATTCAACCAGAAATGGATTAGTGATGATACCATTATAGCACCTACCACCCCCAGCTATCAGCGTCCCGGACTCATCAAACAGAACCGCCCCTACTGTGATGCATGATGCACAATAGTTGGTTAAGCTCTCTTCCAAAATTACATGTAACGTGAATGTCGAATCCCATGTTAGCATTTAACAAAAGAAACCAAGAATCCGAAACAAATAATACAAAACTCAGTTGTATAATCCAAATTCCAATTTGAATCTCACGCTACATTGCTTGGGACCATAGAACATACTTTATTTAGCTTAAGCAAAAGGTGGAAAACCTGATAAAACCAATAAAAGAAAAAAAGAAGAAAATTAAGATAGAATCTGGACAGTAAAAGCTCACTTTCCCTTTCTTCGCATTCTCTGTATTCTGTAACCCGATCGAATCCCTATCATCTATTCTACCTGTTGTTCTTCCTCTGTAGGCTGTAGCTGTCCTTCAATTTACCCATCAAAAGCCAGCAATTGATTCCTTTCTAGTTGACGGCGACGACAATAAAAGGACATAGTTGTCCCCGGAGGAAGGAGACGAGCATGTGGGAACCAATCGCGGCACGCTCCTAGGCAATTTAGCGGCAACGTCGATGCCTCTCTGGTCTCGCTAGCGGCGAAGAATCCCCGGACACTATGATCGCAAAGGGGAACAGATCTGGGGTTTGCGCTTTCTCAATCAATCAAACCTGGGCTTCCATCTCAGTCATTAAATCAACGGACACCATCTCCATTTGCATGCTCTGTTTGTGTAAAATCTAATAATTATCTGGAGGTAGAAACAAAGATGTATGGTGACTGATAGCTACCATCACCATCGGCGACCTCGTCGCCGCTGCAACCACTTTATAACATGATACCTTCTACTTCTTTGGCACCGATTCAAGCCCATTGTTGCTCGAGCCGGAGCCGGAGCCCGGGGTGGGGGTGGAGCCTTCGCTTGAAGGTTCGGAACTAGCATCCAAAGGCAGAGACACGAGCTGCTGGGCATCCATGGCCGAAAACGAGAACGAGAACCCTGGGGTAGGGAGGGGACAAGAACGAAATTGGGGATCTCGATTCTGAAATCTTCCTATCACAAGCTTGGTGACATTCAATATTTTAGTTATGCATTTTGAAAGATGAAACAAAAATAATTGCACTATTTATTGTTGATAAGAAATTTGTGTGTTATAAATTATGAATAGCAAAAAAAAGGTACTATAAATGTTCAATTGAAAATTTACATGATTGATTTTAGTAGAAAGACGGCAAAATATTATTTGGGACTAAATAGTATTCCAACATAAATTTATAGGTATGCTTGTAATTTTAATTATTCTCTATTATTTACTTAATTATAACTAATTAAAAATTATTAACAAGTGTGAACACAGGCGCATAGCGTACGACGGTCGTACGCTAGCCTTTGCCATATATATATATAATATATATATACATATATGGTGCCTTCTACGGTACCCCGGGTAAAATCCGGGGTACCGCATACCTTGAGTATGAAAACGCTATCTAGATCTTGAATTAGTAGGATTTTTGGGCATGATACTATACCCTAACCCTTAATGAGTGAACCCTAGGTCCTAATTATCTAAATCATAAACTATAAACCCTAAGATGGTACATTGATTTTTTTGCCTATATTTGGACGAATCACAACCGTCGATTATTGTTTCTAATGAAATTGATCTTGGGGTATAAGATTTAGAGAATTAAGACCTAGATTTTGATCTTTGAGGGTTAGAGTATAGTATCATGTCCGAAAGATTAGCTAATTCAAGGTTTGGATAGCGTTTTCATACTCAAGGTATGTGGTACCCTGGATTTCACCCTGGGTACCATAGAACTCCCCATATATATATATATATATATATATATATATATATATATATGGTGGCGTCTTCGGTGCACTCACTTTTTTGGGTGCATTCAGTGCACTCGCTTCATAATCGTCATTTTAAACATGCGATTTATGTCAAAATGATGTCAATCATCACTTATGATATGATAAACAATAACGCACATGAATTTGCACAAAAACCATTAAAGATTTACTTTAATTTGAAGGATTTAGAGTTTAAAGATTTAGGGTTAGGGTTAGGGTTTACAATTTGGGGTTTAGGAATAGAACTCAAAATTGGAGGTCTAGGGCTTAGGGTAATCCTCTAATTAGTTCTTATCATATGTTATATCATCATATTACACTAATTTTACAAATTAAAATTCAAAATTCGACACCTTAGGACTAGTTTTTGAGTTGGGTGCATTGAACGCACTCATTTTAGTGAGTGCACCGAAGTAGTCACCATATATATATATATATGTGTGTGTGTGTGTCCGGGTCAGACTGGTGTACGTCAGGTGTATACTATACGCCAGGTACTACTAGTGAGATATCTCTATCTAGACCATGAATTAAATCGAGTTTGGGATATGATACTATACCCTAACCTCTAATGGATAAACCCCAGGCACCGATTTTCTAAACCCCAACCCGTAGTATGATTTAATGAAAAACAAAAATTGACCGTTGAGATCAGTCGGAGCTTATCTAACGGCTAGATCACCTGACGTATACTATACGTCTGCCATACACCAGTCATTACCATATATGTCCATATATATATATAAATACTTGATAAAACGGTAGACTAATGCCCTAATTTGTGTCATCTGAGATGAAGAAATGTTCGTTATGTAACTTGTAGGGCATTCATTATCCCTTAGCCTGTAATTTTTGAGATGAATGATTAATGTCCCCTATGTAAATTGTAGTGACTAGTTGTCCCTTAGTTAAACCCTAATTATTCCCATATCTCTCTTCCTTTTATTTAATAGCTAAAACTAAAATTCCAAAATAATTTTAAATCTCTAAAGCAAAAAAAGAAAAAGAAAAAAAAAGGCGGCATATATAGTTTGTCCCGCCTAGATGCAGGGACAACTAAAATCAATTTGCCAATATAACTTATGCTCCATATTCATCATTGGGGACGTTTTTGAGACGTTGTCCTTTATATTACTAAGACTTTCATTTCCGGAGACAGGTTAAATTTATTGTCCCTCATATTTGTCCCCTAACCTTCTTTATTTTGTAGTGGATTTATTAAATTTCATATACCACATGTTTAATATTTTGAGTATGTGAGCAAAGTTGTTTCATATATGTCATGAGATCAGTATGTATCATATATGACATACAAATATTAGTGTTTAATTTATAAATTATCATAGAGTTGAGCTCAAGCCAAACTCTTGATCTTAATGATGAGTCAAGTAGATTTTAATAAATGAGCCTGCTCGAACTCAACTTGACTCAGCTCGTTTATAAATGAGTCAAGCTCGAGCTCGAATGATTGCTTGACTGATCAAGGTTCCAATTGTTCTAATTATTTAGTTTCCATAATTATGTCAAAATGAGGGATTATATATATTGAGCATAGTTAGTAAATACTCCATTTAATACACGTATTTGTACCCGTATGTATTATATCCGTTTAAAACTTCTGTATCCGTATTATTGTCAAGTTATTTCATATTTTATGTTCATTTGATGGCTCTCATACTAAACACGAATAAAAATCGTATTATATGTTTAATATCCGTATTTAATGAATTAAATTGTTAACTTTACTATTATTTATATATTTATATGTTTATAAAATAATTAAAATTTTATATATTTACCACTATTAACGTACTATTAAACGTAACATTAATTTAAAGACGAAATAAAACACACATACATATTTTATACCTAACTTTTCCGTACCGTATTTTACTAACTATAATACTGAGAAGGGATTAAAGCTCTTGGACTATAGCGCAACATGTATAATATGGTACTAGTTCTATGGCCCGCGCTACGTGGCGGATAAACACAAATTTAAAAAAAAAAAACTAAAATCCTAGTTACTTTGTCCAATAAATTATACTATGAATAATCAGGATAATTCAATTTTTAGCAGATCCTCTCAATGGAACCCTCCAACACTTTCATTTGAAAGTTGCTTGAAAGTAGTCGTTGGTTAAACAACATTTCAAAGTTTCATTGTTTAGGGAAGAATTTCACTTCATTGATATGTACTAATACAACTGCTTTTGCGCATGAAGTTGTAAATCATTAATTGATCCAATAACATATAGCCAAAGAAGGTAGAATCTCATCAAAGTACTTGACCTCTAAAATGGCTCGTGTGAATTGATTCAACCTGAATTAGATTTCAATCTCAGTTGTGTCCAAGGATCCTTTTCCTGAACCAACTTCTTGTTCAGCTTAAGTCAATAACCAACCAACTATCCCAAGTCAAGCTACATTCAAACACGTTGTGTCTTGTTGAGTTGGGAGAACCAATAGTCTTCACACTCTTTAATATTGTACACATAACAAAAACAATAATCATAACTTGACTAAACACACTATTGTTAAGTCATATAAATAAATATATTTCGGAATAACTGGTATTAAACATAAATGTCATAAAAAAAAAGACATCACGTATAAGTTGGAAATTGAGCTGCCAATAATGAATTTCATTCCAATTTGCAATAATCTAGTTGGCACTCTTGATTCAATCTTGTTTTAACATCTAGTAAATTACACATTTGGTTACTCGATTATCCAGCATTTTCAAGTTTGTCACCCAAATTCCGTTTCGTTAAATTCATCCTATGTACACCCAATTTTGAACTTTTGACCATTTATTTGGTGATGTGACCAATAAAAATGAAAACATTAAAACAACTACATTTACTTTTCCACCTCATCATCCATAACAAAAGTGCATCAATAAATAAAATAGAAAAAGAAAAATATATGATTGCATTATTGATAGTTATCACCCAAAACTTTCACCATTGTTTATGTCGATTCTCGAACTCTTCTTCTGCAGCTTTCGCTGCAAATGAGCAACCATTATCCGCACGAAAATAAGCAAAGCTTCGCCGTCGGATTACCGTCTAAAAAATAGAGCTACGACTCCCAATAAGCCAACAAATTTTAGAAAGGACAAACCGATAATACAAACCAGCAAAATCCGCGCCTCTCATCCACCCAAGATCACCAGTTCATCATCTTTAGTTTCTCTCAAAATCCATAACCTAAAATAAGAAACCATTCATCCGATTTCAATTCATAAATAAAAACGAAAAATTACAGTCCAAAGCTTTCAACCTTCCTCCCTCCCAGCGAGTTCCAAGCCGATACAAAACAATCCATATGTTATTTGAGTTCTTTGATTGTGTTGTTTGGCCCAATGGATTTTTGGCTCTTAGTGCTCGGAGTACTTTCAAATAGCTACGATACTCCGGTGGGGGAACATTCAACGACAACAGCTGGCCGTGAAGGGGATAATGGTGTGTGTTTTGAGTTTTCAAATTTCACCCTGTTATAAACGCGCTGCTACGGATCGGGAAATCTCCGGGATCGACAAAGCAAGAATACGAAAGCGAGAATCGAAAAACACGACACACGATTTACGTGGTTCACTAACACGATGTGTGTTAGCTAGTCCACGGGCGAGAGAGAGCCAGTTTCACTATATCTGAGGAGATTACAGATTACAGAGGAGTATGAGAAACGGTTACAGACCAGGCCCAGAACCCGAACCCAAATAACATTGAGCCCATACACCGTGGGCCGGGGGCGTTGCCCCCGCACCCCCACCGGGGCGTTGCCCCTGGACCCCACTCGCTTACCGGGCAGCGAGACCCCCGGTTACCAGTCGTAGCGGCTGATAATCCGATTCAAGTCATATCAACACACCCTTTTCCCCAAATTCCTTCTATTGTGTCTGTTCATTATTTAGGTTTCCAAATTATTTATGATTACGTGATTCAATCAGAGGCAGCCACAAAAGTACGCATGGAGTTCTAAAAAATCGGCCACAAACTAACCTTCCGATGTCTGCCGAGTGGACCAAATCAAATCATAATTCTCTGCAACCCAGATCTCCTCTTCAAATACTAATTTCTCCACAGGTGCTTGGATTTCCTTTTCCCCGAGCACAATCAGCTCCGCCGGATTCAAATCACTGAGTTCGGCGGCAACTTGACAGGAGGAGTGGTGGCATAAGTAATCTGACGGCGGAGCTCTGTTTTCCTAGCTCTGTTCTCAGGGGATAATGGTCATCATCAGCAGCGCAGGCTGTGGAGGAGGAGAGCGCGAGAATCGAAATAAAAACATTTTGAATGGGAGGGTGTTGAACTGAATGGAGCTTCGATTTTGCGGAGAAGTGGATACCAATTGACTCTCATATGGCAGTTTTGATTTCCTAGCGGTGACCTTCGATATAATTTTTTTTTTTTTTTTTTTAGTTCAAAAGTCACCACGATCTGATTAGAAAAGAAGAAATAGGAGAGGAAGGAAGGATTTGGAGTCCTTATTTTTGGAGTAATAGATTTGGCATCTTTTGATTTGACGGGATAGAAAGAAAGAAGAAGTAGGAGAGAAAAAGGGATTTGGGGTCTTTTGATTTGGCAGGAGATATGAGAGGAGAAGGATTTGGGGTGTACATGACTCATACATCCAATTAACTAAAAATATAATCAACGGTCTTTTTTTTTTTTTTTTTAGTGAAGGAGGCCAAAGCCAAAAGTACATAATTAGCTTACAACCGAAATATCAATATCAGATGTCACTTTTCTGGGGAAGCCAACCCCTCTCATGTCCTCTCCGATGATCCTTCTCGCCTCTCCTAGAGTGTCCGATAGTTCATACAAACCAAAGGGATAGACGAGACTGTGCTTCGAGAGCCAGTCCGCGACTCTATTCCCTTCGCGGTATGTATGTTCTAATCTGACCACCCAGTCCTGTGCGAGCATTCTTCTAATGGTGGCCATAATGTCGAGTGTGGATGCACTGGATCTTCCCTTTTTTTTTTTTTTGGTAAGAACTGGATCTTCCCTTTTATCAATGAGGTTCAAAGCTAACTTTGAGTCTGTTTCCAGAATGAGGAACTGAGCTCCCTGTTTCCAAGCATAATCCAAGCCATGATAAATTCCCCAAAGTTCGGCTAGAAGAGCAGTACCTGAACCGATTTTACTGCAAAAGCCTCCTTTTCAGTCTCCGTAAGTATCTCTTAGGACTCCCCTTGTTGTTATTATTCCCGGACAGCCTTGAGCAGCCCCGTCCGTGTTTATCTTGAGCCATCCCGTAGTCGGCGGTCCAAGCTATTAGTTCATCCCACCGCTGCCTGCTGGGTTGTCGAAGTAATCCACTGCTAGCTGTTTCCCAAGTACGAATCCAGTCTTTACTTGACCAGCCCAGTGTGATAAACTTGGACTCACTTATGTTTTACTATAGCAGATCCGAAAATCCCCTTATGAACAGTACATCCCGAAATTTTTTTACTAAACAGTGCCCGAAATTTGTGCAAACTTGGGACTTAATAATTCTAACTGGAGAAGATCATGTGCATGATAGATAGTTTAGAGAGGAATATTGTCTTAAATAAAAACTAGTTTTTTTACTCCGTTTATCTTATTTGTTATTACTGCTAATCAATTCGTTCGTATTTTTAAATTATTTGTAGTATTTTCAATAGTTTATTAAAGAGTCGGAAATAATCTTTGAATTACTTGATAATTGTGATATTGGAATAATTATTTTAAAAGTTTTTTTATTGATCGGGTTATCCTAAGTTACTACTGTCTATATATAACTCATATTAAAAAAATTTGCACTACTTATTGTTAACATAAATTTATTAAAATTATTTCTTCATACCGGCATTATTAACTTGTTTCTCGATTAAATTCAAACAAACTAAGATAAATGCATTGAATAGTAATTAAAAACTTCAAAGAATTAGCCTATTGCTAATATGGAAGCATACTATTTATCATTTAATGGGTTCAAACTTTATGGCCAACAATCATCTAAAAGGATAATAATTAATAACACACGAATTATTAAATACTAATTCATTAAATAGTAACTAATATATATATGGTTATGTCTTCGGTGGGATCACTTTTTTGGGTGCATTCAATGCACCCGCCTCATAATCGTCATTCTGAGCAGGTGATTCATGTGAAAACGAAGTCAATCATCACTTGTGGTATGATGAACAAGAACCACATGAATTTGTACAAAAATCATTCAAGATTCACTTTAATTTGAATGATTCAGGGTTTAGGAATTTAGGGTTAGGGTTTACAATTTGGGATTTTGGGTTGAGATTCAAAATTGAAGGTTAATAGGTTAGGGTAATGAGTTGATTAGTTGGGATTCTATGTTATATCATCATATTAGACTAATACACCCCATTAGATTTCAAAATTTAATGTATTATGGCCACTTTTAGAGGTGGGTGCACTGAATGCACCCAAAAAAGTGAGTGCACCGAAGTAGCCACCCATATATATTGGTGTCTTCGGTGCACTCACTTTTTTGTGCATTCAATGCACTCGCTTCATAATCGTCATTCTGAGAAGGCTATTCATGTGAAAACAATTTCAATCATCACTTGTAGTATGATGGACCATAAGCACATGAATTTATATAAAAATCATTAAAGATTTACTTTAATTGTAGTGATTTAGAGTTTATGTATTTAGGGTTAGGGTTTAGGTTTACAATTTGGGGGTTTGGGTTGGGATTCAAAATTGAAGGTTAGGCGGTTAGAGTAATGGATTGATTAGTTGTGATTCTATATTATATCATCATATTATATTAATACTATCAATTAAAGTTCAAAATTCGATGTATTATGGTAACGTTTAGAGTGAGTTGAATGCACTCATGAGTGCACCCTAGTAGCCAAGCCAACATATACGTGCCCAAATTTATTGATCACATCCGGGTTGGATGTATTTCGGAACTTCATTTTTTAGTTTCTCATTTGATTATTAGTTTTATTATATTGACTTATTGTAAAATAGAAATATCGACTTTCTTTTATATTGGGAAGGAAGATCAGGTACCCGTATTTAGTTTCTCTACTGAAATATCTGTGGAAACCCACCGGCCAGCTTTTTGTCCTTGATATTATGGCTCAGGATTGCTTTCTGGTGAAGTTCACGAATGAAACAGACTACCTAAATTCTCTGGCTGGTGGTCCTTGGATCATACTGGATCACTATTTGATAGTCCAGCCATGGTCCCCTGACTTTCGGGTTATCGAAGGACTCCCTCCCCGCCTTGTAGAATGGGTAAGATTTTTGGCTCTTCCTATCCAATACTATCATAAGGATATGCTTATTTTTATGGGAAATCTGTTCGGGAAAACCATCTGCATAGATCAGAATACTGAAACTTGCAAGATTGGCAGTAGAGGTTCATGTCTCAAAGCCGTTATGGTCCAGATTTTTTCTGGATGGATGTTGGCAAGAAGTGGTGTATGAAAACCTTCCACATATGTGCTTTCATTGCGGCAGGATCGGTCACCAAGAGGAATCTTGTCCCGCTCGTCAAACTACTGAAACTACAGCTACTAGAATTTCATTACTGGAAGGGACGCCTACAACTATGGCCCAACAATCTGAACCCCATGCTAGCTTTGGTCCTTGGATGCGGGTAGTCAGGAGGAAACGACGGCCTCAACGACCGTCAAATAACAGCGCCGGGAAATTGATTTTCAAGCTTCAACGGTAACTTAACTTTACCTTTTGTTTCTCGACTGATGATGAAGAAGATGAGCTGAAGTGATGCGCGCCGTTTCGTTGCTACGCAGTCGTTCAACCCTCCTCACTGTCGGGTCTCTACGCTGCCGTTTTCGATCTGTTCACTTAAGCCACAACGCTGTCGTTTCACTCTATTCTGCAATCTGTTTGCTTTTGGTTCAAGTCAGTGTATGTTTCCATTTCAAGTAAACTACAAAGATGTACTGGGAAGCTTGTCTGTTTGTGATAGAGCATCCAATATATATTGTAATCCTTGAGACAAATCAATACAAGTTTTAGGGTTTCAAATTCCAGATCTGTTGTTATGGTATCAGAGCCTGTGAAACCCTAGGCGCCGTCAATGGAACAACAACAGGATGCAGCTGCAGCTGCAGACCAACCACCTCAAATCATTTACCAGATGGAAGATCCTTACTTCCTTCATGGTTCTGAGCAACCTGGCTCTCTCCTGGTTGCTGAACGTCTATCTACCGTCAACTACAACGATTGGAGCCGTGCCATGTTCAATGCACTGGCTGCCAAAAACAAACTGGGGTTCATCAATGGATCCATACCAGAACCACCAGACACAGATCCAAAGCATGGTGCTTGGGTTCGCAACAATGTGATGATACTTAGCTGGATTCAGCAGTCTGTTGAAGGTGAAATCAGGAAGACTATCCTCTCCAGCAAGTCTGCTTATGAAGCTTGGAGAAGCCTGCAAACAAGGTATGGCTCTGGGGATATCATTCGTGTTGCTGAGATTGAAGAGGCTCTTGCTACCCTGAAACAAGGTAACCAAACCATCACTGAATATTATGGTCGAGTAATCACCTTAAGGGACGAACTGGATAACTATCAACCACTTCTCCCCTGTGATTGTTCACCTACCAGCCACATAGACTGTAGAGCCATGAAGAAAGTCCTAGAATACCATGATACTAGCTATGTTATCAAGTTTCTCAGAGGTCTTAATGAAAACTTTCATGGAGTTCGTTCTCAAGTACTCTTTGGAGAAGAACTACCCTCTATTAACCGTGTTTTTCAAAGACTGCTCCAGCATGAAAGGCAGTTATATGGAACTCAGACTGGCAAAATGGTAGCTTCTATCACCACAGATCCATCTGCTCTAGCTATTCAAGGCTCTAACAGAAGGTCCTTTTCCACTGTTAAGAGGCCTTTTTGCACCTTTTGCAAGAAGGAAGGTCATACTGAAGATGTTTGTTACTCCAAACATGGCTGGCCACCTGGTTTTATTGCTAGACCTCCTGTTCCTCAGCAGTCCAGAGTCATTGAGTGCACATTCTGTAAGAAGCAAGGCCATACTGAAGACAAGTGCTTCAAAAAACATGGTTTCCCAGCTGATTATGTTCCCAGATCTCAGTCCACCTCCACTTATGGTAGAGGTAGGGGTCAAGCCCACCTTGCTCCAGCTGTTCATCATGAAGATGAAGTCAAACTTACCAAATCTGACTATGAAAAGCTCATGAGCTTGATGAACTCCCAGAAATCCCAACCATCTTACTCAGCTGCTTTTGTCTCCAGCAGAGGTACTACTTCTTCCTGTCTTCTATCTATTCCAGTTATGAATGCTAGTCTTCATCACAATGACAGATGGATACTAGACACAAGAGCCTCTGATCATATTGTCTGTTCTCTTGACCACTTGCACACCTACAAACCTATTGACAATGTCTTCATTACATTACCTACTGGTGAACATATTCAGGCCACCCATACTGGCACAACCTATTTCAATGACTTCCTCACTTTGGAAAATGTCCTGTACATCCCTCATTTTGCTTTCAATTTGGTCTCTGTCAGCAAATTAACCACAACCAATTCACTCTCCTTAACCTTCCACTCTAACCTTTGTCTTATACAGGATCTGATGCAGAAGAAAGTGAATGGTTCTGCTAGACTACTCAATGGACTTTACTACCTAGAAGGATATAGTAAACCTAAACACATCTCAGCTGTTAGTTCTTCAAATTTTGATCTCTGGCATTTTCGTTTGGGCCATGTATCCCATTCCAAAATTCCCCACCTCAACCTTTTTTGTACCTCCATTCAAACTCAGAGAGATCAGCCCTGTGATGTTTGCCACTTTGCAAAGCAAAGAAGGCTTCCTTTTCCTTCCAGTCAAAGTGTAACTTTGTATGCTTTTGAACTGCTACATGTTGATATTTGGGGTCCAAACCCAGTTCCTTCACATGATGGTTATAAATACTTCCTCACTATAGTTGATGATCATACCAGAATGACCTGGATTATTCTTCTCACTCTAAAATCAGAGGCTAGGCCTAAACTAATTGCCTTTTGCACCCAAATGCAAAGGCAGTTTCAAGTGAACATTAAAAGAATTAGGAGTGATCAAGGGAAGGAATTTCAGATGGATGATTATTTTGAGTCTACTGGTATAGTTCATGAAATGTCTTGTGTGGAAACCCCACAACAAAATAGCAAAGTTGAAAGGAAGCATCAACATATCCTTTCAGTAGCTAGAGCCCTCTCTTTCCAAGCTTCTATGCCACCTAGTTTTTGGGGAGACTGTGTCAAACATGCTGTCTACCTCATAAACAGAGTCCCATCCACAATTTTGGCCAACAAAACTCCATATGAACTGCTTCATCACAAGCCCCCAGACCTAACAGACTTGAAAGTCTTTGGCAGCCTTTGTTTTGCTAGCACTCTAGGCAATCACAGAACTAAATTTCAACCTAGAGCTAGAAAAGGGGTTTTCATTGGCTATTCTCCTGGAATTAAAGGATACAGAATCTATGATCTTCTATCCCATGACATATTCATTTCAAGAGATGTCATTTTTCATGAATCTCACTTCCCATTCAAATCCATTTCTCTTGCTGATGACAATCACTATCCTTCAGACAACCTATATCCTCTACCTCCTACACATTCTATTCCTTTCACTGATGACCTACCTTTCCACACAACACATCCTGCTCCCAATTATCCACCTTCCCCTCCTCCTGCACCATCTCCTAATCCATCCCCACCACCCTCTCCTTCTGCACCAACACTACCTCCCAATCCATCTTCCTCCACTACTCAGCCAACAGCATTACATCCCCCCTCTCAACATCTTCCCACTAGAAAATCCAGTAGACAAGTCAAACCCCCATCTCATCTTGTTCAAAACTACCATTGCTACCTTGCTCAACAGTCTAGCAGACCAGCTCACTCTTCTCAGCATCAGGTCCAAGGCAACAGGTTTGATCTCTCTTCCACTATTTCCTATGATTCTCTTGAACCTCACTATCGTCACTACCTGCTTAACATTTCATCTCATCGTGACCCACAAACATACAAAGAAGCTTCTCAGTCAGATGAATGGAATCAGGCTATGACTCATGAGGTCACTGCATTGCTCAAAAACCAGACATGGGATGTAGTTGAATTGCCTGCTGGTAAAAAGCCAATTGGCAACAAGTGGGTTTACAAAACCAAATTTGATTCTGATGGCTCCCTAGACAGAAGGAGAGCTAGGTTGGTTGCCAAGGGCAATTCTCAACAGGAGGGTGTGGATTATCAAGACACATTTGCACCAGTCATTAAAATGACAACAATCAGAACATTCTTGGCCATTGCTTCAATCAGAAACTGGCACATACATCAATTAGATGTCAACAATGCATTTTTACATGGTGATTTACAGGAAGAGGTCTACATGACACTTCCTAAGGGTTATGACCCTCCTCCAGGTTTCATTCATCCAGGTTACAGGGAAATTCCGACGCTGGGAAAAGTCAAACAGGCGACAGTTCTGATGCAACGGGGAAAAACCAACATCTTCTCCAACCGTGCATTGACCCACCTGTCCCACAGTCCTCGATCATTTTTTTGTCACATTAAGGAAAAAGGAGCCACCAGCAAGCTATTGATGACGGGCAAAGTAGCACTTCGCGTCAATATTGGTCAAAAAGTAGCGGGCCAATCAAAATTGGAATGGCTTTGGCATCCATGGACTATTGCCAACGAGAGGAACCTACAGAAACAAAAAAGGTGGAAAGCTATGGAGAAAAAAAAAAGAGAACAATGAAGGACGATACCAATGGTTACAAGGTGCAGCTAAATCTATGAGGAATAATGGGAAAAAGTCGCCCATACTGATAGAGGAAAGGCAGTACTCGTGGAAGATGTAACTAGGAGGAGAACGAAGAATTTTTAGTGATTTTGATTCACAAAAGCAGGAAATGCAAGACGGGAAAGACGAGTGACTGGCAATCGTCTTTTTTCTTCTTAGACAGTGGGCTTATGAATTAAAAGCCCAAAGAATAGATGTAACCCATGAATATTAAAGATGAGATTTTTAACTGAAAGACCGATTGGACTTGTGGAGAAAAGTCGGAAGAAGAAGTCCTGGCCCTATTCTACTAGACTCTTCTTCCTCCTCTGACAACAGTCTTTAGAAACAGAGTCTTTCACTGGAACAGGAAAAATACAAAGAATGAAAGAACATCAGAAAGGTAAATGAACATAGGTAATTTATAACGAGGTTCTCAATCTACTGGTCAGTCCTCGTCCTAGACTTAGTACTTTACTGATGTCTAGGAGACTCTTTTTTTATTAGATTTTTTCTATCAAGCAGATGAAAAGAAAGACGCAGACTCAAGAAGAAACAATGAAGGAGCAAAGAATATTCAACCCGGATCCCAATCCCTGACCTGTTACACTGTTAATCAAACAGAACCTCTTCCTCTGTTCTGATTAACCCAGTTTGTAAACAACCATGTACCGCCCTTACAAAGTACTTTGGTCGAAGTAGAGCCTTGATTTATATAGCCTTCAGTTTTCCTCACCGTTGCTTTTGAATTCAGAGTTAAATCTCATAAGGTAACTCTGTGATGTCTTCCTTCCTTTTGTAGAGCAATTCTGATTTAGTAAGTCGAGTCAACGATCTCCCCTTAAATCAGAGATTGTCGATTGCCTGGAAAAAAAAACACACCTTATCTCGACCAAAGGATATGAAGCATTCAACCATCATAGAGAATAAAATATCCAAGGCCAAATATTATCCAAAATATCGAAAGCAATACGAGGTAACATCCAAGGAAATCCAAAACACAAAACCAAACTGAACATCGAAAAAACTGAAAAGCAACTCTCATGCCCCTTAAAAAAACTAACAAAACGAAATTTAATAGAGGAAGGCTCCCCTTAAGCATCATTGTCAATGTCATCAGGACCATACTCCAGCAGAGCCTAGAGAGCTTCAACAAAGGGCTCCAAATCGGGTTCGTCGTCAGCGCTGCTATCACTACTGTTTCTGTCATTGTCACTGCTACTAACCCAGATATCGGCAACATCCTCCCCCTTCAACGGCAATCTCAAGAGAATACAGAATATCTTCAACTGAGAGGAACAGGGATGGTGTGATAGAGCGAAAGGGAGAAAGATTGAGATTCAACCCAAGTAGTAAGATTGTGACAAGGGGACCAAAAGCAAGGGGTTCATCAAGAGAGGCATCATTGAATCGAATGAGGGTGCCAAAGACAAGGTGAGCATAGTCGAGAGGCACCCCCTGACCTGCATGATAGAAAATCCAAAGATCCACTGAAAGAACCAGATCAAGAGATTCAGCGCGAGGGACAAAAATTCGGGAGATGCAGTAGTGAAGCATTCTATGGGAAGGGAGAATAGATGTAATCGGCATGATCAGATCAGGGGCAGGAAGCACATCAATGAGTAGGTGAAACTCATCAGCATAGTGAAAGGCAAACAACTCGAGCTAAGAAGCGTCAGCAAGAGCCTCTCCAATCTGAGGAATATGAAGAATGGTGGATAGATTATCTAGGTGGAGAGTAAACAAATGGCCGAACACGATGGAGGACAAAGAATGGGAAGCCAACCCTAGGGAGCGAAATTTTGAAAAGAAGAATCGTATTTGAAGGACAAAGCATTGAGGAATATGGAAGATCGATAAGATACTCCCATCACAAGTTTTGAATAAAACCACGGACATCAAAACCTAGTTCTATGAGAGAAGGAAAGGGGACACGATGCATGGGCAGAAAGGGGCGAGATGCAAAACTTTGGAGATGGCGATGATAGTTGGTGGGAATAGGCTCGAAGAATAAAGTACCGGTAAAAGTCAGCGCAAAAACCATTTTGGAAGACTTGAGAGGATACAAAAACAAAGGGTTTGAATGGATCAGGAGAGCGAGGACACAACTTAAATACCCAAAAACACATAAAAAAACAAGGAAAGTAATTCAATGCAGAGGACGGAGATCAACAACACAGAGAAAGAAACATCACAGCAAGCTAAGCAAATCAAGAATGGCAAGACACAAAAGGAAAAAAAACAAAACAGAAAAGGTAGGAACGTAAATAAAGAAACACAAAATTACGGCTCCAGCATCTCATTAAGAAATGATAAAGATCGTAATCCTATTTCATGGCACAAGAAGATGAATCAATCAGTAGACAAGGGTTTTGTAAAGAGATATGCTAATTGAATTTCGATAAGAATGTATTATAACGAAACAATATTATCCTGAACAAGATCTTGAGTAAAATGGTATTTAACCTCTATATGCTTAGTATGAGAATGTTGAACATGATTTTTAGTCATACTAATGACACTAGTATTGTCACAGAATAGATGAATGGTGGAAATCGAAAGACCATAGTCAGATAGTTGAAATTTGAGCCATAAGAGTTTAGTGCAAGAACTGCCAATAGTAATGTACTCTGCCTTGGCAGTGGAAAGGGCAACAACACCTTGTTTCTTGCAAGTCAGGACACAAGGGATAACCCGACGAATTGACAACTACTTGTAGTACTCCGTCGATCGGTAAGACTACCAGCAAAGTCGGAGTCAATATACCCCATGATATCAAATAAGTCTTGTTTACTATACCACAACCCTACATCACGAGTACCTTTAAGATAACGAAAAATGCGTTTAACAGCAGTTAGGTGACTTTCTTTCAATTGAGATTGAAAACACGCACACATAAAAACAATGTATTGTATGTCTGGTCTACTAGCTATTAAGTAGAGTAATGAACCGATCATGCCTCGATAGATGGATTCATCAACCGGAATTCCAGCTTCATCCCTATCTATTGGTCGCCATAGGAGTGGGACTTGAGTTTAAGGCAGTCATGCCAAACTTACTCAACATGCTAGAGATATACTTGGATTTGTTAATGAATATACCATGAGAAGTTTGCTTGACCTGAAGACCTAAGAAAAATTGCAACTCCCCCATCATACTCATTTCGAACACATTTTTCATAGAATTGCAGAAGGCAGAGCAAAGTTGTTCATTAGTAGACCCGAAGACTATATCATCAACAAGAGATCACCAGACACACTTTTAATGAAGAGAGTATTATCAACTGTTCCTTGAACAAAGTTTTCGTCCTTTAGAAAAGTAGTTAGTCGTTCAAACCAGGCCCTAGGGGCTTGTTTGAGACCGTATAAGGCTTTATTAAGTTTAAATACATGATCAGGAAATTGATGATCAATGAAGCCATGTGGTTTCTCTACATAAACGTCTTCCTAAATGACACCGTTTAAAAACGCGCTTTTGACATCCATCTGATAGAGTTTAAAATTCATATAACTAGCAAAAGCACACAAAAATCGGACTGATTCGAGACGTGCCACAGGGGAAATTGTCTCATCGTAATTAATTCCTTCCTCTTGCAGATACCCTTGAGATACTACTCTAGCTTTGTTATGAATAATGATGCCTTCTTCGTTGGATTTATTACAAAAAACCCATTTAGTACCTAAGACCGTAGTAGCAAGAAGTTGGGGAACTAAGTCCCAAACATGTAAATATTCGAATTGATTTAGCTCTTCAACCATAGCAGTTGACCATCCATCATCTTTTAAAGCATCTCTGTAATTTTTAGGTTCTACTTGGGAAACGTAAACATACTGACCTGGAATGTATTTGTTTCCTCGAGTACGGAGTCCAGCATTTACATCTCCTATGATATGTTTTGCTGGGTGTCGCTTCTGGATATGTGGTGGGGAAGTAGGCTGTTTTTGCGTCTCATCCGATGCGACTTCAATTTCGTCTTGAGCAGTAGACACAGAATATGAATTCAGGTCTTGTGGGATTGGAGGTTCATTTGATTCTTTCCGAAAACTTTAGAGGATCAGCATCTTTACCTAAGGTCCCTCTTATCATCTCCAACAAATCAAATGATGCCATCTCCTGTTCAAAGGTCTTAAAGGACGAGTTAGTATCATTGAAAATAACATGTACTGATTCTTCTACCTTCTTTGTACGCTTGTTATAAACACAATAAGCCTGCCCTTTAATAGAATATCCTAGAAATATGGCTTCATCAAACTTTCCTAGATGATCCTTGGTATTGAGAATGAAACAAGGATACCCAAAAGGATGAAAATACGTAATGTTGGGAGTTTTGTTTTTGAAAATTTCATGAGAGGTTTTCATTAAACCCTTTCAAACAAGCACACGATTTAGAACATAGCATGCTCTACTGAGTGCTTCTGCAGAAAAATTTGGCAACTTATACTCGAGAAGCTGATGACTCAATATTTACACATGTTTTTGTCCACCATTCTTATACTGTTTGAGGCTCGGATCTCGGGTTTTAAGCCGATTTTACGCTAGGTTGTTCTTGTTTATCACATTTCATGTCCTAATGCGTGAATGAAGGTTTGAGCACGAGTTTGGGGTCGATTGGACGAAATTGGGACGATCAAGGGAGAGCAGACGAGTTGCACGGCCAGTACGGGAAAGCGCACGACCGTGCAAAGTGACCTTTTTGGCCGTGCGGGATTTACCGAGACTGCGCATGGCCTGACCCTTTTTTCGCAGGGCCGTGCACGATGAATTTTTGGCCGTGATGAATTATGTGAGAGAGCTGCACGGCCAGGCTCATGGATCAATCCAATCCACCAACCCATTAAAAATATCCACCTAATCCAATCCATTTGATCCAAATCCAATTGGATTGGTGGATTCATGGATTGATCCATGGATCCAAAATGGCAAATTACAGTTTGGTACCTATAATTTTATATTTTACATTTTGGTATCCAAAATTTAATTTTTTATACAAAAAATATCATTGGAAAATTACGTTTTGGTACCTAAAATTTTTCATTATGACATTTTAGTACCTAAACTTTTCACATTTTTACATATTGGTCCTTGGTTGAGGATGTCATTTGGATTCATGGATAATCCATCAATCCACTGGATCCAATCCATTTGATCCATGGATCCACCAATCCAATCCACCAATCCATGGATCAATCCATTTGTCACCTCTACGTGCAACGGCCGTGCACTCCCCTGGAGGAACTAATTCAAACGGGGCGTTTTGGGGAGCACGGGCAGCCAAGGAGGTTTTGGAGAGGGGATACGAATTTTTGGAGAAAAAACAGAGTTTTAGAGTGAAAGTGCGAAGAACAAACCCTAGGAGCTATTTGGACTGGATTTCTCACCATTGAAGCCCAGATTGCATCCCGGGGAGTGAAGATTGACATCCCAGAGCAGATTATTCCCATCTTTATGAGTATGACTGCTTTGATTTCTGTTTTCCTCTCGCTCTCTCTATCTCTCTCTCTCTCTCTCTATGGAGTAGACCTTTCTCTCACTTGGGTATGAAGAACCCTAGTTCCATGTGTTAGGGATTTGAGTAGTAATGACTTTTGGATTGATATACTGTTTGATTATAATCAATTGAAGTGTGTTTATTGAGTCAATTGAATCATGATCAACTTCTTTTGATTTCTGGTGCAACCTGAGATAGATAGAATCTGATTAGGTTGTTAGAGCTTCTTCAATTGATAAGAGTGGATTAATTGTACGAGAGTTAGTCAATCCATTGCTTTGTACTGGAATCCAATTCCAGTCGTAGAGTTATGTGTTAACTGCCTTAGATTTCCATCCCGGTGAATACTAGTCGTCTGTCAGTTACTCTGTCTAAGAGGGCTTGGTCAGCTTAAGAGATTCCAAGCTACTGTCGAATCTTCCGCAGTTTAATCAACAGTAAATCAACCTAAGGAAATTGCAACGTGGACCTAACTAAGGAGCTAGGGGGCTCATTCCCGAGTGACTCTTCTCTTACTTCAAGAAACCGGACAATTTACTGCTTTCTTTCTGCTTTACTTTGAACTCACCTACATTCACTTAGTCTCGCTAGATAATAGATAATCACGGAGTAGGTAGTACATCTAGGCTCTAGGTTGAAATTTATTACTTGATTCCACTATACTGCATTTCCATTCTGCGATTACACTTGGTTGCAGTTTGGTGTTGTGTTTTAGCGTGTCAAAAGCATAGTACGAGCACATTCAATAATAGTACGATTTTTCCATTCGAAGACCCCATTTTGTTATGGAGTTTGAGGGGCTGAAAAGACATGAGTTATCCCTGATTCGTTGCAAAGACTCTCAAACTCTTCTGAAACAAATTCACCACCATTATCACTCTTTTTCACTTAATCTGACCTGAAAATTGCTTAACAAAGATTTGAATTTTTTTGAAAGCCTCATCCTTGTGAGTTAGAAAGAAAATCCAAGTATAGCGTGAGAAATCGTTAAGTAGAACTAATACATAGTTTTTTTCCTCCCAAGCTGGTCACATTACAAGGGCCAAATAAATCCATATGGATGAGATCAAAGAGACTTTGAGAAGTAATGTCAGACTTGGGTTTAAACGATTTCTTAGTATGTTTACCAGCAACACACACATCACAGAAGAAATTAGATTTTTGTTTTAAAGTAGGAACACCTCTAACACAATCTGATTTTGAAAGACTGGCTAGCTTAGGCAGACTAATATGCCCTATTTTACGATGCCATAGAACTCTTGTTGACAAGAGGAAACAAAGCACATTTCATGGAAGGCATCGAGATCATGCATATCAATGACATATGTTATTGACACGATTTCCTACAAGTAGGACTTTGTTATCATTGACCCTTTCGACGACACATATATCAGCTTTAAATATGACACGATTTCCGCTACTGCAGAGTTGGCTAATAGACAGAAGATTATGTTTTAAGCCTTGAACCAGTAACACATCGCGAAAGGAAGGAAAAGGGAATCCTCCTATGGTACCAATTCCTAAGATATGACCACAACCATTGTCTCCAAACAGCACCTTACCACCATCTCTTGACGTTAAAGAGGAGAACATACTTTCCTTACCAGACATATGATGCGAACAACCGCTCTCTAGTTACCATTTATGCTCGTTTACATCTGAGGAGGTATTATTAACAGTTGATTTGTGTGTACTTGCCATGAAAACTTCCTCATTAGTTGGTTCCTCTTCAAATTCTGAGTCATAGTCGCTCCAAGAAGCTTTCATAGCTCATTCTTTGGCTTTCAAGGTCAACATACAGTTTTCCCAAATATGTCCAAACTTACCACACTTGTAGCAGGCTTGTGGTTCCTTGTCCTGCACACCTGTCTCAATTTTTCTGGTTAGCTGAAAAGGCAGCGTAACTTGAGGATAACCATTAGTATAATCATGAGTTGGTTTTTGTGACTCATCAATCCTTAAATTTTTATCATTTTTATATTTCAACATACGATGGCAACGTTTGCAAACTAAGGCAAATTCCTTATCAAAGTCGGACTCTGAATCACTCTCGGACTCATGAATAACAACTTTTGACTTAAAGGCCAGATTTTTCTTATGCTTATCATTATCTTGATTTACTTGTTTGATAACATTCTCATGACTTAGCAGAGAACAAATTAACTCATTTATAGGCAAAGTAGCTAAATATTTTGCCTCCTCGATAGCTGTGCGCTTTGGCAGCCATTCTTTAGGGAAAGATCTAAGAATTTTCCTATTGAGATCCTTAGTTTAAAGGGTTATGCCTAACCCTTTTAGTTTGTTAATTAACACAATAAACCTTGAGTACATCTCATGAATGCTCTCATTGCTAACCATGTCAAATGCTTCATATTCATGAGCTAACATATTAATGCGAGACTCTTTAATATTAGATGTACCTTCATACGTACTTTCGAGAGTTGTCCAGATTTCCTTTGTCGTTTCACAGTTCTCGACTTGGTCAGCTTCGTCTAGATTCATTGCTGATTGAAGAACATGCATTGCTCGTTGATTCAACTATGGACTCTTTTTTTGTGCAGTGGTCTACAAATGTTGTTCCTAAACTTTCCCTTCGATTGGTCCGTTTTAAACGATCATCCACAGATCTTCATCAACGCCCCACATAAACTGTTTCATCCAATTTTTCCACGCGGTATTATTCAAACCGGTGAAAATTGGAGGATGATTCAATGCCGCCTGATCGAAGGATGAGGACGCCATTTGATCGTCGTCTTGGTAGGAGCGACCTTCGTCAAGGACCTGCTCTTATACCAATTGTAACTACGAGGAGATCGGATAATTTTTAGTGATTTTGATTCACAGAAGCAGGAAATGCGAGACGGGAAAGACGAGTGACTGCCAATCGTCTTCTTTCTCCTTAGACAGTGGGCTTATGAATTAAAAGCCCAAAGAAGAGATGTAGCCCGGGAATATTAAAGATGAGGTTTTTAACTGCAAGGCCGATTGGGCTTGTGGAGAAAAGCCCGAAGCAGAAGCCCTGGCCCTGTTCTACTAGACTGTTCTTCTTCCTCGGACAACAGTCCTTAGAAACAGAGTCTTTCACTGGACCAGAGCAGGACGGGTAAAATATAAAGAATGAAAGAACAGCAGAAAGGTAAATGAACATAGGTAATTTATGAACTTGGATCCTTCTATCCCAATACCCTTTCAAGATTGGTAACAATGAACGACCAGATCGTCACCAACCCTCCAACCAACCTAACAAATATGGAGGGAACAGAATCTTCAATGACTATTGACCTAAATCAAGATGCCAACCAACTGGGCACTTGACTTGCATTTGTCTCCGTTTGGCCTTTTTTAGTTGGGTATCCTATTGTTCCTAGCATCTTTATGCATCGATCGACTTGCCTATTATCAAGCAGTCTTTGTTGTCAGGAGTCACTTGCCTATGAGCAAGCTGGTTATATTTCTTTTACGTGCTCTCATGTATTTCTCCTTGCCATAGGCCTCCCTTAAATCTATATATTCTTATATATAAAGCACAAGTTCAGTTATTGTTGCCCAAACTCACTAGCTGATTCGGCGGTTGCATTTACATTTTTATACCCCAAATTTTATTAAATTACAACTTAGTCACTATAATGTATATTTTACATTTTGATACCCCGAATTTAATTTTAATGTAAAATTATTGAAACAATTATGTTTTGGTATCTAAATTTTATGAGCTTTTTGTAACTACAATTTTTTTTAAGTTTACATATTGGTCCAATATTTAGATTTCACTTGAATCCATGAATACAATCCACCAATCCTTTTGAATCAATCCATGAATCCAATCCACCATAACATAAAAGTATAAATTTAGTTTGTACCATACAAGATGTTGTATTACTCAAGTGTAGGAGAGGATTCGACCATTTTATATTTGCTCATTACGTGAAACATTAAATAAATGATAAAAGAGAGACGACTCTAAAATATTACAAGAGCGATTTTATAAACTCATTTAGTACGTTTACGGGGTACTAAACAAACTTCTACTAACTACATGTAACAAAATAGGTGACATCTACATAAACAAGTGTCAATAAATTGCTACAGTGAAAATGGTTGACTGTTGTATTGACGGCCAGCTAAAAGAATTGGTGAAAACCTTTCCATCATCTACTTTCTTTTCGTTTAATTTTTCACTCGCCTGCAATAACCCTTTCTTTATTTCTTTCTTTACCTTCTTCGTCTAACCCTAATTAGTATACAATTTTTATGTATTCTAATCACAAGTATGAACGAGTCCATGCACGACTTACCAACAGTCTAGAGAATTAATAATTGAACCATGAACCACTCACTTATCAGCTCAATTAAAAATAAATGTATGTGGTTATGATTTATTAGAAAGTAATCAGTTTCCTCTATGAGATTTGAAGGCGTGAAATTTTAAACGAGTTCCAGTTTGTATTCATTTTGCTTCTCCATAAAGTTTTTCTTTTTCACCCGAGCTAGAATTTTCAACAATTATACATGGAATGTTTGGCTAGGTATCTACATATATAAAATAATAGTTTCCATTTTTCTATTAAAAAAAATAAATAATTATCATCTTGAATACACCACCATAAAGGAATTAAACCTCAACTATATAAATTACAGTTCGGTACCCAAACTTAATAGATGTTTAGATTTATAACCTAAATTTATTTTTTGACACATAATTCCTCAAAATATTGATGGAACATTACATTTTAGTATCTAAAGTTTTTGTGTATGACATTTTGGTGCCTAACTTTTGAAGTTCTACAAATATGTCTAATTTTTGTATGTGTAATTGAAACACCCTGGAATAAATGGGTATCCATACCCAACTCATACACATTTAGATTATGAAAGTAAATATCCATACCCTACCCAAACTCATCTGCAAAGTTTCAAACCCATATATATGTCACCCAAACTCTACCAATAATCAATGAGTCTACATGGGTTTAGGTAAATATCATTTCTTAGCCAAAATTTTCAATGTTTTTTAAATTGGATGTTGACTACCATATATCTCTTCTCAGTCAATATCATATTTTCAAGTCAATATTACTAACAAAACTGCTAACAAAAAATTAATTTTAGAATAATACTACTAACAAAATACCATAACGGGCCACATAATACATGCCCATAGGCCATCTCTGCCACGTGCAAGGCGCGGCATCTCCACCTAGTATATATATGGGGAGTTCTACGGTACCCAGGGTGAAATCCGAGGTACCGCATACCTTGAGTAAGAAAATGCTATCCAGAACTTGAATTGTCTGATCTTTTAGACATGATACTATACTCTAACCCTTAAAGATCAAAATCTAGGTCTCAATTCTCTAAATCTTATACCCCAAGATCAATTTAATTAGAAACAATAATAGACAGTTATGATTCGTCCAAATATAGGCAAAAAATCAATGCACCATCTTAGGGTTTATAGTTTATGATTTAGATAATTAGGACCTAGGGTTCACTCAATAAGGGTTAGGGTATAGTATCATGCCCACAAATCCTGCTAATTCGAGGTCTAGATAGCTTTTTCATACTCAAGATATGCGGTACCCCGGATTTCACCCTGGGTACCGTAGAACTCCCCATATATATATATATAGAAAATGATATAATCTAACCCGTAAAGATCTACGGTACTCAGGGTGAAATCCGGGGTACCGCATACATTGAGTAAGAAAATGATATATAGAACCTGAATTGATTAATCTTTCGGACATGATACTATAATCTAACCCTTAAAGATCAAAATCTCGTTCTTAATTCTCTAAATCTTATTCCCCAAGATCAATTTAATTAGAAACAATAATCGACGGTTATGATTCGTCCAAATATAGGCAAAAAATCAATGCACCATCTTAGGGTTTATAGTTTAGATTTATATAATTAGGACCTAGGGTTCACTCATTAAGGGTTAGGGTATAGTATCATGCCTAAAAATCCTGCTAATTCGAGTTCTAGATAGCGTTTTCATAGTCAGGGTATGCGGTACCCCAGATTTCACCCGAGGTACCATAGAAGGCACCATATATATATATATATATATATATATATATATATCAAAGGCTAGCGTACGTTGTACGCCTATGTTCAGACTTGGTTTTTGCACTTCAATATATTTTGTTGAATCAAAACCGTTGGTTATTATTTTTTTAGATTAAATGAATCTTGTGGCTTGGGTTAGAGAATTAGGGACTGGGGTTCACCCATTAGAGGTTAGGGTATAGTATCATACCCCAAACTCCGGTTAATTCAACTCTAAATAGTAAAACCCGATGGGCGTACTATGTATGACTGACGAACGCTAGCCTGAACCTGGCAAAGGCTAGTGTACGTCAGGCGTACACTATACCCCTGTCTTCACACTTGGTTTTTGCACTTCAAAATATTTCGTTGAATCAGAACCGTCGGTTTATATTTTTTAGATTAAATGAGTCTTGTAGATTGGGTAAGTTGGGATTGTTAAGATCCGATGATAGTTTACGACTATCAATTATAGTTGTCAAATCTCAAACCTTCTAAACTTTTTTTAGCATTTTGATTAAATAAAGCACTATATGGCTCAAATAGGGGTGGGCATGGTCGATTCGGTCCAAAACCGGACCAAACTATCCTTGGACCAGACCAAAATTTCTTCTAAATCAAGGACCAAAGTCGAATCGTTATTACTTTGATTCGGTCTGGATCAAACCATATATGGCTCGATTCGGTCTAGACCATCCCATTGGACCGACTAATCTTTCATTCGAATAAAATCACTCTTAAAGGACAACACAAGAATTAAAAATATAACTACAAAAAAAGAAGTAATCAAATTATCCCAATTTAAATACTCCACAATTCTTAAAACACACACGTTCCAAATTAAAATATTATGCAAAAAGCTAAACGAGAACTACTTAACTAAAAGACAAAAGTCTTTTTATTCAATCACAAATGTAGTCTAATTAATTGCCTCTCTAATCTTCCATTTTCATTTCTAGAGTGCACGTTGGACCTCCCAATATCTAGAATTTCCACTATTCATTAGAAAACCTTTCTTCTGCAATATAAGCACATGATATAAGGCATAAGAAAGGAGTTTAACAAAGTGACACTTACTACAAGAACTAGTGCAATAAAACAAATGATTCTTAACCTTGCTAATTTGCAGTGGTGTTGTCAGACTTGGCAGAAGCCTCTGTGGTGTCATTTATTTGCATCTTCTCCATATCTGAAACATTATACAAGAAAAGATAACACAATATAAATAACTAGTTCACAGTGTGTATGTAAAGTAAGCAGCTCTCTTGATCGAAGCAACGCGGATGAGAACTCTGATTTGAGTGTAGGACTATAGGAGCGGGAGCAACGAGTCAAAATCAAGGAAAGTCAATAATATTTATAGGTAGTTAAGTGTCGTGCAGGGTACTAGGCTTTTCAACTCCAAGTTGACTTGCCTTCTCAGAGCCTAATAAAATACCCAATTAATATAATTACGATCCGGTCCGGTCCTTAGCTTGATTTTACGGTGTCGGTCTGGACCAAACCAAAACTGAAAATGTTCCTAATTCAGAAACCAAAGCCGAATCGAAAGATAAACAGTTCGATCCGTGTTCACTAAAATTAGTTCAATAGTTCAAGTTTGGTCACTCTTCGTTAGTCTCTGTTAACTTTTGCGGATGTGGCAGTCAACCTTCATAGTTGACCTTTAAATGAGTGATGTGGCTATTTAAAAATAATAATGAAAAAATTTACTATTTTAGTTTACACCTATTTTTCACGACTATTAAAAAACGAAATCCAAAAGTTTGTTATTCCCCCACTGGCGAACCCTCCGCTTCTCCTCCGGTAAGTAGCGACTAATTATTTTCACCATTCACCGTCGTTGATTCAAGCAACTACATCTTCCCCGCTATCGGCGAACCTCCGCTTCTCCTCTGGTCTTCAACCAGGTCAAGGTTTTCAACTTTTTTCCGCTCTTAGCGACTCGACATGCCTATCTTCACTAGAGATTGGTGCGGCGCCGGAGCACGAAAGTCCAAAAAGCCAGAACCCCATGAAAACCATACCACGATTCTTCGATGGTAACCAGACCTGTTGGTTGAAATACAAAAACTACACCCCTTGGTCCTTACCTAAATCAAGAAGGGGTTAGGTCGAGGAAGAAGGGGACTGGGAATTCGAAATCGATGGAGGAGAGAGGGATTGACGACGGCTTCTATAAGGAGTTGAAGGGGTGGGGTTTGTACCTTCAACCGTGACCTTCTAGTTGGGGTTTTTAGTGTAAATTGTTTGATTGTAAATCAGGGAAACCTGTATGCAGAGAAAAAGAGTATAGTCGAAACTGATTCGTCAAATGCAGAATGAGTAAATGAAACCGAATGGGGGAGAGCAAAAGAAGCTAGGGGTGACCGGGATAAAGCATGACTTAAAACATAGATTGTGACAGCTAAAGATGGCGTTTGTAGTTGTGGTGCGATGAAGCCTGCCACATATTAAGCGATTGGAACGGTGCTTGGCGTCATCCAACAGATTTGGATATGGGACGAAATCGACATCGACTACGATTAATCTCTAAGGAGCTGTTGGGCTCGGATTGATCTTGAGCATAAGTTTAGAAGAATCGCCCAATCCGATTGATTTCACAAAGAATTCAATGGATCTAGTCGGAACAACAAAGGATCTGGCAAAGGAAGGGATGGTTGCACCGAAGTCCATCTTTCTATGGAGAGAGGATTAGCGCAGCAGACAGCTTCTTCATCGAGAAAAATTTAATGATTACTTTTTTATTATTAATTTGTAAATGACACATCACTCATTTAACGGTCAACTATGAAAGTTGACTATCGCATCAGCAAAAGTTAATGGAGACTAACGAAGAGTGACCAAATTTGAACTATCGAACTAATTTTAGTGACAACGAATAACATTAAATATTTGTAGTGACCAAATATGAACGTTTTTAGTAAACCCAATGACAATATTAACCCATATATTTTGTAGATAGTAAAATTCGTATGCATATATTTTATAGGTAGGGTTGTGAGAATTGTGTAGGCCTTTGGTCCAAGTAAAGCCCATTGCTGGCCTGGGGTATCCTCTTGGATGGCTAGCCCACCCAGTTATTGCAGCAAGCCCAGATAAAAGCCCAAGCTATGGACCCAATCTGTGTCCCTGTTAAAGCAACGTAAAAGCAAAAGCGGGAGCTTGTAACTGTTTAGCTGTTTCCTTTAGGACCGCGTTACTTACCGCCTTGTCCGTCGGTGACGCTGCCGACAAATCCAGACAAAGAGACAAACGAAACCGGCAACCGATCCAGCCGGTGAAGTTCCCCAACGGCTCCGATAATGATAACTTAACAAATCTCAAATCACCCTAATGAACCACCCCACAGATTTTTCCTCCAATTAATTAAAGAAGAAAACACTAATCAAATACACTCATTTCGGCGATTTCCTTTTTCTTTCTTACAAGCAACATCAATCAATCATTTTAGTTAAAAATTTAAAATATATAACAAATTAAAAAAGACAGTCAGTTCGATGTAATCGACAGTACATCTACTGGATCGCCAGCTGTATGTAGAGAGAAATGAGCAGCGAAGCGTAAATAAAAAGAGATAACAGGGGGAGAGAGCGAGAGACAGAGAGAGCAGGAAATGGCGTGCTGAGGGGGCGACAAGCACCACAACTCAACTGTGAGGTTCCCACTGGAAAGCTAGAGAGAGAGAGAGAGAGAGACATCATGGAAGCGAGTGCCGGTATGGTTGCCGGATCCTACCGCCGGAACGAGCTGGTTAGGATTCGCCACGATTCCGACAGCGGGGTAATTCATCTCCCTTCTTCTTCTTCTTCACTCTTTCCGTTGGTTCTGGGTATTTCTATGTTAGCATTTCTTCAGTGTGGGTATTATTGGGCTGTCGGTGGCAATTGGTTTACTGGGTATTTGATTAGTGGTGGATTTAGTAGTCGCTTGTCAGATCTTGATGTGATTAGCGTTGATTTAGAGATTTGCTGATAGGGGCAGCTGGTTTGCTTACGAAATGGACTGCTGGGGGATTAATCGATTAGATCTGTCTTCTAGATTTGATGACTGGAAAGGTTGAAGCTTTCGCCTTTAAGTGTGATTTCAGTGATATTGTCCTCAATTTCGGATATTTGCCCTAGATTTTGGTTCTTCTCTCTGATCTTTTGCTTTAGTTACTAAACTTGCCCCCAGTGTCCTGTCAGATTAGGATTCGAACAACTATCTAGATGTTTCTTGGTTGGTGTCTGAGATTCTTCTATGCGAGATTCTTGAATCCGATTGTTGAACAAGTTCAGATATATACGTCTTGTCATTGCAATCTAGATCACTAGCATTAGGATGTGATTTGGTAATCAAAAAGTGGTAACGGATTGCTTTGGATAATTTTTGTAGCCCAAACCATTGAAGAATCTGAATGGTCAGACCTGCCAGATCTGCGGCGATAGTGTTGGACTTACTGCTAGTGGTGATGTCTTTGTTGCCTGCAATGAGTGTGCCTTCCCTGTTTGCCGTCCTTGCTATGAGTATGAGAGGAAGGATGGCACCCAGTCTTGCCCTCAATGCAAGACTAGGTACAAGAGGCACAAAGGTTAGTTTTTCCCCCAAATGCTAGTAGATGCATTCATTGATGCCTTGTTAAGAATTCTGGGTGCTGATTGATTTTTGATTTACTAATTCAGGGTGCCCTCGGGTTGATGGAGATGAAGATGAAGACGATGTTGATGATCTTGAAGATGAGTTCAGTTATCAAGGCATGGGCAAAGCACGTCGCCACTGGCAGGGTGATGATGTGGAACTGTCTTCATCATCCAGACATGAAAGTCAAATGCCAATTCCCCTTCTGACTAATGGGCCACAGGTGGTTAGAGATTACACAAGTGAAATTACCTTTGATGAGAAGTAGTTCCTCCTTTGATTCCTTTCTCATGGCTTGTTACTTTGTTTATGTTACACCTTTAGGTTTCTGGTGAAATTCCTACCCCTGACACGCAGTCTGTGCGAACTACGTCAGGGCCTTTGGGCCCTACGGAGAAGAATGTACAATCATCTCCTTATATCGATCCAAGGCAACCAGGTAATTAAGCAATCTGAATGTGATATTTCTTATACTTTCTGATATGTTTGTTTCCATAATTTCTAACTTTATAAACATGATGTGTTGGTACAGTTCCTGTTAGAATTGTGGATCCTTCAAAGGACTTGAATTCTTATGGCCTTGGGAATGTGGACTGGAAGGAAAGGGTGGAAGGTTGGAAACTCAAACAGGAGAAGAACATGGTGCATATGAGTAACAGACATAGTGAAGGAAAAGGTGATATTGAAGGCACTGGTTCTAATGGGGAAGAGCTCCAAATGTAAGTTCCTTGCTTTGTAGAAGTTGGATGCTTTAATTCTCTCGGTACAATTTCTCATTTCTCTTTTTGTTTCCATTTCTTTCTTGTTAAACAGGGCTGATGATGCTCGACAGCCTCTTAGCCGGGTGGTTCCTATTCCTTCTTCTCACTTGACCCCATATCGTGTTGTAATCATTCTCCGGCTGATCATTTTGGGGTTCTTCTTGCAATACCGTGTCACTCACCCCGTGAAGGATGCATACCCATTGTGGCTTATCTCTGTCATTTGTGAGATCTGGTTTGCTTTGTCTTGGATTCTGGATCAGTTTCCCAAATGGTATCCCATCAATCGTGAGACCTACCTTGACAGGCTTGCTTTGAGGTTAGTAGTTTAGTACTGAATCGCAGACCGATATTTTAAAGTTTGCGAAAGGCCTGTTCAAAGAATGTGTGCTTTGTATTTACAGGTATGATCGTGAAGGGGAGCCATCTCAACTAGCACCTGTTGATGTGTTTGTGAGTACTGTGGACCCCATGAAAGAACCTCCACTGATTACTGCAAACACTGTCTTGTCAATTCTCTCTGTGGATTACCCGGTTGACAAAGTATCATGCTATGTCTCTGACGATGGTTCAGCAATGTTGACATTTGAATCCCTCTCCGAGACTGCTGAATTCGCTAGGAAGTGGGTGCCATTCTGCAAGAAGCATAATATCGAGCCTAGAGCTCCTGAGTTTTACTTTGCCCAAAAGATTGATTACTTGAAGGACAAGATTCAACCTTCATTTGTCAAAGAGAGACGAGCAATGAAGGTGTGCCTATCTGAAATATTCCGTTGTAACTTGTGAATGGTTTCATCATTTGCATTGATATTGAGAGGACACATCTACTATGTGCAGAGAGAATATGAAGAATTCAAGGTGCGAATCAATGCACTGGTTGCTAAAGCACAAAAGATGCCTGAAGAAGGCTGGACTATGCAAGATGGAACCCCATGGCCTGGAAATAATCCTAGGGATCATCCTGGAATGATCCAGGTACTATATTGTTCCTCTCCACTCTCGCTGATTCTAACCTTTCTTGTCATCTTTCTCAGCCAAAATTGACAAATTCCCCCCTTTGGTGAAAAAATAGGTCTTTTTAGGACACAGTGGTGGACTTGATACAGATGGAAATGAACTACCTCGTCTTGTCTATGTTTCTCGTGAAAAGAGACCTGGTTTCCAACATCACAAGAAAGCTGGAGCTATGAACGCATTGATTCGAGTTTCAGCTGTACTGACCAATGGTGCCTATCTACTGAATGTTGATTGTGATCACTACTTCAACAACAGCAAAGCTGTGAAAGAAGCCATGTGTTTCATGATGGACCCTGCCTATGGAAAGAAGACATGCTATGTGCAGTTCCCCCAGAGGTTCGATGGCATTGATTTGCACGATCGATATGCTAATCGCAATATCGTCTTCTTCGACGTAAGTCTCTGCATGATTAATATCTATTAGCAAACATCCTCTCTTGGATTTTGGTTCAACTGTCATATAAGACTTGTGCTTTATGCTGTCATCCGAACTTTTCAGATCAACTTGAAGGGGCTGGACGGTATCCAGGGCCCAGTTTATGTGGGAACTGGTTGTTGTTTCAACAGACAAGCACTTTACGGTTATGATCCTGTTCTTACCGAGGAGGATTTAGAACCCAACATTGTTGTCAAGAGCTGCTGTGGATCAAGGAAGAAGAGCAAGAGTGGCAACAAGAAATATTATGATAAGAAGAAAGGAATAAAGAGAACCGACTCTTCTGTCCCAATGTTCAATCCAGAAGATATTGAGGATGGCGTGGAAGGTTGGTTTCCTAGGAATTTTTACCTCTATTCTTCCATCTCTTGCAAGGAATTCAGTACTCCTTTTTTTACTGTCCAGCTCAAGGCTACAGACCTATTGCCCTAATTTCCTTTTTTTATATCAGATCATCTTTTTGATTGACATGTTAATATATTCATAATCCTCGTGCTTTAAAGGAAGGTGTGCATCTCTCATCTTAACTGTGTTGATGCTTTTCTCTAGGCTATGATGACGAGAGGTCTCTCCTAATGTCTCAGAGGAGTCTTGAAAAGCGTTTTGGTCAGTCACCAGTTTTCATTTCTGCAACATTCATGGAGCAAGGAGGCATTCCACCCTCAACGAATCCTGCTACCCTTCTCAAGGAAGCTATCCATGTCATTAGTTGTGGTTATGAAGACAAGACCGAGTGGGGCAAAGAGGTTGGTATCTGGTATCATCTTAACACTATCTAGTCAGTTTGTACAGTGTTGACTGAATCATTTTCGTCTGCTGACACAGATTGGATGGATCTATGGTTCGGTTACTGAAGATATTTTAACTGGGTTCAAGATGCATGCCCGTGGTTGGATTTCTGTCTACTGCATGCCTCCACGCCCAGCATTCAAAGGGTCTGCGCCTATTAATCTGTCTGATCGACTGAACCAGGTTCTTCGATGGGCCTTGGGTTCGATTGAGATCTTGTTGAGCAGGCATTGCCCCATATGGTATGGCTACAATGGGAAACTAAGACTTTTGGAGAGGCTGGCCTACATTAACACCATTGTCTATCCCATAACATCTCTTCCACTGCTCGCCTACTGTGTTCTTCCTGCCTTCTGTCTCCTCACTAACAAATTCATAATTCCCGAGGTTCGTAGCATTCTCTCCTTAATTGCACGTAGAACTGAAAAGCATATTAGAACCAGAATTGTAAGATTTTACGGATCATGCAAAATAAAATTTACACTTTTTCATTTACCAATCAATCTCCTCTACCTATAAAATTTTGTGAGCTTAAAAGAATTTGAAATTCGTCGTATACATCTCTTTTGAGTCATGGATTACACCGTTCTTATTCCTACTTTGCTATATTTCCAGATAAGCAACTTTGCCAGTATGTGGTTCATCCTTCTCTTTTGCTCCATTATCGCCACTGGAATCCTCGAACTCCGATGGAGTGGAGTTGGTCTTGAGGACTGGTGGAGGAATGAGCAGTTCTGGGTCATCGGTGGCACATCAGCTCATCTCTTTGCCGTCTTCCAAGGTCTCCTTAAGGTCCTTGCTGGGATCGATACCAACTTCACAGTCACATCGAAAGCTAATGATGAAGACGGCGACTTTGCTGAGCTCTACATCTTCAAATGGACGGCTCTCCTCATCCCGCCAACCACGGTCCTCATAGTAAACCTGGTGGGCATCGTTGCTGGTGTCTCCTTCGCCATTAACAGTGGCTATCAATCATGGGGCCCACTGTTTGGAAAGCTGTTCTTCGCCTTGTGGGTCGTTGCCCATTTGTATCCCTTCCTCAAGGGTCTTTTAGGTCGCCAGAATCGTACTCCGACAATTGTCATCGTCTGGTCCATTCTGCTCGCCTCCATCTTCTCGTTGCTGTGGGTGCGTATCGATCCCTTCACCTCGGATTCCACGAAATCTGCTTCTAATGGTCAGTGTGGTATCAACTGCTAGGATACGTTTGTTTCCATATATAAGATCCTTCGTGTACATAACAATGACGATTCGAGGAGGTGAAGAGATGGTGTGCTGTTTATGTAAAACTTGCTCATGACCCAGACAAAGGAAGGGAAGGATAGATGCCTCATGTCGTTTTTTGTGGGAGTTTTGTGATGCTATATGCTGGAAGGACATAGCCAACTGTAACTGTGATTTATTTGTGTACACTACGAGGAAGGAACCTGTCTTTTTGTTATAATGTTATTCTTTGGTAATATTATCCTTTTTATATGTAAGCAGAATTTTTATATTGGAGTCGTTCGATCCTTGGACCATTAGGAAAGATGGTCTTGGCTGTTGAAACGTTACTCAATAGTTTGCTAGGATTGTAATGCAGATGGTGAAGTGAATGTTTCAGCTTTGTCAATGTTCGTATTCATGCTTGGCATACATTTTGATGTCTTTAAATAGTAGCAGCCACAGCCCACAATAACAAATTTGGGGTTAAAAACACATTTGGTCACTGAGATTACAAAATTGGGACATGTTTAGTCACTAGAAAAAGTTAATATCAAATTTGGTCACTACAATTGTTAAAACTGGACGCATTTAGTCACTCGTCGTTAGTCTCCGTCCAACTCCGTTAATGAAGTCCGTTAAGTGCTGATGTGGCAAACAAAATTGCCTAATCAGCCGGATATAACCCAACAAAAATAAAACCCGACCCGCCACGTCATTAAAACCAACTCAACCCAACCCATGACCCAACCCTACCCAACCCTTCTTCCTCCTTCCTCCCACCTCGGCACCTCCCACCTCCTTCTTTCCCCAAAACCACCGCCGTCGCCGCTCTCCTCCTTCCTCCCACCTCCTCCCGCAAACCTGTTCGACCAAACCCAGCAGTCTCGGTCGTGCATAAAGACGACTTTTTCCAGATCGTCGCCGAGATCTTCCTCCACGAGCTCGTCGATTTTGAATTCCTTCCTCCACTGGATCGTGTTCTTCGGCATCGTGAACGCTTCCTTCACTTTGAAATCCCTAGCTCTCAAGAACTTCAGCAGAACGACGAGGAAGAGGAAGCAGCAGCTGCCGCAGGCTCTTCCTTTGCTGGAGTAACTTCTTCTTCTAGCTTTTTAGCGGCCGGTGGAGTAATCTCTGTGCTGACATTGGAGCTTTGATCTTCAGATTTCTGAGCTTCCGTAGCAGCGGCGGTGGTAGCGTGGTAGCGGCGGAAGAGGAAGTCCGAATCTCCTCCTTTGGCGGCGGCGGAGGAGAAGGAGAGGTGAAGGAGCGAGAGTCCAGAGCTTCCTGGACCAGCTGCTTGAACTCATCGAGAGCATTCTTCTCCGAATCGGACAGATCAGAGACTCGATTGCTCTCTTCCTTGAACGAGATCAGAGACTCCGGAACCTTCAATTTCTCCTTCTTCTCCGCCTCGCCGGTGAACTCCTCTTTGATTACCACCGATTTCGCGACCACTTCGGCTTTCACCGGCGCCGCTTCTACTTCTGCTCTCTTCTCCTCCTCTGGCGGCGGTGCGGCGGATGAATCCTCCGCGGAAATCGCAGCAGCTGGGGCTTGCTCCGGCGGCGGTGGCGGTGCTACCGGGAGCTCTTCTACGGCGGATTGAGGGGGTGGCGGAGGAGGAGCGGCGGAGGGCGGAGGTTCGTCGGCCATTTGTTGAGGTTTTGATATTCGGTGAGGTTTTGTCAGAGGAGATGAACAGATTTGGTGAGGGATGGTGAAGGATTGGTCTGCTGGGTTAGGTCGAACAGGTTTGCGGGAGGAGGTGGGAGGAAGGAGGAGAGCGGCGGCGGCGGCGGTGGTTTTGAGGAAAGAAGGAGGTGGGAGGAAGGAGGAAGAAGGGTTGGGTGGGGTTGGGTTGGGTTGGGTCATGGGTTGGGTTGGTTTTAATGACGTGGCAGGTCGGGTTTTATTTTTGTTGGGTTATATCTGGCTGATTAGGCAATTTTGTTTCCCACAACAGCACTTAACGGACTTCATTAACGGAGTTGGACGAAGACTAACGGCGAGTGACTAAATGCGTCCAGTTTTAGTAATTGTAGTGACCAAATTTGATATTAACTTTTTCTAGTGACTAAACATGTCCCGATTTTGTAATCTCAGTGACCAAATGTGTCTTTAACCCAACAAATTTGACATTCGATCGAATCAGAGAGCAGATATATTAAATTTGATGATCAAAATCAATCGTTGGATCAAATGCTATTCGACTCAACTTTTATATTAAAATTCAAGATGACAGGATGTTATATGGCTACGATCCCATGCAACCCTCAAAAACAAAGGAAAACATATAGATTGAATCGGAACTGAACTTGATAGAATGCATTGATTTGGTCCAAGTTCATTCTTCCTTTCCTTATATTAGGGGTGAGATATTGGTTCGGTTTGGTTAAACGAATGAAAAATTCAGTAACAAAAAAAACCGAACCAAAACTTTTAACGATTCGATAGACCAAAGACTAAGATATCTTAACAATTCAGTTTGTGTTCAAGGAACCTAAAACCTAATGGCTTGTGTAATGAGTGTTTGTGTATTGTGGTTGTAACTTTTTAAGTGTTAACAGAAACTGAAATCAATAAATGCAAAATGGTTTGGACCGATACCAAAAAATGGTAAAAGGACATTAGTTTAAAGCCGGAAAGCCAAAATCATACTAAGTTTTAGTTTAATCCGAAAAACCAAAATTGAACTGCAATCCTACTTATATCCGATCATCTGCGGGTTTGGGCTGACCCACCCGCACTCGTTAAGTGGGTGGGTGACGGGTTGCGCTGGGAGCCATCCGCCGGGTGGTGGGTGGGTTGTGGGTGAGTGTGCGGGTGACCCGCTCAACCCAACAGCAAAAAAGATCAAAGTCGTTGACGCTAGAGAGGAGAGTGGAGACGTTAGATATAAACTCGGACTGCTCCTGGAGTTTGAACCTCAAAGCCAACCTTCCAAATAGAGATCCCCTCTTCTTCCCTTTACTTTTTCCTCTAATTCTTGTGCCTAGATCACCGCTCTTTCCTATGTGGAATTATTTTCTTTAGTTCCTTGCACCTAATAATCGTCTCAATCTGTAGAAAACTCTTTCATAATAAAATTTCTATCCAATTTAAGAACTAATTCGACATTTCGCCATATTTCAACTTCTTGTTTCCATCGATGATTCTCTTCACCTATTATCATGTCAAGTTGGCTCCTTTATATTATATACATTATGATGTGGGTGAACCCACAAACCCACCCGCATCATCCACCATCCGCCCGACCCAACCCGAGACTAAATGTGGGTGGATGGTGGGTTAAAAAAAGTATCAATCTGTTCAAGCGCAGGTGGGTGGGTGCATTTTATGATCAAAATCCACCCCACCCACCCAATTGCCCACCCCTACTGGTAGATTCCTTGATGGGTATCCTTTTGTTTGTTGAAATCTCAACACCAGCAACTAACTCTCTCGCCATAATTGGGTATCCTGAACTCTTGATTCAATAGCTACCCAGCCAGGTTGCCAGTAACTAACCCCACACGATAATTTATTAGTGTACAACAGGTTCTTACTGTGAAGAGAACAATACAAAATAACGTTAGAATTGCTACAAGAAAATGGGTATTTTTTCAACACCTCACTTTCTGGTTAAGTTGACCCTAATGTGCTACAACATAGCAATGTTAAAAATTAGCGTGACAAAAAGATAACATACTAAGCAATAGAGCCCTACCACGGATGCTAGCTGCCTTTCAAGGTGGGGAAACAGATAGCTTCTTCCTACAAGTACACTCTTCAAGAGATAGGTTTTGACAATGGCTTCGAACAGGTTTGCTAGAACAAATGAGTGTCCTTTAGAGCTGGGGTGTAGGAGGGAGAACTCATTCACCTCTTTCCACGACCCGGCATGCCAGACCTGGGGCCAGGATAGCGAGAAAACTGTAGCCTCAAGTAGTTCGACTCCAGGTCATGCTCGTCCATCTTGTATCCTGCACATTCCGGTCCATTACCATTAGTAACCCGATGGGATTTGAAATAAAACAAGTATCGAATGCAATCTCAAGGTGAAGGTCCATTTTTTACCTTGCAAAGCACTCATTGCAGTAGCAGCACATGCAGGATCCATAAAATCAACAAAACAAAGAATGATTGGGTCTCCACCACGCTGCATTTGGTGATGTAAACAAAAGCATCAATGACGCTTAAGTTGCCAAGATAGATCACCAAAAACATCAAGGACAGGGCGATAGAAGTTCTAAAATTGATAAACTCACATGTTTAGATTCCTTGCTGACCAGTCTCAGGTCTTTGTATCCAACAAAAGGGCGAAAGATGTCTAAAGATACAAGTCAAGGAAATCAAACACATAGTAGTAGTCAAATGAAGCAAGTAGTAGAAGTTTTAGTCTGTTTAAGACAACACAGAAATCAATTCAATGATTATGAAATATTGTTGGTCCTACAATTTGTCTAAGTATGGTAGTGTGCACTGGAGCCACAGCATAAAAGAAGGAAGAGGGTAAGTGTAACATGTAAGATAATATATGCATTAGAAGGATACGTGCTACTTCTCTTCTTGTACAATCTGGAGGAAGTCCTTCAACGTAGAGAGTGTTTGAGGCATCGGGAGGAAGAGGTACTGTATCACGACCAGGTCGAGGTAATGAACTTGCTCCTCCTGATGGCGGGCCACCATAACCATTGGTTGTCATATCTGGAGCTGTTGCTCTAGAACGGTCCATTACAGCAGAATCTACGGTTGGGAGACTTGCCATTCCGCCACCTCCACCGAATGCATTGGCTTCTCTAGAAGCAGTAGGAAGACCTTGCTTCAAAAGGAATTAAGATGATTTTTTTAGTAAAGAACCATACATATGTATGATGGGTAAAGAAGGCAAAGGTAGGAGTGTAGGGGTATCACATTTTGAAGATAGCGCTCATATGCTGATACAATCGTCTTTGTGTCTTTCACAGGCTGATACCCGGTCCCACCATCTCTTGCATTTCCATAATAACTATTCATATCATAGCCTGCAGGAACTCCAGAATTTTGCATATCTGCTCAAATTGTTAGCACACTGTCAGATGGGCAAATCATTTGATAGTTACAGACTTACAGTCATCATGGTTCCATCACTAAGGCAACACGTTTATTCTTCTACAACATTGGAATGAATAAAAACAATTGCTAATAAAAATTAGTATAAGGCAAGCACAATTGTTAAAGCTACCATTAGGTGATATACAACATATGAATACACACATGCACACACAAACACGCTCATACTTGATGTTCAAATTCCCCAGCTTCACTTAATGACAACCACGAAACAGAACCAAGAGATTAAAGAAGGTATAACCTAAATCACATTATGGTCAAGAAGAAAGACAACAGGAAAGCCCATAAACATCCTCATTTGGGTCAAAAAAAGTACCAAGTGCACAACTCTGCTGCAAAGATGTCGGAGAAATTGGAAAAACAGTTGGCAAGAAATGAAATTGGAAAAAGCTTTCTTTCCTAGGGACACAAACAAATAGATGAGGAAACAAATAAACAAGTATGCTACGTTTCCTAGCTCTCGGAGGAAGCAATTGAAGACAGTTAACTAGCACAATAATACCAAGCTAGCTAAATAACCACCATAATGTAAATTGGCAAACGTCCAGCACAGGGTGCAGCCTAACTAAGATAGGCCAGCTGCATTACTTTTTTGCTTGGCATTTCTTATTGCCACTCTTCATCAATACACGAGAGAATAAAAAAAATATTCTGGCTGATCACAAAACTCACATTATAAGGATCTCAATCAAGTTCTGCCAGAATGGAAGACTGATCTCAAAGGAATTCACGATCACCTAAGCAACAAGTACATTTGTCTATGGAACCCAGCTGTACAACAAAGTCAATACAAAGCAGTTCAAGAAAAACTGAAGAGAAAATGTTCCACAGCAACCTATCCTCGTTTATCAAGAGATCGTACAATCGCACACATGTAGTCCACCGTACTGCCCATAGGACAAAACTACACACTGAATACTCCAAGAAGAAATGGGGAACAAGAATCCATACCATGTCCAGTCACATATTTCAGAAATTTGGAGATACTTTACCGCAGCATCACATGGAAAATAGCTACAACGCACAAGACGTTTCACATACGCAAACCAGGATCAGCATATAGCTCCACTCCAAGTTAAAAACTGAACAAAGAAGCAATTCCCTATGATCCAAAGATCCAAATGCAACAACTAACTATTTGTCTTGAAGAAAACAACACCACTCAGGGTTCACTCCACCCATCCTCTTTTTGCTTCAATTTACCGTACCCGTCTTCAAAAAACTGGAAATTGGTTTGAACTATTAAGAAGCAGCCTCCGTTCAGAAATTCATTTCTTCCATAACAATACAAACTTCGTCTAATTCAACAGTCACAAAATCATGTCATCTCAAAACACTATTAGAGATCAAGGTTAAACAAAACCCCTGAGCTCCGAGCCACATCGACGAAATTGAACAAGCAGATTCCCGAAGTTGAGAAGAAACACACAAAGGGCCAGAGTCTCATTAATACGAAGGAGAGAAAATGAGCGACGCACCATACTCAGTGCGAGGCCGCTTAAGCATGCCGCCGGCGGGGAGAAGAGAAGGTTGTTGCTGCTGGTTCCAGTAGCCGTCCGACATTGTTTCCCTTTTAACCTGGTACGAGAAACCAGAAATTCCCACTCCAAGGGGAGCTTCGAAAGGGAAGAAATTGAGCTTTCTCCGAGAGAGATCAGAGCTGAACCACAAACCCTAACTTCAGAGGCGATGACAATTGGAGGGAGAGACCTTCGGGTAAATGATGATATGAATGCCAATTTCTGGAAATTGAAGCAAAGCGCTTGATTATCAATTTCCCCTTCCTTTTCTTTTCAGTTTCATTCATGTTTGTTCTGTTCAGTGCGGTGGGCTAACGCCGAACGGCACTGCATTTTCTAGACGGGGTATTAAGGATGAATTGGGCTCAAGCCCAAGGACTATTAGGTAGTTCACAATAAACGTACAAGGCTATGAACAAAAATAGCCCTAATCCAACCCGCCCATTCCATTCCATTCAATTCAATTCAATCCAATCCAGTCCACATGTACTATGGTTAAAATCAAGGTTTAACATTGCGGGAGGTTATCTTTTGAGGAATCCGCCTCTTTTAGGCTAGGTGGGGGTTTTGGGTATTAACCCGTAGATACCCGTCCGGTGTTATAACTATTGTCTTAAGTGTTTATACAAGATAAATTTATATAGTAGACTGTGAGAGAATTATGATATATTGTCATATTAGACCTATTTAATATAGGATATGGTTTACTTTGTTTCCTTTTTTTATGTGTAATTTAGAATTATTACATATTATGGATGTGTTAGCTTATAATGAATAATGTCTTTAGCTTATTTGGGTAAATATTTACGAAAAATACTAGACATGTGTTGAAGTAAATTGCACTTAATAAAGATCCAAACAACTACTTCTTTGCATTTTGATGTGTGTCGCTTTAGTTTATTTTCTTGAAATTTTAATTCGTTATATAATTCTTTTAGTGTTACGTTGGGTTTGTAGTTAAAAGTATAGCTCAACTGACCAAACTCAGTCATAAAACAAATTGTAGGGTTCTAATTCTTTTGTATGTGTCTGAATTTAATATTTTCAAAATCAAAATATATAGATAGGATGATTATAATTTAATTACTAAACTCGAACCACCCAATTCATGTATACTCCTACATATTGTTACGGGCAATGTAACATTGACTGGGAGTTTGATAATAATAATGACAATTCAAACTAGTCTCGACTGATATTTTTCATTTCAATCTACTTTAAGATGCAAATTTTTCAATTTGTGCTAAAATGGAGAGGATCGTGTCTTAACCCGTACATAGGATAGAATGGGCATGGATAGAGTTGATATTCCCTACCCATTCTATCCCCACTTATGAATCTTGCCCAAAAAAGAACTTCGTTGTTTTAGTCCAAGTGGTTAGCTTTTTAATTGAATGGTTATTAGTTTCTTAATAGTTTTATGATTTTATTTAAACATGATCAAAGAGATGATGTTAGCATACGTAGGGATAATAGAGCTAATAGTTTATAAATCAGAAAAACAAAATCACTAAATAGGGCAGGATGGGTCAGACAAATTTGGGATTAAAAGTGTTAATTCGTGTTGAGGCAGGACGAGTCACGGGCTAGAGGGCGAGACAAGATGCAGTTTGGTGATACTCAAAACCTGAAACTTCCAAATTCAAAATCAATAATATTATTACTGGATCAAATTTTTATTTGTATGTTTTTTTTTAATTATTGAATATTTTCATTTTCATGGAAGGTTGGTTCTTTCTGTTATTGTGCCATCCATTTCTTTGTTACTCTCCACACGTGAGCCAGAATCCAGAATATCAAATCAGGAGTGTCTTTTCATTAATACGACATAAATATCTAAACCAGATAAGTTAAATATTAAAATACGACTAATATAAACATGGAAAAAAAGTGACTGATCAATACAATTTTCATTTTCTATAAACAATGGTGATTTATTCCCATTTTGTAAAAAAATTGTAAGAAACATTAATGCATTTTTAATGTATCCCGCAGAACTTATCTTATCCTTCATCAAACTTCTCATATTAATGTAGAAATCTAATATTCAATGTCATGTGATTAATAATTTTCCCCTATGCCCTATGACACCCTTATCAATAGAGAAGAATTCCATGTCCAAGAAATTAGCCTAATGACTCTGAACAAAAAAACATTCAATTCATATCTTAAAGTCAGAATCACAAAATCAGCCAACGACGTTCCTTATAATAAACAAAAAAAAACGTAGTACAATTAAAACGTAATGAATCTAACTCTTCTACCGTACCCTTCATCCAGGAGCGGAAACCACTCTTGATCAGCTCGGGAAAATGGATCGCAATCAATCACAGGTGCATTATTATTGTGATCATCAAAGAAGTATATGTACACATGCACAAAGCTTGTGGGCAGGGTCCCATATTCACTCAATCATATGAATAGGGCTTCCATACCTGGTGCATGCATGTACAGCGATCGATCATTGTTGGGAGACAAGGATGAAGGCATCATATGAAATAAGTGAAGGTCTGGCCCCCTCCATATGTTTAGTTAAGTTTGGAAAGCGCACACATTCTAGCACCAGCTTTGCTTGCTTTCTCGGTCAAAAATGGATCTCATGTCAGGAACCATGGAACACACACCACTGCGCGCGCAGGTATATTATAAGGAAATGGGCCCCGTTGGTTTAAGTAGTGCTCGCTCATTGCTGTAGGATAACAACGTTTTGGTGCATGTTTAGGGTTTCAGAGGATTCAATTTCAACGTGCCTTCACCCTTTTTCTCATTTATTTATTTATATATAGTTTGGATCGATTACAATACAGCTGTGCTGGTGAAAGGACAACGGTGAAAATGAAAAGAAGATAAACAGTAAAATCGATCGCTGTCGACCGTTACAAGAGCTGCGATCCTATTGGTGCATTGGTGACGAATCATAGCCGGACACGTGCTCTCCTGGATGCGGATTGGTGATAAAGGAAACGGCAACGTTTTGATGTAGCTGCAACTTCCCTTGCTTCTGATCCACGATTGAGACTTGGAGGAGAAGAAAACCCACCATTTTCTTTTGTTATAGGAAATGTTGATACTACGAGAGGATGAAAATGAATCGTGAATGTTGTATTCGTATATAAAATCTTCGTAAGGGAGCAATTAATATAATGTATAATAATTCTCATATTGATTTACCCTATCAATTTTTATACAAATAACAAAACTTTATATAAAATGGGTATTCACGATAAAATGATAATGGTAACACAGTAGTAGATATTGATAGTAATTAAGAAAGGAGTAGAACATTCAAATTTGTTGTATGGCTTTCTATTGGGTTGTGCATTCCTAGAACTTCTTCGTGGTTCCATAAAACATCATAAGCACATGTAAAATATAGTTCCAGCACACATGCCTATATTGTTAATTCATTGATTAATATAAAGAGATAAATCTCTCGTCCATCCAAAATTTCCGAATCGCAAACCGGGGGTGGGGGCTTTTCGGTCGGCTCTACCAAAGAATATGAGGACTGCCCCGGCCTAGTTGCTCACTTGCCTACCTACCAAATCTAACATAGTACACGTATTTGTATGAGCATCCACAAATGAAGTTTCTAACGGGATTTGGATTGGGTGATATTTGGGAATTTAGGGATTGAGAAGATAGAATTAGGGATTTGGGAAAGAATTGGGGAAGAACAGAAGGGAATCGGCCTAGGCCTTTAGAGGGATTGAGATCGAGAATTGGGAAGATAGGGAGATTAGGGTTTAGGAGCTTCTTTGATAATTCTTTATTGATTGATCCTGAATAAAACGCAAAGTACATATTTATAATGAAAGACTGGAAAACCCTAACAATAAACCTAATTCTATTAAATGACTACTAACCTTAATAAGACTTACCCTAATAATAATTAAAATAATAAATATAGAAACCCTAGATAATTCGGTTTCTAACATCTCCTCCCCCTTCAGACCAACCTTGCCCTCAAGGTTGATCAATTCGACCCACTTCTTCCCGTCTACTGTGCAATCCACGTCGTGGCTCCTCCATTTACTACGTTTTCTTTTCTTCCAATCGTGCTCCACTATTCGGACGAAGCCCACTCCAGTGACCTCGACTCTCCTCCACTTTTCTCGAACCACGTGACACGGGTCACGGTCTCCATAGCCAAATAACTCTTCCCCTTCGTTCGCAAAATTCACTAAATAAGAATTGGAGAGATGTTCTTCTTCATGCTCCATAAACTCCTCCATTGACTTGGATGTGAAAATAATCCAATCTCCTCCTTTATCTTGGACTTGACCCACGATTGATTGGAAGGAAGAGATAGAGCCCAAACCAATGTTAGGCCTCATGGTGCTCCTCATCTTCTTCTCAATCTCGTGTGGGCTTGGCTCCCTTATAAGCCCATCTGCCAACTTAAGAACTTCATCCAATTCTGCTTTCCTCAAAACCCAGCCCAAATTGGGCTTAACTTCTTCAAATGTCGGCCCAAAACCATACAAAAGAGACCTTAAGAGACAGCCCAACTTAGGCCCACAACCTACCTGAAAATGCGGCCCATTCCTTCCTTCAGCACAACTTGTATCTTCTGTGCTTGGCTCATAACCAGACCTTGGCCCGGTCGGCTCAATCTCCTTCTTTGGCCCGCTCGGCTGATCCCAGTCAAGCCCACAGCCCGCACCAACTAACCCACCCGGACTGACGGCCCGATCAGAAGAGAGGCCCAAGGGTACTGGGCTTTGCTGCGCAGCGTGGATCACGGGGGGTGACCTAGGGTTCGGACGATGGAAAGCGATACCGCCGCCCTCCTTCCTCTGCTCGCTCGTCGTCCACCCCTTCCTCGGCGGCGATGGGCTCCTCTGCCGGTGGAAAAGCCAGCCCCCGCCAGCCCCGACGAGCGGGCTCTGCTCCGCGCCGCCGCCTGCAGTCGCGCGCGCCGCCTCCCGCCGCGCGCCGCCCTCCTCGCCTCGGCCAGCCTGCCCGAACGCCGCCGCCTTCGCCTTTCCTACCCCGTTGGCCAGCGCCGCAAACGACTCCAACTCATGCGGCCTTTCCTCCAACTCCTCTTCCGGCAGCGCACCATCCGCCTGACAAGGAGGCGGCGAGTTCGACGCCGCCGCCGAAGGATCCCGACGAGTCTGCTCTGCCTCTACCCTGCGCCATCGAACGTTAGTCGTCCCCTGCAGCTTGGTCGCCCGCTCTGTCTCCCCGAGGAAGGGACCCCATGAACAGCGCCCCTGCGAGACGAGCTTGTGACGCGTTGCCCTTTTTTTAGCAGAATCGGACGATTCCAGGAGCAAGGGTGGCGGATCGATCCTTCCCCCATCTGCCTTCGCAACGACAGCCACCAAGGGTGGATATTTGCCTGCCTGTGACGCGACGTAGCCCTCTCGCCGCCTTTGTTCATCGTTTATTCTTGGTGAGTCAAACACCTTGATTGGTGGTTCCACAACGGCGCTCGACAGTAGTGGTTGCATCATCGTGGTGATTTCAGCCACAGATGGTGGCGTTGACTTGTCTTTGATGGCCGGCGAATCCGCCCCCACCAACTCCTCCATCAACGGTTGCTCCGCCGTCTCCTTATTAGAGACATCGACTAGGGCGATACCATCTCCTTTTTTTTCTTTGACCTCAGATGGAGGTGGTATGGTTGCTGCGGCAGCAGCTTCTTCTCCGAGGATAGAAGCCAAAGCCAGCTTCGGTTCTAGCGACTCCGGCGGTTGCTTCTTCTTCCGGAATTTCCCTCCGTCAATTGGAATTGGCGGAGTTGGAGTTGACCTAAAAATCGTCCTTGCCGCAGGGCTGGTCCAAACTCCTCCCTCTCGGTGGCTTTCGAGATTGTTGGCTCTGATTGCGGACGGAGAGACTGATTCCGCAAAGTAGACTTGAGTTGGGACGACAGCGGTTGACTTTGGAGGCTGGTTAGCCTTTGCTGCCTTCTTCTGAATCGACGCGTGTAGCTGGGTAACGGTGGTGAGTTCCGCCGATGCTGGTGATGGTGAAGCCGCCACGGTGGTGGTTGATGGTTTGGGTTGCCGAGGCGAGGCGACTTGTAATATCTCCTGCGCCGTCAGCCGCGCTCCCCCGGCGTTCTCGCCCTCCTTCTCTGTCGCGGCGCCTCGCGCCGACTCCTTCTTCCAGTAGTTCGCAATTTCCCATAACCTTTCTTGCAACTGAGCCCATGGATGCTCTGATTTTTCCATCGTCGATTCACCGATCGGAACCGGGCTCTGATACCAGATGTTAGAAACAAAGTTTCTAACGGGATTTGGATTGGGTGATATTTGGGAATTTAGGGATTGAGAAGATATAATTAGGGATTTGGGAAAGAATTGGGGAAGAACATAAGGGAATCGGCCTAGGCCTTTAGAGGGATTGAGATCGAGAATTGGGAAGATAGGGAGATTAGGGTTTAGGAGCTTCTTTGATAATTCTTTATTGATTGATCCTGAATAAAACGCAAAGTACATATTTATAATGAAAGACTGGAAAACCCTAACAATAAACCTAATTCTATTAAATGACTACTAACCTTAATAAGACTTACCCTAATAATAATTAAAATAATAAATATAGAAACCCTAGATAATTCGGTTTCTAACAACAAACAACGAAATGAAAGTCATACATTATCTTTTGGGTGTGCCTATGATGACATGCATGTCACCGTAACATGTACTTTTCGGTCGATTTATTCATAATCGCGGTCGACCGAATACATTAATGTGGGCAATATGATGACTTATCACGGTCGACCTTTAAAATGTAGTGGTCGACCGTTTTGAGTTAAGTTGTGACATTACCGGTCGACCATAATAAAACATGGGTCGTCCTTATCATTGTAGTCTGAAGCAAACTGGTCGACCATAAAAGTAATGAGGTCGACCACTTGATTGTGGTCATTACCAAAATGGTCGACCATTTACAGAAAGAGGTCGACCAGACAGAAGAGTAAAGTGCTCTATCCATTTATACATCCTTTTTTTACGTGAAATGAAGATCAAGTGTTGGTCTCGAGGTCGACCGAATTAAATAAATTTAGGCTATGACGAACAAGGGATTGGTCTAGTGGTAATACCACTAGCCATGAACCTGGAGGTCCCAGGTTCGAGTCCCTTCAGTAGTACCTAATAACAAAAAAAAAAGTAACATATATCACCCTTATCTAAAAAAAATAAAAAATTTAGCCTATGACCTTCGACTTTTTTGCGTATGTATGTCGATGTGGGTGGTTCGTTTGATAGTCATTAGAATCAATCTTATATCATGATAGCAATGACTCATAACTTCTTAACATAACAACGTACCACACTAACAAGAAATATAATAAAACACACTTCATAATTGTTCACATAAAACACACTTCATAAAATCGAAAACCACATAACAACAAAAAACAAAAGCTAAACTCGTAGAGTTCCTACACCTCTCCACTCTCTGAAACAGTAAATTAGGAAAGTCCTGTCTCTTGATGCTTGCTTATTAGTAGGTGGCTTGATAGTCTAAAACTAAAAAAGTTTGACAACACTTGAAAAGTAATGTTCTTCGTACCCTCTTTCTTAGTGATATTCACTATTTCGATGCATCTTTAGTAATTCTGCTATGATTTAGCCTCATATTTGTTCATTTGTATATATATTTCATAGCTTCTAGCAAAACAAAATTATACTTTTGTTGTCGTGTAGGTAATTTTGAATAATTTTCAGACTAAGGCTAAATAGGGATGAATGTAGAATTGGGCCAGAAGAGAATTTGCCACGGATCAAGGATAGAAGCAGGATTTCACACTTTCAGAAGCTCATGGCGACCATAGACTAGCAGTCCGCCATGACCCATAAATAAACTCTATAATCCATTTTTGGACTTCATGCATGAACTAATTGAAGCTCAATATCCAACCATTACCATCCTACTAGAATGATAGCAATGTCGAAGGGAATCAACATGGTTTCTTCTTCTATTCTTGTATGTGTATTCTTTCTCTTATTGATGTGGAACTAAAACTCTAGATTGTTCATATTTGGTAGAACCCTGGGTTTCATGGGTTATAGATGATAATATGTTTCATTCTATTTATTTCTTATTCTATTGTCTTATGTGTATGTTCTTGATTGCTTCTGATCCTAAGTGGCACATCTTATGGATTGTTCATTTCCTATTCGTTTCCTATAGCTGTCATAACAGAAAACAAATTCAAATGAAAACGAAGTTGTTGTCTACTGAGAAACGAAACCTGAAGAAAACTTATTGAGCTGAGAATTTTTGGTTCCTTCTGAAAATGAAAACCTGTTACTTACTTCATACTATTTTCTCATTTTCTTGCACTTGATTAACACAATTTTATATTGAGTATCATACAATTATAGTCATGATTATAATTTTTAATAAAAATAACATTGTTTTTAAACTACTAATAAACACAATACAAATATAACATCTTATATCAAATAAGAACATTACAATATTGTTCTCCGGCGAGAAAACTTGCGTTGAAACGAATTGAATGCACCTTGACTTTTTTGGACAACAATCACTAAGACACGGTTCACACCTCTTCAAACACAGTTCGAACGAGGGTGTTCGATGTTTACACCGACTCACGAGACATAATCTAAATTAAGTTACTCCTACTCCTATGGAGTTTCAGTGAGAGCTCCAGATCTACGACTACGACTAAAACTGAAGAGGAAAGGATAAAGGGATAAAATTTGGCATTGTGTTGTCTGGTGTGAATTTGGCGACCCCTTTCACTGTCAACTCCTCCTCCTATTTATAGCTTTGAAGTGGTAATCGTCGTAGAAACTGTCTTAGAGTAACTTCCAAAAGGAACTGCTCTCCTTCTTTCTCGGACGTGGCTGACGTGTCATTGCACGTGGGATACTCGGCAGTTTCTCCGTTAACCGCCTGCTCTTCATCCTGGAACTGTCGTCTTGTTACTTGCCTCTCCCACATGACTTGCCTTCTTACTTCCAACTTGTTAGCTCGGATCTTGGGCATGGTCTCACGATGCGGTGTAGATCTCGCAACCACGTTGGGCTTTAAATTTTACGCCAACGTGGTCTAGATCTCATGACCACGTCGAGCTCTAAGTTTGAAGCCAACGTGGTCTAGATCTCATGACCACATCGAGCTCTAAGTTTGATTCCAACGTGGTCTAGATCTCATGACCACGTCGGGCTCTAGATTTGACGCCAACGTGGTCTAGATCTCGCGACCACGTCGGGCTACCCAACTCGCGACGAGACTAGCTCCTTCTTGGAGACTTAGTGATTTGGGCTTAAAAACTAGTATCATGAGGCCCAGTTCAAATAACACTAATTGTTATTAATGATCTGGTTTTATAAAAGCAATTAGTGCATTGTAAGTAATCAATGTGGTACACTAGTATTTTTTAGGTGTAAACAAATGTCCCCCAACTACTTAGTGCATAAGAATTATGGACTAAGTAGTTGAACACCACCAAGCTAGCCAAGTAACGTGTTGGCTTATCAACACACCAATTTTACTTCGCCAAAATTTTGACTTTCAGTAATTAAGCCACCACGTCCAAATGGAACACTGGTAATAACTTGTCCCATGCCTTAGGCAAATTTTGGTTTTTCGCGTCAAGCCAACATGGCGAGATGGAACTTGACGTCAAAACTTGTTCCATGCCTTAGCCAAATTTTGGCTTTTCCCGTCAAGCCAACATGGCGAGATGGAACTTGACGTCAAAACTTGTTCCATACCTTAGCCAAATTTTGACTTTTCAATGATCATGCAACCTAATGCATTCAACGAGACACCAACCTCACTTTATCACCTACACCCTCATTGACATCTCGTACTTAGCCACATGGTTGAGAGAATAACTTAGAATTTTTTCGCACCTATTTTTGCATAGATTGGTTCATCTCACCTCGTCACAAGGCTAGACAGCTCCCTCGCGACAATTCAAGCCGTCTACTTTTTTGCCTTAGAAAAAATAATGTACATTTTTTATGTTGGTAGAGACATTATGGTCACCACTCCTCTACTACCACGTTTCAAGCCATCATGCCCCCCAGGCCGTGGCTACTCAGAACAAGATAACATGGCCTGATGTATGGCTCGTCATGTCAAGCCATCACAACGACTTGGTGGCAAGATCTTCATGTTGAAGTCTAACAACTCCGACTCAAGATTTTCACTTTGATATTTTCCTTCTATCGTTTCTTTTAGCCATGGTTGGTTACAATATTTTTTTTTTATAACTAATATATAATAAGTACATTATATAAATTTATTTATTTTATATGGCAAGAAGTGACAAATGTCACTGCTCTCCATAGCCTTTGGAAACAATCAATGTACCAAAGGTGTACACCCATTGCCAAGTCCAAGGATCAAACCAGACATGCCATCCATAGACCACATGACTCTTTTCCTCCATGGGAGATGAATCTTCATACATTAACTTTGAACTTTCTAGCTTACTAATGGGTGGTACATAGTCAGCCTGTCTAGTTTTGGTGGCCTTGCATGAGGTCTCATGCTTCTTTGCTTGGGCCACCTTACTTGACATGTCAAGGCTATCATGATTATTCTTCTGCCTCGATTTCCTCCCACTTGATACATGCTTAATCTCGTCACAATGTTGGGGACCAGGTCTAGGCTTGACAAGTTGACAACCACTCGTGTAGCTTCCTTGTCTTCGTCTTTCAATATATATACCTTGTTGGCCCCTACACTTAGCACTCAACCACCATTGATTCTTTGTGCAACCATGTTTGGCTGGTGTGTATGGTGACTTCTTATACATGCCCCCATGTACACTCCTAGTGGTTGGTGTGGAGTACTTACTATTCATTGACATGTACTTGCCCCCCAATCCTCCCTTGTCCATAATCTCACGCTTACAAAATCCATGAGGGGGTTTGACTTCTCGTGTCTTCTTGGAGATGCTATCTACTCCATTCTTCATGGTGGGTGAAATGCTCCCTAGTCTTGACTTAGCCAAATTTTCAAGACTGTGACCAATCTTTCTGCCTTTCCTACGTCTTTCCTTGTTGGACTTGCTCACATGTCCATTGTTTGTCATGCTCACTTTGAGCCCTGTGGTCATGGAGTTGTCCATCTTAACGTTTGGTTGAAGACTACCTTCTCTCCTCCATTGTGTCACACCCAGTATGTTTCCACGAGCCATTGGTAATTGGTCTTGACGTGCTTGTAAATTCTTGCGAAGGAACCTTCTTCTTTGGGTCCTTGTCATCTCAGCCACTACTACTGGCTGTTGATGACGAGAATCATACGTATGCCATCCACCATGTGGAACATCTGGCATCTTGAATGTTCTCCTCTTTTGGAAAAGAGCATGGGCCACCCATTGTCTCGGTTGCCCCCAAGCTGGTTGCTTCACTCCTTCCACCTGTCTCTCGTATGGCGGGTACCTTGGCCTGTTGGGAAGACCAATTCTTTGATGAATCGATGGCCTCGGCTTCTCTTCGTCGAGTTTGAGACTCTTCTTGCACCGAGCACACAACTTGTCAACTTCATCAGTCATCATTGCGGCCGGGCTGGCCTGCTTGGTACTCGACGAGCTCCCTTGCTCGAAAACCACATTGGGGCTCCTTCGAGGCGGCGTTGTATCCAACACCAGCTTGAAACGTGGCAACTCGACTTTGGAGAAGTCTGGGTTGACCATGTTGACGCCAAGCACCTTGGGGAATAGATCAGTGTCCACCAACATGGCATCCTTCTTCGCCTCAGGGAACTTGATGCGTCCCTTATCAATGGCATCGTGCAGGATATTACGGAACACCACACAAGAATCAGTGGCATGTGACATGCTATTATGCCACTTACAATACTTCTTTCCTTTTAACTTCTCTGGTGGGGAGAAGACATGCCCCCCTGTCAACTTGACTTGACCATCCTTATAGAGTTGGTCAAAAATCAAGTCTGCCTTCGAGACATCAAAGGAGTACTTCCTTTTTTGAATGAGAGCACGATTGGGTTTCCCCCCTTGCAGCCCATCTTCAATTTTAGCCAAGGAGGCACACACGTATGGCTTCCCTGGAATTATCTCAGCCAAGTGCACCTCAACCTCATTAGCCTGGTGGCCAACATGATTGATAATGTAGTCTAGGTTTGGGAAGTAGGGTCCTCTTGAGGCACTCCTACGATTCTCTTCTTCATGTAGAAGAGACTCATACCTCACGGCACAAGACATGAGTTGAAACAAGTCAGAGAATTCCCTATCTTGGAATTTTTTTCTTAGTTCAAAACTCAAACCCCCTTGTGCCAGCTTGACGAATTCCCTCTCCGTCAAATTGATAAAGCAACGATTACGAGCATTCTTGAAGTTAGTCAAGAAACGCTACACCGATTCTCCTGGCTGTTGGCGCATACGTGTCAAATCAGCCATGGACACATCGGGCTCAGATCTATAAAACTGAGCGTGGAAGACTTACTCCATTTGATGCCAAGTATGGATGGAGTTAGACGGCAAGTTGACGTACCAAGCAAAAGCGGGCCCTGTCAACGAGTTGGCGAATAATCTTAACTTTATGAAATCTCCTACATCCCCACATTGGACCGTAAAGCGTCCCACGTGCTCGACAGTAGACTGATCTCCAGTCCTTGTGAATGTGGCGAACTCGGGGACTCTAAATCCCCTTGGGAAGGGATGTAGCCTGTCTACCCATTCTGGGTACGGCTTACGGTATACAGGTGGCATGGCAGGTCTTACTCCCATGCCAAACTGCTCCGTGAGGAGTTGAGCCACTTGATCCCTCAAGGTGTTGGCTTCATGCCCCCCTTTTGCCCCCCATACGGTACAAACCCAATGGGGTCCACGCCATGCCCATTGAAATGGGGTGGCGTTGGAGTTGGGTAGCCTCGTGGTGGAATTTGATCCATGTTGCCACCTAGACTTCCTCCTACCCCCACATTCATGGGAGCCACGTAGGGTCTTGCCTCTGGAATAGAGGGACGAGCACCCATTTGCACGGGTGGCTGCTCAACTCGAGTGTTGAACATGGCGGCGAGGTTCTCACCACGCGGGGGGTACCACTTCAACTCTCACGCGTCCATGTGACGACTCCCCTACTTGAGTGGTAGCGGGAATCTCAACATCATCTACTCGACGTAGAGGTGGTTGGCTTGCCGTCTGAGGCGGCAAGTTCTCTTGCCGTGGTTGGCTATTCCGACCGCCGGCGGGAGAATGAACGTTATTAGTAGGCGTTGGGCTTGTGCCATCTACTGGCAAAGCTCTTGACTGCACTACTGGTCTAGTTAGAGTTTGTCGAAACTGATCCAACTCATTTGTGTTTTTGTTAACAACCTCAAACAATTGACTGAAACGTCTATCAATGCGAGAATTGAGACAGTCAATTTGAGAATTTACCTGATGTGTACTAGCCCGAGTCTCCTCCATCATACGACGGTTCTCCATCAGCATTTGGCGGTTCTCCTCCGTGGCTCGAAGGTTGTCAGCCACCATCTTGCGGTTCTCTTCTGTAGCTTGACGGTTCTCTGCCACCATCTTGCGGTTCTCCTCCATCATCTGACGAAGGGCCCCCACTGCTTCGCCGAGATCTCCACCAGGCGCGGTCGCCACCAAGATCTCTGCTCCACCGTTTCCTCCGGTCACCGCGTCGGACACTTGGCCATACTCGATGTTGGCCACCTGCTCCTCCATGAATCCAGCCGGAACGTCACCTTCTTGGTTCCTCCGCCTCGGAGCCATTGAATCGACCACAAGTGTCCCACCAGGTGTGCCAAATTTGTCCTCCGGCGAGAAAACTTGCGTTGAAACGAATTGAATGCACCTTGACTTCTTTGGACAACAATCACTAAGACACGGTTCACACCTCTTCAAACACACTTCGAACGAGGGTGTTCGATGTTTAAACCGACTCACGAGACAGAATCTAAATTAAGTTACTCCTACTCCTATGGAGGTTCAGTGAGAGCTCCAGATCTACGACTAAAACTGAAGAGTAAAAGATAAAGGGATAAAATTTGGCATTGTGTTGTCTAGTGTGAATTTGGCGACCCCTTTCTCTGTCTACTCCTCCTCCTCCTATTTATAGCTTTGAAGTGGTAACCGTCGTAGAAACTGTCTTAGAGTAACTTCCAAAAGGAACTGCTCTCCTTCTTTCTCGGACGTGGCTGACGTGTCATTGCACGTGGGATACTCGGCAGTTTCTCCGTTAACCGCCTGCTCTTCATCCTGGAACTGTCGTCTTGTTACTTGCCTCTCCCACATGACTTGCCTTCTTACTTCCAACTTGTTAGCTCGGATCTTGGGCATGGTCTCACGATGCGGTGTAGATCTCGCAACCACGTCGGGCTCTAAATTTGACGCCAACGTGGTCTAGACTAGACTAGACTAGCTCCTTCTTGGAGACTTAGTGATTTGGGCTTAAAAACTAGTATCATGAGGCCCAGTTCAAATAACACTAATTGTTATTAATGATCTGGCCTTATAAAGGCAGTTAGTGCATTGTAAGTAATCAATGTGGTACACTAGTATTTTTTAGTTGTAAACAAATATCAAATATAAAATAAATCCAACTTGAATGTCATCCCACAATTTGTTTTCTATTTCATCACGTCGTATATCCATTCCCCATCCGTTAAATTTGTTACTCAACTGCTCATCAGCATCCATGTTGTTGAAGAATCTTCAAGCCATCTTTAAATGTCTATGTTCCAGTTTGTATGTGAGCAGGTAGTAACTCTCGTTTGATGAGGATTCTAAGGAGGATATGAAATTGATTAGAAAATAGAAATGATTTTTCCTCTCCATGTACCATCACACACATGAATCGTCAGATTACTTAAGAGAGAAATCTATTACAGTTGAGCAATCTATCATTTCTAAAATTATAACGACAGCAAACCGTGTATTATCTTTATTAGACACAAGATAGGTTAAATACCAATGGTAGGAAATTAATTGAATTACTCGATTTAAAATGGAAATCCATGTGACTTTGGGGGAAACTTGATTAGGATGATTGCCTTACTTCCTACAAATAGCTTTACATTTTCTCATTTGTGCTTCTTTATTTCAAATTTACTATTGCTGGCGGTTTTGTGATTTAACTTTTGCAGTTTACTGGTTATTTTATGACTGTGTTTTATTTGCTTTGATTTTATTGTTTTCAACATTTTACCCTTTTGTTGGCTTGAGTATTTTGTGGAAGCTATTTTTTAGGTGGAACCTCAATCAGAATTAGTTTTGAACATGACTGAAGTAATTGGCTGGAAAGGAGTCATAGGGATTCTGACCCTAGCAGTTTTCGTAAAGCACAGTGTAACTATAATTTTTTTTATGTAATGTAACTAGAATTTCATATAAGGTGGATCTGATTTTTTTTTAGAAAAAACTAGTCACGGGCTCGGCCAGTTGACCGGATTCAGTCGCTCATCACGTAAACTCTCTTATCAAATTGAATATGAAATACACGTATTTTGATTGTATAAAAAAATATAAATTATTCAAATACTTGAAATATTCAAATTAATTGGTAAAATAATAGAATCCAAATTATTGAAGTAATTCAACAATTTAAAATTATCAAAATCATAGTGTTTTTCGACATTGTAACTGACTCATCGGCTATTTTTCCCTCGAAAATGAAAGACAAATCCAAACCAACTCCTAAAGATATTCTAAAATAATCCTTCTATTTACTACTCATCGTGAGAGATCACTGCACATTTCTTTTTTACTTGTTTGCACTTCTTCCATCATGAGCAACATTTTCACGTGCACCATGTTAATGTCTTCATCTCCATTACCAATTTACTCTGCTTTCTTCTCTTCCATTTAACTAATTTCTTCCTTATTTTCCTACGTTTTATCGAGCATAAAAATATGATGGTAAACTATTTACAAATACCAATAATCTTTTTCATTTGAGTGTAATTTATCTCATCCACGTTATGATCAATATTCATGATTTGTTCTTTCTCCTCATCATGGGTATTTGTATCTTTCTCATGAACAATGTCTTTCTTCTTCTCAAGATCATCGCCATTTCTAGCACCCGATCTAGTACGTCTGCAATGAGTAGTCTCATTCTTGTTCTCCTACATTAGCATTAAGAATAAAGATCATTGACTTTCAAAATTACAATATATTATGTGACTTTCTAGAATAATAGGTGTTTTAAAATATATTGAAGTTAAAATGGTAGCCGGATACAATTGCTTGCATGTTATTATGAAAGTAAGTAAAGTTTCACCAAGGTTTTGTGTTATAAACGACATGCATTTGCATGTAGATTAAAGAATACAACTAAGTGTCATTTGTGCATGGTTTAAAAATTAAAAACATATACACTTGATAATACAACCAAGTATACAATTGCATGCATGCTAGTGGGTAATTAAGGAAAGCTACTCTAGAGTTTTAAGTTATACAATTAAATGCATTTGTCAAAGCTAAAGAATACAACTAACTATCATTTGTGCATGATATAAAAATTGAAGAGCTATATAATTTATCATATAACTAAGAAGAATTTACACATGGTATACAATTGATAGCATTTTATTTACTGGACGATAGATGCAATTAATTGCCTTGCAAAATCAACATGTCAAAAGTGGATATGGTAGGCAGGTTAGTTAAATATAATAATAGGGGGTGCATGTTTCAAATATACTCCAAATTAAATAATGAATATCACAATTTTTTAATTAATATTGACGCAGGGATAATTTACCTCGATCAAATCATAAAGATCGTCTGAATTATGCTCTTCCATCTTTCCTTGAATTGATACTTTCAAAATTCCAAAATATCCATCTCCTAGTCGATCCATAAAACAAAAGTTAGCCTCAGTGGTTTTGTCCATAACTCGAATGTAGATCCTAAATAAGTATGATGTTAGTAATGAAATAAACAACAATAGAAACTGATACTTTTGTGGACAGGTTTCACGTTCAACATAACACCACCATTCTTAACTTTGACAACATTGTTTTTGATGAAGTGCTTATTAGTTATTACATAAAATGTTAGTGTTTGATAGTTAATGGGTCAATAAATTGAATTGATACTTACCTCTTTTCCATCTTTCATTTTTAATTGATTTAGCGTTTGCACGATTTTGGTTGAAATTTAGTTGTCGAGGTGCTTTCGTACTTTTCACTGGAAGAGTTGGTCAATCTCAGTCACATTTTTACCACAAAAAAATGATAATTAATCCATTCTTTTATTTGAAACTTCAAACTTATAACGCGTAACCAAATACATGATTAAATTGTCATGAATTTTACCTTGACAAAATTAATAATTTATGAAATTCTTGGATTTGCCAACATTAAAGCCACTCCAGTCTCTAGATGAGGAGAAGGTTTTCTCCTTGCAAATTTGACAATCATTTAATTAAGTGTCATATTTATTTGCAAATATTTTTATTAATAATGACAAAGTAATAAAGATCCTTACCATTTTATGAAAATGGAACGACATGTAATGACCAAGATGAAAGGGCAATTACCCGCATTTGCAAGAATGACATTTAATTGGGTAACTATCCTACCAAAGAGATTACCTTGACAACCAACCTCCTCCAACCACATTCAATATTAGATTTGCGATTTGAATAAAAAAAAATGTATGTTATTTTAAACTGAAAATAAAAAGAGTTACGTACTCGGGAAGTTTAAGTTGGAGCCTCCTTGTTAGTAATTTTTCAGATGTTAATAAACTCGAATACTGAATAAGCAGGCCAACAACATCTGTGGAATGAAATTTTAAAAATTTAATTAATGTTTTTGGTTGTATACACATTAGATTGAAGTAAATTTGAATTGAGAATACTAATTATAACCTAAAGTAAATTTGTTTTGGTTGCACGTTAGATGAAATAAGACTTGTAAGCTGGTATGGTTGTAATATCACATGTTTCGGATTGTGTATTTGATTCAAACTTGATGACCAAAATGTTTAGAACTGACCATAAAGTCTTGATAGTGTGAACTCTTTGGTCACAAAACAGGTGAAGAAAGTAGTTGATTTTTGCCCTTTGGGAATTTGCACCCAAATATCAATATCCTGAACGAAAAGTACGAATATTAATAATTTTCCAAAATTTGGATCAGTTTGGGATTGATTGGCAGCCATTTCCTCGAAGCCTAACATTGAAGAATTCAACTCCTCTTTTAAATTGTGAGATCGTATATAAGCTTGGATTGTATAATGACTAACCTCAAGTTAAAACAACGATGAAACAAATTTTTCTTTGTTTCACAATGGATATCTGATTAACTCACGAAACATGTATGAGCTCAATCTTGATTCATGAGTATACGTGAACTGTAAAGATTGATTTCTACTGTCAATACATAATAATATGCTAGTACAGAGGCAGTTGCAATTGGGTAGTGTTTGAGCCTTGATGCCTCGTCACTAAACCCGCTCCTTTGACGGTAGGCGTCTGGCCTACACACAAGAACACAGAGGGGGGCGCCTGGGCCCGTTTGCCCTCCGACGATCAAGTCAGTTTCCTTTCTAGAGAGAGAAGTGTGTAGTAAGTGAGTTTAGAGAGAGAGTCCAACCTATGTAAATGCTACCAACCTCCCCTATTTATACCCCCCAACTCGAGGTTGATCTCTTCCACGTCATCGTCGCATTTATGCCTTGTACCTTCATTCGTCAGATGCCCCAACCACCTTGTCAGACTTCTGAAGACTGGCAGGCGCCTGCAGATGGGGGACCATTTGACAACCTGGACTTCTTTGGAGTCTTTAGTGTTTTGTCTTTATGCGCCTCCCCTCCTGTTTGGAATGGGTTTCGTGGGCCCATTTATGGGCTTATCCTACTGGATAGCCCATACTTGTCTCATTGGGCTTCGTTGGGCCCTTCTTTCGGCATTCTTTGTAATAACCCCAACAGGTAGTGAGTAAAAAAAAGAAAATAAATTTAGTAAAACATCAAAACCATTTGAATAAGGACTTGCAAGGATACATGTAATAATTCATAAGCTAAAAGATAATCAACTGGAAAAGGATGGATATGTTGGGTGGGAGTAGGCGAGTAGCATGATGTCTCTAATCCATGAATTATATTGTAGTTTGGTGAGAGTTAGTTGTTGTGTAGGATTGTATCTTCCGCCTTCTTTGCACTATTGTCTATAGCAATTTGGCTACTTAATTTCAAAGTTACTGATGCAGCAGAAATATAATTGCAAAGTAGTACTATTTTATTTTGTATTCCTATTCAATAGATTAGTAATTCCACTATTTGTGTGTGGTATAAGTTTTGGAATGAACTGAGTTAACCTCTCTAATTTTTTTTCTTATTCACTTTGTTTAGGCTTCAAATATTCTTTTATGTGTTTCCTTCATATAAGAACCAAATTGAATCAATGGTGGCCAGTAGAATCACTAAACTGGTTACAATAGCGGTTCGGTTCATTTGATTAGACAGTTAGAGATGGACAGAACGATTTTTAACCGTTTGACATAAAACCATATGAACCACCCTGGTTTAACTGATCCAGTGGTTCACTATTTTAACCACACAGAATTAAAGAGAAAAGTAAGTTAACATAAACTAAAACCATCCAACCTCAGTCACTAATTCTATTTATGCTTCATTTTTTCCTAGCTTTCTTGACATAATTATATATTCACTACGGATCGTCACTCTTACTATTGTTAAATAAAAAAAGTACAATTTTCTTTTTTTAAATAGTTTGAATGCTTTGTTATAACTTTTTGGTGATAAATGACTCAGTCACTAATTCTATCTATGCTTCATTTTTTCCTAGCTTTCTTGACATAATTATATATTCACTATGGATCGTCACTCTTACTATTGTTAAATAAAAAAAAGTACAATTTTCTTTTTTTAAATAGTTTGAATGCTTTGTTATAACTTTTTGGTGATAAATGATATGGATTTGTAATTTTTTATGAGTAGTGATAAATTAACTTCTAAATTAGTGTATTATATATTTCTTTATAGTACAACGCACGAACGGTTCTATCAACGGTTAGCCAACAGTTCTATATCGATTAATCATTGAAGTATATATGAATTCGTAAACTTTTCCGGTTCAACATCCTATCACTTTCTGAAAACATCAGTTTACTTTGCAAGTGTGTCGTTTAATTGACTAAATACCTAATAAGAGTTATAATAGCACTACAAGAAACAGATCCTTTAATCATGGGAAATCCCGTATCTGAAAGTGTGTTTCCCGTGTTTAATAAGTTTAGTCACGGGAAAATTACCGTAATATATACCTCCGTGTCTAATTGTAAAGGTCACGGGAAATTGGTACCGTGAATAGTTATAACTAATCACGGTATAATTTCCCATGATAACTTGTACCTATTAATCACGGGATAAACCATATCTAGTTCAAATTTTTTCGCAAAAATCAAAGAATTTTTTTAAAGACGGGATGTGCTTCTTTTAAGATGGTATTAACCATGACAAAAACATTTCTCGCGACTAGTTGTCTATCTCTTGACACGGTATTTGGCTAGTTCTCCCGTAATTAAATACTAATCACAAACTACTATTCACAAGCCTATAATTTATTTATATTAAAATACAATTGAAAAACCAACATTTATAGCTTGAGAATTGAGATAGTAACATTATTGCCAATATAACATATTCCAATATCATTTATTCATCAATATATTGAATAACACATAGTTGAAAAGACTAATATTCTTGTAAGCATGAAACTCAGACTAAACAAAAACTAGTTACATGGTGGCCTAGGCTAACTGATCGTGGTATTCTGAGTCCCTCGAGAATGCTGGATTACTTTTTTTGTTGCTGCTACTACCGCTTATATGTTCACAATCTGCAGAGATAACATACATCACAGTGAAAGGGTTATTAAGAGGACTTATATAAAAAATGCACATGATAACTGCAGTTGTATTAACTTCAAAGATAACTTGACACATCATGCACACTACTGCAATACACTCAACCCAACGGAAGGAATACAAAAAACAAAAGATTGGCACAATCTGGCTCAACCATTGGTCGACAACACATACATCTGATCGACATATATGATAACATAACATAACATAACAACCAAATAGTACAGAGAGTGAACCTGGATTAGGACATTGGGTACTCAATGTTCCATTAGTATGCACACTAACAAACTGCTTCTATCGGTGCTAGTTGAGCTGTTTCTGCTGCTACTACTTTTACTGCTGCTGATTTTATTGCTTCTGCTGCTGCTTCTACGACTGGATGTACTGCTTATTTTGCTGTGATGCAGTTATTGCTGCCATTTATGCTGCTATGGCTTCAAACTGCAACAGGTAGGGATTGAATCTATTAGCCATCAAAACAGAGCACTCAAGGTTGTCAAACCACTTAATTTGCTACAATTGAGAACGTGAGTACAAATCAGCAATAAACCAAACAGCTGCGGCTCTCTAGCATAATGCATGAGCAAGCATAAGACAAATTGGTTGTCTAGCATAATAAAAGCAAACATCATAGAACAGTGAACACCTTAAGCTCGGCTTTCAAACTATATACTCAGACATTCCATACCAGTTGATGAAGTACATACAAATCCATCAAAACTTGACGCATTTCATTTACATTCTCATACGCATCGTGAACATTTTCATTGGCTGATTCAAGTTCTGGAATTGGCTATTTATCAAGAAATAAATTAACACTATAAGACAACACACCTGTAAACCAGCCAAATTGACAGAGCCTGTAAACCAGCTGATCAGCCGACATAAGAGCCTGTAAAACAACCAAATTGAAAAAAAAATATAAACAATTATCTTAATGGCATCTATTAGATCTAGCTAGTGAGATCTATCTGTTCAATTACCATGATACCAAACTTGAACAAGGCTTCCCATGTCCTTGGTTCCTGTAATTAATATACATATGAGAAAGATGAATGGCATAAGTAGTGAAACTAATCATTATTAACTAGCATGAAATCTCAGAAAAAAGTTGATTGAAAATAAAGAAGAGGATGCATACAGAGTCAGCAGAGTTGTCTAGGTAAACAAGTTGTTATCCAAGCATAAAGAGTTGCAAACACATGGGAAGTTGAAAATGCTGTCGGACGACCTTCTCACCCTGGATCCCCCGGCGAGTTGCACTTGCGGGAAGTGTGAATGCAACATGGAGAAGAGATCTCGGGCATCGTGAGTTATCCAAGCAAAAGTTAGCGACTTTATCACCTAGCGGATAGAAATCCAAACAACCCAACAAAGGAAACAAGTGAAGGAAGCCAATAGGATAGAATCCCTCTATAGTGAAAAACCCCAGCAAGCACTAACCAGATGAAGCAGAGGAGCAGAGTGAGGCGAGGAGGAACAAGAGCATGCGGAGACGAGAGGAAGCAGGTCGGAGTCCTTCCCCGCCGTCACCGGAGACCTTCTCTAGAGGGTAACCTCCTCTCCGTCAATCCCAAAAAATCAATCAAAGAAAACCCCAATCAGAACCCGGAAAAAAAAACAACAGACAATAAAATGAAGCCAAAATCGAAGAAAACCCCTAAATCGGACATGCAATGTCCTCAATCTTACCGTCGCATTTGAAACCCTCGCCGGTGGTAGAAAGGCAGAAGCACTAACGGTGGCCGATGGGTGGTGGAGGGTAGGTTCAACTCCACTTTTCTGGAGAAGAACAAACGAGAGAGAGAGAGAGAGAGAGAGAGAGAGAGAGAGAGAGAGAGAGAGAGAGAGAGAGAGAGAGAGAGAGGAAAGTGAATCGAGGTGGGTAAAGGGAACTATAGGGAAGGGAGGAGATTAAAGAGAGATATGAACGGGAGTCGTATAAAAACATACCTTAGATGCAGGTCACTCTTCAGGGAAAAAGGAAGAAGGGAAAGACTGGAACGAAGGATTGACAAAGGGAGAAGGAAGTCCATAAAAGAAGAGCTGTTTTTCCTCTCATTGGGAAGTGGGAACGAAGAGAAAGAACTTTATTTGCATTTTCGTTTCTATGTGGTAGAAATTGCGGGAGAGAGCCAAAATTTGAGGATTTAGTGGAGCCAAAAATTTCGGATTTGGAGCCCAAAATTTTGTATGGAAAATTTAGGAATGTGCAGGCGGGAAAAAAATGTGGGAGATTGCTTATAAATTTTTGGAAAACCAATTTTCATGGAGTCCTCAATTTAAAGGCGTATCAATTATCTAATTTATTAGTAAGAAGTAAGAACATTTTGTTGAGTTCATCTTAATTTTATCATCCATAATATTTTTATTTCTTAATTTCATTTAAAGTTTAAATAAATAAATTGTTACATTGTTCCAATGTTGTCAATTTGTGGGTCGACCCGTTGGTTGACCCAATATGATCCTGATTGGTAAGAAAAACGGGCCGCACACACCTGTTTGGTCGACCGCCTTCAGGTATCGGGTTGCAAGTCAAATTGTGTCATTTTTACTTTTGATTTGCTAAATGCGTCTATTTTTTTCTTTCCTTTTCGCCTAACCCAATCTTTGGAATTTGAAGTTAAATATTTGAATATTAATGGTATATAAATATGTATGAGTTTTCACTATACTTTGGATCCAAATACAACATTTTATTCTGGTGTATTGATATATTAGTCATATCTTAGATGATATTTTATATAACTTATAAATGTATAAACAGGATAATGTCTTCTTTCAGATATTCGGGCTAAACCGAGTTAAAATAGTCGGACTATTAATCTTCAACCCACTTGCTCGACTAGGCCAACGAGTTAAACATGGTTGACAACCTTGCATTGTTCATGATAATTAATCAGGAGTAACTGCTAGTCATATTGTTCACGGTAATTAACCGTGACTAACAATTAATCACGGGAAAATAAGACTAAAAAGTTGTTGAATTAATTCCCGTGATTAGAACTGTACAATCAAATACAGGAATTTTTCCCGTGACTACTAGTATACTTCTAAGTACAGGAAAAGTTCCCGTGAATAAGATCCCGTATCTAAAAACCAGTTTTCCTGTAGTGTAGTGTACATGGACAGCCCATATCCAGGCATCATAAATTATTATATAAAAAAAAACTAAATTCGTTGCTTGCTCTATGCCTATAAGAATTAAAGGAAATTACCAAAAAACCCTTCCGTGGGTTGCGCACGAGCCGGAAAAAGTGAAATTAGAGGAGGGTTGGAGGAGAACCTCCATTATATATTGTTTGATATTTTAAAATAATTTTAGACTTTTGTCTCGCGGAGTGTTCTCATATTTCGAAAAACTTATAAGACACATATCTCATATGTGATCACATAAGTCTTTACAAATGTCATTTCTACACTTGTGGTGGAGTCTGCTAACAAAGCTAAATTACTTTTTCAATGACAATGATCTTAAAACGGTCAAAAGATTATATTCAGTTCTAGAAAATCTCTATTCTATCTTCACAAGATATATTAAAAATCTGACAAATGAGGAATGAAGTTTGATGGTAAGCTAAGGCCATTATTTAGGTGTCGTTTGATGGTAGAAATATTAACTAATATTGATAAGATTTATGTTTCATATTTCATCGAAACTTAACAAGTGCATTTACATTTAGACATGTTTCTCCTAGCCCATATGGAATTCGACCCACAACTTTTATAACTTCGATCTATACTACATCACCTCACAAAATGCATGTTGATCAACCATGAATCTCCTCTTTGGGTTACAATATAAGCAGTTACAATGAATCTCTTCATTGGGCTAATGTTGCATATAAACAATACTAAGCAACAAATAGGAAAAAACTCAATAGATATATTTATTCAAATCATTATATGCAATTTGAAGCTTTTAGGTTCCATACACTTAAACAACTATCAAACTAGCGACTCTTGGATCCATTTTTTTTATGGTTAATAAAAAATTGAATTGAAGTCCGGGAAGTGCAACTCGCAACTTCCCTCTAAAAAATGTAACTGTTTGTTTACAACTCTATATAACCAAAAACACTATGCAATTACTGACTAGTTACATGAAGCTTTTGTACTGTCAACCGGAAGTGAACATGACTGCCTGCAAAAAATAAAAAAATTCTTTTTTTTTATATGGTAAAAAATAAAAAAATTCTTGCTTGATCCTCTCTGGAAGCTGCAAAAGGGGAGTTGGCTGCTACGGTTCCATAAAACCTTGCACACCTCTCTTTCCATATCCAGCTGATTCCCATTAATCAAAGAACCCTACCCACCACAGCTGCATAAGAGGATTGAGACCAGCTTCTCTTTGCCCAATCAAGATGCATCTGCCAATCAGGGAAACCAGAAAATACCCAAATTCCCTGCAACACCTGCTTCAAAACTACAATGCCATATGCACAAGAACTCAACAAGTGATCTCTACTCTCCATACACAAAAAGCATCACATCTAACCCCCCAGCTGATCAACTTATCACGTGTTCCGATTCTCCCCAAAAGGATTAAACATACCAGAACACAATGCTTAGGATTCGATAAATCGGCCTATTCCATAAGAGATGGGACCATGATACCTCAGGGGATGGAATCCGAATTGCTTCCCACACTTTCTTAACTGAATACTTAGCCAAAATTATCTCATCCCACGCCAATGACTCCCCTCTACCAGTAATATGATGTTGTGCCAAGCCACGACACTTAAGGATTTTCCTCCAAACCCATGTACTAACCGAGCTAGCTAGGAGAAAGAGACCAAATATCCCTCCCTTTAATCCTATACTTGCTCATCCAGTCTACCCATAGAGATCTAGCCTCAGCCAATAAGTTCCATAAATGCCTAATAACATAGGCCTTGTTCCAGTTCTTGAAGTCTTGAATGCCTAAGCCACCCTCATTTCTCTGCAAAGCTACATGTGACCAAGCAACAAGAGCTTTCCTCTTTTTATCTCCTTCCACACCCCACAAGAATTTGTTACGGACATTCTCAATCATCTTAAGCACCTTCATGGGAGACTCATGGATCCATTAAACAAATAGAAACATCAAAAGAGAGAAGCAAACTTAGTTTGTTTAAATTGGCGGCCTTTTTGCGTCTGGGACAGTTTTGAGAATGTTTTAGACCACAGCTCCTCCGCTAGGGTTTCAAGAAAATTATGAAGGGAAAAGGTGTCTCTAGATGCAAAGAGACCTTCTATAAGGTGTTTTTTCAATTAAGAACTCGAAGTTTCTATTTATAGGTTTGAAAAATAGTTTTTTTTTTCTTCCTTAAAAGTTTCTAGGAAAAAAATCTCTCTCTAAGTAATATTGGCGATTATCCTTTCTTTGGAGCTCAAGAGAAGTCTTGTGATCGTCATAAATAAAAAATGAAATCTTTTCGAGTTTGGGACAAGCTGGGTGACCCCATGACTGCAAAACCATCACAGTATTATGACCTTGTTCAAATCCAATTTCTAGCTTCTGGTTATGGGTCATAATGCGCTCTACGTATACTTTGATCCTCTTTGATGCCTTACCTTGAAACTAATGAAAAACTATCAAAAAGACATCAAATATGTAAAAAGACTCATAGAGGCTACGAAATATATGTTTGAACGGTTATGAAGGAATTCATGATAATTGGCTAATAAGAATGTATAATATGGTATATAACATGCCATGAAATGAGGTATAAAAAGTTCATTGAAAAATATGATGTTTTGTGATTTAATAGATGACATCAATTTTGATATTTTTTTTGGAGCAAAATTTTTACCATGATGTATCATGATATGATATTGATTAGATGACATGAAACACGCGTTTTAAGGTATAATTTTTTCATCGAAACATAACAAAATAAATATTATTGATCAAATCATAATTAATGTATTTTTTTATTTTTTAAAAATTTGAATGAAAATAAATGAGATATAATCCAATTGAAAAAATGAAAAATTTTCAAAAATAGAATTTGATTAGTTAAAAGTCTCCTCTCTATTGTCTAGAATCCTTGTCAATCAAAGTGAAAAAAGAAAGACAAAGAAGCATGAGAATTGCCGGACTGCCCCTTCTTTATCTTATCCAAGTTAACCGATGGTAAAAATCAATTTGGAATAGACAAGAAGAGATGACATCTTTGTAAATTGAGTTTTGCGCAAAATTTATTCCCTAGAGAACTACATTTAATCAGCAATTATTTATAATACAAAAATATTTGTAGGTCCTTTGAATGATGAATTGAATGGATCAATTTGACACAATTGTCTCGTTTTGAGACAATTGTACCAAATTAACTCGTTTGTCCACAAAAAAATTGGGTTAAAGACACATTTGGTCACTGAGATTACAAAATCGGGACATATTTAGTCACTAGAAAAAGTTAATATCAAATTTGGTCACTACAATTACTAAAACTGGACACATTTAGTCACTCGCCGTTAGTCTCCGTCCAACTCCGTTAATGAAGTCCGTTAAGTGCTGATGTGGCAAACAGAATTGCCTAATCAGCCGGATATAACCCAACAAAAATAAAACCCGACCCGCCACGTCATTATAACCCGCCACGTCATGAAAACCAACCCAACCCATGACCCAACCCCACCCAACCCTTCTTCCTCCTTCCTCCCAACCAAGGCACCTCCCACCTCCTTCTTTCCCCAAAACCACCGCCGTCGTCACTCTCCTCCTTCCTCCCACCTCCTCCCGCAAACCTGTTCGACCTAACCCAGCAAACCAATCCTTCACCATCCTCACCACTGAAACTATCCCCGCCCACTGAAACCTCCAGCAGATCAATTCCCCCCTCGAAAAAATGCCAGCCGACAAGACAATGGAAGCGGTGAAAGGCCTCGACGTCCCGCGGTACATGGGCCGGTGGTACGAGATCGCCTGCTTCCCGTCCCGATCCCAACCTAGAGACGGCGAGAACACCCGAGCGACCTACACATTGAAGGAATACGGCGCCACCGTCGGCGTGCTGAACGAGACGTGGAGCGGCGGGAAACGGAGCTACATCGAAGGGACGGCGTACAAGGCCGATCCCAACAGCGACGAGGCGAAGCTGAAGGTGAAGTTCTGGGTCCCGCCATTCCTGCCGATTATCCCTGTCACCGGAGACTACTGGGTTCTATACATCGATCCGGAGTATCGGCACGCGCTGATCGGTCAGCCGAGCCGCAGTTATCTTTGGGTAATGTGTTCTTGATTTTGCCTAATTTTGTCAAGCCGGGGAGTTTCAAAAGCTGTCTATTTTGAATTTACCCTGTTCTTGAGCTCTGGATCTGGAATCGCAAAAGGGTCAAAGTTTGAAGTTTTTTTTTTTTTTTTGGTTGGGAGGAAGGAGGAAGAAGGGTTGGGAGGGGTTGGGTCATGGGTTGGTTTTAATGACGTGGCGGGTTATAATGACGTGGCGGGTCGGGTTTTATTTTTGTTGGGTTATATCCGGCTGATTAGGCAATTCTGTTTGCCACATCAGCACTTAACGGACTTCATTAACGGAGTTGGACGGAGACTAACGGCGAGTGACTATATGTGTCCAGTTTTAGTAATTATAGTGACCAAATTTGATATTAACTTTTTCTAGTAACTAAATATGTCCCGATTTTGTAATCTCAGTGACCAAATGTGTCTTTAACCCCAAAAAAATTGGATGAATTGATTTCTCTTAGATAGTTTGAATTGATTCATTTTGAATCAATTTTAATTGTATATAATGAAAATAAGTACTAGAAAGTTCGAATTGACTCATTTTAATTATCTTGTTTATAAATAATGAGACAATTCAACAAATTGTATCATTTAATTCATTAAAAAACATTATATTTTACAAAAGTGCACAAAGAAATAGATAAAATCGAATAAGCAGAAAAAAGTTAAGGAACAGAAAAGAATTGGAAATCAGAAAGTGTCTGTCATTTGAATCTCACCCTCCAGAATTCCCCTATTCCATCTCTACTCTCCTCACCCGGCAGAGCAGCAGCACTTTATCAGGCAGCAGTACACAATGACAAAACAGCACACAATTAATTTTAATTTAAATAAATATTAAAGTTTCGCGACTATCTCTCTCTCTCTTTTTCTTTTTGTTTTCTCTTCTTTGACGCTCTCCAGTTTTTCCTTTCTCCACTCACAAACGGAGTCATTGCCCCAGCCTGCCCGCCACCTCCGCTTCTCTCTGTCGTGTCCCCTCTCTTTCCTTCTCTCTCCCTCTCGCTCGTCTCTACTTAGTTCCTCATTTGTCATCCGCGGCGTCGGCGGTCGTCGGTCCTCCATCCCGTCTTGGGAAATCTGCCCCTTCCGGCGGCTGGAAAACCGTCTCCATCCGGTGGGCGACTAACCGCCGCTGCACGAATTCCGAGGAACTGTTTGTTGCTCCTCTCTGGCGTGCTTTTCTTCTTGCTACCGCAGCAGCAGCAGCCAGTCCATAGTGGTGGCGATCACCGAGTTTGACTTGGAATTTCCGTTTTGATTTTTCTCTGCATCGGGAGGGGACTAGTAGATCTGTGGAGGGAGCTGGTTTTCGTTTTCTCTCTCTCCCTAATTTGGTTGGTTGGGTGGAGGAAAAGGGAGCAGACAAGAGAAGAGAGGAATTGGCTGCGGCGGCGCCGGCGGGTGGGTTTTGATGTGAGGAGTGTGGTAAATGGTATATGATGAACGGAGCCCTGGTGAGCGATCGGAGAGGGAGGTGGCGTTTTGGTAGGAATTTCTTCACATGGAATGGCAGATCTTGTTAGCTACGGTAATGCCGACCGTGACACCGAGCAGGTCTGTTTCTCTGCAACTCTCTCTTCTCTCCAAACATGCAGGCATGCCGTTGATGTCAAATTTAAGAAATTTTGTTCTATTTGGTCCCCTGAAATTTGGCAATTCCATTTCATCTGCTTACGTATTACTGCATACGGCCGAACGAGAACCAAAAGCCATAACTTTAGGATGATTTATTTGATTGAATCGAAATTTTCGTCTGACGAGGGAAACTATTTTGGGGCCATTTGTTTAGAACATCCTCTGAAGAATTTTCTCCTGATTTCTGTTGTAGGGGTTAGTTAGCTCTGTGTGAGTAACTTTTTAGAACTGCCTTGTTTCATCATCTGGGATTTGGAATTCTAGGGGTCTGTTTCTATGCCTTTGGAGAGCGAATGGCTTAGTGAAAGGACATTTTAGTTGCATTGCTTCATGTTCTATAGCCTGTTTGTATAATGTATGCTGGTGTACATGCCTGTTCATGAATGAAACACAGTGGATGGACTTGACTAAATTGTGCCTTGTTATGGACTGTGATTGTAAAATTGGGGGCTCTCGAAAGAAAATAACGGAACAAGTAGATAGAGAGGGGATGCTAGTTACTATAAGAAAGAAGGCCACTTTCTGCTTAGTTTTGACTTGTGATTGTAAATGTGCATGTGGACAATATATACTTTGCTGGTGCCCTAGCTATGACCTTGCTACTTGGTTCGGTGTACTAGGAAGTGTTGGTAACTGTATGAAGGATGCTGTTGGCCACACCTCTAACTTGCATTGTGATGTGTAAAAGCACAACCAGTTGATCAGGACTTCTTGTTCTATTTCTTGCTTTCGTACTCTATCTATCTGCCACTTAGCTCATTGTGCTAACAATTTATTGGTCTACTTTCCATAGGCTTTAATTGCTTTGAAGAAGGGGGCTCATCTTTTGAAATATGGTCGCAAGGGAAAACCCAAGCTTTACCCATTCAGACTTTCTTATGTAAGTTTGATCTCCTACTTTAGCATGTTGCGGGTCTGATCGATTCAGCTATATTAGTGAGAGGATCCTTACTTAAGCTATATAATAATTCTCTAGTCTGGATATATCAGTTTACACACACTATAGAAATGATGCTGTATAGAGCTGTTGGGTGGTTACTTATATGCGTGATGTAGTTATCTTTAGGGTTTGAAAGAAGCAATGAAATTGTTGTCTTATTACTTGGGAATCCTTTTTTTTAGTCTAATGTTACTTGAGAGTAGTTAATGGAATTCTTGTCTTGTTGTTATGTTTCATTGCATTCTTGTAGTGTATATGGATACAGCTGGCAAGTTTAGTTCTTGTAGAAGGCTCTAGCATTTCAAAGTCTTGCTTATATATCCAACAAGATTTAGGTGTTGATAAATCTTGTGGAACTTTATGCTCATAACTTGGCCATGGACGGCATGATTTCCTTGGATAGCTACCTTTGGGGTCTCATGTTCAGTAGTCTGTTATATTTGGATTTCCAATGGAAGATGCACAAGTGCCCGGCTTGAGCTATCTTCTGAACTTTTGATAGGGGGCTTTTGTTGTATTGTTTTGCATTGTCTACTATGTTCGATCTTCCTCTGTCACTAATACTCTACAGGGCTCTCCATTAATTTCTTGCTTTCTGAATTGCAGGATGAAACAACTTTGATTTGGATTTCAAGTAGTGGTGAAAGAAGTTTGAAGTTGTCTTCTGTCTCTAGAATTATTCCTGGACAAAGAACTGTGAGATTTCTACACCTTCTTATGAGACTGAGTTTCTATCATTAGTTTGACTGTATCAGGGCCAATGCATTTAGCCCGTTGCTCTTGTCAAAGACTGAATTTAGCTTTTCCTTCCTATGTGTATCAACAGGCTGTCTTTCAGCGATATCTGCGCCCTGAAAAGGACTACTTATCCTTTTCTCTTATATACAATAACGGAAAGAGGTCTCTTGATCTGGTTAGTGGGATCATATGCATTTTTGGTTGAACTGACTTATGATTTAGTCTTCAGTCTTATGTGCATTGTTGGTTTCTAGATTTGCAAGGACAAGGTTGAGGCAGAGGTGTGGATTGCAGGATTAAAGGCATTGATTGCTTCTCGTCAAACTGGGCGCTCGAAAATCGATGGATGGACCGATGGGGGCCTCTACATTGATGTAATCCTCTTGTTACATGGTGTTAACTTTTGCATGTAGTAACCAATTTTTGCCAACTCCAAATCCAGCTTTTGCCTAGACTTTTTAATTTCTTCCTCATAAAATTTAACTATTCTTTGCTTCCATTTATTCTCCCGTGTCATTCAAGATAAACATCTACGTCTGTTCATTTTAAATCCTGTAATCAACTGATTGTGAATTGTACTGCTAGTGTGTCTAGTTTTCTATGTAAGCCATGATACAGTCTCAAAACTTTTCTCTCTTGTTTATGCAAGGTTTTCATGTCACTCGATCATTGCTATTCCTGATGGTTCCTTGATGTGTCTTTTTTGCTGAATTTGTTCAGGACAGCAAGGATTTGACATCAAATAGTGCTAGTGACAGTTCTGTTAGCATCACACGAGATATTAGCTCCCCAGAGGTTGTAGCTGTCAGTTCTAATCCCACTTCTACTTCTCCCAAGAGGTTTCGGCCTGAGAATTCTCCACAATCTGATCGATCACATGTAGGATTAGACAACAACAACACAAACATGCAAGTTAAAGGTTCTGGTTCAGATGCTTTTCGAGTCAGTGTTTCCAGTGCACCTAGCACTTCTAGTCATGGATCTGCACCAGATGACTGTGATGCCCTAGGTGATGTATACTTGTGGGGGGAGCTCATTAGTGATAGTACCGTGAAAATTAGTGCTGATAAAAATGCCACATATTTGAGTTCTAGAGCAGATGTTCTTCTTCCCAGGCCACTAGAGTCTAATGTCGTTTTAGATGTAAATCACATAGCCTGTGGTGTAAAGCATGCTGCTTTAGTTACAAGGCAAGGTGAAATCTTTACATGGGGTGAAGAATCGGGCGGTCGTCTTGGCCATGGTGTAGGGAAGGATGCTATTCAACCTCGTCTTGTTGAATCACTTGCGGTTACTAGTGTTGATTTCGTGGCATGTGGGGAGTTTCATACATGTGCAGTAACAATGGCTGGTGAACTCTATACATGGGGAGATGGCACTCACAATGCTGGACTTCTTGGTCACGGTACTGATGTCAGTCACTGGATACCTAAGAGAATCTCAGGTCCTCTCGAGGGACTGCAGATTGCTTCAGTAACTTGCGGGCCATGGCACACGGCGTTGATAACATCAATGGGCCAGCTTTTCACCTTTGGAGATGGAACTTTTGGGGTCTTGGGTCATGGTGACAGAGAAAACATTGCCTATCCTAGAGAAGTAGACTCTTTATCCGGTTTAAGAACCATAGCCGTAGCATGTGGTGTGTGGCATACTGCTGCTGTGGTGGAGGTTATAGTCGCACAGTCTAGTTCAAGTGTTTCCTCTGGGAAACTGTTTACCTGGGGCGATGGAGATAAAAACCGTCTTGGACATGGAGATAAGGAACCTCGGCTTAAACCCACCTGCGTTCCAGCCTTAATTGAGTACAACTTTCATAAAATTGCTTGTGGGCATAGTCTAACCGTTGGTCTGACAACATCTGGAAATGTGTTCACTATGGGAAGTACTGTTTATGGTCAACTGGGAAGTCCCCAGGCAGATGGGAAGTTGCCCTGTTTGGTCGAAGATAAGCTTTCTGGTGAATTTGTTGAAGAGATTGCGTGTGGTTCGTATCATGTTGCAGTTTTGACTTCTAAGAGTGAAGTTTATACATGGGGTAAGGGAGCAAATGGGAGGCTAGGGCATGGAGATGTTGAAGATCGTAAAACGCCGACTCTGGTTGAAGGCTTGAAGGATAGAAATGTAAAATACATTGCTTGTGGTGCAAACTACACAGCTGCCATATGTCTTCATAAATGGGTATCTGGTGCTGAGCAATCTCAGTGTTCTTCATGCAGACAGGCTTTTGGTTTTACTCGAAAGAGACACAACTGCTATAACTGTGGACTAGTACATTGCCACTCTTGCAGTTCAAGAAAAGCAATTAGAGCTGCCTTGGCTCCCAATCCTGGGAAACCCTATCGTGTCTGCGATTCCTGTTATGCTAAACTAAGCAAGGTCTCAGAATCTAATAACATCAGAAGAAACTCGGTACCTCGGCTTTCGGGTGAGAACAAGGACAGGCTTGACAAGTCCGAGATTAGGTCATCCAAGGCTGCTTTGTCTTCTAATGTAGATTTGATTAAGCAATTAGATAGTAAAGCTGCAAAGCAAGGAAAGAAAGCAGAAACATTCTCCTTGGTCCGATCCTCTCAAACACCATCTTTATTGCAGCTGAGAGATGTTGTTTTGTCTACTACGATTGATTTAAGATCAAAGGTTCCCAAACCAGTTCTTACGTCGTCTGGCATGAGTTCGAGGTCTGTGTCCCCTTTCTCAAGGAGACCTAGTCCCCCTAGGTCGGCGACACCTGTTCCAACGACATCTGGGCTTTCCTTCTCGAAAAGTATTGCTGATAGTTTGAAGAAAACAAATGAGCTTCTTAATCAGGAAGTGATGAAGTTGCGTTCACAGGTATGTTTTACAAAGCTACTGTTTGTTTCTGATGTATATTGGTCTGGAGTGGATGAAAAAATCTTACTTTTCCTCTGTCTGGTTGATGGTTCTGGATTAGGTTGACGGTCTGAGACAGAAGTGTGAGTTCCAAGAATTGGAGCTCCAAAGGTCGGCCAAAAAAATGCAAGAAGCTATGGCAATGACTGCAGAAGAATCAGCCAAATCGAGAGCTGCAAAAGATGTTATCAAGTCGCTCACTGCACAGGTTGGTTTTATCCGGCATTTGCCATTGGAATTTTGTTAGCTTGTCAGTTGCACTCTTGACTCAAAATTTTCAAACTCTGGGTTAAGTGACACCTGTCTCGTTGAATTGAAATGTTGGAGTTTATAAAACTTAAATCTCTTTATTCCATATGAAAATTAATTGCAATATAGTTGTCTGGCTATGCTTGTTAGTGTGACCATATAAGACACAGAAAGTGTGACTCTTGGTTATTGTTAGTTCACCAAATAATGTTTCGTGTATCTTATGATAATTTTCTACTGCAGCTCAAGGAATTAGCCGAAAGGTTGCCACCTGGCGTCTACGACCCTGAGAGCTTAAAGCCTGCTTACCTACCAAACGGTTTGGATTCAAACGGTATTCATCATGCAGATACCAATGGAGACCGGCATTCAAGATCCGAATCAATCAGTGGGATGTCACTGTCATCTCCAACTGGACTTGATTTTAGTTCAGCAAATGGAAATCATCACGGTTCTATTCAATCGTTTGGGGACCTATCCGGACACAATGGCAGCAGAGAAGACCATTCAGATGCCAGGCTGTCGAATGGCTCAGGAGCTCGTTCAAGTAGGAGTATATTAGAGTCCATTGATGGAAAGGAGTCGTCTGGACCCATTCAAGATGGCGAGACTGGTTCGAGAACTCGAGATCCAGTAGCATTGCCTGTTAACGGTAATCATGTTGAGGCTGAATGGATTGAACAGTATGAGCCCGGTGTGTACATAACTCTCGTGGCCCTCCGTGATGGAACTAGAGATCTCAAACGTGTTCGCTTCAGGTACATTTTATCTGATCCAAAAGCCAGCATGTAGCATAATTCTTCATTTATTGCTTGAAAGTTGGAGAATTGTTTTTTTGCATCTAGTTGCCATGGACTAGTTCACTCGGGGGAGTAGTTTTGGTTTGAAGGATCTATCCTACGGTGACGTTTAACATGGTATAGTTAGTGTTCAGAAGTAGTCCGGTTCCTGAATCAGGGTAGGCCTAGATCAAAATATTGAAAAATGAGGACAATGACCAAAGCAAAAGTGGAATTGCATTTTTTCCTCCTATGTTTCGGCTCAGCTTTCTTTAGGTGCCTAGGAATGAAGCTTAAGAGAAATAATATTCGCATCGCACATTGTAAATTTACAATGTTTTCTCTCGTGACTGCAACAGCCGGAGGAGATTTGGGGAGCATCAAGCAGAGACGTGGTGGTCGGAAAACCGAGAGAAAGTATATGAGAAATACAATGTGCGTGGATCGGACAAATCGTCGGTTTCTGCTCAGGCTGCTCGGAGATCAGAGGGTTCGGTGTCATCTGCTTCTTAACCTTTTGCAGTACAAACAGAAGGAAGTGAAGAACAAATTTTGCAAATCTTCACCAGGTGAAGGGATTGTCATCAAAGGCTTAGTGAGATGGAAGTAGAAAATCAACAAGGCCTCTTTTGTGATTAAGTTCTCTCTGCTGCCCCCTCTTCTCCTTCAGCTATGGTAAAAAATTGTCATTCTTTTTGTCTTTAATTTAGAAACTGGCTATATCTGTTGTATTGTAGTGTATATAGAAAATGCATCAATTCTAAGGTGGTATTATGTGGCCCGATTAGAGAAAATTCTTTTGTTCCTGTCTGTATCTAATCTAATTGAGTAGGGTAATGTGGAGGCGAGTGATTGAGACATCAAAGCCAGGTTCAATCTGCATTTTCTTGGTGAATTGTATCATACTCTCAACACGAACATTCTCGTCACACGAGCCAGATGGCAATCTGAAGTAGTTGATTCGACCGAGTTGCTTTGCTGCAGTAATTTGCAGCTTGCTCTCTGCCTTTCCCTGTACACACAGCGTTTATATTATGCAAGGTAACAAACAAGTTGGCCTACTCTTGTACTTTGTTTTTATGGCAAAGGCGCACTACCTCGAAAGTCTGAGTGTGTTAGGTCAGCTACCAAGGATAATTCACGTTCAATTACAGTAACAACGAAAAGGTCCAGCACTATATGGCCACACTGATGTTATAATATATAGTTCCAGAAAAGCCTGGATCATCACCCAATGACTTTGCAAAAGACCTAAAAAAATGCATCTCCTGAGTTTAGTGGCATATGTAGTTGCCAAACTCTCAATTAGACAGAACAGGAATGTAGGAAGACAGGCCGACAGGTAGCCGACTGTATGAGGAATAAGGTATGATAAGTAGTGTGGCATTACATTCAGCGCCGGCTTAGGATAGAATGGTTACTGACCTCTGAGTAACTAAATTGGGACCTTCACTCACTATTTACAGCCAAATTGCAATCGATGTACTTTAGTTATCTCAATTTTAAGTGATGTATTTGTTCACCTATAAAAAAGGAGAAACACATCATATACACTGGACTATGAGAATTTGTGGAAGGGTACCGCTAAAGTGAAAATAGGGTACATAAAATCTATTGAATTGTGCACCTATCCAAAATTTTGTCATCTTTCGTTAAACAATTTTTTTTTTAAAAAATCAAATTAATCATTAGAAAAAGTAAAAAACAATTTCTATAATATCGAGGTCCTAGAAAAAGGAATATAGGACACACATGCTTACTCCCTCTAAAGGAATCCTCGTCTTAAAATATTGTACCATACATACATAAGGTGATAACCTGACATAACAACTTCTCTTAGTAAGTTCTTATAATCTTATGTCAACATTTTAACACAAGCAATTCCCTCAACACTTAACTGCTGAATATTTGCTACCTTAGTGACTTGTTTTGGACGAAGAAAATATTATAGAGCTCTTTCAAGTTACTGGTTATGTAATTAAAATACGTAGAGTCGAGAAACCAAGGACGAGCCCTACATGCATGCTAAACTTTAGTAGGTTGCGAATATAAGTTGAAAAAAACTTATGGACCATAGCTTATCAGATGTCTGGGGGGATGCCAACCTATATCCATAAAGAAATAAAATCACATTAGTGTCGCTCATATAAAAGAACACGAGCAGGTAATGCAACCCCAAAAAATGTGATAATCCTTTAAGCTCTACTTAGGAGTCATCATTATATTGTGTGCATCGGATGCAAAATATGATGTTTAAGTTCCATTCGACCATGAATTCATGCTCCATGACTTGGATGGGCTAAAGTTACATTGAGACCTCTCAAACCACAAATGATTGCATTTGGTTCTAGATTGGACTTGCCCCTTTTTTGTCTCATTCACCTATGGTTCCTTCAAGTTGTCCTATATATGCTAAAGTTCATAGAATATGGAATCTATGACTTTTTAGTTTCCTTAAGATCTCGCTCCTCCACCTTACAATCAGTGCCTATTCGGATATCGGTTGAAGTAGCCTGTCAAGAGGTCTCGACTATACTCTGAGAAAAGTCAGACCCATATGTTGTGGCTCGACCAGTAACCAATGGCGAAAACTAAAAAATTCAAGATTTCCCAATAGAACTTCATTTCGCCCAAGTTGTTTTGGAACCGGAAAAAAGAAGTGTTTTTTCGCACTCTGATGCACTATTATTGGCGCCTATTCCTTAGGGAATGACCGGAATTAAGTTGCGTAGCCCGCGTGGGACTATTCGCTGGGGTCGGCCTTTCGTACTCAAATCCGTAGGGGGATTTTTGTTGTGTTCTAGCGGGTATTTTTTTGTTTGAGGGAGCTCTGCTAACCTAGCTATATCCTTAAATAAATAAAATCATATTAGTTTTGGCCATATAAAAGAACACACACATGTAACAAAAATCTAAAAAATGAAATGGAAAAACCCTATACACTCGTCTAAGGAGTTGTGTGCATCGGATGTAAAATCTTATGTTTGGGTTCTATTCGACCGTTACTTCATGCTCCTGGACTAAGAAGTGCTAGAATTACACTGAGAGCTCTCAAGCCGCAAAGGATTGCATTTGGTTCTAGATTAAGGTTGCTCCCTTCTTGTCTAATTTACTTATGTCTCTCTCAAAGTCATCCTCTGCTGGGTGAATCCATAGAATATGGAACCTATGAATTTTTTGGTTGCCTTAGGACCTTGCTCCTCTACCTCCACACCGAGGCACCTAGAGCATGTTGACGCTTAAGTTGAATCAAATTGAAAAATTGATATTGCTTTGGAGGGGTTCTGGTAGTCCAAAGTTCGCCAAAACCCATACAACTCTTATGCATAGAACTAACGACTAACATCCCTAGCCTCGGTGACCTAACAAGCACGACCTAAAACTAGCATGCCCAACTTTCCTTTAATTTCTCCTTATCTATCATTAGTTTGATAACATTGGTGCTAACCGTCTTCCTTAAGTGCATGCATAGGGCCTCAATTATTCTATTAATAAGGAAGGTCGGGGAGATGTGAAGCTCTGCCCCAAATACCACAAATTGTTTCTCAAAGCAGTATCGGTTCTTGTAGAAAATAATGACTACCTCAATGTACGTCTTTAACGACGAGTGTGATGACTCGACTCTGTTCGTGCAAATTTTCCCACGAAGGAGCACATCCTTCTTACATAAAGTTGCCCACTTTATCTTATACGACATTCATTCTACATGCACGTGAGTTACCAAGTCTTTGTTTTGAGTTACCCATACAATACTGAGCTCGCCAATTTCGCATGCATTCCTTGAGTTATCCAGGAATGAATGGCTTAGCTAAAATAATTCTTAAAGATATGCTCCACCAGCTGCTTGTTTGACCTCCTTGAAGCTGTAAGATATTGACATGGGAAGAAAAGCCTGATTTTTTTATTTTGAACTCTTAATACATATTACAGGAGGGTTTGATGGAGGTTTGTTACAAGTGGTTGCAGGGAAATAGCTACCACTAACTACTCTACTGCTCGTGGACTACGGAATGGTTAGTTACAGGTGAAGAAATAATTAAGTGGAATAAAGAATTTCATTCTTTATCTCTAACACGCCCCCGCAAGATGGAGGTAGTGTCAACGACGCCAATCTTGGTACGCAACAGGAGGAAACGGGCTGCTGGTAATGGCTTGGTCAGTGCGTCCGCAAGTTGCTGAGTAGTCGGAACATACTGAACATGAAGGCGACCAGCTTGGACTAGGTGGCGAACGAAGTGGAAGTCCAGTGCTAGATGCTTCATCCTGACGTGGAATTGAGGATTAGAACTGAAGCTGGTTGCTCCAAGGTTGTCAGAGTACAACGTGTGTGGTGCACCGAGTAGTTGGTGAAGCTCAACAAGGAGGTTCTGAACCCACTCGAGTTCGGCACTAGCGTGCGCGATGGCTCTGTACTCGGCCTCGGTGCTGGATCGAGCTACTGTCCGTTGCTTCTAAGATTTCCAGGAGATGAGTGTTGCACCCAAATAGAGAATATAAGCCGAGGTAGACGTGCGATCGTCTTTGGTGGTTTGGCCAGTTTGCCCTTTAAGTGAATAATAGGAGAGGGAGAATTGCCACCATACAACTTCTCGATGATTAGCCAGGCCTCGCGGGAGGTGACAGCAGTTGACACAAATGAATAGAAGGAATCAGAGATCGAACAACGAAGAGCGTGGAGGATTAGTTTATCTTGGCGGAACCAGCGATGATAAGTCGGATTAGGAGTAGCATCATCATCAATGATGATGGTTTTCAGAGGTGCAGAGCCGGTGCCGTCGATGTAGGAATGGAGGTCGAGACCCATCAGAAGAGTCTCCAATTGAGATGCCAGGAATTGAAATTGAGCGAGGTGAGTTTCAGGGGAAGCTGAGCTGCAGGATTAAAGGTGATGATGGACTGATCAACAGAGGAGGAGCCGATGCCGGAGCTGGTGCTCGATGTGACCCTAGCGGTACCGTCAGCCATGATAACAAGAACAGAGAGACAACGAGAAAGAGGTGAAAAAATGTATATGAATCGATTCTAGCTAATCTTTGATAGCTCTGATACCATGTAAGATATTGATATGGGAAGAAAAGCTTGATTCCATTAATTGTGATGTTGAACTCTTATACAGATTATAGGAGGGTTTGATGGAGGTTGTTACAAGTGGTTGCAGCCTCGCAGGGAAATAGCTACCACTACTCTACTGCTCGTGGACTATCGAAATGGTTAGTTACAGGTGAAGAAACAATAAGTGGAATAAAGAATTTCATTCTTTATCTCTAACAGAAGCTTCATCCTAATAATTCAAAATCAAAACCGACAACCCCTCCTCCTCCAATCCTCCCTCGCCGACTGCCTCTCCACCGACCCCGCCACCGGCCACGTCTACATCACCCTGCAACGACAACGGTGCAGATTTCATCCACGCCTCCGCCGGCCGCATCTCCGCCGCCCACATCGTCAACGGGTTCTTCTCCCACGATCGCACCGTCAGCTACCACGGCCACACCTTCCCCCTCCTCGCCGTACAAGTCACCGAGCTAGCCGACGGTGCCGTCTTCATCGGCTGCTCCGTCAATCACGTCGTTTGTGATGACACCTCCTTCTGGAATTTCTACAACGCATTCGCCCAGGTCGCCCGCTGGGTGAAGCGGATCCCCTGTTTACCCAACTTCACCAGCAACGGCGACAATCCTCTCATGTCCTTCGCCTCCCTCACGGCGGACCACGTGTCACCTTCGACGAAACGACGTCGTTTAGCTAGCGGATTTTTAGATTCAGTCGTGAAGCGGTTCTAAAGCTGAAAGCAATGCTGTCAAAGCCGAGCCGGAGTATGACCCGGTAACGTGAGCGACTCGGTCATTAGTAGTCCAACCGACATTAGACCGTTTAAAAACCGTTTGAGAACCGGTATATTATAAACAATATAATATCATAGTAGAACACACATAAAGTAAGAATTCAATGATTTAATGAGTAAACATGATAATTACAGGTACCATTTAATAATTCTACACAACATATATATACAGCAACTAAAAAAAACCCTAACCTAATCCTAAACGACAGCGCCGCTTCCCCACCCATCACTCTCCTTCCTTCCGCTTCCCCATCCCCCCTCCCTCTCTCCTTCCTCCTCTCCCACCTCCGCACCTATTTTCATTTTTCAGCCACTATAGCCTTCTGCAATTCCTCAAAAATCCATCACCACATTCAATTCTTCCTCATCCTTTCTTAACCCGTAAATGCTCTTCCTCGTCCCAATCCACGAAATGGCTCGGGACAAGAGGTGTTGACGGCCGATTCCACGATTGGCCTTTTCTAAATTTTTTTTAGGGTAAACCAAACGACCGAACCGCGCGACCGGCTTGAGCGGTTAACCGCTTCGGCCGCTCGCCGGCCGCTGTATAAAACAGTGGCGGTTAAATAGCTGATCCGAGCCGGTTTTACGACCGGGTGGCGGCTTTGGCGGTCCGGCCGGCCGGCTCGGTTCGGCTTTGACAGTACTGGCTGAAAGTGATTGTCAATGAGAAGAAGGGAGGATATTGAATAGTTTCCAAGCAACAACAGGAAAACAAACGAACCGGTCAACGAAACGCCATTTTTCTCAGTCCTTTCCCCTTCTTCCCCAACTTTCACCTCGACTTCCCTAATCCGTATCGCCGGGAGACCCAACAATCCCGCCGCCAAATTGTTGCCTCCGATGACCCTACGCCGGCCGCCGTCGCCGACAAACCTAATGTAGTCAAGTTGGCGGAACGTAAACCTTCCTCGACTGCTCCTCCTCTTCAGTTGGAAGTCGATGGGCCTTCTCATCCCCTGCTCACTTATTCGATCGCGGTGGCTGATCCTTTCCTATGCTGTGGAGTGTTTTGTGAAAAGGAAACTTTGCTTATGGTTGGATTATATCCATATTGCTGGAGCGTTTGAGAGCAGTATAGAGGCACTCCTTTGTTTCTTTGTCTTTGTTTTTGTGGGAGGTTCTGTCTAGTCGACGAGTGGTGGTAGGGTTCATCGCCGACCGGACTAGAAGCAGCGTCGCCGCTGTGGGCTGTTGCAAATCATTTTTTCAGGTTGCTCGTCACCTGCCAGGTGTCTGCTCGTGATCACTTTCCATTGGTGGATGTGAGCGACAACACGGCTCTCCAAAAGTCGCTCTAATCCTTTCGCTATGCTAGCGGTGGAGGATAAGTATTATCCTCTTTTTTAACAATTTAATTTGTGTCTATCTTATGACAGGGCTATTTGTTTGCTTTTAGTTGGCTTAATTTTGCAGATTGGTCCGCTTCCAGTATCAAGGCGGAGCATTGTTGGCTGGGTGGGCCTTATTGTTTACTCCGGTGTATTTGCCTGGGCCACTTTTTATGGACCTGCTTGGTTTTCATCGCTACTTGGCCAGTCTAGTGGTGGCTTTTCGGGCCTCTATGTTTGTTCATTTTGCAGGTTAGTGGTATATTCGGTGGAGGCTTTATGGGCTTTTGTGCTGAACTGAGACCAGATTTACAAGGATTTGCTGCTCTGCTTCAATTTTTAACATGGTTAGTTCATGATTTTGATCCTTTTAAGGGGAAGAAATCATGATATTGCCCATGTCGTTCAGGTATCATAGGACAGCCCATATCGTGGCAGGAAAACCCTATTTTCTCAAATATGCAAAGGTCTTTTCATTTTTCATTTGTGATTTGACATGCAAAGGTCATGTATATTGTTATATACATGACCTTGTTGCACGAGGTCATGTATATATACTTTGTTATATACGAAGTATATTGTTATATACTTCGTATCTGCTTTTCTCCTTTGGGGATATCTATAAAAAAAAAAGAAGCTTCATCCTTGTTATCTTTGTTGAATTGTTTGTTATGTCTACGATGCTCTGGAAATAACACCTTATCGTGGTTGTGAAACCAATACTTCTCCTAGTTTGACATTGATCTAACCTCCACGATAATAAAGGTGTTTGGGCATTCACTGTGCGACACTTCTTTAATTCTCACTTGGAACTCACAATTTGTTCCGTCACACTACTATTCGCATTTAGCTCCTTCAAAAGTTCTGGTTTGTATGACTTCTCATCCCTTCTATCTCTATCACAATACATCTAACACGAATTAAGAGAATGCATTCCAACTTTATACGCTTTACTTGAACCCCTAATAATAAAAAGTCATGCGATTTAGCGATACTTTTTGCAGCTTCCTCAGCTAGATCGAAAGATGTATAGTGGATGCTAGTAACAAAGTATCATGTGTAATCGCAGTTCGGGTCGAACATTTCTAACATTTTTTCTACAATTACGATTATGTTATAGCACGTTAATATAAATATTTGCATATACTACTAATTCAGGTCTTTTGAAATAACTAACTAATTAACATCCTACGATAACATATTTTTAATAATTATAATGTAAATTCATCATTTATATTCAAATACTTTGCATATTCCAAATTTAAACATAATTTATTTCTGAATTGTGCAATTGATAACCGTAATCAACTAATTATTGTAGTTGATATTTATTAACTGAAATCAACTAAAAATCATCAAGCTGAAAAACCCGAGCTGTCAAAACCAGCACAGACAAAAAAAAGTTATGGTAAATGTGTAACACCCGACACCCAAATAAATAAAAAAAATCCCCAAATTGCCCTCCCAATTCATTTAACCAAACCCTATTCATTCTTCCTCCTTCGGCTCTTTGCTCATATTTATATAACTAAAACTAAAGGGAGGAAGGAAGAGTAGCCGCAACACCTCAATCTCCCTTTGCACGATCAAACACCCCGCCACCTCTTGGTTCCCATCTCCGACTCCTCTCCCTCCGTACCACTCCTCCCTTAGAGACAGTAGCACCCGAGCTCCCAAACTAAAACGACAGCCGGGAGAGACACAAGTCGGAAGCGACGCCAAATCGAACGCACACCGCTCCTCCATAGGTCGTTGCCTCTGTTCGTCGAGAGGTTGAACAAGGCAACGGTGAAGAATCGTTATCCATTGCCCAGGATAGATGACTTGTTCGATCAACTGCAGGGTGCTTCTGTGTTCTCAAAGATTGACCTAAGGTCGAGATATCATCAGTTGCAAGTGGCAGAATCCTCCATCCCGAAGACAGCTTTTCGAACTCGGTATGGACACTATGAGTTCCTGGTTATGCCATTTGGGTTGACCAATGCACCGGCGGCTTTTATGGCACTCATGAACAGCGTATTCCACGAGTATTTGGACAAGTTTTTCATCGTGTTCATTGATGACATCCTCATTTACTCAAAGAGCCACGATGAGCACAAGGAGCATTTGAGAATCACATTGCAGAAGTTGAGGGATGAGAAACTGTATGCAAAGTTCTCCAAGTGTGAATTTTGGCTAAAATAAGTGTTGTTTCTTGGCCATGTGGTTTCAGGGAAGGGGGTGGAAGTAGACCCCAAAAAAGATAGAGGAAGCGGTGAACTGGGTGCCTCCAAAGAATGTTCCGGAGTTAAGAAGCTTTCTAGGTATGACTGGCTACTACAGAAGGTTTGTAGAGGGTTTCTCAAGCATCGCCAGACCTTTAACCCAGTTACTACGCAAGGGAGTGACTTGTACCTGGAGTAAGGAGTGCCAAGAAGCGTTCGAGTAGCTTGAGAGGAAGCTTACTACTGCACTGGTACTGGTGTTACCATCAAGTGAGGGAGAGTATGCCATATAGAGTGATGCTTCATATAAAGGGTTGGGATGTGTTCTTATGCAGAACAAGAAGGTAATTGCTTATGCTTCCAGGCAATTACGACCACACGAGGTGAACTACCCGACCCATGATCTGGAGTTAGCTGCAGTAGTGTTTGCTTTAAAGTTGTGGAGACACTATCTCTATGGTGAAACTTTTAAGATTTTCACGGATCACAAGAGTTTGAAGCACCTGAGCAATCAAAAGGAATTGAATATGAGACAGAGAAGATGGATGAAATTGCTAGGAGATTATGATTGTACAATTGAATATCATCCTGGGAAAGCCAATGTGATAGCCGATGCGCTAAGTAGGAAGGAAAATAGCCCACTGCAGGAGCTTGTAGCACTCAGGGCTATGAATGCAGAGCTACAACTGGAGGATGCTACCAGTATGATGGCAAATCTGAGAATTAGACCACTATTGCATGATCGAATCAAGGAGAAGCAGAAGGATGATCCAGTTCTGGCTAAATACATTCAGGATGTACAAGATGGGAAGGATACCAAGTTTGAGATGGTGGATGGAATGCTACGCTTTGAGGGTAGAGCTTGTGTACCTAACGTGGAGAATTTAAGGCAGGAGATTTTGGATGAAGCTCTCTGTGCACCTTATGCCATGCACCCGGGATCAACCATGATGTACTGGACCTTGCATGAACATTTTTGGTGGCCCAATATGAAGAAGGAGGCAGCTGGGTATGTGTATAAGTGTTTGACCTGCCAGATGGTGAAGGCGGAGCATCAGGCTCCAGCAGGGAAGTTGAAGCCACTTGAAGTGCCGGAGTGGAAATGGGAACACATCACTATGGATTTCGTCTATGGATTGCCGAAACAGAGTGGGGGAATGACGGGGTTTGGGTGATTGTCGACCGCCTCACCAAATCCGCCCACTTCATTCCCATCAAGTTCAAGCCAGGGGTGGATGAATTAGCGGACTTGTACATCCAAGAGGTGGTACGACTACACGGAGTCCCTCTAACCATTGTGTCAGATCGAGACCCTAGTTTTACTGGACAGTTTTGGAAGAGTCTCCACAAGGCTTTGGGCACCAGGCTCCATTTCTCTACTGCATATCACCCTCAGATTGACGAGCATACATAGAGAACGATCCAGACGTTGGAGGATTTGTTGAGATCTTGCACGTTGCAGATGAAAGAATCGTGGGTAAGTACCTTCCACTATTGGAGTTTGCCTATAACAACCATTACCACAGTTCTCTGAGGATGGCACCGTATGAGGCCTTGTATGGGAGAAAGTGTAGAACTCCATTGTACTGGGACAAGGAAGGATTAAGGCAGATAGAGGGTCCAGAGATGGTACAAGACACAGTGGACAAAGTGAAGCAGATGCGGGAGAACATTAAGATCGCGCAAGATCGACAGAAGAGCTATGCTGATAAGCCAGGTGGGAGAGGACCCATGTAGTGGGAGACAAAGTGTTCCTCAAAGTGTCTCCATGGAAGGGAGTTATGCGATTTGGCAAGAAGGGCAAGTTGAGCCCTAGATACATCGGTCAATACGAAGTGCTGGAACGAGTAGGCCCTCTGGCCTATAGATTGGCACTACCTCCAAACCTGTCCAAGATCCATAACGTCTTCCATGTTAGCATGCTCAAGGGGTACAGATTAGATCCCACACACATCGATAGGTTGGAGGATATCCAACTAGACAATGATATCACATACACAGAGGAAACAGTTGGGATTATTGACCGCCAAGATAAGGAGCTACGAAGGAAGAAGGTTCCGATGGTGAAGGTGGTGTGGAGGAATCAAGGCACATAAGCAACCACATGGGAGATCGAGGAGGATATGAGAAAGGAATACCGAAAGTTTTTCTTGATATACCCTTGTAAGCGATAGATTTCGTTAGCGTTTTGACGATATCGACAGTAATAAGAGTGGAGACTCAGTGGCTTTTATTTTCTTATGACCTCAATTTCGTGGATGAAATTTTCTTAAGGGGGAAGGAAATGTAACACCCGGCACCCAAATAAATAAAAAATCCTCAAATTGCCCTCCCAATTCATTTAACCTAACCCTATTCATTCTTCCTCCTTCGGCTCTTTTCTCATATTTATATAACTAAAACTAAAGGGAGGAATGAAGCGTAGCCGCAACACCTCAATCTCCCTTTGCACGATCAAACACCCCACCACCTCTTGGTTCCCATCTCCGACTCCTCTCCCTCCGTACCACTCCTCCCTTAGCGGCCAGTAGCACCCGAGCTCCCAAACTGATAGGACAGCCGAGAGAGACGCAAGCCGAGAGCGACGCCGACTCGAACGCACACCGCTCCTCCGTAGGTCGTTGCCTCTGTTCGTCGAGAACAGTAGCTCCAAATCGTCCATTGGTAAGGATCTCAGAACCCTTCCCGTCCCGGTTCAATCCATTGCTAAACTAACCCAACCCGTGCACGTTCATGAACTGTAGCTTCGACGGCGAGGTTGCAGGGAGCTCAAACGACGATCAACGGCGAAAGAATCGACGCCCAAGGATCCTCAAATCCTTCTTCGGGCTCGTGTTAGAGGTAAGGAATCGATTCCCGACGTTTAACACGAACCATGGATGGTTATTTTCAGTTCATGCTGGATCTGGCTTTTAGCGACGAGTTCTACAGTTTTTTGGTAACGGAAATCTAGTCCGTCGCTAAAGGTTGCAGAAAATTCCAAATTAGTCCTTCCAGATTTGAATGGGAATGATTTGGTTCCTGAACTTTAATGTTTTACCAGAAACGCCCCAAAGTTGTAAATTGATAAAATTGATTTCTTGTATAAACCAAATAATAGGAGTGCTAGTGATTAGTAATTAATCCAAGACTTAGGACGTAAAATCATGGATACGTGTATATAAATTGAGTTGTGATTAATTGCTTAATCTGATAATGTTCTAATTCATGTTAGCTAAATTACATACACTATTATATTAGTTAATAAATTATAGCAGAATTCATTGCATATATTTTTATAGTTAGCATATTTTAAATTCTTAATTTAGCAAGCTTCTTACTAGACCTAATTGATTTTTAAATTCAATAATACGTTCAAGAATACTAGGAAAATCTACAATTCAATTAATAATGGTTTAGCAAGCCCTTACCTCGCAAATATTGCGAGGTAGTCCCAAACCATGGAAGCCGTCGCTAGAACTCGAAAATCCCACCGATCAAACTTCGGATTCCGCCATAGGTTCATAAAGGGAGATTGCCAGTTGGAGCACCTACTTGGGGTTGTCTTCCTGAGTTCAGACTTAAGTAATTAAGGTGCATGTTTAAAGGGGGCTAGATTTAATTTTCAAGTTATGTGTGTGCTACTCTATGCTTTCGATTATGGATGTTTTACTGGTTTTCCATGTTTAAGTTTCAAGCTATCATGGTTGCACGTTAACAAGAAAGATCATGTTTTAAAACTCAACTAACTGGCTGCACACACGACCACCTTTCTTCCCATAGTGAGGAAGTTTATCAGGTTCCCGGGTCCGGATAGAATAACAACACCTTTAGTGTTGTTATTGTAACAACAAGGACAAAAAGGTAAAACTAACCAAATATAACAAATTAAAATTAATAAATAAAATTTCAATCCCTACCTGTCTATCTCAATCTACTCCGATACCATTCCCCAGCGACCGCTTCTCCTCCCGTTCAATGTAGCCGTAGGAGCCGGCGACGGACGACATGCACTCGTAAGCGCCGGTTTCTTGCAGGACCTTGGCGAGTCCGAAATCGGCGATGTGGATGAGGGCGTCGGAGAAGCCGTGGCCCTGGTGGTCGATGGCGCAGACGAGGAAGTCGTGTTTGGCGAAGAGGATGGAGGTGAGCTGGAGGAACCAGCTCGACTCGCCGGTGAAGCCGTGGACGACGGCGATGAATCCGATTTTGTCGGCGGGAGTGAGCGGGGACCACCACTGGGTGAAGAGCTTGAAGCGGCGGGAGTTGGTCCGGTGCTCGGAGTGGTGGGAGACGTCGTGCTTGGCCTAGAATTCGGACGTGGTGAATTTGCAAAGGGCTCTGGTCGTTGGAGTCGGAAATCCGGTGCTGAACCACGGCGGCGGTGGTCTCCGCCATTGTGGAGGCAGAGCGGAGAAAAAGAGGAGGAAGAACGAATTGAGTGAAATGGGGATGAGGCACGCGAGAAGAATGTGGGAGTGAGAGAAAGTGATGGATGGGCCAATTTGTGGGCTTTTTTTCAGGGCCAATTTGTTGGCAGGGCCAGGGCGTACTGTTTAGCTAGAACAGAAGGAAACCTAATATTGAATAGAGAGAGAGAAACAGACAAAATAGAATGTGGAGTAGAAGGTTTGGTGCTGGTTGCTGCTGCTGGTTGCTGCTGCTTGATGAATTGAATGGGAATGATGGTTGGTTGGTTCATTAGGCTCACTTAAGAGCTTACTAAGTGGAGTTGTAATGTTTTAGAAGAAATGGCCTTGCAGTAGATAACTCTGGCTGCTGTGTTTTTCAGGTTTTATGTTTGTTCATATTTTCGAGCTTTGCGTACATCAACATGGTGCTGGTTTTTCTAAAGGTTTTGGTAATTGGTCCAGTGGTAATACCACTAAAACGCAGAATAAATCACCCATTTCAATGACCTTTGATGAAAATAACAAAGTAGACCACAAATCTTTCTAAAACACATCAGAAACCTGTTAATGCAAACCACAAACGCAATAAAACAAACCACATAAAGCATACCAGAAACCTCGTAAACCAGACCGCAGATGCTCTAAAACAAACCAGAAACTTCACAAAGCAAACCACAAAAATTTTAAAAACACACCAGAAATCTCATAATGCAAACCACAAACACGCTAAAGCAAACCACAAAAACAAACCAGAAACGTCCTAATGCAGACCAAAAATCTATAAAAACAAACCAGAAACCTCACAAAGCAAACCACAAAATTTTTGAAAGCACACCAGAAACCTCATAATGCAAACCACAAACACGCTAAAGCAAACCACAAAAACAAACCAGAAACGTCCTAATGCAGACCAAAAATCTATAAAAACAAACCAGAAACGTCCTAATGCAAACCAAAAATCTATAAAAACAAACCATAAACTTCATAATGCAAACCACAAACACGATAAAGCAAACCACAAAAGGCTTACAAAAATATGAGAAACCAAACCATAAATCTCACAATGCACACCACAATATCCGGTGGTCGTTGACCGTTGACCAAACTCCGACGACCGTCAGTGAGCAGATTCCGGTGCCGATAGGCATATTCCGGCCCTGATGACAGATTCCGACGTCGGTAAGCATATTCCGACGCCGGTAAGCATATTCCGACGACAAATAGCATATTCTGACGACAAAAAGGCATATTCCGGTGACCGGCAACCATTTTCCGGCGACCGGTGGCATAATTTCGGCGACCAAATTTTTGGGCAGAAAATAAAAAATATTTTATTTTATTTTTTATTTTATTTTTTATTTTTTTATTTAAAATTATTATTAAAAACATATTTTTTATAATGACAATTATACCCCTGTTTTGATTTTACATTAGGTCAACTAAGCTAATAAAAAGTCATCACAATCCTAACTTCGTATTGGTTGGAGACTAGTGTTGTTATAATAACAACAAATATGGTGTTGTCACCATATCCCCTCCCCAGGTTCCCTTCCCATTGTGAGAAGTTTATCACGTTTAGGTGGTCAAACAGTGGCGCTAGTTAGGTTGAGTTCGGGGCCCCTTTTTAAGCAAGCTAAATGAGATTTCTTGATCACGCGTATTTCAGTTCTTTGTTTTCGTTCCTCCTAAGTCGTTGAGTTGTTATCACGCCATTTTAAAATAAGTTGCACCTAGGACTGGCCCCACACCCGCACTTAGGAGCTACTAGGGAGCGGGAACGCACAGACCAACCGCTGGGACACCATTGCTGCTCAGGATGTCATCAGAAGGGTTAGTGGCCGAGAAAGCTTCACCAAGGGCTCCTTTTACTCAATGAATTTCCTTTTAGTAGACTTGAGACAGATGCTCGTTTGTGTTGAATTGACAAGGATTATTTCTGTTTGAGATTTTGGATTTTGGTTATGGATGATTTTACGTTGTTTCTCATTTTTCAAGACAAATTATTTATTTGATTCTGAAGGGTATTTTGGTAAATTTAATGACCGGCCGGTCTAGGGTGTTACAAAATGTATCAAAATACATGGTTGGTGGTGACTAGCGAGGTCTTGGGGTGGTTTTTGTTACGTTGGTGGTGGATCTATGGCGGCGTGGGGCACGGTGCGTCTTCAATGGTGGTGGTCGACAGCTTTCTCACTCTCAGGATGCAGGTTGGGGTTTATTATGGCTTAAAAGTTTTTTTAGGCTAGGATTTTGTGTGTCATGGTTCTGTGATTGTTGTTGGTCATAGGTTATGTTAAAGTGGTCATTGATAAAATCATACGGGCGGATGTTCGGATAATTGCATGGGGGCTGTTCTGGAGGAAATTGTGCGTCTTTTCACTTTTTATTCTGAATTTTCTTTTCGATTTGTTGGTCGGAGTAGTAATAGGGTTGCCCATTTGGTGGCTCGGAAGACCCTCACATTGTACTCAACTACGAATCGTTGTTTTGATTTCCTGACCTGACTGAATTCTAAGATGTAATGAGTTATTCTCTGAATCAATATATGATTATCTTTTTTTTTTAAAAAAGTGATTGTTGGTGTTTTGGGCTTGCTTTGGCCCCCTTTTATGTGGGATTTGTTTTTTTTTATTGAGTTAGAGTGTTGCTTGTTTTTTGGACTTTCCATTGCCTTAATGGGCTTGTGCTCTGTCCTTTCAGGACCTTGGTCCAACTCTGTATGAAATCCTTTTTTTCGTAATGAAATCAGGTGCCTACTAGAATGGGCTATATTACAAACACCTAGAACAAATGTGCGTTCACTTACACTACTTTACACTACTCTCAAGTAATTAGAATGCCCACATTGAACACTCATGTTATTCTCCTGTACTGGAATATTTGGAAGGCAAGGAATGAATGCGCGTTCAAGAATTGGATTCCTTGACATCCGAACGTTATTATGAGAACTTATAAGGAGTTCACTGAAGGGAAGACATGCCTGAGGAGCCCCTCTCTGATTCTCCTCATCCTCAGCTCTGGGGAGCCCACTCACTTACTTCTCCACCACCAAGCAATCCCAATTTGGTGATTCACTGTGATGGGTCGTTCCTTAGCGACTCCCAACAGGCGGCTTATGGTGTTGTAGTCATTAACCAATATGGACAAGTGTGTGATGGGCGAGCTGACACTCTCCTTTGTTCCACCCCCAATTGAAGCATAAACAAAAGCTCTTTTAGAAGCTCTCAAATTAGCTGAAGAATATGACACTGAGTGTGTTGTCCAGTCTGACTGTCAGGTGTTAGTCAATGCTCTAAATCAAGACCTGCGAAGTTAGCCATGGAGAGGAGCTGTTTGGATTAGATCAATGATCTCAATCCTAAGAGCAAACCCTCAAGTTAAGATCAAGGCGATTGCACGTAAACTTAATGTTAGAGCCGATTGGGTTGCACGATCACTAGTTAGATCTTCTCTACCTGATAATTGGATTAGTATTCTTGATCTAATTTCTGATTTCCTTTGATGGATGTAACCTTGTTTCTATATGTTGGACCTGGAATAAAAGATGAATTTACTGTAAAATAAAACACCCAGACCAGTAGAATGCTATATAAATGAATACCATTGTGTAACCTTTGTAGCATACACACGTACATTTGTAGGTGTTTGTATATTGCAATATAACAGAATCGGAGAACAATAACGGCGCAGCAAGCGATAGCCGATCAACCGCCGCCGCCAGAGGTGGTTTTGTGAAGGCCAATGCTGTTGTGCTGCCCGGAAGGAGCGGATGGTGGTATGGGCATCCCTTTGGGTAGAAACCCCATGAACGTACGTGGCCACGACGCCGGCTGCCGGCGATACCATGGTGGGGGTCCCCTCATCGCCGTCGTGGTAATTTTACCATGGCCGCCGCCGCCGCCGCCACCACCACCGTTAATACTATTGTGGCTTGGTGAGTGATGATGACGTTGATACGGAGAAAAAGAAGACAAGGAAGAAGAAGCGGACGAGGGAAGCATGATGCAACAAATGACGACGAGAACTACCAAGGCCGTACGCCGCACACTTAATAACAATACTGCTCCCATTCCCATATTATCTGAGAATATGACAGAGAGACCGTAGAGAAGAGAAGCGCAGAAGCTCGACTAAATAATTTCTCAATCTCTTTCTGGGCAAGCAGATGCTCTCATTCAGAAATCAGAGAGAGAGAGAGAGTTGGTGAGATGATAAATCAATCAGAATGGATACGGAATTTTCTGCAGAATATTGATTATTGGATATTTATTCTGCTTCCTAGTTTTTTTATTTTATTTTAGAAATCTGTGATTCGGCTTCCAAGTTTGGAGTTAGTATATATCTATACATTAATTACTTGGATTAATACCTTAGTTTGGCCCGAACTATAGACAAATTTTCTATTTTGTCCCGTGGTATCGGAAATTGCTGTTCTGACCTAAACTATGTAGCATACTTTCTTATTTGACCCGGAGGTGGGTTTGACCGTCAAATTAGACGGTCAACCGAGTTTATCTTTAGTCAAAGTCCACCTCACTTGCCACGTCAGCTATCAGGAAATACAAAATATTTTTTAGAATTTTTGAATTTTGTTAATTTCTAAAATTTTAATTAAAAATAATTTGGAGAGCTCTTTTAATTAATTTTTTTTGTTTATTATTTTTATTGTTAGAAAATTAAACAAAATTCATAATTAAAAAATTATTTTTTTATTCCCTGATAGCTGACGTGGCAAGTGAGGTGGACCTTGACTAACAGTCAACTCGGTTGACCGTCTAATTTAATGGTCAAACTCACCTTCGGGCCAAATAAGAAAGTATGCTACATAGTTTAGGCCAGAATAGCAATTTCCGACATCACGAACTAATGTAGAAAGTTTGTCTATAGTTCGGGCCAAATTAAAGTATTAACCCTAATTACTTTATAGTAGTTATAGTTACGGGGTTGAAAGTTAATTGAATTATACAAATATGAAAAATACATGATTTTGGTACGCCGAGTTGGGTGGTGTTTAGTCAATACTTAGATTTGGTTGTATCAATCAGAATAGGGCTAGGTACGTTTTTTTTTTATGATAAGGAACATTCTCCACGGTCACCACGTTGATGTCGTAGTCGGGCGAAATCTTGGGGTATATGGTATATGTTTAGTGTATATTTTAATTAATGCTTTGAAAGTCGAAGTTTGAATTTCTCTTTCAATGAACTATAGTAGCAAATCATAACTCGTAAGGCTATATTGTTAGGGTATAAGGTATATGGTTTAGGGTATATGTTTAGTGTATATCAAATATCCCTTTTTCATCTATATTTTCAAAATCAAAGTCTGAATTTAACTTTAAATTAAGGCAAAATATATTAGTGTAGCCAAAAGTTTCACGTTTGTGCCACTTATACCAACTTTTGGCGAAATACTACTTATAGCCACTTTCGTCCAATTCTTTAACGGTGTCAACTAACATGTTGATTGGACTAACAGAAAGACTGATGTGGCGACACGGGTGGAATTAATCAAAAAATAAAAAATAAAATAAAATTATAATTTCTTTAAACAAAAATAGTCAAAACAAATTCTCTCATTCCATCACAAACTCTCCCCTGCGTAAAACAAAAGAATATTCCCAATTCCATTGGCAACCTCCTCCATCCCCAATTCAATCCCAAATCAATCGGTAACCTCCGCGCAATGCGCAATGGCCGACTTCTGCTGCTGGTGGTGGAGTTTCAGAGGAGATTTAGAGGCTGGTGGAGTTTCTCCCCTTTTCCATCTCATATTCATTGAGTTGCAAAGCTAGATCTGGCTGAAAGCTGCGAAGAATGCTTCGACGAAGTGCTGAGCTCGGGGCTCACTTAGGCGAAGAAGGAGTGCGACGAGCTTATTGCCTTGGACGGATTATGTCAAGGTCGGGTAGGAGCATAAGCCTAGATCGGATTTGGAAAACCCCAAATTCAAGAACCCTAGTTCTTCGAATTCGCTCCCAGTTTCACTAGATTCTCGAACTCAGGCTTGGGGAAGGAAGATGTTGATCATTGACGGCAATAGGAGGGAGTTGGTAACGGTGGTACCCGACGCCGACCACTGGAAACGACCGGCGTGAGCTCGTCGGCGGGAGCTGATGCAGGCACGACCCGTCGCCGCCGTCGAAGCATCTCCGTCTTGAGGAGGCAGATCCAGAACGCCCCTCACCAGAGCCTCCAACCCCGAATTGTACATCCAAACCATGGATTCATCTCCTCATAGCACCTGTCCACAAGCGTGCGGGGAAGCAGGGCCTTGGCCGGGGCGCAGCCGACGAGGCCGAGGGAGAAGATGACGATTTGGCGGGTGCCCAACCCATACATTCAGGAGACTTGTTTGTGGGTTGTCTTCGGGGAGAAGAAAATGAGTCTTTTTTATTTTGTTCGTTGATGAAGAAGAGAAAATCAGAGAGAAGGAGAGAACATGATGCATGCGCCAGCGGTTTCGAAGATGGGAAGGTGAAGAGGCGGTGGTGAGGCATAAGATTATTGTTTTTATTTTTTATAGTGTTTTATTTATTAATTTATGATGTGTAAATATTAAATAATATAAATATATGACGTATCAATATTTGATTATTTGGCGCTGATGTGTCCGCTGAGTTGGCGTCAAGTCAGCGAATCGTCAAATAAGTTAACAGTGTTATTAATACCGTTAAAATTTGTAACGAAAATGGCTATTTTTGGCACGAAAGTTTCAAAATTCTGACTATAAGTGGTATTTCGCCAAAAGTAACTATACGTGGCACAACGTGAAAGTTTTGACTATATAAGTGTACTAGCTTTTACCCGACTCGTTGGTCGGATCAATTTCATTCTATTTCGTATAATTTATTTTATCAATATTTATGATTTACTTGATTTGGGATCTTTAATTTTATATGATTCACGAAAAATATTTGTGGTTTTAAGAGTTGACAATGACGTAAAAGGATAGTCCAAGCTATTATATTGACCAAAATCTCAAATATTTGAAGTATTTATTTGGAATTTTATTAAATAAAACACTTGTTGATTCAAATATACAATCGTCTGTCGTGAAAGTGGGATTTTATGAAAAAAGATTCATGACTTCATAAAGAAAGAAAACCAATTTGATATTCAATAACAAATGTGAACATCGTTTGGATCATATATTTCAGTTATGTATTTGGTATCTAAATTCAACACATGCGAGATTTGTCTAACTCCTAAATTTGGAAGTAGGTGCTAAAACTCTATTCAAATCAAAGGTCAAGGATGAAAAGTTTTGCTATCGAATTTGAAATTTGTTGGTCCCCATTAATTTGGAATAAGTGACATCCATAAATTAGATTTGTAAATCGAGCATTCAAAGAGACCGATGGGAAAGACATAAAAGTAAAGTACACAGTAAAACCATCCAATCTTTACTTTAAAAAACAATAGATGCAGCAGCAATCCGATATCATCAAGATAGCTAATATGATTTAGGATGATTTTCATGACCTGGGTGGCTGGGTCAATCAAGGATCAAAGCATGACCACAACAAAGTAAGGAATTGAAAAGTTTGCTATCTGATTATATCGTCATATAAAAAAGAAGGTCCCGGACACTAACAAATTCAAAAGGGCACATCCAAGAGTACAAAGTTAATAGATTGCCACTTGCTAAATCCATAAATTCATTGCAAGTCAATTTCATGCAAGTTTTACATCACAGTTTAAAAAGTACAGTGTCGAAGAAGATGAAACAAACGGATTAAATATATGACCCAACTGTATTAATTAAGATCTCAAGTGCAATACATGTATTTTTTACATAGACGTTCTATATAAATCCTACTGCAAGTATTTGTCTTCGCTTGATTCTACCCTACTACAAAATTCTGAATAAAAGTGCAGAACACAAAACATCTTACTGAAGCACATCTATCTAAAGGACAAACTGGTAAAATGAAGGGACACAGTTCCTATGCTGTACAACCTGCCATGATATGTAAGATGATAAGTGGAGGTTTGAAGCGACAAAAATAAAGAATCTATGCAGAAATTACAGATTTCTTAATCAGTATCAACACTTTATAATCACTGAAACTGCTATATCAATACATACATAATAAGAAGCTGAAAAACAACAAAGGTAGGAATCATAATACTACCTTTGGTTACGAAATCCATGGGCATTGGCTAAACCAAACACCCTCGTGCATCTCAAATTCACGAACATATACTTTTTTCTCTATACTTCAGTTCGTAGGAAACACCTATAGCAACAAATGGAACCTATAAAATGGAAAATTAAAAGATCAGAACAGTGAATGGGTAGGAACGAATACATGGGGAAAATCACCTAATTGATTTTAGATGAGTATCCATGTACTGGTTGGAACTGACAATTATCCTATGAGTATCCAAAATCAAATTAAAATACCAACCATACCTAAAAACAATACCAATAATACAAATAAAAAATTAAACTCTTAGATGAATATGAAAGGTAATCAGAAGTTACAGTCCCTAGGCAACACAAACCTGGATTCATTCTAATTTTAGAAACCAAAAACGATTTGTGATTGACCGTGTAAAATGATATAACACAACATCAGCTATAAAAATGAGAGATTCAAGAGAGAAAAAAGTACCAAGAGAAAGCTCGTTCATAAAGAGCACAAATCTCATCATCATGAGAATCGCCAATCATGTTTGATTATATCATTTTTGTTGGTCCTTTTTGTTGCATATATGCTCTTCCTCCTGAAAGGAAAAATGGGGATCAACTAATCATAATCATCGGGCGTAAAAGACATACACACATAAAAGAATTGGAAACACTCTTCCCTGAACACCAATACAAACAATTAGCATAGCACATGACTTTAGTTCCTAGCACACCTTGTTGATTAAGAAGGTGACTACTCTTACATGTTAGTTGTCGTTTCTGAAATGTCCACATCAATGTACCCAGCCACTGCATAAGAACTCGGATAATAAGGCCATTTCTATGAGATCATGCATATCGTGCAGGTAAACATAATAGCAACGTAAGAACTCAATAATCCGAAAGCTATTTGAGTTAAAAACCGCGAGGTCTGGAAGATATAAAATGGAGCCAAACACATCCAAACCACCATTGATGGCAAGCACTTGATTAATAAGTTGAACTCGGCAAGTGAAAGCTTCCTAATGTGCTATTTGGAAGGTAAGTACCCAAAACTGGCATAAGCTCATTAACCTGCGAATAAATCACAAGAAATTAAACAAAAAAAAATTAAGAAAGCAGAAGCAAAGAGAGAAGGTCACCACTATGTCGATTTCGTTATTCCTTCACAATCGTAATAGAGTTCTTCACCTTTTCGATTTTGTGCGTCTTCTTATTCCTCCTTCCAATGCCGTTCTCTTTTCCTTCTATGTCTTTGTAAACTGCGACCAGGGGATTTGACCAGGGAAAATTAATTCTCTGTTGTTGCTTCTTCTTCTTCTTCCTCTTAGCCTTTTTTTTATTCATGAAAGTCCTCATATGTTGACCAAACTAAGACTTATCACAAACACCCAATCAAACTGAAAGGAAGTCGCCAAACTTGAATTACCTGGCTTTGCCTTCTTTCCACTCCGCTAACTTAATCATCCTTATTCTCCCCTCTGCAAACCCAACGCTCCTTTTCCACTTTCTCCTGCCATCATCGAGTTCCCGTCGTCGTTCCTTCAATCTGAAAGAATGGGCAAAAATGATGAACCAAATCCATGTAGTATAGTAAGAGAAAATCATAACGTAGACCCAAAAATCAACACACTAAATAAGAAGTCAGAAAGCGAATATTAACGAAAGAGAGTCAGAAACCCACCGCCGCCGCTAACCCATCCATCGCCTTTTCTCCTTATGCGAATACAAATCTCGTTTTCTTCTTGTATGGTTCACTCTCAGTAATCATAATTTAGTTTCGTCGTCGTCTCTTTGATCAGAAAAGAATTGGAGAAGATGATGAACCAAATCTATCAAGTACGGTGGGTTAAACCCAAATTTAGAACTAAAAATCCGGAACAGAAAGGAGAATGAAATGAGATATTAGTGAAAGAGAGCGAGAAACCTACCAGTTGCAGCTGGGATCTAAACCAGAGCTCAATTATTTATGCCTTCTTTGGAACTCGGCTCCCCTGGTTTCCCCTGTTTTCCTTGGGTTCGAGGGGCTTGTAGTCGCCGAATTCGCCGAAGACGTGGTCTCCTTCTAAGCTGCGATAAGGACACAGGAGGTACATGAAGGGTTGGCCTATCAATTTAGCTGGGTACACATGGAAACTCAATCAGATAAAATTAAAGATAAGCGAAGTAAATGATGGAAACAGTAATAGGTAATATGTAGATCAGACTATCAAATCCAATTGCGAATAGAGGAATTGCGGGCTTCCCCCAAACGCATATATATCAGACTAACAAATCTGACACCGCGAAGCAACGGGGGCAAACAAACAGAAAAAAATTACTGACTCCCCTTCAAATCGTCGGTTGGCTGGCAAGGGTTCAATGCAGAACTACCTAATCCGGATTGAGAGAAGCAGCGGGAGCAAACTAACCGAAACAATCTCGCCTCCCCTTCAAATCGGCGGTTGGCTGGAGAATCGTTCACCGCATAACTACCAAATCCGATTGTTAGAATTAGCGGGGGTAAACAAATACCACAAATCATGACTCACCTTCGGTTCGCCGGTTGGCTGGGGAATTCACCGTCAATTAGCCGCAGGTCTTCCTCGCTCAATCAGGTGTTCGCCGCCCGTTCCAAACTGCATAATCTCGGCACGGTGAACTCCACATCAGTGGGCCGTCACTGCCTTCCTCCGCTGAGCAGCAAGCGTCAGTCCCTGTTCCCAAAATTGTCCACTGAGAAATGGATCTCCTGCCGTGCTGCGGGAAGGAGAAAGCAAAACGTAGATAACCCAGGAGAAAATGGAAGATGATTTCAGCCGCAAAAAAAGTAGTGGGAACCGACGGTTTCTTATCTCTCCTGTCAGGCGGGGATTTATAATTTAAACCCGCGTAACCACCCTGCCACGTCAGACTCCTAAAATCGCTCTATGCGCAGGAAAATTTGAATGGGAGTTGCAGTTTTACTTTTCAGCTATAAATTATACTGTTGATTTTGCCAATAAATAAGATAAAACGGGTGAAGGAAAATTGCTAGTGGCAGCTGAAAGCCCAATAGACACGGCCTGCTATATAAAGTGTCCAAGACAGAAGTCTCGTAGTAACTGAGGGCCAATACTACGGTGCCGCTATAAAAAGTGCGGCACCGGTGACGGTGATTCTTATTGGGCCACGTGGAGCTGATATGGCCTGGTTGGTTTATTTATTTCGAGCCCATTACCCTTCAGAATTGTCTAAACCGAAACCCTACCCAGCAGACGGAATCCCCTGTATTTCCCACAGCCGTTTCCTTTTGATTTAATTTTAACTGCATTTTAGTTTTTAACTTTTATTATGAAACAAAAAAAAAAAAATTCGAACGGAAAGAGAATCCTTCAATCCGAGGAGCGTAGAATACCAAACTGCTCCGGCGAACTCCACCGTCTCCGATCGGAACTCCATACCCTCCCCTACACTCCTTCGCTGCATTCTTCCTCCCCCATTCATCGAGTGCAAAAAAAAACGACGAATCCCTAGTACCGAGAGGCCCTCTGTCTCCGTCAAAGTAGTCTGCCGACACCGACAATCTCGCACGAAAGAGCAGTGTCCTCAGTTCACTCTGCGTTGTCCACTCGCTCTGTACCCTTCATGTTGACGAAGCGGAATTCGAAGTTCCTTGGTGTCTAGAGACATGCCTAACAAATCCGAAGGTTCCAGGTAAATCAATTCGTTTGTCTTTTGAGAAACTAGGACAATAATTAGTCTCTTTTTGGTCCCGGATTAGGCCTAACTTCCTTTTGCCTCTGAGCTGCTATGTCATGGATGTTGCGCCTTGTATTCGATTATTTTCCTTTGTGTTTACCGAGCATCAGGGAACTGGTTGCTCTGTCCCTATTCTACACTTCTACTTCTTTGTTCTTGCTATTTTGGTTAGTGCATAAACAGTAGCAGACCTAGCTAAGCCAACCGAGTGGGAAGGATGCTTGCTCTGTCCCTGTTCTGCTTCTTTGGTCTTTCTTTTTTGGTTGATACATAAAGCATTAGCAGAGCCTATCTATGTCAGCCGAGTGGGAAGGCCACCACCAATTCATCATATTTTGTCAAACAGCTATTGATAACATATCTAATTATGACAGAATTACACGAGGCCTTTCATTCCCCTGCTAATACTGTGTTTTGCTGAAGTCAATTAAACCCTTGAACTGAAGGAGACAAGTGATTCCGCATAAACCTACTACTAGTCAAGTTGATCCTAGGAGTTTGTTGAATGAGAGGTCCATGACTCTGAGAGACGGGAGGACAACTAGAGATGATAATATGTTGATGTTAATGACATAAATCTCTTAATTGCTTCCCATATCAAGAATCTCCAAAAAATTTAGTCCTGATACCATTATTGTGAACATACCGGCTTATTCATTTACAGAGAAAGAATTTCCCTGCGGTGAAATGGTATATAGTGTTGGAAGATGGACATGGAGAAGACTGATGGGGTACCTTTAGCAAATCTTTCACTGCTTCCTCTATCGTATGCATATAATGGCGTATCTTTTGCGCCCTGCATCGATATTCGATATCAGTAGCATTCAGAGAGGAGGTCTGGGAATCCAACTGGGGGAACAAGTTCTCGGTTATGAAATGATTAGTCACCATTCATCAACGTTTAGCAGATGCTTCTATGGCCTCTGAAATGGAAGAACCAGACCCTGGTAATGATGTGATTACTTTGTCATTATGTTATTAGTACACTATATCAATAACTTGTCATTTTGTTACTCCCTGATGGAGCTTTTCTTGCTGTGATGTTTGAGATTATTGTCTTGGCTTCATATATTGATTGCTTAATTAGTGCATTTAGGGCTTTCTTCAGCTAAGTGCTTTTTTTCAGTTGGCAAAAGCATGGTTGGTGTCATGACATGTGAACTAGGTACCCTGGAATGATATTGATTGTTGTACAAAAATTTAAAGGTTTGGGACCTTTGCAGCATGTTCGATGGGGATACAGGTTAGCAGTTTAACCCTTAGCCAATGAGTATGATGCTTCCCATACCAACTTGTGATTAATTGCGCGATTGTTTTGTAGGAATGTATTGCTACTGATCATACACCATCAGAGAACCGTGGCATGTAGCATCCTGATAGAATTTTATTTGGTTCGTTGCAGTTGCAGTTCCAGTTTGCAGGCTTAAGCATAAGCTGAAACAATTTTCCATTGAGCATTTTTCCGTTGCTCCAGGGGGTGACACAACAGTATCTCAGCGCATGGTGGAGATGTCAAGAGCGAGAAATAAATTATTTCTTGAGCATTAGCAGCTCGTAATTGGATGGTATAGTTATGAGCAGTTGAAGGAAGACGGCAGTAGAATGGAATTGTTTATGTATCGTCGATGATGTATTTGTTTCCCAGAAATGAAAAGATTGAAATATGACCAATGTCATTGTCTTCGTCTTCCATTCCACGAACTGTTTCCTTCCTTAGGCAGCAGGACTCAAAACTGAGTTTCTGGTGGAGCTTTGGTGGATTCCGGTAGAACAAGTTCCTTCCTTCAGATCTTTTAATTGTACTGAGTTTGAGCTCTACACGATCATAGGGAAGATGGTCTAATATGCCTTCTATGTTCGAACAAAATACAATCTTGCTATTTTGAGCGGGCTTGTGGAATCAAAATCAATACGCTAAAAGATTGAAAGCAAAAGCCTCTATGCATATAATTGATTAAGGGAAGATGACAGAACAAAAATGTATAACTTTTTTATAAAATAATAAACAAACCAAGGACTACAATGTTCGACAGGGAGGCTGAACTATTCTACGATACCCCCTAGCACAATTATCATTTATCACTGCCTATGTATAATCAGAAGGGAGACTACCAAGAACAATAAAAAAACATTCAACAACGTTACTGTTGCTATTACTATTACTAACAAGAGGCAAGGGATTGCTTTTTTCCATTTCCTATCTACTTCCCTGCAGCTACAAACCCCTCAAAAAGCACAACCTGAAGTTCACTTAATTGTTCTACATTCCAATCCTTACTAATTCGACCATTACATCAGTTGCAGGGGAAGTGACCTTGTTTCTCATCAAGATTGACTCACTTGAAGAATTGGCATCACAAGCAGAGAATGGTGAGTAGAATATGATTTGCATCTTCTTCGCTACTTGTACAATATGCATAACGACTTGGAAACGAAAATCCTCTTCTTTTCGACGCGTCATGTGTAAGTATGCTCTTCTGGTAGGTTGTCCACATAAAGATACAGTTCTTTAATGACACGACTTGCTGCCAAATAACTCGTAGTGGGAATTGGGAAGCCTCCGGACACTGCTGCTTCATGAGTAAGTATGTCATTATGAGGATCATCTCCATGAGCTAAAGAGGGTTCTTCTGATCCTGCAAACAAAATTAACTTATTACTTCACTATAAAACAATACTCTAATCCTAATATAATATGTAGAGAGGCATACCTTTCCATTCAGGTTGCAGGTGTGTTAACTTTATCGTCTCCCCTCTCTATGAAGAATACAAGAATATCATATGAAGAATCATTACATGGAAGCGTTTTGATTAGTTGGGAAAAGCTACTCCGCCGCACCTCCAGGAGCTTGGTTTCGACGATTCAATAAAAGACGAAACAGATGGAGAGGGACGACGTAGAGGGTGGTCGACCCTCCTCTTTGTTGAGGAGGGCTCGACTGGTTCTATGGCGACGACGCTGTTCGTTGAGGAAGACTCGACTGGTACTGCGGCGACGACGCTGTTCGACGGATACAGAGGGACGGTCGGGATTTTTTGCCTTTGTTTTAAAGAAAGAATGGAGGAAACAGAGAATAATCTCCTTGGCGCTGTTGCAAAGATCCTGAGACTGAATCGATGACGAAGATCCTTCTATAGAGTCTGCCGGAGAAGGAGATCGATGCCGAACTGTTTCTCTTTTCATTCGTGATTATTTTCCTAGGTTTCTAGAGAAAAAAAAATAATGAATAAAACTGAACAAAATAATTTGGGAAGATAACGAAGTGAAAAAAAAAAGCAACGGAAAGAATTCCGTATGTTTGGTCAAGTACCGGTTCAACCAAGTTCTGATGGGAAGTTAGATTTGGCCCGGGTTCTAGAATTATAGGAATGCCACATCAGCTCCACGTGGTCCAATAAAAATTAGCGTCACCGGTGCCGCACTTTTTACTGCGGCACCGTAGTATTGGCCGTAACTGAGGCTGGAAAAGCAGTCCAAAGCTTGAATACGACCCAAGCAGGAAATTTAAGAAATAGAAATAAAATAAAAATTCACGATCCGGCAGATTAATCAACGAGGAGGAATATGAAGTATGAAGCCAGTGAACGTGCCTCCTAAGTTAAGTAAATAATTCCAGCTCTCCCCTCAAATCGCAAGACAAGATAGCACACCAGGCAGCAGGGACCAATCCAAAAACAGTGGAAGAAGTCAATTTTCGGCTTAACTGTATGAAGAGAAGGGAGTGCCATCTCTAATTCGAGGAATTTTATAATGCTATATAGTATTTGTGTTATAGGTTTTTGCTTTTATGATACATTTAAGTGGTATTTTTTATAATGCTATATAGTATTAGTGCTATAGGTTTTTGCTTTTATGATACAGTTTTAAGTGGTATCTTTAACGTTATGGTATAACTTCAGATTGTACATATACTCTTTTGTACAAATTCTTTTATAGTACAACTTGAACGTGTACTTTTATGTAATGGTACAACTTTAAGTTGTAAAGTTATACAATAACATAATGGTACAAATTTCTTTATTGTACAACCCGAAATTATACATTTAACATTATGATACAACTTCAAGTTGTATATTAAAGCACCAATACTTTATAACATAGTAGATGTGCTCCTGTAATTATTAGTTTATTCATTTATCAGAGTTTCTTCAGGGGCTTTAGTTCAACTTAACTGGTCTTGCATAACATATTTAATTAGTTTGTCTCAATGGGGAGAGAATTGATTTCTAATTTTCTATAGTACATAATTGAAGATGTTTTTCGACTAAGAGACTTCACATATGTTGCAAGGAAACGATCAGAAGAAATTAACAGGCTGTGCAAATTCAAACATCAATGTGGAATATGTATGTTGAAATTACGTGATTTGCTTTTCTTCTCCCTAAATTGGACTGTTGTTCGTACATTTACCTAATCCATACAATTTCGTTACTATGTTATCACCATCCTAAGTATCACGGATTTCATTTGCGACACGATTTCGCAAATGCATGACATCAGCTAACCAACTCGAACCGACATATATACATACATCAGCTGTATATCACACGCGTATAAACAACATTTTGTGAAATCCAGACCTGGCATCATGGATATTTCCATCACCTTCAGATCATAAATAAAGTTGGCATAAACAAGACGAGACAAAGAGGCATATCTGCACGCTTGTAACTCGAAACCATAAACGAGTTTTTCCCGCTCCATGCTGAAATTTCAGAGATGGACAACAGAATAAAAGATCTACAGTTGAGACTTATAGTACTGAACTACTGATACAATGCTGCAGGCTGAAGGCTGCAGTTTGTTAAGAATTACATGTTACAACTTACATGCCACCACTCCTGAGTCACAAAATTATCTCCAAAGATCCTCTTCGACACCAGCAACCACTCAAAAGCTGGACTCCACTTATTATGGTTTGCAGATTTGACAGTACACTTTAAGGCACAACAACTGGCTCAAAGAGGCGGTTGCATATGATCAAATGATCATTGGCCACCAAGAAACAGCGCTCTACATTTCTCCATTGTATCATCAGGGCTGGTTACTGCATCAAACAAAACCCCCCATAATTCAGATCCTACTAGACCAAGGTACAAAAGGAAAGTCAATATAAGTATCGTGGACCACTATGATGACATGACGATCCAGTCAAAGGTGCTTGAGTAACAACTTCTTTTCCCTGATTACACGTACAAGTTAGAGGTGTTCTGGGGAAACCAGAACCTTTTTAAAGTGCATAGTCTCTATGTGGAAATGGGTACTAATACCTATCTTATATGCTTCAACACACTTCTGGGCTGTTTTAATATGGGGAATATACTATCAAATCAGTTGCTACTTCCACTTGAGAGCCAAAATCAAAAGGATAAAAGAATAAAATAGATTTGCTCACCAGTGTGTCCCACGGTCCGTTCTGATTCATATATTTCATGGTCATTTCCTCCCTGCTCATATAAGAATGGTTCAGTGAGAACTAAGATGGGCTGTAAGTTGCTAGAAACTTACCAGGAATTGATTGCCTAAGATAGTAAACATGAATGCTGAGTGACAGCAATGGCAACATCAGATTCTCATCTCATATCAGAAGTAGTTCTAAAGTCTAACAACAGGAAGCAAGTAGCAGTGTTATCTTTCAGGACTTGGCAAACATATAACCATTCTAGAAGTCGCAGTCATGCTTAGCTGGTTGACTGCTTTCAACACCAACTGATTGAGCTACTCAAACCAGAAGTACTTCTAACAAGAAGTTATACTAACACTAAAAAAACAATCGAGAAGCAGCTATAAGATAGTCAAAAGCAGGGCAATGAGTAGGGTGATCTATTTCAACTGGAAACTCTAAACACCAAAATAGGAAGGTAATTTAAGTCCCTACCTTGTAAGTTTTGTCACCGAAGAAGTGAATTTCAGGAAACTCATCAAGATATCTTAAGCAGTATGTCTTGTCCCAGCCTTGGGGGAAAACCTATTAGAAACAATCCAACCACTGTAAGCAGGGTTGTAAAATATTTAGTATACCAAAGTGTAACAAGCACGATAACTTGCACCTACATCAAAGCTTATTTGCCCGCCTATCGAAAATGTCAAGTTAAGGTGGGCAAATTTCTCACGCAGTACGGACACCATCTTTGGGCGAATGTTCAGAACCTGAAATCATAAGAACAATTAAGATTTATAGTCATATACATCAACCAGCCAAAAAATTCAAATTGCAGAAGCAATAAATCAATACAGGCTTTGCGTCTTCCAACATCTTTCTATACCTTGTCATATTTTTCAAATTCATCTCTTTCCTCTTGGCTGCAGTTTCGCCCAATCGGAGATACATTCAGCATACCGCTTCTGAATTCTATAAAAGTTCCCCTGCACAGATCATTTGAAGGTTAGATGGCTTTCAAGTAATGATGAATCGAGATGGATGCCAATTAACTTTTGCGATCTGAATTGGACTTGCCGTTTTATGGGGATATCCAAGTCGGCAATGTAATGCAATGTGAAATTTATGAATTCCTGAAATAAAAAGCACTCAGTCTCTTTGATTGGCATAGTGGAAGATAACATACATGAAAGGCTGCTGGAGTGATTATGATCCACCACACCCCGTTATTGATCACGCAAAAATTTCAGATACCTATAAAGTAATCTAGTCAACCACAGGGTAAGTAACCACTGTTAGAAAAAGAAAGATTAACATATTGCTGAACTGATTATGATTGTGTTCTTCTCAACCTTTATGCACAACTATACAAAATTAATAAAGAATCGGCATACATTCTGGTGAAAGATGTTACCTTGAGTTGTTCATCTCCGAGAAATGACTTCAAGCTCTGAACATAAAATTACATAGCATGTCAATTTAGGGATAGACAATGTCCCAAATAATTATTGCATAGGAACTTTATTGTAATATGACTGTTGGACAAACACTAAGAATGTCAAGACTCTGATCTGCACCTGGGTGCCAATGAGATTTCCAGCCTTATGAGCTACAAGGCCATTCTCGGAAAACACGTAATCATAATCGGTGATGACTGCAACAAAAATCACAGAGTTTAGCTACTAGACTATCTCTTGCACTCTCCAACGGAAGTAAATTAAATAGTAACTACCTGTCCTTCCAAGCTGCTCTGATATCTTAACGAGATCGGATCCACCAACCACTCCAACAGTAACTACCTGAAATTCAAAGTGAAGACAATAAGGAAGCTCCCAAACAGCAAACTTATGAAAAGAAGTATGTTCCAGGGTAGTTTCAAGAGAATTTGGAAGATCTGGCAAGCGAAAAAGGGAACGGATTGTATGAACAAGACTATACCTTTCGGAGATCTTGCATAAACTTTACCATCTTAGGAGTGACCTCCTGTAAATAGAAGTGAAGATAACAAGTTATTAGTTTTAGCTCCTTAAGGCGGATACATCAAATAAGATGCAAGTCTGAGGAGATGGAAATTTGTACAATGAGGCAACTAACTAAAAACCTAAAAAATTCTAAGTCTATCATGGGAAGAGAACTGGAGCTGACCTTTCTTGGAGCAGTAAGAGTCCCATCAACATCGAACAGAGCAATCAAGCCAGGCTTCCTTGCAGCCATGCCTTCCTCCCTAGCTATCGTAAATTTCTCACATGAGTTGACAAAGATGAGAAAAAAAGGGAATGCGCAGAAGTCAGTGGGCAGCCAGATTAAACAAACTTGCTATCGCTAAGCACGTTACTAGTACGACATTATGGCGGTGAAACTGACGCAAAGAGTCTGATCCAAAATTCAATCAGTGGAGTTCAAATTTGTCTACAACTTCATATTCAGGCTTGCCCAACCAACAAAGGATCGAAATTGACAATAGCAATGCGTCACGGGCAATCATGGAAGCATAAAAAGGAACTCATTCCGTGAAAGAAAGCCGAGACAATCACCCATCCAGATTTCAAGCCCAGAAGAAAGAAGAGAGAAAAGAATGAAACAGGTAGAGTCGAGGAGTACCTGGATTGGATTGGAAGTGAAGAGGGAGGTCAGGAAGTAGGGATGAGGAGAAGTGATCTGAATTTCGGAATTTGTAGAACAGAGATCTCAAATGGCGGAACCCATTGGGTGGGTGTTCAGTTCAGTCGACTCGAAAGTTGAGAGATTTTTTGAAGCCGAAGCAGAGATTGAGGGCTATATCGGTCTTTTACTGTTAATCCGCCTCCGCTGAAATCTGAATTAGGACTTGGGCGAAATTCTTGGAAAGGTAAATGTCGCGATTTTTTTAACCACTTATTTGTATTAAGTAGGAGAATTGTGACACTTTAGTCAAATCTAGACAAAGCACTATAGGAATCCATGGATTATAAGTTACAAATTGATTTTAATTGTTAAGACGTGTTTTAGGTAAAAAGGAAGAGATATTGTGAGAACTTCAGAATTGGTGACCTTATGGGAAGTCATTTTGATATGCACACTAAAGAAAAAATCATGAGGATGTTACGAGTGGTATCAGAGCCTCTCTGCATCTCTTTTGAACGATGGTGGGGCAAAACTCAACGAGTAGCTTGAGTGCCATGGGAAGGGAGTATATGTAACACTTTAGTCGGATCCCACATCGACAAAGCATGAGAGAGATCTTGGTCAGAAAAAGGTTCGGAATGTTACACTAATATTCTATTTTGTTTCGAAATTTAGCGTAAGTGCATTTTGGCCCGAAAATTTTAATAGTAGAGTTATTGCCAACTTTTCAAAGAAATTAACATATTTTATCAGTGATTTGAATTGACCGTCAAAATTGACGGTCAACTATTTTCTCGTCAGTGACTTAGCATCTTGTGTTGACTAGGCTCGTACATGTCATTTACTAAATTAAAAAAAAATTAAGGAAAATCAAAACCTTGTTGGTGTGAATCGAGCGCGAGATTCTCGTGTTACTCCTGCAAAACCTAAACACTAAACAGATCTCTTGGGGATTTTTGCTTTAGGGTTTTTGGTTGTGGTTAGATCAGTCGAAGAGGATGAAATGAAGTGAAGGGAAAGATGTTTTGATCGAAATAGTTACAGGCAAATAGATTAACGTGTAAACAATGGGCCTAGCTTACTTCAGGCCCAATACCAATAGTAGAATATACCCAGACTTCTCTAGCTGGTCAAGGTGCGGTCCAAAACTCAGACTACCCAACTGCTTCACGTTTTGTGCTGAAATGCTGCGTTCTGCACTAGGTGCTCAAGGTTTCTTCTTCCTGCTTGTATTTGTGGTATTCTCTGAACTCTGCAAGTATTGAACACGAAACAGAGCAGCAATATGAAGATAAAAAGGAATTGAAATACAAAAGAGACAACACCATAATTTTTTACGTGGTTTCCGGTATGCAATACGCAATACCGACTAGTCCACGGCCAAAGAAGCTCAGTGTGAACTCTTTGGCGATCACTAAGATGATTGATGTCAAGGTTACACAATACATCACTCAATCTCAATGACTCCCTGTGACCAATTAGAATCCCTCTCAGAGTTCTACTCCCTGCAGAACTATGATCTTGATAAATCAAACTCACAACCTATCTCCCTGACAACTTCTCCTTTTCTTTCCAATAGATTATACTCTCTGTAACTACTATTGAATTGCTCTCGCATGAAAAGGTAGTTCACTCCCTCTGCTTTTCTACCCTTTATAGTCTTTGTTTTAGGACCGTTGAGCAATCAGGGTGCTTGATTTCAGCTACAGATCTTCATATCCAGAGATCCTCTTTTTGATTCTTGCCGTTTTCTTCTTCTTACCATATTTTCTCACCGCCATTGACCAAGCTTCTTTCAACAAACTCCCCCTAAGCTTGTCATTGGCTCCTCCTGTAATTTGCACACATGTAACACACAGTTGGTGCAACCTGCTCTACTATAGAGATCAAGAACTGCATTATAGAATTCATAATAAACTAAGAAGAGATTTGTTTATTCATTAATCGAGCAGGATTTAACAGACCATTCATGACAGGACTCAACAAGAACATGACCACCACGACATGACTTAGCAAAATCAAAAAGAAATTAAAGCACTCAATCTAACAAACTTTGACGCTAGACTCTCCCCCTACAGATATCCTCTGTGATCCTAGAAGGGATAATCAGGCGGTGACTCATAGTCTGAGACACCTTCTGCTTCCTCAGACTCAGAATCAGAACTTATGGGATCATTAACAGTTCCTGATTCATATATGAATTTAGGCCACATCAGATCTTTTTCCCTAAGTCTCTTCAGAGAGGTGGTTGGCTTTTTAGCATTCACTGATTCTCGTTTGACTACAGATACTGCTGCATCCATAAGTGCCCCTACCAGCTTCCCTGACACATATGATTCTGCAGGATTAGCATTGACTCCCCCTGAGCCAGTGACAAGCTTGCGGGGGCCGACTTCAGCATCCACTTGGCCAGGATGTGCTGAGGGCGCAGATCTTCGAGCACATTGCACAGCATAATCTTGTCACTAAGATCGATGCTTAGCTTGTACAGAAACTTAGTAATCTGAGGGCCAAAAGGCAGAGGCCCCGAGAAGTACTCCATCCCATACTTAATCATGTGGTGGAACATAAGTGAAGCATAGCTGATTTGACGACCAGATCTGGCATTCGACAAAATCCAGAGATCCGAGGAGTGCAAAACGTCAGTACTAGAAAGATCTCTAGGCAGAAAACATCTAGTGATGAAGAAGTGGAGAACTTCCAGATCGTCATGAAGACGACCATCTGCGAGCTGAGTAGGATAGAATCGACCTATATCCCGGGTGAGAGATGCGAGTGCAGCAGAAAAGCAGAACCCTCGATCTAAGAATTCGCCATCAGTTCCAGCTAAAAACCCCGAGTGAGGAAGATCAAGAAGGTTGGCCAAAAGCTGCGGGGTGACTTTGACTTCATAGTCAAACACAATAGTGGTAAAGAAGGATGGGTTACATCCAGGGCCACACTTGATATTGACATAGAATTTTCAAACAACTTCAGGGCAATAGCTGAATCTCATGTCTTCAACTACAGAATTCCAGCCGAGGTCATGGAGAAGAGATGGTATGTTCATGGCATACTTATTGAAGCCAGAAGGTTGAATGGAGAATGAGGGATAGATCTTCCTATCTCTGAAACGTTTGAGATACCTAGAGTATGCAGCAGCGTTGCGATACCCTTGGTTTTTGAACACGGTTGTGGGGTGAAGCTGAGCATTGTTTGGATTCATATTTTTTAGTAGGGAAAGATGGAACACTGACTATGGCAGGACACTGAGGTGTTGATCCCTAATGAAGACTGCCTTATATAGAAAAGAAGGAGATGAAGAATGGAAAGTGAAGAGACATGACACGCCAAAACACAACACCAAACTGCGACCAAGTGTAATCGCAGTCCGGGAATGCAGTAACAGGCAAGTTATATTATCAACCCGGGGTCTAGATCTACTGCTTACTCCGTGATTCTCTATTATCTAGCAAACTAGTTCGAGTGATTGTTGTTTAAAGCAAAAGCAGTAAGAAAGCAGTAAATGGTTCGGTTTTCAAAAGCAGTTAAGAGTCACTCGGGATTGAGTCCCCCTAGCCCCTTAGTTAGGTTCAATTGCAATTCCCTGGGTTGATTTACTGTTGATTAGACTGCGGAAGATCCGACAGTAGCTTGGAATCTCTTAAGCTGACCAAGCCCTCTCAGTCTAACTACCCGGCAGACGACTAGTCTTCACCGGGATAGAAAGCTGAGGCTATAAACACAGAACTCCACTACTGGCGTTAAGAACACCAGTACAAAGCAGTAAACTGGCTAACTCTCGTATAGCCAATCTCCTACTATCGAATGAAGAAGCTCTAACAACCTAATCAGATTCTATCTATCTCAGGTTGAAGCAGAAATTGAAACAAGCTGATCAGACTCAAATCAATTCATGAAACATGCGTCATTCGATTAAAATCAAACAATAATATCATCCCAAGTCATTACAATCAAAACCCTAACATCAGGAACTAGGGTTCTTCATACCCAAGTGAGAGAGAGGTTCTACTCCATAGAGAGAGAAAGGAAAACAGAAATCAGAGTAGCCATACTCATAAAGATGAGGAAAATCTGCTCTGGGATGTCAATCTTCACTCCTAGGGACGCAATCCGGGCTTCAATGATGATAAATCCACTCCAAGATAGCTCCTAGGGTTTGTTCTTCGCTCTTTCTCTCTCTAAAACTCTGTTTTTGCCCAGAAAATCCAATTCCCTCTCTTTGGCTCGAATCTGCCTTCAAAAGGGCATCATTGGCAAAACACGGTCGAGGGCACGGCCGTGTTCTGCCTCAGCCCGCCCGTGTTTTGCCTCAGCCTTAAAAGCACGGCCACGGGCAGCTCGAGAACACGGTCGTGCTCAGCCTGAAACACGGCCGTGTTTCTCCTTTAGCCCGCCCGTGTTTTTTGAGTTGTTCACGCCTCCTTTGGAAGCCTCGGCATAAAAAGCACGGTCGCAGGAACACGGCCGTGTTCTGAGGGCCTCCTGCCCGTGTTTTGGCCTGGCTCGTCCAAACGACCTCCAAACGATCCGAAACTCGTGCTTGGCCTTCCCTTTGACGCCTAGGACCTGAAATAGGGCAAAGTAGCACAACCCGGCGTAAAATAGGCCAAAACACACAACCATGCTCCGCAAATGGATAAGAAATAGGGGTATAAAATCATGTAAATATATCGTTATCAAACTCCCCCACACTTAACCGTTTGCTTGTCCCTAAGCAAACCAAGTCAGACACCAGGTAAGCTTGAGACATTACAATCAAGCAGGCTCAAGGGCAAATCGTATCAGCACGAAACACGTGGATCATACTGGCTTTCGATCATCAACACATGGCAACTCGAACGACAACCTAGACAACCATCACAGATGACATTCGAATGCAATAGAGTCGAGCAAAGGAAAAGTTCTTTCATGTTCACCAACCAACATAGACTTGACTCAATCACTTGTTCAAAACAGTCACATCATGCACAAAGCTCAAGATATCAGAATTAAGACCGAGCAATCTAGGTCCTCACCGGGGTAAAGAGTATAGAGAAAATGAAGAAATGAATCGCTCACTCTCGACCAGTGGGGTCAGGACAATATGATGCGAAAAATGCGCATGCTTCTTCTCTCAATTCCTAACGTCTCTTCACCATGAGTGCAGCCTCTAAATGCTAGAGTTCACATAAGGGGGTGTCACCACTAACTAATCCGGAGGGCTTAGACACAGGTTCAAATGACTGGCTAGGGTCTTGGACATGGGGAACAGGCCTTTTAGGTGGTGGCAGTTATAGCACAAGGTTCCACAATTCCAAACCCAACAAACCACAATCAAGCAAACCAGTAACTTTCGTCCTACTATTCTACATTAATCAAATTCTTTAGAGCACAAGAGCGAAGGAGGTTATACAAATGCTAGCATTTCCAGGCCAGACTGCTCAGAAACACTACTTAATGGGCACTATTCCAGATTTTTGGTGGTGGCTCTCTTTTGCTTCCATTTTTTCTTTGTTTTTCTTTATTTATTATTTTTTTTCCTTAAGAGAACCACCACCTCTGCACATTTTCAAACACACGCCCAAATTTTAAGCACTACCTCCAACCCTCACATTAAAATTAGCAGAACAGCAGACAGCATGCAAAAACCACTCTGTGGAACCTTCTAAAAGATGCAAAGGGTGATTTTTCATTTCAGACCGAAAGAAAGGATAACACACGGCTCAAAGGGGCTGACTAGGAGATATGACACATCAGGACAGTCAGTTTGGTCGTGGGCTAATCCTATGCCTCCATCATCTTAGCTAGTGACAACGTGAATGCTACATTTCATGGAAGAGGGAACTATCGCACAAGAAAGAAACGAGCAGGCTCAAATCTCACATGGCTACCTAAATGCTCTATCTCACATTCTGATTCCCTGAACTAGATGCATAAATGACTGTCAAAAGCAAGTGATCAAATACAAGTCGCAGTTGGTAAGCAAACAGTCGAAAACTGAACCCCTACACAACTCTACTACACATCTCAGTCATCGTAATAGGCTATCTTAGTCACACTCAAGTTGTCATGCATCGAGTCAAAAGCCATTCAATTCTCTAATCACATCCACAATGCCAATACGATCAAATATCAAGCAAACAGCCGTGCTTGGAGCCCTCAAATCTCAAGATTTGGACAGTGGACTAGGCTCCAAGCACCCATACACCCGTTCCAAATAATACAAAGAAACCCCCCCACACTTAAATGCGACAATGTCCTCAATGGAGCAGAGGGAAGGGGAACGATGTTACCGTGAAACCAGGAACGGAGATCCAAAGGCAGATCGGACAATAGTAGAGGACTGGGAGTGGACCCAGTCCGCGGCACAAAGCTAGAGTCACACAAAAGACACACTGGGTGATAGAACCGAAGTTCCGAGTCTACAATCCAAAATAAAAGAAAACAAATCCAAAAGAAACAACATAAACATGGAGTCTCAGTCTGGAAATGGAATCGCGATCAGAACCAGGTGCTCGCGCCACTAGCAGTCATCGCCACCATCGCCGGAAGGTGGCGGGTACTCGTCCTCAAACCCCGGGGAAATGGGGTGGAAATGAGGGGGAAGTGGGAAAAAGTCGTTTTTATAGGGGGAAGGCAAAACACGGGCGGCCAAAACACGGCCGTGTTTTGGCCTTGGCCCGCCCGTGTTTTTATGGCCGAGGCCGTGCTCCCCCTCCTTAAAAACACGGGCGGGCTGGGGGCAGAACACGGCCGTGTTCTGAACCCCCTGCTGCCCGTGCTTTTTAGGCCGCGCGCTCCCTGGGTCTAAATTCAAGACACGGGCGGACAGGGGGCAAAACACGGCCGTGTTTTGGCCCCCTGCTGCCCGTGTTTTTATGGCCGAGCCCAGAAAGCTGATTTTCCAAATTCCAATTTCAAACCACCCAAACTCATTCGTGCCCCGGCTCGAAAATTCACCCAATGGCACATTAAAAGGCACCGCCAGAGGCACGAAATACATTCCAGACAGACTCCAGACAGACTCTATGACTCAAAAACGACAAAAGTTCAAAGGAAAAGGATAGAAATGCAAACCGTGGTGGGGTTGCCTCCCCACAAGCGCTTCTTTACCGTCTTTTAGCTGGACGCCAGTAGAGGATGCTCAGGGAAGTGTAGGATCAGGTGCCCTCAAGAGCGGATCCACTTCGCTCTTGAGGTACAGCTTCAAATGGTGGCCATGTACACGACGAATGTGGCCACCTGCATTTGCCAGCTCGACTTGGCCATCCGGTAGGATGCAAGCGAGTGAATACTCGGATGGCCAAGGTGGGGGCGGGACCAGCTCATAGTGGTCTCCGGCTTTCTTGCGAGCAGGCTTAGCTGCCTGCAGTTTCGGCCGCCACTCCTCCTTGACCTGTTCTTTGGATGATGGAGTGGTCCGGAGTGGCGGCGAAGATGTGAGAGGCGGGTCCTGCAAAACAGGCAGCACAGAAGGATACACGACAGACTCGTGCTCCTGGTGAGATACAGCATGCAGAGGTAACGAATCAGATATAGTGTTAGCAACAGAAAATGTTATTCGCTCCTCGCCATCCCTCAGAACTAAGGTCCCATCATGCACATCTATGAGAGCCTTGGCGGTGGCCAGGAAAGGCCTTCCCAGTATAAGAGGCACTTCTGTGTCCTCACTGATGTCCAGGATAACAAAATCCACAGGATATGTGAATTTGCCAACCTTGACCAGAAGGTCTTCCACTATACCCCTAGGATGCACTACCGATCTGTCAGCTAATTGAAGGGTCATCCTAGTAGCACGGGGTTCACCTAGGCCTAGTTTCATGAACAATTTATATGGAATAACATTGATACTAGCACCTAAATCCGCCAAGGACTTCTCTACATGCAATTTACCGATAGAGCACGGGATAGTGAAACTACCTGGGTCCTTTTTCTTCTGCGGCAGCTTGTTCTGCAGAATAGCCGAGCACTCCTCGCTGAGCTCCACAGTGGCCAGCTCACTCAGCTTCTGCTTCTTTGAGAGAAGCTCTTTCAGAAACTTCGCATACTTTGGCATTTGCGATAGTGCCTCAAGAAAGGGCACTTGGACATTCAGCTTCTTGAGCATGGCCATGAAGTTCTCGAACTCTGTCTCCAGCCTGTCTCTGTGCAACCGAGTAGGGAAAGGGAGTTTAGGGACATACTCCTTCACTACTGGTTGCGGTTCAGGTGCAGGCACCTCAACCTCCTTCTCTACTTCGTGTTCCACCGCTGGAGATGCTACGACAGGGCTTTCTTTCTCCGGTTCCCGAGCAGGTGGGTCAACAGTCAGCTTGCCACTCCTGGTCATGATGGCATTGGCAGTCTCGTGGGGGTCGCGAGGATGAGGGATGGTCTGCGCTGGTAGAGTACCAGGCGCCCTTTGAGCCACTGCTTGGGCCACGCTCCCCAGCTGGGTCTGGATATCCTGCAAAACAGCCCGTGTATTCCTCTGACCAGCTTCCAGAGCCAGGAGTTGACCCGAGGCCTTCTCCATGAACTGCTCAAAGGTGTTGAATTTCTGAGCACTAACACTGGCGAGAGAACCCACCAAGTCCTGCAGTTCAGCCATCTTATCGTTCTGCACTGGGGCAGCCGGGGCTGCACCTGGCTGCTGGAATTGCCCCTGTCTGGGCTGATATGGTGGCCTCTGGAAGCCCGGTGGTCCCTGTGGAGGTGGTGGTCTGGGATTTGGCCCAGCCCAGGAGAAGTTAGGATGCTGGCGCCACCCCTCGTTGTACGTGTTGCTGTAGGGGTCATTGCGCCTGACATTGTTGATGAAGTTCACCTGCTCCTGGGGTGTGGTCGATTCCTTCATCGCCTGGCAGTCTTCCACCATATGATGGGTGCTCTCGCACCACTGGCAGAGCATCGCCTGCTGCTGTCCGGTCCCTGGAATCATCCCGGAACGATCGATAGCTGAGACCAGCTTCGATACTACCTGCACCAAATCAGATGACTGGGTGCCCACAACATGCACACCCCGGCCTGGTGCTCTCCTCGATCTCCTGGCAGTGCCCCAATCATAACCATTCTCCGCCATCTCTTCAAAGAGTTGATTCAGCTGTGGCGGGGTTTTGGTCAGCATGTTCCCGCCACATACCGAATCGATCAGCTGCTTGTCCTCCGGGAAGAGGGCGTGATAGAAGGTGCCCACCTTGAATGCATCGTTGAAACCATGATTGGGGCACCTGAGGAAAAGGCTGTTGTATCTCTCCCATGCATCCCTGATGGTCTCATCCTCATCCTGAGCAAAATGTGTAATCTGCTTCTGGAGATCAGCTGTCTTGGATGGAGGATGGTAGCGGGTGAGGAACTTGTCCGCCAGGTTGGCGAACGTGGTGATGGAGCCCGGAGGTCGAGTGTCTAGCCACTCCTTGGCCTGCCCCTCCAGAGTGAATGGGAAGTACCTCAGCTGGATGGCATCTGCTGGTACCCCATTGATCTTGATTCCATCGATGAGCTCGTGGAATCGCCTGAGATGTGATCGAGGGCACTCTCCCTCCTTACCACGGAACACTACTGAACCGCGCAGCATGGTGATCACGGAGGTGCTCACCTCAAAGTTGTTGGCTGGGACCTGAGGGTGTTGAATAGGTGACCTCATGTCCGCAGCCCTAGCGGCCCAGTAGGACCCCATGGTTTGCTCCTCGGGGATCACAGCATGGTTCTGCGGATCACCCATCTCGCCTTCTTCTTCCTCTCCGATCTGTAGCTGTGACAGCGCCTTCTCCGCAGCCAGTCGCGCCTTTAGAACCCGCTTGGAGTTCCTGCAGGTTCGTTCAAGCTCCTGGTCAAGTGGTAGTAGATCTCCCGACTGGCTACGGGTCATGCACTACCTGCACACACTCAGAAGAAACAACCCGTGAAGGCACACAGGTGGAAGAAAGAAAATGCAGAAAATAAAAAACTAGAGTAACAAATTATCACGTTTCTCCAATAACCTAGAGGGTCCCCGGCAACGGCGCCAAAAACTTGACACGCCAAAACACAACACCAAACTGCGACCAAGTGTAATCGCAGTCCGGGAATGCAGTAACAGGCAAGTTATATTATCAACCCGGGGTCTAGATCTACTGCTTACTCCGTGATTCTCTATTATCTAGCAAACTAGTTCGAGTGATTGTTGTTTAAAGCAAAAGCAGTAAGAAAGCAGTAAATGGTTCGGTTTTCAAAAGCAGTTAAGAGTCACTCGGGATTGAGTCCCCCTAGCCCCTTAGTTAGGTTCAATTGCAATTCCCTGGGTTGATTTACTGTTGATTAGACTGCGGAAGATCCGACAGTAGCTTGGAATCTCTTAAGCTGACCAAGCCCTCTCAGTCTAACTACCCGGCAGACGACTAGTCTTCACCGGGATAGAAAGCTGAGGCTATAAACACAGAACTCCACTACTGGCGTTAAGAACACCAGTACAAAGCAGTAAACTGGCTAACTCTCATATAGCCAATCTCCTACTATCGAATGAAGAAGCTCTAACAACCTAATCAGATTCTATCTATCTCAGGTTGAAGCAGAAATTGAAACAAGCTGATCAGACTCAAATCAATTCATGAAACATGCGTCATTCGATTAAAATCAAACAATAATATCATCCCAAGTCATTACAATCAAAACCCTAACATCAGGAACTAGGGTTCTTCATACCCAAGTGAGAGAGAGGTTCTACTCCATAGAGAGAGAAAGGAAAACAGAAATCAGAGTAGCCATACTCATAAAGATGAGGAAAATCTGCTCTGGGATGTCAATCTTCACTCCTAGGGACGCAATCCGGGCTTCAATGATGATAAATCCACTCCAAGATAGCTCCTAGGGTTTGTTCTTCGCTCTTTCTCTCTCTAAAACTCTGTTTTTGCCCAGAAAATCCAATTCCCTCTCTTTGGCTCGAATCTGCCTTCAAAAGGGCATCATTGGCAAAACACGGTCGAGGGCACGGCCGTGTTCTGCCTCAGCCCGCCCGTGTTTTGCCTCAGCCTTAAAAGCACGGCCACGGGCAGCTCGAGAACACGGTTGTGCTCAGCCTGAAACACGGCCGTGTTTCTCCTTTAGCCCGCCCGTGTTTTTTGAGTTGTTCACGCCTCCTTTGGAAGCCTCGGCATAAAAAGCACGGTCGCAGGAACACGGCCGTGTTCTGAGGGCCTCCTGCCCGTGTTTTGGCCTGGCTCGTCCAAACGACCTCCAAACGATCCGAAACTCGTGCTTGGCCTTCCCTTTGACGCCTAGGACCTGAAATAGGGCAAAGTAGCACAACCCGGCGTAAAATAGGCCAAAACACACAACCATGCTCCGCAAATGGATAAGAAATAGGGGTATAAAATCATGTAAATATATCGTTATCAAGACACTTTTAAGGCAAGTCTTGATCTGTTATAAACACAGGAATCAAAATCTTAAGACTAAATGGTAAGACAATATTCGAAAATAAAGTCTTGTAATGATTCAATCTCAGAGATATCAAACAAGCCAAGTTCTCTGCGATTAGGAATGAATTTGTCTGCTCCTAGAGGTTTTGTAAAAATGTCATCCCACTAAGATGTGGTGTTGACAAATTCCAAATTAATTTTGCCTTCTTGAACTAAGTCATGGATGAAGTGATGCCGAACTTCAATGTGCTTAGTACGAGAGTGTTGAATTGGATTTTTTGTCATGTTAATCGCACTTGTATTATCACACAGGATGGGAAGGGATCCTAGATCTAGACCATAATCCTGTAGCTGATACTTAAGCCATAACAATTGAGTACAACTCAGACCAGCAGCTATGCATTCTGCCTCTGCAGTAGACAGAGCAACAGAATTTTGTTTCTTGCTTGCCCAAGAAACAAGAGAAGTCCCTAGGAAATGACAAGTGCCTGAGGTACTCTTCGATCAACTGAGCAACCAGCATAATCAGAGTCAATGTATCCAATTAACTCTAATCGAGATTCACATGAATACCAAATTCCTAAGTGTGTAGTTCCACTGAGATAACGAAATATCCTTTTGACAGCACTTAGATGACTCATTTTAGGACTGCTTTGGAATCTAGCACATACACAGACACTATACATTATATCAGGTCGACTTGCTGTTAGATATAGCAATGATCCAATCATCCCTCGATATAATCTGTCATCAACAGCAGTGCCTGATTCATCTTTTGACAGTTTCAGTGTAGCTCCCATTGGAGTTACAGCCGATTTAAGATTTGTAAGATTGAACTTCTCAAGCATATTCAGTAAGTATTTAGTTTGACTTATGAAATTTCCTTTCTTTGTTTGCTTAACTTGCAATCCTAGAAAGTAAGTAAGTTCTCCCATGAGACTCATTTCAAAAGCTCCTTTCATGTCTTGTTCAAATTCTTTACATAAGGAGTTACTCGTAGAACCAAATATTATGTCATCGACATATACTTGTACTAGCAGAGTATGTGACTTTTCCCTTTTAATAAACAAAGTTTTATCTACTGCTCCTCTAATAAACCCTTATCTAAAAGAAACTGACTTAACTTTTCATACCAAGCTCTAGGAGCTTGCTTAAGTCCATAAAGCGCTTTGTTAAGTTTGTATACATGGTCTGGAAATTCATGGTCTTCAAATCCCGGAGGTTGGGATACATACACTTCCTCCTTTATGTCACCATTCAGAAAGGCGCTTTTTGCGTCCATTTGATACAACTTAAATCCCTTGGAGACAACAAAGGCACAAAGCAATCGAATTGCTTCTAGTCTTGGTACAGGGGCGAATGTTTCGTCAAAGTCTATTCCCTGAGCAACTAATCTGGATTTATTTCTAGTTATTTTCCCTACTTCATTGGATTTATTTCGATATATCCACTTTGTTCCAATTATTGTTATGTTTCAGGTTTGGGAACAAGCTCACACATTGTTTCTTCTAAACAGATTCATTTCCTCATGCATAGATTCATTCCAAAATTCATCATCTAATGCTTCTTGCACATTTTTTGGTTCAATTAGTGACACAAAGGCAGTCTGTACTGAGGACAATTTAGATCGAGTGATCATACCTTCATTTATGTCACCAATAATTTGTGATGATGTATGTCTTTTCTATATGTGAGGTGGCGCCTGAACATTCTGCTCATGTGATGTGTCTTCTCCTTCACTCAAGCCAGTCTGAACTTGTGTGCTCTGTTGTTCAATTCTGTTATTTTCCTCAACACCAGACTGTGTGCATCCAAGTCCAAGATCATCATCTTCATTGATCAGTTCTGCACACTTATTTATAGATTCATCAAACACAACATTAATGGACTCCTCCACCTTGAGGGTCCTTTTATTATAGACTCTATAAGCCTTGCTGGTTTGAGAGTAACCGAGGAAAATAGATTCGTCTGACCTAGAGTCAAATTTCCCTAGCTTATCTTTAGTGTTTAGTACAAAACATCTACAGCCAAAAGGGTGAAAGTATACTAGGTTAGGTTTTCTTCCTTTCCAAAGTTCATAGGGTGTTTTATTAAGTTTGGATCTTATTAATGCACGGTTTATGGTGTAGCAGGTTGTATTTACAGCCTCTACCCAGAAAAATTTAGGGAGACCATAGGCATTTAGAATAGTTCTAGCAATGTCTATGAGGGTCCTGTTCTTACGTTCTACTACACCATTCTGTTGAGGAGTTCTAGGGGCAGAAAAATTATGTGATATTCCAGATTTTTCAGAAAACTGTTCAAATTTCTCTGAAATAAACTCTCCACCATGATCACTCCTAATACTAATGACTTTAGTTTCCTTTTCATTTTGGATTTTCTTGATTAAATTTTTAAAATTCTTATAGGCATCACTTTTGTTTGACAAAAATAGAACCCAAGTGAACCTGGAGTAGTCATCTACTACAACAAATGCATATGATTTTCCACCTAAGCTCATGACATTACTTGGTCCGAACAAATCTAAATGCAATAGTTCTAAAGGTCGAGTTGTTGATATGACTTGTTTGCTTTTGAAGAAGGTTCTGACTTGTTTTCCTTTTGTACAAGCTTCACAAAAAAATTCCTTCTTGCAGTTCACTTTGGGAATTCCTGTGACTAAATTTAGACTGACCAGTTTAGCTAAGGACCCTACACTTACATGCCCTAACCTCCTATGTCACTCGAGTTGGTCATTTTTATCAACTGGCACTAGACATAATTCATTAAAGGATGATTTATCATTCAGGTTTAAACAAAATAATTTTCCCTTTCTTTTTCCAGAGAACAGAATTGTTCTGTTTTCAATGTTTTCAACATATCATACATTTGGTTCAAAGACAACTCTGTTTGACTCCCCACACATTTGGCTTATAGAGAACAAATTATGTTTTAACTCATTTACAAGCATCACATTTTTTTTATTTTAGGTGAATTACCTACTTCCCCTTTCCCCAGAATCTCAGTGCTATAGTTATCACCGAAATAAACTTTACATTTCTTTCCTTTAACCAATTTTGTAAACAGTTTTTCATTTCCAGTCATGTGGTGTGAGCATCCACTATCCAGGATCCACTCGCTGTCTTCCATGCTCACTTGGAAGCAGACCTAATTCATCAAAGATGTTTATTTTCCCTTAGGTATCCATACCAATTTAGAGACTCTAGTTTTTACATTAGGCGTTGGACAGACAAAACTCTTATGACCTAGTTTATGACACGGGAAGCACTTTGTCAATTTCAACCTTTCTTCCTTGGCTATTCTTCTTTTACAGTTGGCAATGTAATGTCCAGTTTGATGACAGTAAAAACACTCTATGTGATCTAGACTCTGTTTAGTATAACTTGTTTTTAGAGGTTTTGTATCTGTCTTTACTTTTACAGCTTCACCCTTCTTCTTGGATCGAGCTATCTTATCTTCTAACCTATCATTTCTGCACAGTGCTTCTTTTAATTCCAACTCTAAGCATAGCTTTTCTGCTTTCAGCTTATTATGTTGATTCATCAGTTTTTCAAATTCTGACTTAAGCCTAGTGTGCTTTATCTGTACATTTTTAAATTCAATATGTATATCCCTTATAGTTTCATTTAATTGATCATTATCACTATATGACTTAGAGTAATAGTTTAGAGTTCTTACCTGTGAAGATTTGCATTCATCTTCACTTTCTCCAATTGCCATAAGAGCATCTTGTCTTTTCTCAGCTTCTCCTTCGTCATCATCATCTTCACTGCAGCTCCAGGTGGCTGCGTAAGCCTTTTCTTGTCTTAATTGTGGGCATTCGGCTTTTATGTGGTCGTTCCTTCCACACTTAAAACATGGCTAGTTCATCATCTTCCATGTCTTCTAGGCTGTCTAGTTCTTCTTCTTGTTCAGTCACTTTGAAAGCTATACCCTTTTTCTCTTTTCTAGAATCTTCACCTTTTTCTCTCCTTAGCTTGTCTTCGTGAGTGACCAACGATCCCATGAGTTCATCCAAGCTTAGTCTGGTTAGGTCCTTGGATTCCTCTATGGCAGTCACCTTGGGAGTCCACCTTTTAGGAAGTGCCCATAGAATCTTACGAACTAAGTCAGCACTTGCATATTCAACTTCAAGATTTCTCATACTGTTGACTATCGTGCTGAACCTATCATTCATTTCCTTTATGGACTCTTCAGGCTTCATCACGAAAGTCTGGAACTCTTGTTTCAACTTATTTATTCTAGAGATCTTTACATGAGATGTATCTTCGTGCGCAATCTGGAGTTTGTCCCAGATTTCCTTAGCTGTTTTGCACCCAGAGACTCGATGATATTCCTCAGGACCTAAGGCGCAGTACATCAGGTTTGTTGCCTTCGAATTCAACTGAAAATTCTTCTTGTCTTGCTCAGTCCACTTTACTCTTGCTTCCTTTACTTCGAGTGGTCCGTCAAGCACAATGTTCCAGAGATCCGGATCAGTGGAACCAATGAAGAGTTCCATTCTGTTTCTCCAGTATCCGTAGTGTACCCCCTCGAATATGGGTGGACGCGTCTGCGAGAACTCATCAGTCATGAAGACCCCATTTCCATTCATTGAGCTCGAATTAATCTTCGCCTGAGGTTGTTAGACCTGCTTTCTGTTGGCGACCAAGCTCTGATACCACGTGTTGGTGTGAATCGAGCGCGAGATTCTCGTGTTACTCCTGCAAAACCTAAACAGATCTTTTGGGGATTTTTGCTTTAGGGTTTTTGGTTGTGGTTAGATCAGTCGAAGAGGATGAAATGAAGTAAAGGGAAAGATGTTTTGATCGAAACAGTTACAGGCAAATAGATTAACGTGTAAACAATGAGCCTAGCTTACTTCAGGCCCTATACCAATAGTAGAATATACCCAGACTTCTCTAGCTGGTCAAGGTGCGGTCCAAAACTCAGACTACCCAGCTGCTTCACGTTTTGTGCTGAAACGCTGCGTTCTGCATTGGGTGCTCAAGGTTTCTTCTTCCTGCTTGTATTTGTGGTATTCTCTGAACTCTGCAAGTATTGAACACGAAACAGAGCAGCAATATGAAGATAAAAAGGAATTGAAATACAAAAGAGACAACACCATAATTTTTTACGTGGTTTCCGGTATGCAATACGCAATACCGACTAGTCCACGGCCAAAGAAGCTCAGTGTGAACTCTTTGGCGATCACTAAGATGATTGATGTCAAGGTTACACAATACAGCACTCAATCTCAATGACTCCCTGTCTCCGATTAGAATCCCTCTCAGAGTTCTACTCCCTGCAGAACTATGATCTTGATAAATCAAACTCACAAGCTATCTCCCTGACAACTTCTCCTTTTCTTTCCAATAGATTATACTCTCTGTAACTACTATTGAATTTCTCTCGCATGAAAAGGTAGTTCACTCCCTCTGCTTTTCTACCCTTTATAGTATTTGTTTTAGGACCGTTGAGCAATCAGGGTGCTTGATTTCAGCTACAAATCTTCATATCCAGAGATCCTCTTTTTGATTCTTGCCGTTTTCTTCTTCTTACCATATTTTCTCACCGCCATTGACCAAGATTATTTCAACAAACCTTTCCATATCTTCTTTCTTTTCTTACTCTTGCCTCATCCCATCCCGAGCATCGACCCCCTTGGTTCCATTCCTCAAACTATCCCTGCCGCTTTTCGTCGCCGCCATCTGTCTTTGCCTTCCATTGTTGCTAACCCTTATCTCCTTAACGCTTCTCCCTCTTATTCCCACCATTCCCGATAAATGAGGAAAGAACCAAGTCATCAATTAAGTGGAAAATCGGGAACTATTCAAAGGCTTCAAGTTCTACAAATAGACCTATCGAGAGATGAAGGCACAAGGTGCCATGTATTGTGCAAATATCTAGGACATAGAAGAATTTGTGGAGAAATGTTCTAATCCTGTCCATATTAGCAGGTATATTGGTTATGAATTCTCCTAATGCTAATTCCATGAAACATTTTAGGCCAATTTATTGTGCTAATATACTCTATAAATGCATCTCAAAGATCTTAGCACTCAGACTAAAAGAAGTGATGCCCCTGACTATCAGTCCTAGCCAGACAGCTTTCTAAAGTGCAACATTACTACTGACAATATAATCATCTCACAAAATGGCCAAGTGGTATAGAAGAAACAATGTGTAAGTTAGATGCGCTTTAAAGATTGATATAATGAAGTATTCGATAGTATGGATTGAGATTCCTATGTGCAGTAATGATGGCGAGATTTCTTGTTCAGTTCATTAGTTGGATAAGAAATTTTCTTTTAAGTGATGGCTTATGAATGGTGGTTTGATAGGAAACCTCTAGGCAGGAGTGTCCATTGCCCCCTTACCAATTTTCCATGTTGATGGAGGTTCCTAGTTGTATGCTTAATAAAGCGGATGATCATAAGATTGAACTTACCCACATATGCTTTGCAGATGATTTACTCATCTTCACAAAAGTTTTAGTAGTAGGGTTTTAAGCACTAGTGAGATATAGGGCAGTTATATAGGATTTCAGGATTGAAACACAACGTAGGTAAATGTGAGGTCTTTTGTGTTGGGGTTGAGAGTGATGTAAAAAAAAAGTTAATAGCTAACTCGAGTTTTAAACAAGGTCATACGAAAGTTAGATATTTGGGGATTCCTCTTATGACAGAGAAGCTCATAGCTACAGACTGTTAAGTACTAGTGGAAAATATCACCAAAAGGATTCATGGTTGGAAACCTTAATTGTTGGCATATGGTGGTAAGCTTGAACTTACCATTGTAGCATTAGCTAGTTTCACGTGATATTGGATGACAATTGTGCAATTGCTAAGAAATTCATGATAAACTCAAAATTTTGTGCTTAAGGTTCCTCTGGAGTGACATTGTGACGAATAGAAAAGGCAAAAGTCTTCATGGGAGGTAGTTGCCCTTCCAAAAATGGATGGTGGACTATGATTTAAGGATCTCCATAGCCGGAATAAAGCATGCATGATTAGGCATCTCATGGCAGTAGTTGCAGACCAACCGAACCTATGAAAGACCTGGAGGAAAGAATATCGACTAATGAGCCTAAATATTTGGGAACTTCATATATTAAAGGCTCTTGGGTTTGGACCATAATTCTTAAACTGAGAGATCTAGTTGTTGGGAGACCGAGGAAAACTTGTAGAAGAATTGAATGCGAAGGTCATGCCTAGTTACAAGGTTAAAAGAGTTTGGGAGAGTATCAAGCCACGAAGGATCAAGAAATAGTGGTCTAAATTGGTTTGGACATGACAACAAATACCAAGGAATTCTCTAATTACATGGTTAATTCTAATTGACAGGGCTACCACTTTAGAAATGATTATAAGGTTGTCTCTTGAGAACAATGATAGTTTCCCCCGTGCCGAAAGACTTCTGAATCTCGAAAACATAGGTGATTTTTCCTCTAGGGTGGCTTTATGAGCTTAGTGAGAGTTGGCAGGAAAGCATCAAAGATGCAGTACACTGTGTGCAGAGGCGAATCCATGATATAGTAGAGTACTGGGGCCAGATTTGAACAGAAAATTAGATATCATAAACAAAAATATATAATAACTATAGTTTTCATTCCAATGCCAATTGTACACGATGGTCTTTTAATATAGCAAATTAATCAATAATTGAGTCTTTATCCATACCAATAACATACTCTCTCTCAAAGAAAATAGTTAAGCAATCAGTCAGATATTCATCCCCCATTTTGTTGCGCAAATCAGTCTTCACATGTTTCATAGCTGAAAAGGATCTCCTTGTAGTAGTTGAAATGGGCAACGTCAACACTAGACGAATCAACCAACATATCAATTTGTACTTTGTTTCCATCTTTGTTTCCACCAGCTTCTCTAATAATTTTTCAAGGGAAGAAACCTCATATTCATGAATAAGAACCACGTGGCCGGCATAATATCCTAGCTCATTCTTCAAACATTGCATCTCATTACCTTCAAAATCTCAAGGATAAAACTTTTCAGCAAGTTTGTAAATCTTTTCTTTATCAAAGGACCGGAAAGAAATTTTAGGATACAGTGCACCACTCAACTGAAGCAATCTAACTAATGACTAGTTGAATCTTGAATCCAATGTTCCAAACTGAAAATCTATGCACTGATTCATTAAAGTATTCAAAATGGTAACAATGCTCAAGAGTTGTTTGCTTCTCACCACGTCCAAGTGTAGCATTCAGATTAGGTACCTCTATGGCATGTTTCGAGCAAAAAGATTTGACCTATTGGAGTAGCTTGTCCATCCTTCATCTTGTGGCTTTTGAAGTTTAACTTTTGCTATGGAAACAAATCCAACTGCAACTACAATGTCAACAGATTATTGTTGAATGCTTGACAAAGAAAATCCGTTATATCCATAATCCTTTTCATCAAGTGTAGATTGAATACAAACTCAAAAGTCTTGATATTTTTTGAAGCACCTCTGGTTTGAGCTCGCTGTATTCCATCTTTAGAACGACTAAGATCCTCCAGCACTATACAAGTTGCATTGAACATGTTTATAATTCTCAATATGGAATGATAATGAGATCCCCAATGAGTTGGCCCTGAACGCTTTAAGAATGTCATTTGATTAGCTCCTTGTCCAGATTGAATTTCTCTAGCATCCAACAATCCATCAAGATCTCTTTTGTGAATTGCTTGCAAATCTCTGATCCATTTAGGAGATGCCTTCACAACGTTTTTGATACAATCCATTAGGAGGACCTTCTTCGGTCTGACACGTTTCAGATTCCTTACGTTGATAGAAAGAAAATAATGTTGTTTTGGCCTTTTTAGTTGGTGGTTAAGAAGATGTCATGGGAGAAGCCAAATCTGATATTTTACATTAATACACAAGACAAAATTAGTCATTCATATCATCAATGAACAATTATATGAACCAAAACACACTACACAAGAACAAACATAATCGATAAACTTCAATAACATATAACCAATATTTTAATAAAAAATTTCACTGAAATTTACATTAATGTAGAGTTTCTGTTGATGATTGGTGAATGTGCAAGTCTGCAGGAGAAAGATGGGTTGCTGCTGTGGAAGAAACGACAAGCTGGGCTGCTGCAGTGCTATTGGTCGAGCCGCGATGGAGTGGCGGTAAAGTTGGGCCGCTGGGTTTAGAGGAGCGAAGAATCAGAGGTCGTCTCAATTTCATCCATCTTTGACCTTGCGATGGGTCAATGGATTAGGCTTTTTTATTTTTGCTCTCCTCTATTGGCGGCATGATTGGAGGTAGTGAGGGAGATTGGGGTTTGGGAATTAAGAGGCCGAGATTGGCGGGTACAATTCAAGAGGTGGGGTTTGGGTTTGGGAATTGGGAGACAGAGATTGACGGGCACAATTCAAGAGGTGGGGTTTGGGAGGCAAAGGGTTGGGCCCTAAGGAGTGATGAAGATGGGCTTCAGATGTGGAGGTGGTGGATAGGTTAACCATGAGAGGAGGGCTGGACCCCGACCCAAGGTGTCCCCTAGTTTCGCCGCTAACTGTCTGCAGAATTGCATAGTGGGCATACCACTGTGGACCCTGATGTTGAGTGAGGTATGACATGAGCTGTACAGACGATTAAATAGTAATCAAGTATTGATAGCAGTGGATCCCGTAGAAAAGATGAGGATAATTTTGAAATGTAGAGGTGTCAAAAGTTTGCAGAAGCATATAGGTGCAATACACTTTGGTTTATTGTAGAACCTCCCACTATATATGTTGTAGTTTGTTCTTGTTCATTCATAGTCTGTATAGGTTTGAAGTTCAAATGCTAAAAGGATATGCCTAAGTTGAGATTGTATTTGGTGAAATAAAATGCTAATTATTCATAATACAAAAATCTAGTGATAATTTGTAAATTATTTTGATAATAGACTATGTTATTCTCATTTGTTAACAACATGGTTCTTAATTACATGGACCAAAATATGCAATACCATTGAGTGGAATTTTTTATTTTAAATATATTTAAATTCATATAAGATTTTTGTGTGAAAAAAACATTAAAATACAAGTTAGAAAAGGTATGAAATACACTATGTTAAAACATATATTTAAATTTTTATATATTTAAAACATATATTTTAAATATATTTAAAATATATTTAAATTCATATAAGATTTGAGGTTGTTATATAAATTTTTATATCTCTCGGTTATACAACTGATAATTTCCCCACATTACAATAAACCAAATGATTCAGGTCCAATTGTACACATTTTCCCCCTCATATCTTGATCGTTTGTCTTTGCATTTCATTGTACCTCGACATATTTCACGCCAGGTTGTGTTATTTTGATACATTTCAGGTCCTAGCACGTGTGGAAGGGTCGAGGACGAGTTCGAGACAATTGGAGGTCAAAAAGCGCAAAAACCGAAGAAAGTCCAAAGTTCGTAACAGTGAAGTGCAAGCGTCCAGAAAGCACCCGCAGTTCACGATCAAGCAAGGGAGTTCACGGTCTCCTAAGACAGTGAACTGGAACCACAAACCGTGAACTGCGAGGCATCAAGGGAGAAATCTGTTGTTACTAGCGCAAGGCGAGTTCACGGTCAACAAGACCGTGAACATTGAGTGCAAACCGTAAACCCATGAGAGTGAAGCGGTGTGTTTTGGAGACGACATTGAGTTCACGAACGCGTTTAGGTGTTCACGGCCGTGAACTGGCCAACGCGGCCGTGAACTGGTCACTTTCGGGCAAATATGAAGACAACAACGGGGAGACAGAAAAACATAGCTGGTTTTTGGAGAAAGAACACTTTCTTCCTCTACGGTTTCAACCCAAAACACCAAAGGGGAGTTCTGGAGAGTGAGAGAGTGATCTTGGAGGTTAATTGAAGGCATTTATCAAGGTTGAAAGCAAGGAATCAAGCCTAGAGGAAGAAGAAGATCTTGAGGTTTCTTTGTAATCTCTCCTCTCTCTCTAGAAACTCACCTTCTTCTCTTGGGTTTAAGACTCTAGGCCTTGATTTTGGTTTGTTGTTGATGTATGTGACAAATTTCTTGTTTAATTGATGATTCTACTTGATTGATGGATGTTTACATGAATGGCATGAGTTGGGTTTCCATTTCCATGTCTTAAGCTCTTTACCTAGGAGAGAGATAATCCCCTTAGAGCCCCTTTTGGTGTCTTCGGGTCACTCCTATCATATATTGTCCGGGTAGTCCCCGAGAGACTTTATTCGACTGACCTCCTAGCATTATACGAAACCCTAGGTTGAATAGAGCACTACCCATCCATCGATTCGTCGTTCCGGGTCATTCCCGAGGGAGTCCATCTCCAAACGATAGTGTATTTGAATCGATCGAGCAAGGAGGATACCCAACATTGGTCCAAAGAACAGACCTAGGACGATTCAACCCAAGAGAGCTCCAAACCTTGTAAACAGCTAGGTTAGTGGTTAGTCTAGGTTAGTTAGCTTATTTTTATTAATCACTATCCTAGGATTGGCTAGATAACGAACCCTAAACTTGAAGTAGGGTAAGCCTAGATCCCCAAGGTACGATAAATTCTTATTGCTTGCTTGCCCTATGCTACACCCAGTCGGCGGTTATACTTGGCCGTCGATTGGTATGTTGTAGTTAGAACAAGTCACCAACTTCGGGAGAGAAGTCTAAATTTATAGGACTTGTGGTGATGAATTGGATTAAATTTAAAATAAGAGTTACTTGGAGTATTTAATCGAATTAATGTGGAGCATCAATCAACAAAAGGAGATCCAATTTCAGGTTAACAGTAGAAGGGGAAAAAATTAGTTGAGTGTTTGGTTGAAATACTACAAGAAGTGTTTTTTAGTATAAGAGGTTATGTAAAGTGACTAAAGGATTTATAATATAATATGAATAAAAATTATAACCAATAAAAAATAGCCAGAATGGATCTTGTTAGATTTTTTTTACATTAAATAGTATGATTTTATAATTTATTTATTTTTGAATTAATATAAATGAATAAATTATATTTTATGAAATAAATTATATTTTATGAAATAAAATTAAAATATGGTAAGAATAATCTTCTATTCTCAAAACAGTTTTTTGCAACATTCTAATCGCAACTTCTGCTTTTATATTATACAAAAGCAGTTTTCAGCTTTTTACAAGTCGAGTTTTTACAGGTGTTTGGCCCTGTTTTACCTTTTGAAACCAAAAAACATTTTCAAAAACCGGGCCAAACATAAGATTTGTGTACAAGGAAAATTAGTTGATGTTATATCCTCCCTTTATTGCTCATTTATAAACAAACATAAGTGAAATCTTAAATTGAAACGATTCAATCTGGTTTATGATATGCGCGCAACTGTTATAAGTCTGCACGAAGCATATCTCTTATGTATTAAAAGAAGGTATTGCAAATTCTCACTAAATTAGCTGTTTAAAATTGATGGAACACTTGAGGGTCCAGATACGATAACAACACCATATTTGTTGTTATGGTGATAACAATATAAGGCAGCCAATGAGAAGCCACCCTTTTACATACTTTTTAGTTTTATGAGTTGACTGAATTTCTGCAGGCTAAAAATTGAAGGAAGGGCATAATGGCCACTACATTTTTTTCTACCCATGCCGCCCGCGTGTATTGAGCGTGCTTTCTTAGAGTAGGGCGCGTGACCTACACTTATCTGCCAAAGCCCATTTAATTAACTAATTATTTTATTGTTATTACTAATAATTATTGGCTGTCTAATGTTAGAGAAGCGCTAGCTTTTGGACCAAAAAAAAAGTAGGATTTTTGTTCTATTTGGAAGATTACTTTCCATAAAAAGGAAAGAATAAATAAATTTGGAAATTAATAAATAGGATCCTCTTATCTTATGAATGAATGTGATCCGATTTATATAAATTTATAAATTAATCTTGAGCCTCGTCGTTTAGTCGAAATACGAACTTTTTTTTAAAAGAACTTTCTCATATCTGACGGCAATGTTGCGACACACATGAAAATGTAGCGAATTATTATATAATGATCACTGCTCTCGGGAGTCCAGTCAACGATCACTAGTCGCCGGATTTTGTGGTCTGCATTATAGATTTATAATGTACTTTCTCGTGTTAATTGTGAGTTTTTATGGTTTGATTTCTCGTGTTTCTTATATTCTTTTTTTAGTTTGCTTTCTCATGCTTTTAGTTTTTTTTTTTGGTTTGCTTTATCGTGTTTGTGGTTTGCTTAATAATGTTTGTGGTTTGCATTAAGAGGTTTCTGGTGTTCTTTCGAAATATTTTTGGTTTGTTTTGTGGAGTTTCTGGTATGTTTTAATAGATTTGTAGTCTACATTAGAAGGTTTCTGGTTTGGTTTTTGTGGTTTGTTTTACGGTGTTCGTGGTTTGGATTATGAGATTTCTGGTGTGCTTTTGAAATTCTGTGGTTTGCTTCGTGGGGTTTCTAGTATGTTTCAGGAGACGTGTGGTTTGCATTAGGAGGTTTTTGGTATGTTTTTTGTAGGTTGCTTTATCGTGTTTGTGGTTTGCATTAGAAGGTTTTTGGTGTGCTTTAGAAATATTTGTGGTTTGCTTTGTGATATTTCTGATATGTTTTAGGAGATTTGTGGTTTGCATTAGGAAATTTGTTGTATGCTTTTTGTGGTTTATTTTATAGTGTTTGTGGTATTCATTAAGAGATTTCTTCTATGTTTTAAAAATATTTGTGTTATAGTATCCGCGGCCAAACTCATATCAACCACGACTAAACATTTCATTCAAAATACTTCATTGTACATCAATATAGTTTATTTACTATGGTTTGTTTTCTCTAACCCTCAGAACCAATACTAGAAATTACACTATAAAATGGCCAATCCAAAAATGCATGGGAATGGATCATTTCCCCTAGAACGTTTTTTATAAAAATAAAATGGGAGCAAATCTATACACATATTGGTACATACTGATACTGTCTCTTTCTTTCATTTCTTTTTTCCCCTTTGGAAATAATGTTGAGCGGCAGCTTTATAAAAAAAAAAGAAAAAAAAAAATGTTGAGCGGCAGCGGTTACGAATGGGAGGAAGGAAGAGGTGGTGCTACCACCGCCTCTCGCGACTCCACCGGCAGAACTTTTCCTTCACCCCTTGTCGCAATTAACAAATCAGGCCACCAATCACCATTGGCACCCTCTGCTTCCCCTGTTCCAAAGAGCTCTCCATCTCTCCCGTCGTACCTGCAATCCCATCGTCACACTTTACAGCCTCCTCCGACACCACTATCACCGCATCCCACGACTTCATCGGAACAATTTCCTCCATTACCTCCTTCATTGCATCGTACGTCCGAAGTTCCAAACGAGTTCCAGTTCTATCGACAAAATCGCAAGCCCCATTCCCTAATTGATTAGTCACTTGTCGGACCGATCTTGGGAACAAGGGAGGAAGCCGCTTCGACCTCACCGTCGGTCATGCGGAGAAAGACGTCCACCAACTGAGACAGATCGAACTTCGGCGGCATGGTTACGGCGGCTGCGTAGAGGCAAACAGTACTTTAGGGTTTGACGTTTGAGAGAACGGGGAAGGATTTTGGGAGCGCAGCATTTTTATGATTTATTTTAATTTTATTTTATTACTTCTTAGTATGTTTACGGTTTTGCCCTTAATGAAACTTGTTGTTATTATAACAACATAAAGAGTGTTGTTATACTATCCGCACCCCTTTCGTCGTTGCTTTCCGGTTCCAGCCGATTCAAGTTATAATCACCAAACTCGACGGACGGACCAGCCCATTATTAATCCAAAGTTTGAGCCCAAAATTTCTCTCCCCTCGCAGATTCCGCTTGGCTAATGGAATCCTAATCAGGAACCAAAATTTAAACCTAACGATTAGAAAGCGATTGCTGATTACTTAAGTTACACAAACCTAGCTCATCCAACCGGCATCGATCTGACGTGCGGTGCACGATGTCTTCCGACGGCGGAGGGAAACGAAACCGCCCCGACGAACCACCAGCCGGCGGGTGGTTGCCGGAGGAACTGACCCTACAAATCCTGACCAAGCTGCGGACCGGCGCCTCACTGACCCGATTCCGCTGCTTGAGCAAATCGTGCTGCCGCCTCCTCTCCGACCCCAAAATCGTCGCCAAGTACGTCGCCTTCTCCCACGAACCGCAGGCGAAGATTATGGTCGCTCGCTCCTCCGACGACTGGTTGGACCGGTGGCTGATCAAGTACTCCATCCACTCCTACAACACCTTCCGAATCGTCTCCTCCGGCACTCATCTCCCCAGCGCGGACAACTTGCACAGAATTGCCGCTTGCTCCGGCGGGATCTTTTGCCTCGCCCGCAGATACGGCCCGCACGGAATTATTCTGTGGAATCCGACGACTTCGGAGACAAAACTGGTGCCCTCTCCGCCGGACGATTCTGATCTTCCGGCGCGGGATCCCTATGGCTACGTACGTGTCCACGATCCGTCTAGCTGTATTGGGCTTGGTTTCGACCCGGCAAGAAACGACTATAAGGTACGTACGTACTTTTCGATACATTTTCTTTTTACTCGTAGTTTTGTCACATAATGATCATTAAATCGAATGTATGTATCCATTGTAAAATTCGAAAAACAACGGAAAGCAAAAATGAGACATGGTTTATGTGGTTTATCCATTCGATGTGAAAGGGACTAGTCTATGGAGAGCTTCAAGCTCTCATAGATAATTTTATTATTTGTCTTCTTCCAGTTAGGGTTTGGCCGATAGCTAGCTTTGCCTTTTATTCACAAAGCATAGTCTATGATTGGCCCGACTTTTGGAATTTTTTTTCGTCTTTAAAAGTCGAAACAAGGCCAAACACCTCTAAAAGTTCGGCTTTTGAAAAGTTGAAAAGTGTTTTTGTATAACATAAAAGCAGAAGCTCCGATGTAGAGCTTCTGTGAAACTCTGTTTTGGAAATACAAGATTATCCTTACCATATTTTAATTTTCTTGCAAAAAATATAATTTTTTTCATTTATATCATTAAAAAAAATTATATAATCATAATCATAATATTTAACTTAAAAGGAACCTAACAAGATCCATTTTCACTACTTTTTATTGTTTAGAATTTTTTAGGGGTGACTAAACGGTCTGGTCCGGTTAAATTGGCCCAAATTTATCCGGTCCAGTCCGATTTTTTAGAAAATATAAGGACCAAAGATTGGATTGGATACAGTCCAGTCTTGACCCGGTCCGGTCCCAATTCGGTCTTGATTTTATATAGATCTTGTGGGGATTTGAGTGGCCTAAGGCCTGAAAGGATGATGAGTTATTTAAGTTTTGTACTAAGTGAAAAGGTTTGTGACCGTTATGCAAATTACCCTTAAGGTTTGGGTGTTGAGCTCTCTTATCCGGTCTTTATCCAGTTTTCGATCCGGTCCCAAATAGTTTTTTTACCTCAAATCTAAGCCCAAACATTGGATTGGATTGTTTACTATCCGGTCCCGGTCCGGTCTCGGTCCAGGTTATACGGTCCGGTTTCGGGTAAAACCAAAAAACTTGGACCAAATAGCCAGCCCTAGAATTTTTATTCATATTTTATATTATAAATCCTTTATAGTCATTTTACATAACCTCTTATATTGAAAAACACTTCTACTAGTTTTTCAGCCAAACACTCAACAACTTTTTTTTTGAAAAATGCTTCTCTAAAAGCTCCAGCCAAAAGCTGCGTCTGCAAAAGTCACAGCAGGGCCAAACTAACCCTTAAGAACCTAACTCTGCTATACCTTACATGGAGAAAGGCAAAATACAAAAGGACCCCCAATATTAACAAAGTGTCCATAGGGGTCACAACATTCATAAAATTAGGATAAGCCCGGTCGCTATCGCTTTGCGTTAAAGCGAGAACATGATATTTTAAAGATTGGTAGTTTGAATTTTGACAAAAAAATAAAGAGCTTTTCATCTACAACTCCATGCAGTGCACGCAACGATGAACTTTAATAAGGGAGAAGGGTGATTGAGCAAATGATTTCTATGTTTAATCTTCTCTCTAGTTTATAATTTTTGCTTTGTTTTTTTAAGTTCATCTTGATTATGATTTTTATAGATTTTCGGGATTAACCGCAGGTTTGAGGGGGTTCAACTCACTTTGGCTGGGGTCGAATTAGGTTGAATAGCCATTGGCTTGGGTTCAATTTCTTTCTCAACAATAAAAAGGAGAAACTAAGAGACACTAAAGCGGATAAAACTCGCTCACGATCCAAAATTCGGCAACATCATTTTCAACTCTCTTTGATTAGGTTGAACAAAGTTTGTAACAAATTCACAACCGACCCGACCCGCAAATTACAAAAGAAAATAAAACTCACTCTCGCCAGAAAACTTGTAAACACTGGGTTCAAGTTGTTTGATCAGGTTGAATTTGCTAGGTTGGATACCCATAGGTTTGGGTTCTTAACCAAAAGGAAAAGGATATATAAAAAGGCACTAAACCATGGATAAGCTTGCTCCCTACCAAAAACTCTACACACCAAGTTGAACTCGCATTGACTGGTTCGAACCGAGTTTTTAACAATTCACACTCGGCTCGACATGTCAATTATAAAATCAGTTAAAACTCGCTCTCTATAAAAAAATCATCAGCACCGGGTTCTGGTTCAATTGTCATTCTCAACACAAAGGAAAATGAGAAATAAAAAAATATTAAAGCAGATAAAACTCGCTCTCGATCAAATCAACACCGTGTTAAGCTCGCTTTGACCGGGCCGAATCGACTTTTTAACAAATTCACACTCGACCCAACCTACCAACTACAAAAGCATATAAAACTCGCTCTCGATAACAAACTCGGCAGTACCATGGGTTTGGATTCAATTATCATTCTTAAGGAAAGGAAAAATAGAAATTTAAAAAATACTAAAATCGGGTTCAATGTCGCTTTGACCTGGACGAATTAAGTTGGATACCCATGAGTTTGAGTTCAATTATCACGCTTAACCAAAAGAAAAAAGCGAGATAACAAAATACTAAAAAATATGAAACTCAGTCTAGATACAAAATTTGGCAACACAAAGCAGATTTGGTATGCATTTTCGATAGCTGTCTTGGGACACGGTGGATGTGTAAAACTTAGGATTCGACCAAAAGTGTTAGGAGAGTATTATGTATAATAAGATAAGGTGGATATGCACAACTTAAGATTTCACGAAAATTATTTGGAGAGGATTGTGTATAATAGATAAGGTATGGATATTCTGTGATAATCGTGACAAACGGTGGAAAACGACCACTTACGTTAGTTGGTTGATGTTGTATTTGTCAAAGCATCGATCACATTCATAAATTTGAAAAATTTCTATCAGGTACTTCTTGTGAGGGACGCGACTCGCTGTGATATATACAGCCTCAGGAACGATTCGTGGAGGCGGCTCGACGACGACGACGACGACCACGCAAACCGGAGAAATCTTGACAAACAAATCCATCGACACCCCAGCGCAGCAATGGCGAGAGCTGAGAGGTGCCACTGGTACAGGGACACCATTCGAAATTTGCACCTCACTTCCTTCGACGTGGGAAGCGAAGAGTTCACGGAGCTGGAGCTAGAGTACCCTCCCCGCGGCCGGCGAAAGAATCCGAGACCGCCGTCGCTTCACATGGGCAAAGACGGGTCGTGCTTGGTTTGCGTGAGGTGTGGGGAAGAAGAGCGGAAGGGATACATGGAGGTGTGGGCGGCGCTGGACTATGCGGCGCTCGGGAGGAAGGAAATCTCGTGGACGAGGTTGTACAGCTTTGACGATGTCGCTAGTTATTTGACGAGGATAGGACGAGTTTTTGGGGTTGGGAGGCATGCCAAGGTTATCGCTCGTGCTGCCGACAGGGACGACAAGCTGTGTTTGGTTGATGTGGAGAAGGAGTACACGACGTATAGTTATCTTGATGGAATCCGGGGCGGAAGCACTTATTTCGAGCTCCTAACTTACCTCCCATCAACAGTTTGCCTGAATCAGTTTGGGGGGAAAAAACTAGAATTTAATATGAGATGAACGACGATGGATGCTTGGACGTGCATGTCCATTAATTACTAATTAATTTGGTTGGAGATTGATTTTATGAATCGGGGGATGTTTAATTTGCGTTCAGGTCCATTAGCACTCTGCGTAGTAGTGGCAAGGGCTAAGAGATGTCACTGGTACTTGGACAGTGGTGGATGTTATCAGTTTACTTCCTTTGACTGGAAAGTGAAGAGTTCACAGAACTAGGGTTAGATTCCCCCTCTTCGTCGGCGACATGATCATGAAGGGATAGTTGTCAAAGAGAGTCGTTTCACATGACTAAATATGGGCGTATTTGGTTTGCGTTAGCTTTAGTGAACAAAAGTGGAATGAATGCTCTTGGATGTGTCCATATAATTTCTGATTATGGTAAAAAATTGAGTCAATGATGACTGTTTGAGAGGGTAAGGTTATGCGGAATGGAGCTCCAATGGACTGGTATTTTGTAAAGACTGTGTGAATACTTTAGGCCACAAGAGACAAAGGTCACACGGTATTCCCTTATTTGGCAGAGGCTTTACTGGATATAATACTTGAGGCATTTTAGTGTGCACTATAAAACGTTTACATCCATTAGATCATGTTCAAACTATATCAGCCATTAAATTTTATTTAAATTATTAATATATTATTTTATTTGTGTATGGACAACCGGTACAACCGGTTGTCTGTGAATTTTTTTGGAATTTTCTTATCCTTCTCCTCTCCACGCAGATACGAAACCTTCTTCTCACCGACGACATCCATTCTTCCTTCGATCCTCTTCCTTCGATCTCGTCGCCGCCATTACCTCTCCTATTCGAATGCGGCGAGCCAGATTGTGACAACGACAGTGAAGGCGGCGAGCAGGGGGTGACGACGAGAAGAAGAAGCTTGTCGATTGCAGCATCTCTTTGACTGCGGCGAGCCGGATTCCGACGACGACAGTGAAGGCGGCGAGCAGGGGACGACGAGAGCGAGCATCTCTTCGTCGATTGTGTTTCGCGGAAAAGGGGATTGCAGCACCTCGTCTCCTCCATTACCTCTTCTTATTCCCCTGCACAGAACCCCCTCTTTCCATCGATAGCAAACGAAGACCGCTGACCTACCTCCTCCAACGCAACATTTTCCGGATAGTATGCCTATCAGTTCTACAATTTTATTCAATTTTCCGGTTAGTATGGATATCAGTTTAGGGATTATGTTGGGATGTTCTAGATTTACAAATTTTGGTAGGGGGGATTGAAATTCCAAGCTCGGTTTAGGTTTATGAGTTTAATTGGTCATGTCCTTTTACCAGGTTGATGTCCTTGTACTATCTTCTTTGTGTTTAGCTTGATAATTAGCTATATATTGACTGATTTAGTGTCAAAGCAAACTATCAATTCACATATGGGACCTGCTTGTTGATGTCCTGGTATTGGTTTAATTGTGGACCTCATAGATGTAGGTCGATGTTGATCGAAATCCTTCTGAAAGCCATTGCAGTTCATCTTGTAGACCGTCTTATTGTTTACAGAATTAGGGGTGAGTTGGTTGATTCTAAACTTGTCATGATAAGTAGCATGTTCTACTTCTGCTGGTCTATTTTCCTTGGTGTGGATGTGTCTCCAGTGGGAAGGAACATGTTGTCAATACAAAAACCAATGTTTTCTTGGAAACAATCCTAATTAGATCAATATGCTAACATCTTGTCTTTGTTAGTCCTGGGAGAGGAGTCCTAATCATGTTCCCATTGTGGTTAAGCTAGCAACTACTTGTAGTATGCTTGTTGTGTGGATGTATTCTAGAAAAGGGTAATCGAAGCATTTGTCTTCTGTGATTCTTTGCATGAGCTTTTCTGTTGATGTGAACTGAAGCATTAGTCTTATGTGATTCCTTGCATTCACTTGAGCTTTTTATTTCGTTTGAATGCTGGCTCCATCTACGTTTATGTGATTAGTACTTCAGTTTACTATTAGAGCAAGATTGTGATGAATTGATAGGTTTTATCGTGACTCATAAATTGAACCTTGGACTTCATCTCCTCATGCTTAATCATTAGTTCCTTCTTTTATGCATTCCAGTATTATTTTTCTGATTAGAGATTCATCAAGTGATAGGTTTTGGCGTGATTTATCAAGTGAACCTTGGACTTAATCTCAACCATGCGTGATCTAAAAAAAAGTTGTTCCAATCTGACCTAGCTAGCGATTGTGTTCCTTCCTTTATGCATGCCAGTATTAACTTTTTGATTGGAGAGACTTGATTTGTGTTTTATGGAGGCAAATCGAATAGGAAAGTTCATACTCAAAGTTTGATTCTTTTCAGTTTTGCTTGAGACAAGTTGGATTGTTGTTTGCCTTCAAACTGAGTCTGCAGAGAAAATTTTGGAAGAGTTGATTTGGTCTTGTTGGTATTGTAGTGTCGTTACCGTTGCCTGTTGATTACATTTTGGACTGTTAATTGAAGGGTCTTGCTTGGCTACATGAAAGGTGCAATTGAATGTGTTAGTCAAGAATTAGTTCATGAAATCAGGGTGACTTCAGTTTTAGCTAGTTTGGATGGAAATAGAGCGAGTGTTTATGGTGGTGTCTTGGGTTATGGAAAGCTTAGTGGCTATGCTCGTGGTCATGTTATTTAGCTCTCAAAAGTTGTAAGTAGTGTGTGGTTTCTGATTTTTGTCCAAAAGAACAGGGGCGGGTTTAGATGTAGAAGGGAGCCCTTAGAACAAAACAGAAGAAAAGAACAGGGGCATGGTATCTGATTTTCCAGGTTAAACCTTTTTGTTTGTTTATTACAATCTCTGAAATATGTTTTTTGAACTAGCCTTGGATTTAGATATGATATGAATCTGGTAGCTAAAATGACTAAGGAGAACAACCATAAGCTCAAGCCATAATTGCAAACAAATAGTATTTCTAAATACATCAACAAGCATCACAGTCTATATTTTGAAACTCAGATTTGAGCATGTGCAACTCTTCTTCTTAGAAATACCCAACTATATTTGTTTGTACTGGTTTTATAGAAACAAGTTGGTCACTGTTGTTGAAAATAGATGATTATCCGATTTGATCAAGGACAAACCTTGTCCTTTTTCTTGGTAAGATTGCCTGTGAATAGATGATTAAACCTTTTCTTCTGTTTTGCTTATCTCATGAAAAGATGTTACGGTTGTGAAATTTCCAGAATTAGCCGTGAGAATGTTTAGTGGAATCTGGGTGTTTTTAGTTTCACGACTTATTTTAACGGCCGTGATTTATGAAGCCAAAGTCGTGAGATTGCCTGGGGATATGAAAACTACTCTTTGCTTCTCACGGGTCATGCCACGGCCGTGAGAATTTGAGAATGAACCGTGAGAACTGTTTAATGAAAGCTGGGTGTTTTGGTGAAATTTATATATGCCAATGGCGGATTTCATGGTTAATTAGTGTACTCAGGTATTGAGGTAGGGGGTTTCAGTTCTTCTGGTAGTTGGAACTTGATATCGAGGCAAGTGTGCTTGTGAGCTCTGGTATAGTCTTGCATTTTTTCAATATTGATAAAAGCCATATATTGTAAACCACGATTGAAAGTTGCTACTTTAGATCACTGGAGGACGACTCTGGCTTTGTGTATTTTGTTTGTAGTCTTCGGCATGCTTATAATTCGTGTTTCAAGCATGCTTATAATTTTGTTGTTGTTTTAATTTTGCAGTTTTTTAAAATTGTTCTATAATGAAGACGAAGAGGCATGACCTTTTTAGCACGCGATGTTCTCCGAGGAAAGTATTCTCCCTAGTCTCAAATTTAGAGGCTTGTCAATCAGAGGCCATTAAGAGATGTGGCTTTTGTTGGATTCTTGAAGTCAAAGGAATAATGTTACAACGTGAGTTGTTGGAGAAACTTTTAAAGAGCTTTAATATGGAAGAAAGCACAATTAAGGCGTATGGGCTGAAAGTGCATATTTCGGCCAAAGATTTCCAGCGAATTATGGGTGTCCCCGAGGGAGGGACAAATATCGTCTTGGATGGTGAAGAAGTGGTTGGAAGATCCGAGGAACTGAAAGAATTTAGAGTGTATTCGACTCGTGACTGTGATCGACAGGTGATTTCCACAAGCTTAATGTGAAAGACGTTGTTGAAGATAAAAGAGAGCAGCGACCTATTTGTTAAAACTTTTATATTGTACGTAATGGGGGTGCTATTAGTACCTACTAGAAGAGATGACATTTTGTTGTCTTCGGTATACGCTGTCACCGATGTTGCGGACATTCCGAAGAAGAATTTGGCATCCTATTGCTTCAATGAATTGGTGAAATGCATCTGCAACCATAATGCTGATCGGAAAAAGTATTTACCTGGTTGCTTGCTGTTTTTGGAGGTAAATAATTGATAATCCCTACTTTCTACATATTCATAATGATTAATCGTCAGGTTGATTATAGCTTTTTTTGTAGTTAATATTCTTGGAGCATGCAAATGGTATTTTCTACACGATTGATGGAAGTTTGGATTTGATGAGTTGGGGGAGCGGAGACGTAGAGTTATTGTTAACGAAAGTGGTAAGACCAATAGTGCAAAATGGTATATTTGATTCTTTTGACGAGTTGGAGCATGCTAATGGTACATTTGGTTCCCTTTTTAATTAATTTATAGGTTTCCAGCAGTTCGGGGAAAAGATCATCTGAGGATGCAGGTTTGAAATCACCTCCAAGGAAACGAGAAAAAAGAGACGGGAAACGGAACAAAACCGACGGGGATGAGCTGCTTCTCTTTGAGCGTATTGATGCTCGGTTTAGTACCATGGAGGCTAGATTTGACAACTTCAGTCAAGAATTTAAAGTCGCAATGGGTGATGCTGCTTCTAGAGATGAGGAGCTAATGGGTCGGGTTATGAAAATGGAGAATGAATTTCGGGCATTTAGAGACGAAATTGGTACTGCAGTGAAGTCAATTATAGAGGCAGTGAAAGCAACTACAAGTGACCCGTTGTGAAGGGAGCAGCCTACTGAATTGAAAAAGAACGATTAGAAGGATGTGGCTGATAATGTGAAAGCTTCTCCAACTGTTTTGTTGTCAACGGAGCAGCTTATCAGAGGGGAAAAGGGCAATCAGAAGGGTGAGGTTGAAAAACCAAGTGAACCCATTTCTCCTACCTCCGAATGTGTCAAGACTCAAGGGTTAGGTGTTAAGAATTGGGGAGAGGCTGAGGGGGAAATTGGAGATGACAGCTTTTCTGAATCTCCTTCTGTCAAAGTTGTGAAAAAGTCTCCTTGCAAGCAGGCGAAAGCGTCTAAAGTTGAGAAATTCATATTGTTGAGTGATGAAAGTGTTGCTGCTAATGATGGTTGTGCCAAGACTGTGAAGGTATTACACTGGATTAAGTTTTCTAATTATTTGTTCTTATGGTGTGGTTATTAATGAACTGGTTTTGTTTTTATGTTTTTGAACAATAAAGGGGCGAAAGGGAGGTGGACTACGTAGTGTATCTAAATTGAAGCCTAGTTTGTATGTGGTCTCTCCATTCGAATGGGCAAATCCCAGAGCTAAGAAAGAACAAACTTTGTACCTTGATCCTCCCTTTGTTGTTAAGACACCATTGACTCTGGAGGCAGTAAAGATGATTCAATTTGCTTTTAGTAGTAAGCTTCCCGGAAGGTACCTCCCGAAATCATTATAAGTAAGATTGGATCATATTTGTAGGATGTTTTTGGTATTTGCCTTATTCTAATGTTGTGGTGTTTGAACTTGGTCTTGTATAATAGTGACATATTGGTTAGTCTTGATGGCGGGGTTCTTCCCTTGCTCCATGAAGATTTGGTCCAGCTTTTGCCTAGGACCAAACTTTCAACAAGGGTGAGTTCCTTTATGTGTGTAATTTAGTAGATTGAACTTGTATTGATGACTTTGGTATATGTGATGATGATGCATTAGATTATAGAAATGACGTGTCTGTGCAAGACACTAGAAGAACGAAGTTGTGGTCGCAGTGGTGGCTTGTCTTGGTTCTTTCCACCTTCAGTTTTGGTACAGTTGTCTGCTTTGTCTATTCTTGTCATGAAATTAATCTATTTGTTTGTTACATGTAGCTTGTGTGGGTAACTGCGTTTTATTTTTCTAGTATCGTGCGTATCATTGCAACGAGGAGCAATTTATGGCTACCATGGGTTCATATAAGATACTTGAGCGATACCGTATAAATGAGCTACTTTACTGCAGTAAGGTTTGTTGTAATGTTTTTTTCTAAAAGGAAATGGCTTAACCCTCCTATGTTAAATTGATAATTATTGTTTGTTTGTGCATTATTTCAGATTCATGTCCCAATTTGCAACCTCACGTTGACCCACTTATATCTGGCGGTCTTTAACTTGGAAACCAAAGAAATTGAAATCTGTGACTCATTACCAGGAACTCATAACCAAGAATATGATGCAAGGATGCAGAAACTGGTTTGCTTCTTGTTCTTCAAGTTTTCAAACTTGACTTATTGCTTAGTTGTTAGTTGTTTTTCATTTGCCGACTTTGTCGTTAAATATCGATGATGGGGATGTTTTCATTTGCAGAAATTAGGTCTAGACTTGTTGCTTAAGGAGGATATCTGCTGGGCGTTTTCATTTGTGGACTTTGTGGTTAGATATTTCCAGGATGTTGCTTACCAACCAAATGGGTACCCTTTGTTGTTTTTCAATTGTGCACTGTTCTAATTAAGTTCGGTAATTATTTGTTCACATCATGACCATGATAATTATTGTTATATTACAGATTTGATTGTGGACTATTTGTCGCCAATTACTTGTTGGATTCAGATCGATATTCCAAGAAGCTTGACTAGTTCGACAGTGACTATGACGGGCACAACTTACAATGTACTTGCCCACTACGCGTTTGAATGAGGTGCAAGCTACAGTTAAGGCACAATCAGATGAATATTTTGAGAGTAATGCGAGACCTGCCCAAATTGAGACTGAAAAGGTGAAATTGAAGACGAACTTACTCAATCGAGGAAGAAAACCGTTGCACGCCCATGGGGAGAAAAAGGGTAGAAAGTCTGAGAAGCATTGAGAGTTGTGTTGTTAATGTAGAGTTTAGTTAATGTGGATGTTGAATGAAGTTTAGGAAAATGTAGATGTTGAATGAATTTTAGTGAATGTAGATGTTGAATGAAGTTTAGGAAACTGTTGAAATTACAATGAAGTTATGAATGAAGCATTATTCAGTGATGTTCTCTTTTCTCTATATTATGTTTAATGTGTCGACAAGGAAGAAGTTATGAATGATCATATACCGAAAAATGGTTGAAAATGGACCTTATTCACCATGCCAGTAGGCTGTTTCACGGCCTCAATAATCCATTCTCACGGCCATGAGATTGGGCCGTGAGATGGTGATTTCCCTAACGCCTTAAGGATGGACCTTTCACGCCTGTGAGACTGGGCCGTGAGATGGGTTTTTTCTAACGCCTTAATGATGGGCATTTCACGTCCGTGAGACTGGGCCGTGAGAATGAAAAAATCATTCCCTATACTTCAGGGAACCTCACGGTCTTGAAAGGTGTATCTCACACCCGTGAGATTGTGGGCGTGAGTTAGTGAATAAAAAATGTCATTTAGAAGGATCGAACCCGCGCACTTGGCATTATCATTCAACGCATTAACCAGTCAAACTACCTAACATGTTTTGTAAAATTCATTGTCCGTTTTCCTTTTACGACATATGGTTGATTGAGTGTTTGATTATGGTTTTGGATTCAACCCATCTACTTGTGAACCGATGTGAGATTGGTTGAGAGTATATGGTTTAGTGAGTGTTTGATTATGCTTTTGGGTTGAACCCATGTACTTGTGAACCGACGTGGGATTGGGTTTACGGTATATGGTTGATTGACGTTTGATTATGGTTTTGGGTTGAACCCATGTACTTTATATGGTTGACTGAGCGTTTGACTATGGTTTTGGGTTTAACCCATCTAATTATAAACCGATGTGAGATTGATTTACGATATATGGTTTAGTGAGTGTTTGATTATGGTTTTGGGTTGAACCCATGTACTTGTGAACCAACGTGGGATTGGGTTTACAGTATATGGTTGATTGACGTTTGATTATGGTTTTGGGTTGAACCCATGTGCTTTATATGGTTGACTGAGCATTTGATTATGGTTTTGGGTTTAACCCATCTACATGTTAACCGATGTGAGATTGGTTGAGAGTATATGGTTTAGTGAGTGTTTGATTATGGTTTTGGGTTGAACCCATGTACTTGTGAACCAACGTGGGATTGGATTTACGGTATATGGTTGATTGGCTTTTGATTATGGTTTTGGGTTGAACGCATGTACTTTATATGGTTGACTGAGCGTTTGACTATGGTTTTGGGTTTAACCCATCTAATTATAAATCGATGTGAGATTGATTTACGATATATGGTTTAGTGAGTTTTTTATTATGGTTTTGGGTTGAACCCATGTACTTGTGAACCGACGTGAGATTGGTTGAGAGTATATGGTTTAGTGAGTGTTTGATTATGTTTTTGGGTTGAACCCATGTACTTGTGAACAGATCTGGGATTGGGTTTACGGTATATGGTTGATTTTTGTTTGATTATGGTTTTGGGTTTAACCCATCTAATTATAAACCGATGATTTTTTGGGTCGGTCATAATGAAGAAATTCCTAGATCCTAAACCCTCACCGTCGTAAGTCGTAATAGTGATGTCGTTTCTTCCTTCTCGTCCTTCGTCGGCGCCAGAGCACTGATCCTCGGTTCCTCCCTGTCGGCTTCTTCCTTCCATCCTACCTCCGTTCTTCCATACGTAGGTGTCCAATTCTTGTTTCCCTGCCTCTGTAGGTCACTCGACCGATTTTGTTTCCCAACCTCAGTTCTTAATTGTTGTCCTTCGTTGGCTCCTTTTCCACCAATATTACGAAACCAGATTCTTCCTATCTCCCTTCCTTCGTCTTCCCTTCTCTACGCAACCATCGATTATCCATTCTCCCTTATTCGCACATCCTTCGCCACCCAGCTAGAACCCTAATTAGTGAGATCCGAAACCAAATCGTCGTCGTCCTGGTCTGGCTCGATCCAGCTCGGCGGCGAGCGCGGCTTCGCCTTGGTAATTGGCTTCTTCTTGTTGTTGTTAGTTTTCGGATCTGGTGTGGGGGTTAGGGTTTGGGATTCTTGGTGAGAATCTCCGAAGAAGACAGAGCATCTCCGATAGCAGCAGAGTTGGTAGTAGTCTTCTTGGTGAGTTTCATGGTCTGATTCTTGTTAGCAGAGGAAATGGTAGATTTGGTACCTGTATGTCGATACACATATATGTTAGATCATCTATATTGGAGATGGGTTGCGACTGAATTTGTTTTTGTTCCTAGCGAGATTATTACTTATTGCAACTGGTAGTAGTTGACTCCATCGTTCTGTTGTCTTCTTTGTTCAATTTGATGGGTGTTGTGAATTGTGATCTTGCTTGGCTTCATTTCATTTGTGAATGGTTAGTCTGTCGCGGAAGTGAAGGGGAAACTATCGAGCTGATAAGGCACCTATCGAGCTGAGTTTGCTTAACTCGGACTTGGCTCGTGTTTGTTTCATTTCATGGCAATTGAGTGGGTCTGTTCTGCGTTCTGAACTGGGTATTGAGCACCCTATCTCTGGCCGAATTTTTTTGGAGATATGAAGTGTCTTAGCTTTCACATTGTGGAAGAACGTGAATCACTGTCATTCGAATTTTGAAGCGTGTGTTTTCTGGTTAGTATTCCCCATGACTCCTCCTCCTCCTCCTCCTAGTAACTACTCCAAGGTTCAGCGGCAACGTCGACCATTTCCCCATGAGTCCACGCCCTCTGTTCCACTTTGATCCCCACAACATCTCTGGTGAGTTCTTCGTAACCACAGCGACACTCTTCTCTGGTTTCTTGCATTTTTTAGGGTTTAGTTGCCCAAGGTTGGTCTGGATTAGGGTTTTGAATTCCTTATCATCGATTTTCTTAGTGCCTTTGAATAGTTGCCCAAGGTTGGTCTGAATTAGGGTTTATTATCGTGGAAAAGGCACTTGAAAGATTGTTTGAAGGATGCAAGTCCATGGGAGAGGAACTACAGGAACTACAAAATGTGTACATTGTAAATATTTTCTTAGTGCTGACGTAACTATTCTTTACTTGCTAACTAGAATCTGTATCCGAAATGGGGCTAACATGGTTTGCATTCTGAATTGCAAGTGATTTGACTCATTGAAGTATAAGTTTTATTGGCGCCAGAGTATGTAGAATTGGTTCAGGCTTGTTAACTGTTGTCTGCTGGACTACACTTGATTTTGTTCAGGGCCTTTGATTATTCTCAGGGTAGTACGTAATCTGATCTGATAGTGCTTCACGGATTAACTTTTTCTATTCTTAGGAATTCTAGTGTTTGTTGTGGGGTGTTTAAGATTTCATCTTAGTTTGACATAGTAATGTGCTACTTGATCAAAGAATTGATCTGCCATATATCCTAGTTTTTGTATTATGAAATATTATCCTAATTATATTGGCTCCATGCTAGTCTAACATGAATTTCAGGTTGTCATCTTTATTTGTTCGTAAGCATTTTATGAAAAAACTTCTTGTTCATCACATCAGGAAAGTCTGTTTGGAGAAAGTCGCTGGGAAATAGGACTTTGCTTTAGTTATGGTGCTTGGAATAAGGATCTTTGTAAGAGTGTAGAAAGCTTAAGATCATTGTTTTTCAGATTCCTTTTGTATATGGGAGTTCTTCGTTATACATCCATCGTTGATTTAAAATCGCGTATTAGTGGCCAAATGAAATAATTAGTGATGAGATACAAATGCTTATTAGTGTGTTGTCATTACACTATTAAATCATTGCTACGTTCTAAAATTCATCCAGTATCTTTGTTGAAAACTGGAATGCATTCCAGATTCCTTGATTTGTTAATTGCTTATGCTTATGCATAATTCTTTTCCCTCTCATTCACTAAAGACTAAATGTGCTTAGTTGGTTTTGTAGAAATGGGGAAAGCTAAACAAAAAACCACGCAACCATCAGCCTCACCTGCTATAGTGAAGGCTCCTTCTCGTCATTGTCGCCAAACCCAATAACGAGACACTCCCCCCAAACGAAAATGCAAAAACAACCACGGACGTGCACGTCAACAATCTCCACCACCACCACCACCACCACCACAAACGGAGGCTAACCTTGGAGGAGAGGGACTGCACGGCTTCCTACAACTACGCGACAAACATAGGAGGGCTTTGGAGCGCTTCCTTCCCCTCCCATTTGGGCAGCAAAGATGCTTTGATTGGGATCTCCTAGAGCGCCTCGGAGCAGCGAAACCCGTTCGCACATGCCTCTGTCTCCCAGCATGGTGTGAGGTTCTCTCCATCAATGAGGTCATCTACCGAGAGCTTACCATTGAGTTCCTCAGCACTCTCTCCATCAAGTATTTATCCGAGTTTAACCTCGACAAGCCCGAAGACAACATAACTTTTCGCCTTGGAGGACAGGCGAGACAGCTGAGCATCACTGAGTTCACAGAGGCACTCCAGATATACCCACAAGGATTTCTCACTACAGATGGACATGGTTTGATTTCAGAGAAATTATATTCACCAAGAGCACCATTGGTCGATGTTATGTGGAGAACGGTGAAACAAAGCCATGTGGCAAAGTCTGACACTGCCCACTATAAAGGGAATGATCTTCTTCCCCCATGGTGTATCATCCACAACATTATCGCTCATTCTGTGGCGGCTAGGGAGGGGAGCCCGGGCAGTGTGACCAAGCAGGATTTGAACTTTTTCCTCTCTATGGTAAAAGATCCCCCAATTCATCTTGGTTTAGTCATACTGAAAACCCTACAGAAGATGAACTCCAACAAACAAATCAAGACCATCCATGGAGGTGCCTACATCACAAGGCTAGCTCGCCATTTTGGCATTGATCCGGTGGGTTCTCATTGCACCATTGCCCAGTCCACTCAATCAATCTCTCAAAAAAAACCTTGAGGATCTATATTTTTTGTCAAAGGTAAATGTTCCAACCAACACTTTTCTTTTCACAGTGAATGCTAAAACATAACTAGTTGGGATTCAAACAATCTAGGATTGATTTTGTGCAAGTTTTGGATTTCCTATTAACCTAGTTCCTTTTGAACATTGAGAAAATGTAACTAATGCTTCTGATATTGATCATGTCTGTGTTTGGTGGTTAAGGAGAATGGTGTGCTAGCCATTGTTGGCCTCCCTCGTCCTGCTCCTCCTCTTGCAATAGATGAGGCAAACGCATCGGAGCATGTTGTTCAGCAAATGGTCGAGGAGACTCCGGAACAACCTGCACAACATCACACAACTACAACTCAAGCCGGACCATCCACCGACACATACATATCCCATTTGGAGGCATTGGTCGGCAGAATGCCCAAATTCTGGAGCAAAATGCACTCATTCTCTCCCGCCTCGATCGAGAGAAGGAAGCTCGACGCTACATCATCAAATGCAACCATCACATCATGAGGTCCTTGAGGATTGACTACAAAACATTCTCAAGACCTTGGGAACTATCTCCTAAGCCAACCGAGGAAAGAAATGAAGAGGGAAGTGAAGAGGATGACGAGGGTAATGACGATGAGCAAAAAAAGCAAAGCAGTGAAGAGGACAATTGACACGCTAAAACACAACACCTAACAATGGCCAAGTGAAACCAATGAAAGGGACTGTGGTATAGTGGCACAAGTAATAAATATCGAATCCACGGGTCTCTAGAGTTACTATTACTCAGCTTCAGTTCATTATCTAGCAAACTAGATTAAGGATTGATTTATAAAGTACTCTACTGACTACTCTACAAATTACAAGTTGGGAACTCACTTAGGCATGAGTCCCCCTAGCTCCTCAATTAGGTCCAAGTTGCAATTACTTTGGTTGATCTACTGTTGATTAAACTGCGGAAGATCCTAAATTAGCTTGGAATCTCTTAAGCTGACCAAGCCCTCTCAGACAAAATACCCGGCAGGCGACTAGCCTTCACCGGGATAGACTGCTAAGGCGATTCACACAGACCTCCACTACCGGAATTGGATTCTAGTACAAAGCAGTGAATTGATTGACTTTTGCACAACCAATTCACCACTATCAATCAAGGAAGCTCTCTTAACCTAATCAGATTCTATCTATCATAGGTTAAAGCAGAAATCAAGAGAATTTGATCAAGATTCAATTGACTCAATAAATCATGCCTCAATCGATTATAATCAAACAATATAGCATCCAAAACTTCATACAAGAAAGATCCTAACACATGGAACTAGGGTTCCTCAAAACCTAAGTGAAGGGAAGTTACTCCATAGAGAAGAGAGAGGCTGCAGAAATCTGATCTAGATCTTCAATCTCCATCTCCAAGCTTGATTCCCGAGCTTCAATGGCGATGAAATCCTCCAAAATAGCTCCAAAAAAGTTCCCAAGTCGCTCTCTCTCTCTCTAGGGTTCGTCCCTTGGGTGTTTGGGAACCAAAAACCCAGCTCTCCCCTTTCCTTTTGCTGAAAATCGGGTTTTAACCAGAAATTCCCGATCACGTGGCCAAGCCACACGGCCATGTGGCTTTCCCAGCTGCCCGTGTGAAGGCTCGGTGATTTCCACACGGCCACATGGCCAGGTCACACGACCGTGTGGGTTTTTAGGCTTGCCCGTGTGGCTTGTTCAGCCTCTGTTTAATGCTTCGTTTCTCCCTCGTCCGGACTCCGAATCAGTCGCCGTTTGATCCCAGACGCTCGTAGTCTCGTCCTATTTATTTTCATGACAAAATTCCATTATTATTTGTCCATAATATGAGGTATAAGTCCATTATTCCTCAGGTCATGCTCGTGTTTCTTCTCCCGAATTGACAAATGATCTCTGATTGACTTGAAACTTGCGCCTATGCTTCAATTTACATGCTAGGACATGAAATGTGACAAAAGAACACAACCTAGCATAAAATAGTCCAAGAAAGCAGAAACTCAAGCCAAAATGATCAAGAAACGAGGGTGCAAACATTTGCAAATCCGATGTTATCAAATTCCCCCACACTTAACCGTTTGCTTGTCCCCAAGCAAACCTAACTCAAACCAATGCAGCTCTCCAGACCTCTATAGCAACAAAAAAATCCCAATCGTCGGTAGAGGATTTCCTAGATCATATAGCAGCTTACGAGGTCAACTTGTCTTCTAAGACGTCCCCTATCTCTTTCAATGCGAGTACTAGACTCAAGCCAGGATCATGAGAAGAAGTGGAAGTAAGACAGCCAGTTCATGGAAAAAGGGACTCACACCATTAACAACCAAGGACTCGTTGTACCTGGGTGCTCTGTCACTTCATTTCATCGTTGGAACCCCTTTTTGCACTTTCATTTACATTTCTTTTTCTCTTTTTTTCTTCATTCACTTGGCGGGGGTTCCAACTGCAATCTTTTGCACGGTCGACCCTTAGTCGAGCAAGAGCAATTTTTGTACATCTGGCGCTCGCCAGAGTACTTCTTTTAACTCCTTTTCCTCAACTCTTGTGGAGGGTCAATGAAATTAAGGGGGGTCGGAAGCTCTATCCGTGTCCTTAAAAACACATCCTCATGTAGGCAAACCGTTCAACGGGTGGAAGTTTTACTTGTACTAGAGACAGCTTAGCTTCACCTTGTAGGATTACCCCACTAAGGATCACTAAAATCTCTTCTAAAACCCGATTTTGTGCAATGAACGGTGCCGCACACGTTGGGCTTACCCCATGTTTAAGATTTAATGATTTTGACATGGAGGACCAACTGCTTCCCATTTTCCATATGAGCACCCTGTTCGATACACGAGTCCATAACACAATCCAAACAGAGTCACCATTACCACATGAATTCAACGGTCTTAGCTCCACTAAGTCACAAAATCAACTGGCACAACAGAGAGCTAGATAGGAAAAATCCTATACTTCAATATCCTCCATAGTGCTACACTACCTCCCTAGGTTGCACATTACTATAGAGACTGTCGATTCAGAGCATACTGAGCAGGCAATTTGCAAGGAAACACGTACTTGGAGCCCTCAAATTTAAAAATTTGGACAGTGGACTAGGCTCCAAGCACACAAACAGCCAAACATTCACCCGCATACATAATCGAACACCCCCCAACACTTAAAGCACGACATTGTCCTCAATGGAGGAAAGATAAGGAGGGTAGAACGAAATTACCAGATCAAGGGTGAATGATGATGGACGGGTCAGGCGGTGCATACCAGGAAGAGAGAGTAATCAGAACACAAACACCACACAAAATCTCACAAAGGTTGAGTTATTGACTCTAAAATCAAATAACAAAACTGACTCAACCGAGGAGAAATAGAGAAAGAAATGCAAACCTAATGGCGCCAAAAACTTGACACGCTAAAACACAACACCTAACAATGGCCAAGTGTAACCAATGAAAGGGACAGCAGTATAGTGGCACAAGTAATAAATATCGAATTCACGGGTCTCTAGAGTTACTATCACTCAGCTTCAGTTCATTATCTAGCAAACTAGATTAAGGATTGATTTATAAACTACTCTACTGACTACTCTACAAATTACAAGTTGGGAACTCACTTAGGCATGAGTCCCCCTAGCTCCTCAATTAGGTCCAAGTTGCAATTACCTTTGGTTGATCTACTGTTGATTAAACTGCGGAAGATCCTAAATTAGCTTGGAATCTCTTAAGCTGACCAAGCCCTCTCAGACAAAATACCCGGCAGGCGACTAGCCTTCACCGGGATAGACTGCTAAGGCGATTCACACAGACCTCCACTACCGGAATTGGATTCTAGTACAAAGCAGTGAATTGATTGACTTTTGCACAACCAATTCACCACTATCAATCAAGGAAGCTCTCTTAACCTAATCAGATTCTATCTATCATAGGTTAAAGCAGAAATCAAGAGAATTTGATCAAGATTCAATTGACTCAATAAATCATGCCTCAATCGATTATAATCAAACAATATAGCATCCAAAACTTCATACAAGAAAGATCCAACACATGGAACTAGGGTTCCTCAAAACCTAAGTGAAGGGAAGTTACTCCATAGAGAAGAGAGAGACTGCAGAAATCTGATCTAGATCTTCAATCTCCATCTCCAAGCTTGATTCCCGAGCTTTAATGGCGAAGAAATCCTCCAAAATTGCTCCAAAAAAGTTCCCAAGTCGCTCTCTCTCTCTAGGGTTCGTCCCTTGGGTGTTTGGGAACCAAAAACCCAGCTCTCCCCTTTCCTTTTGCTGAAAATCAGGTTTTAACCAGAAATTCCCGATCACGCGGCCAGGCCACACGGCCGTGTGGCTTTCCCAGCTGCCCGTGTGAAGGGTCGGTGATTTCCACACGGCCACATGGCCATGTCACACGGCCGTGTGGGTTTTTAGGCTTGCCCGTGTGGCTTGCTCAGCATCTGTTTAATGCTTCGTTTCTCCCTCGTCCGGACTCCGAATCAGTCGCCGATTGATCCCAGATGCTCGTAGTCTCGTCCTCTTTCTTTTCATAACAAAATTCCATGATTATTTGTCCATAATATGAGGTACAAGTCCATTATTCCTCAGGTCATGCTCGTGTTTCTTCTCCCGAATTGCCAAATGATCTCTGATTGACTTGAAACTTGCGCCTATGCTTCAATTTACATGCTAGGACATGAAATGTGAAAAAGGAAGACAACCTAGCATAAAATAGTCCAAGAAAGCAGAAACTCAAGCCAAAATGATCAAGAAACGAGGGTGCAAACATGTGCAAATCCGATGTTATCAACAATGACACCAATGAGGTAGAGGGAAGTGAAGAGGATGACGAGGGCAATGAAGATGACCAAAACAAGGAAAGAAATCAAGAGGAGAAAGGGACCAATGAGGAAGAGGGCAGTGAAGAGGATGACGAGGGAAATGGCGATGAACAAAACAAGGAAAGAAATCAAGAGGACAAAGGGACCAATGAGGAAGAGGGCAGTGACTCTAGCGAGGTCAATGAAGATGAGCAAATCCAGGAAAACAATGACGAGGATGAGAACACTGACGAGGAAGATGGGCAGTGAAGATGAGCCAACCAAAGTCCTTAGTACTTAGCTATGTGTGTTTGCGTTTGTGCTTGTATGTTTTCCAATTAGAATATGATGATGCATCGGTGTGGGCTACATGCAGCTAAACTTAAGCATTAATTAGACAGATTTAATCATGTCATGGATGCTTGTTTTATTAGACAAATGTGAAGCTTTGACTGCTTTTTACTTTTATTAACAGGGTATCTCATATGATATGATGTACGGTTACTAGAGAACAATGACGAGGAAGATGGGCAGTGAAGATGAGCCAACCAAAGTCCTTAGTACTTAGCTATGTGTGTTTGCGTTTGTGCTTGTATGTTTTCCAATTAGAATATGATGATGCACCGGTGTGGGCTACATGCAGCTAAACTTAAGCATTAATTAGATAGTTTTAATCGTGTTATGGATGCTTGTTTTATTAGACAAATGTGACGCTTTGACTGCTTTTTACTTTTTGTTAACAGGGTATCTCATCTGATATGATGTACGGTTACTAGAGAACATTGTGAATGGATCTATATAATGCTCGTGTCAACCTTTAGAGAACATTATGAATCATCTTTTTCATAAGTTTGAAGTCTGGAAAAAATTCCATTCTGTTTGAAACACCATTATAATAAGTACAGGGGATAGTTCACCAGGTGAAAGTCTCCTACTGGAAATCTGACACCTTATACTGGTAATCTCACGACCGTAAAATACTCAAGTGAGATGTAAAAAGCAGTGCTTCATTCCTCAGGAAAATCTCACGGCCGTGAGATGTCCCCTGAGATGCAAAGAGCAGTTCTCACTATCCCAAGAAATTTCACGGCTACTGCTTGACATTGTCACGCCCGTCAAAATCTCACGTAAAATTGAAACACACAGCTGCCACTCAAACGTTCTCACGGCTCATTCACTCTGGCAAAATAAATCACTTACTGTAACATGTATGCTTAGCTTCTAAAAGCCGGTTTGCATGTAGTCTTGAAGTCTTTCAAGTGTGTACGTCGTAGCTTTCTTATTCTGGCCAATTAATTAATTTTGGCTTAATTTCTTGTAGTTTACCACCGAAGGGAGTAGCTAGTATTCAGAATTCAGATTCACACGTCGTTGTTTTCCCGGTACAGGCTCCTTCCAGCTTGTCATCTTATCGATTGCTCCAAACTGATATCTCCAAATTGACCCATTAATTAAATAATAACCCAACAGAAGCAAGATAAATGAAACTAATGCGAAAGTTGCATTATAAATAGAAGCAAGTAATTAATCATGCACGTCGTTATTAGAAACATAGTCTCTAGCGCTAGGCAGAGTTACGTGGTTTTCCCGGCACATTCTCCTTCCAGCTGATCAATACATTTCTCGGGCTTTTCGCTAAGATAAATTGCAGCTGATCTTCTTATCGAAAGCTCCACATGACCCATTAATTAATTAAGAACCCAAAGAAGCAAGACAAGTTAAACAGATGCGGAAGTTCCATTACAAATAGAAGCAAGTTAATCATCATGCACGTCGTACATACAACACACACACAAAAAAAAAAAAGCCACACCGTAAACAGAGAAATTAAGATCGATGAAGCCATTTTTCATTATTGTTGTAGTAGTAATAGTAGTAATTCTGGGCGCTGCTGCTGCCGAACTGGACGATCATACATGCAAAGCATGCCAGCCTTACGCTGACTGCTCCGACTGTGACCAAGCAGCAAAACGCTGTTGTAGTTGGTCCCATTATTGTGGAGGCGGCGATCTTTACTGCACGACTTGTCGTGACCATCAGGGGAACTTCGTAGATCCTTGTCATTGCTACGATGACTTGTGTCGTCAACCTGGCCAAGCAAAGCAAAGCAGCATGCAATCGCGAATTTTCAATAATGCTACGCTTGATGCTGCTACTGGCCGTAGTCGTCGTTATCAGGAACATGATGACTACGTTCTACTTGCCACCTACAACCGCAACCTAAGCATGAATCACGTTTCGCCAAGTAATTTGCGCGCCGTTGATATTCGGGTTCATGACTGACTGTGCTGCCGCGGCCATATGCGGACCGTCGTCATCGGCATCGTCAACTCATGTTTCGGCCACCATTGTTCCCGGTCAGTGCCTGCAGGTATAATTCAATTCATACTGCTTTCATCTGTGTGTATTTTGATGCTGTAATAAATCTGGAGATTGTACGATTTTGGAGCAATCGATGGAAGTTTGGATGACCAACAACATCGACCAATCAAAGTTGTTAAAATTGGAATTGAATTTTTTGGTGAGTGGTTTTATCATCGTAGTTTTGTTGAACGACTAACAAATTTAACTACAATAAGATTTATATTGTGGAAACGACACCCTCCTGAAAGGTTGATTCGTTTCATAACAATCAAATAATCAATTAGTTATCCCAAAATTAATTAACTAATTAACGGTAAAAAGCAAGGGGGAAATGACTTTATAAACTCACTTACTTTTCTTTTGTTTCAATTTGGTATTTCTCACGCATAGAGAATAACTCTAACAATTGCACAATTTTTTTTGTGGTTATACAGGTGACTAATCTCGAAAACGGGAAACAAGCAATGGTGATAATTATTGATAAACAAAACTGTCGCAATACAAGTTTTGTATTTCCCTATGAAGTTTTTCAACAACTCGATACAAGTGGGAATGGAAATGCACGAGGCCACCTTTCAATTAGCTACAAACATGTGCACTGCATCGACAATTAACTCGCACAACTACATGTACGTACCATGCTGTATAAGTGTTTTAACCCCGGGGGGGGGGGGGGGGGGTTCATGGTGTTGATTTGACTGATTTACGCTTCTGACTTCTGGAAATTAAACAAAAGATTTTCGGTTCACACCTCTATGTACAATGTTCGAATGAAAGGAGGTTGATTTTTGAGAATATACGTTAAATTAAGAATGATCCTAGGGAGATTCCTCTAGAGAGATCCGCAACTTTGTCAAGTGTGTGTTTGTCGGATACATTGACAAAGATAAGGGCTACGCTTGCTATGATGTTGTTGCTCGTCGTTTTCGCATCTCATGTCATGTTGTGTTTTTAGAACACAACCCATATTATGCTTCGGACACATCTATTGAAACCTCACTGTGCGATTTCTTGGCACCATTACCTTCATTCCCAACAGCTCCAGCTTCGCCCGACCCGACTGATATGGACCCTACTCCTACGCCACCCCATACAAGCTTGTTGAAGTCCACGTCTGATTCGTCATCCTCCACTCACTCCATGGATTCCTCGGGTTCTTCCTCTCACTCCATGTCCTCGTCGCCCTCCATGACCACCTCGGCTTCCTCCTCTTCCTCGCAGTCCACGTCGGGTTCTTCTACTTCTGAGGCTACGGAGGTTCCTCCTCTGAGATGGTCTAATCGGGCTAATAAGGGACAACCCCCTGCCAGCCATTCGGACTTTGTTGCCTACTCAGTAGCCCCTTCCCATTTCGTCCCTGCCACGTATAAAGAAGCTCAAGGTCTTGCACGATGGGAAGCAGCCATGGATACTGAAACTCAAGCGTTAGAGGTGCAACATACCTGGGATCTTGTGCCACGACGTCCGGAGTACACGGTTATCGGCAGTAAGTGGGTGTATGCACTGAAGTGTCATCCTGATGGCTCGATTGAATGCGAGCAAGCTCGGGTTGTGGCTCAAGGATTTAAACAACAGTTTGGAGTAGACTACGCGGAAACGTTTGCTTCTGTTGCTAAAATGCAAATGGTGCGTAGTCTTATTGCCGTTGCGGCTATGCAGGACTGGCCGTTGGTTCAGTTAGATGTCAAGAATGCCTTCCTGCACGGGGAGTTGAAGGAAACGATCTATATGGAGCATCCTCCAGGTTATGCCAAGGGCGGTAAGTCTATGGTTTATCGTCTTCGGCCGTCCCTCTATGGCCTGAAGCAGGCTCCTCGTGCTTGGTTTGAGAAGTTTCAGGCTACTGTTCTTCGAGCTGGTTTTGTTCAGAGTGCTAATGATCCGTCTCTCTTCATACGTCGCACGGGTCGGGGTATTACTGTCCCCCTTATTTATGTAGATGATATGATTATCAGCGGTAATGATCAGGAAGGCATCCAATCTCTCACTGCTGTCTTCGTGACGCGTTCAATCTCAAGGAACTGGGGACATTATCTTATTTTTTGGGCCGGGAATTTGATCGCTCTGCCGCAGGTATTCATGTTTGCCAGCATAAATACATTGTTGATCTCTTAGAAGAGGAGCAGATGGATGCTTGTGCTCCTGGTGCTACTCCTATGGAACAAAATTTGAAGTTGACACGTTCCTCTGGTGAGCTACATCACAGTATTATGGGGAATTTGATATATCTAACTCACACTAGACCTGACATTGCTTACGCAGTTCAGGTAGTTAGTCAATATATGTCGGATCCTCGCACTACTCACTGGCTTGCAGTTCAGCGTATCATGCGCTATCTGCGTGGAACGCAGTCTGTGGGTTTGTTCTTCCCGGTTGGGGGCAGCCCTGTTCTGGAAGCCTATGCGGGTGCTGATTATGTCGGTTGCTTGGATACTCGCCAATCGACATCCGGGTGGTGTGTGAAATTTGGCTCTTCATTTGTTTCCTGGCGCTGCAAGAAACAAGAGCGGGTGGCTAAGTCTTCCACTGAAGCGGAGTATCGATCCATGAGTGAAGTCACCTCAGAATTGGTGTGGCTTCAGCGCTTATTTGCTAATTTTGAGGTGGTATGTCGCATTCCTATTCGCCTCTATGCGGACAACACAAGCGCCATTCGGATTGCGACTAACCCAGTTCTACATGATCGTACTAAGCACATCGAGGTTCACGTGCATTATATACGGCAACTGGTGACTGATGGTATTATCGAGCTTACCTACATTACATCGGAAGATCAGACTGTCGACCTATTAACCAAGGCAGTGGCGTCGGCTCGTCATTGGTTCCTTGCTCACAAATTGATGTTGCGTCAGCAGCATAAATTTGAGGGAGGGTGTTATAAGATAAAGGTTTTAGTACCTTATTGTAATTAGCCATACATAAAATATGTTAATTGTTGACGTGGATTAGGGTTAGTATGGGCGGCCGAGATATATACTCGAGTAAAGGGCTGTAGCTTTTGTAATTTTGGTTGCTGAACGTGAATAAGAGTTCTGAGTGTTCTCCCGTGGAATAGTCTCAACGATCGTCATCATTGGGGAAACCACGTTAATCTTGGTGTGTTGCAATCCTTGTTTAAGGTTTATTGACATCATTGTGATTTTTGGTTAGAGTAATTGTCTTTTCCTTATGGTTTTCAGTTAATTGAGCATTGGCAATTTAAGGCCTTGCTTGCTTTGTTTTGGGACACAACTATTACTCATTAATTCAATTAGAACCCGAGGGTTATTTCCAGTGGTGTCTGGCTTTCTCGTCAATTTTGCGGTTCGCAAACTTGTTTATTGCAGAAGCTTGGTGCTAGCGAGCTTGTTTGATTTTATGATTGCGTCATACTCGCTGGTCTACTTCTGGATGGTGTATCAAGTTAGGTTTGTCTATTAACTTCATGTGCAGCCGTCAGATTCTTGTAAAGCAGCTACTTTAATATCTTTCGGAGCAGGGGCAGAGGCAGGTGGACTCTCTGAGAGAATTTTGGCATTATGCCGAATATTTTTTACGAGTTGCGAAATTTCCATATAAGCTAAACTAATGGTTTACTTTAAGTTCATATAGTGCGCACCAAAATAACAAATAGTTCCATACAGTCTAGCGGAGAGCAGACTCCTCTTCTTCCCGCAGTTTCAAATTTTTTTTGTCAAAAGATATAATGTATTCATCAAAAAATAGACAGTTACACCCTGGAAACCAGCCAGGCCTGGAAATCAAAGAAGTGACTCATAGTCGGATACAAAGAAAGGGCTTTTCTAGCTAGCAAATGAGCTACCCTATTATTCTCCCGACCTACAAAACGCACACCAAAGCCAGGCTGTGTACGAAAATGATGACCAATCTCTTCCAGAACGGCACCCAGCCGGCTATCTCTCGTGTCGGCTTGATTAATTTTGTCAATAATCACCTTCGCATCGCCCTAAAACCGGACCTCTGACAAACCTAGCTCCACACACCACATAATAGATTCCCTGAGCACCAGCAATTCCACCACCGTAGGGTCATCCAACTGAGCAAACTGAACCCCTTTAGCCAGAAGGAGTGTCCGCGCAGGGTCAAAAAGAACCATCCCACTAGCCGAATGCGACACACCCTTCATAGCCCCGTCCCACATGCAAACTAAATGGGATTCACCCATTGGCGCGGGAGATTGCATCACCAGGTTCGGCACCCGAGGAGCTTGGTCTGCTGGTAGAGCCACCCATTCCTCGTACTGTTGGTTAAATTGGTGCATGAGTGCCGGGATCCCGAATTGCTTTCCTTCAAAGACTAACCAATTCCGAGATTGCCAGATCCTCCAGAGGATGGCAACAACAGCCATAACCAAAGACGGTTGGTGAATCAGCGCCAACAGACGTTTGAGGAACAAAGGGAAAGTGTGCCGAGGCAAACCCTCCCCCAAGTATTCCAGCCCTGAATAGTCCCAGAGAGCCCGTGCGACCGGACAATAAAGGAACAGGTTCTCCATCGTCTCCGGGCCATCCCAACAAACTGGACACCGGGGTAACACCTGGACCTTTTTCTCAATAAGCGCCTTTGTGGGCGGAAGAGCCCGATTAAGAATTTGCCAAACAAAAACTTTCAACTTCGGAGGGATCTTCATCTCCCACACTCTAATCCAACTCGGCTTATCCATCCAGCTAACTAAGGACCGCCACCCACCCCTTCTCCTGTCCAAGTCGACTGCCAAATGGTAAGCCGAATTAACCGAGAACACCCCATCAGCCGTAAAATGCCAGATAAGCTTATCAGGCACATCCCATCTCGGGAGAGGAATAGGTTTAATAGCCCTACAGGTGGACGGGTCAAACCATTGACTGAGCTTCTCATCAGACCACCTCCCTCCCCCCCCCCCCCCACAAATAACCTCCGTCACCAATGGATCACCCCCCTCAGGCAAGATCCGCGGATTATAGCATGGTGGATCTAATTGGTACCTAGGAATCCAGTTAGAATGAAGGAGGGAGACCGATTGGCCATTCCCGATCTGCCATCTTAAACCCATCTCCAATAAATGACGCCCATGAAGGATACTCTGCCACCACCAGGAGGGACGAGACCGAGCCGTTGCAGTCAGGAAAGACCCTCGAGGGAAATACTTGCCTTTATAAACCTGGGCAATAAGGGAATGAGGTTCATTAAGAATACGCCAGCCTATCTTACCCAAAAGAGCTTGGTTGAAATGTTCAAACTGGCGAAATCCCATCCCCCCCATCATGCTTACTCCTGCACATATTTCACCAGGACACCCATCTAATCTTGGGATGACCCTCCTCATCACCCCACCAAAAGCGGGCCACATGTCTATCCAGAAGACGACAAAGAGCTAGGGGGAGGCGGAAACATGACATAACATGAAGGGGAAGAGTCAATACTATGGATTTAATCAAAGTTTCCTTTGCAGCCCACGACAATGTCCTCTGCTTCCACTCCTGATCTGGCGTGGAGATATTCTTGCTAAAGCACACTGCCGATTTCTCCAAATTAACGCGTTGACCACTCAGTTCCTCATACTCATTCAGCACCTCAATTACATTCTTGCATTCCTGAAGAGAACCTCGCAGGAACAAGTAAGAATCATCCGCGAAGAATAGGTGAAATTCTTGGATCACGAGGAGCTACTTTCACCCCCTCTAATTTTTTCTTCGTAATCGCCCTTCGGAGGAGTGCTGCAAACCCCTCTGTGCAGAGCAAAAACAAGAGCGAAGAGAGCGGATCCCCCTGGCGAATGCCCCTAGAGGCAGTGAAATAACCCAAAGGTGTACCATTCATCAGAACCGAGAAAGAGGAGGATCGAAGACATTCATGTATCCACCCTTGCCAGACTGAATTAAAGCCCATTTTATCCAAAACTGCAAGAAGGAAGGGCCATTCGACTCTATCATAGGCCTTTTCCATGTCAACCTTCAGAGCCATGTACCCCTTCTTCCCTTGCTTTTTTATTTTCAGGTAATGCATTAGCTCATGTCCAATAAGGATGTTATCAATAATCTGCCGGTCTCTGATAAAACCATTCTGGCCCTCCGACACGATCTGAGGGAGCATGCTAGCTAGCCGTTCAGCCATGATTTTAGTAATCAACTTGTAAATAAACTGGCAGAGGCTAATCGGACGCAATTGTCTAATTGTTTCCACTGAGTCCACTTTAGGGATCAGAGTGAGCCAGGTATGATTAAAACTCCGCAACATCCAACTCGAGGTAAAGAAAGGAATTACTGCTTCAACCACCAAAGTGCCCACAACATCAAAGAAAGCTTTAAAGAACTTCCATATGAAGCCATCCGATCCCGGGGCCTGCTTCGATCCCATGGAGAAGACCGTACTCCGAACCTCACTAGAAAAAACCTCTGCGGTCAATTGCTCATTCATTTGGGGAGTAACACAATGTGCAATTGGCAGATTCGCCACCATCTCAGCCATGTTAGGGACCTGGGTTTCCGAAGTAAACAAGGTCCGGTAAAAATTGGTGGCAATATTAGCCTCCCCGGTTTCGTCAGTGACCCATTCGTCCTCCTCATTTAGAAGCCCAGCAACAAAGTTCATCTTTTGCCTCGCCCTAGTGACCGTATGGAAGTAGGCGGAATTTTGATCTCCTTTTTTCAACCATTTAACCCTGGACTTTTGCTGCCAAAAAACCTCCTCCGCTTCCACTGACGGGAGAGCTCTGCTTCCAGGATCTTAATCTCATCCCAATCCACCGGATGGATCGACTTAATCCTATCAATCTCAGCTTGGAGCGTCTTGATGTTGCGCAGAGAGTTAGTTGTGCCTGCCCTGCTCCAATCATACAACAGATGACGGAGCCCTCACTTCTGGATTACCCGCCCAGCGGGCATCAAAACGGAATAGAGGCCGACTGCTCCGAGCATACGGTTTATCTGCGAGCAGCAGGGCCCGATGATCCGACCCTTGATCCGTAAAGTGCTTGACCAGAGTCTCCGGATAGGCATCAATCCAGGATTGGGAGCAAAGAGCCCTATCCAAACGCTCCTGAATATTGGCCGCCCCCATACGTTTGTTTGTCCAAGTGAATTGATCCCCTTGGAAACCCGGGTCACGGAGCCCCAAATCCTGCACAAAATCCCGAAGGCTGATGGCTTGGGCACCATTCCAAACCCTGCCCCCATCTTTTTCACCCGCGTGTAGAATACTGTTAAAATCACCAATGAGCATATAAGGGTGAGTAATATTCGCACAGATTTCTTGCAACTGTGCCAACTGAGTAGCTCGAAGAGTAACATTACAGCTAAGGTAGACAAAGATCACCACATAAGAAAGATCTCCTTCATTAATTTGCGAGCAAATACAAAAATTGGAATAAAAAAACACTGAAGCGTCAACCACGGGGGACCAAGCAAACACTAAGTCTCCTGATGCATCGACTGCATCTACAAAGAAACAATGAGAAATAGCAAAACCTAAACCCCGCATACGACGGGACACTACATGTCGGCGCGGTCGAGTCTTCGAAAAAACACGAGATCCGGTTTATTGGAATGAACAAGCCCTACAATAGTTTGGAAAGTGAGAGAGGGCCCAATTCCTCTCACATTCCAGGCGAGAAGCCTCATTTATCGGTCTGGGGCCATTCCAGGCTGGCTTCCTCCATCTTTTCCAGACCATCAGCAGTTTCCACAAATTGTTTCTTCGGAGTGGGGGGGGGGGGTCACCTACATCCCCATCCAACGCATCAATTCCCCGCTTCCGATTCTCCATGATTGGGTCCATCAGATTAGACCCGTATTCATTCATAGTCAAACTCGACTCCTTTGGGGGGAGCACCCTCCTTCTGCTCGAAGACCAGCCCAGCCTCAAACGCCTCCACTACTTGTTGAACACGTCCTTTCATGATTTGGCAAGCCTTCGAAGGGACCCCACTTGGTGATCGTCGCTTGATCTCAAAAGAGTTATAATCCCCAAGTGAGTGATCTCCATCAGAGTCATAATCCTTCTGGTGATTCTCATAATCAGGACCATCTAGAGGAGCAACAACCTCCTCCTCCTCCAGCTCATGCATATCACTAGGTGTGTCAGAGCCCACATCTTGCTTGGCCATAGAAAGTAGGCCTGTAGCACCAGCTTTCCTCAGTCGTGGGCGAACCCGAGGGACCATGACCCCTGGCTGGGTCCCAACTTTGGAAGATGGACGAGGATTCTTCAGCAGTGTAAGACCAGTATCCTTAGTACCCTCCAACTCCTCCTCTTCCGACTCATCTTGTAAGATCAACCTACGCCTCTGGGACTGCTCAAGAGCCTCCACCATAGAATCTGTCTTCTGCTGACGTTGGGGAGCCTGTCTGGCGCGCCTATCTGGCTATGGGCGACCCTTGGTGCCCTGCCGAGGAAGGGAGGCAGTCCTTTTAGGTGACTGATTTTTCGGAACTTGTCTCACACCACCCCCAAACTTAACACGAGGGGATGTCTTGACGACAAACCGCTTCGGACTAGCACGATTCCCCGCCAGCTGAATATTTGGTTCATGCAGCCTAGCTGTGTCTCCTTGCTAGCTTGAGCTGGCAGCTCAGCAGGTAGAGAGCGAGGCAATCGTTGTGCCCGATAGCGGTCAGTAGACCCCGACCGACCCCCCTACACCCGACCCCCCTACACCCGACCCCGGGAGGTCGGCGCACTCCCTCGATTGTATCCTTGCACATTCCTGTTCACCCACACAGATTTACTTGTATTCCGATAAGTCGGGTAGTCTTCCTCCTCCATGTATATCTTCCTTCCTAGCTTCTTTGTTGACATGTGAGGGCCGAATCGTTCTTTACCCGTAGGTGGGTCGAAAACACAGTCACGCTTTGAGTGCCCCACCCGGCCACAGTTAAAGCAGATGGTCGGTAGAAATTCATACTTGAGATTTACCCAGAATTGACCCAGCTCCTCACTGACCGCCATGAACTGCGACCGCAACGGCTTTGTAAAATCAATGAGAGCGTGTACTTTTACAAAGCACTCCTCTGTGTCTTTCGCCGAAAAGACATCTGCCTCCAAGACCTGACCAATGAGCCCAGCTGCCACATTCCGGCCAAACTGCCTAGTGCAACAGTCTTCTTTGATATTCCAGAGTTGCACGCGGAAGGGTGCAAAGGCCAGCTCATCAAACGTTAGTCATGAAACGGAGGGAACCCATGAGCGGAGATGGAATATCCTATCCTTGACAATCCATGGTGTTCTTTTCAGGATCCACACCCTTGTCTCATCATTTGGAAGCACCACCTCAAACAGGCCAAACTTAGTGAGCGTAACCTGAAGGTTTCCTTTCAGCCGCCAAGCTTCAATTAAGCCCTCTCTCAATTCAGTGGTGGTGAATTCATTTTCCGAAAAAAGCCTTCCCAAGAGAGTCCTCGAAGTGCGAAACTTCACAGACTGAACCTCCTCCAGCGAGAACTCAACCACTTGATCCTCCGCAATGTGCGACATCATATTCACCTGATAACAAGGAATAGAAAAATTAGAGGAATCATGAAAATCTGTCTGTTCTATACTCGAGACGCCTGGCAGCAGTGGCATATCAGCCATAAATTCACTTAACCAAGCCTCATAGGGCCTGGCGGTTTGCGACATTAAATCAATGGGTATATATATGGGCAACTTAACACTCGAAAGTGCAGGGAACCAAGCCGAAGAAAATTTTGGAACAAGCACGGCGGGACTAAACCCATTACCTGCCAACACAGTTGGGGCCGGAATATGCTGGCCGGAGGGGACGAGAGAATGCTCTCCGAAAACAGAAGCCGAGCGTGCCGGGAATAGCTGTCGGAACGGACTATACTCACCGCACTTGCCGACAGAGTTGAGGTCGGAATCCGCTGGCCGGCGGGGACGAGAGAGTGCTCTCCGAAACCAGAAGTCGAACGTACCGGGATTTGCTGGCCTGAACGGACGACGCAAGCAACCACTTTTTATCTCGTCAGTACCAAGCTCTAATTGCAGAGAATTAGGGATCGACAGGCCAGTTTGAGGCGAACCAAATTTATAGGGAATTGGACATAAACCCCCGAAGAGGCGTGTCTCCCTGTGACTTCCGGGAAGCAGAGTTTGCTTCGGAAAAGGCCTCTTCCCGTGAGAGGGAAGAATTCGTTTGTTTTTTTAATTGAATCTGTTACCACAGAATCCTCTAAGCCAGAGCATGGATCTGGGAAATAAACCATCTTTATCCACCCGCAAAAACCGCATCTCACCCATCCAACGCCGTTCATCGGCAATTTCAGAGCGGCCGCACTCAACACCGTCAAGAACGATGGATTTCCGTGTCGCTGGAGGTAAAACAGCGACCGCAGTTCTGGTGGATCCTTCACAACCTACTATCTGGCTTGCGAGTGCACTAGTGATGGAAGTAACACCAATTTGCACACCAACAGTCGCCACGGGTATACTCCTACCCCCTAAGGGGAAACTTCGAAACAACTGACCACAGGGGTCCAATCGATTGATTTCAGGGCTGGAACTCTGCAATCTTTTCCCCGCGAACGAGGTTAGGTCTGATCATCATCCACATCGGAAAAATTAGGGAGCCAAAATCGCCAGGTCGCCTTTGGTCCCTATTTCTTTTTCTTCGCCGGACGATCAGCTGGATTCGCCGGTGAGGGGAACGCCCTTTGCAGAGAACGCTTGTTGGAGCGGCGCGTCATATCGAACGCGTTCCATCTTTGATGGCGATAGGGGTGTCGTTTCCTCCCCGCTTCTGGATATCTCGCCCAGCAAAGGAAAACGATCGAGGAAGCCAGTTCTCCTTGTACTGGTTTCGCAGGCACACTGAGAAGACAACGGCGGCGGCTCTAGAAAGGCATTTGCCGAAAAGAGGACATACCAAGAGGAGAGAGCCTCTCGGATCATTTTTTTTATTTTTTTATTTTTTTATTTATATCTATTCCCGCAGTTTCAAGTTTGTGGCTTGTTGAAGCCAATAAATTTGACACTTCCTTAATTTTTACAGATTTATACAGCCAAATAGGTAATTTAATATAGTAACTTTAACATTTTCTTCTATAATTGATGTTTTTTTAAAGAGAGCAACTAATTATTTCAACTTCTAAATTTGTATGTTTAAGGATTCTATAAATGAGTAAATTATAGAATAAGATTTTTGCCTTTATAATCATGAAAATTACGAGTATCTGAGTCCCTTTCCTGGTTCCATCAAATTCAAGACTTTGTTTAGAATACATCTCCTTTTGCAAACAAGTTAGCAAGCATCACCAAACCAAAGCCATCTTTCTCAATCAAGGCCTATCCTGGGGCTCATTCTGCGACTAATTGCACATCTTAAAGTTCAAAATCACCCATGAAGAATTATTTTTTATTTTACTGGTATCCCGCTAGAAAAATTTATTGATGGCCTATAGTAGTGCCAGTTAATTATCAACGCAGTACACATGTTTGTAGCTGATTGAAAGATGGTCTCCTGCATTTCTATTCCCACTTGTGCCGAGCCGTTGAAAAACTTCATAGGCAAATATCAAACTCGTACTGCCACGGTTTTGTTTATCAGTAATTCTCACGGTTGCTTGTTTCCCATTTTCGATATTCGTCACCTGTATAACCACAATAAGAATTTTACAAATTTTAAGAGTTAGTATCTAAGCGTACAAAATACCACATTATAACAAAACAAAATTGATACTATAAATCATCCACCGCAAAACTCAATCCCAAATTTGAGAGCTATGATTGTTCGGTCATGCAAACTTTGATTGACTTGATGGATATTAGATATAAATCATAAGTATATCTAATTGCTCCAGGACCGCAAAACCTGAAGATTTATTGCAGCTGAATAATACACGTACAGATGTGAAAGCAGTATGAATTATACCTGTAGGCACTGACCGGGAACAATATCGGTGGCCGAAACTTAAGTACTTGATGATGACGTTGACGGTGCACATATCGTCGCAGCAGCATACTCATGAGCCCGCCTATTACGATGTTGATTACTCGGAGAAACATTATCATCAATGCTTAGGTTGCGGTCATAGGTGGCAACTAGAACGTAGTCCTCCTGACGAGCATTGTAGAGGGTGGAATTGGCGATGGCATGCCGGCCGCCGAGCTGCTGCTCTCCTTGGTCATGAAGAAAGCACAGATAATGGTAGCAACGACAAGGATGTACGGTGTTCCCCTCATCGTCATAACAAGGATAACAGTAAAGATCGCCGCCTCCGCAGTAATACGCCCAACTGCAACACCGCCCTGCCGCTTGGTCACAGTCGGAGCAGTCACTATAAGTCTCGCAGGATGTGCATGTATGATCGTCCAGTTCGGCAGCAGCAGCGCCCAGAATCGCTACTACTACTACAATCAACCTGAATATAAGTGGATTCATCGATCTTAATTTCTCTGTTTCCAGTGTGGCTTTTTTTGTTGTTGTTGTAGGTACGACGTGGATGATGATGATGAATTACTTAGCTTCTATTTATAGTGCAACCGGCCGGATGTGCTTTCCCGCAATGTGCTAGGCGGCCTGCGGACTCGGAGGAAGGAGGCGTGTGAAATGTCAATTCTGATCATTACTACTCCCTTCGGTGGCATCAACGCCGTAAAGAGAATAAAGTGGTTCAGGCCAAAATTAATTAATTATTTGGCCACAACAAGAAAGCTACAGATAACAGATGTACGTACACACTTAGAGTTCAGAATTCAGACTACATGCAAACTGGTATTTAGCATATAAGCATATTTGTCACAATAGGTGATTTATGCGGCTTTCAATATATATCTTAATAGCATCACATAATTAATATGTATCACCAATACTGTTATTCTCTTTGGTGACATATATGTTACCAGCATATATTATTTGCTACTAATTAATGAATTTCTCACAAATAATTTTGTTGCTCATTTTTTTACAGGTTGTTTTATTGTTCTTTTCACATTGAAGGATTAAGTATTTGCCGCTAATGCTTGCCGATAATTTTGTTTGTAATAATAATTTTTTTTTGTCTCCGTTGAAAATTTTTAATGATAATTTTATTCGATTATAAATTTTGCTACAAATAATTATAAAATTATTCTACAAATAATTATAAAATTATTCATAAAAATATAATAATTACGAATCTCATATCAATTTAGCAATGGGAGTACGAGTGTCAAAGAGAAGCTTATGAGAGTACAAGTGTCAACTTGTGTGTGAACGCATGGAGATGTTCATGATGTATGCAAACCATCCTCACCAAGAAGAAACCAACCATTCTCCTCGACGTTGTGGCGTCGTACGATACATGGATTTGGCATGCCGTCTTTAGAACGCTTAGATGGAACAACGACATCAACACTCTAGGAGTGTCCTCATTATTCGATCAAGCAATGTGAGGGCTGGTTCCCAAGGTAAGTTAGGCGCTAAATGGTCATACGTATGATCAATATTATTATCTGGCTGACGGAATTTATCCTGAGTGGGCCACTAGCATCGACCAAAAATCTTACTTTTCCCGTCCAAACTATCACCCATCATGAACTACATTTAAGCACTCTTCCTCGGTCTACTCTTGCTATAACTTTTCGGCTTGGTAGTGAAGGAGTTCTAAAACAATGTGGGGTTTCAATGGCTTGACTACCAAGAAACTCCTCCTAGAGCATACACTTTGGTTTTTCGTGGCACTCTCTACTTTATTTACCCCGTTACCTCTTTTTCGATTCCTTGTTTCCTTTTCTACTTTCTTTTCTTTTCTTTTTCTTTTTGAGGGGTACTAGAAAGTAAAACACTTGCCACCTATATATTTAACGACCAAAATGTCTTTAATTGACAACCCTTAGATCTATATTTTCTGGGCACACTAAAACTCAATGGTTACTGACCCTATCCTAAGCATGATTTTGGCTGAACATTTGGTTTGGGCTTTAGCAATGGAAACATATAATTTTGTGAGTTTTTTTGGCGTCGAGCTCAATCACTAACTTGTTGTGGAAGTTTAATTACCCTAATAAGAGAAGGAGACCCTTTCCTAGTTGAATTAGGAGACTTTTGTCCAAGTTCTTCCCCTATAAATAGAGGGCATGACTCATTAGCTTAGTAAGGCTGCACAAACACCAAAAAAAAAAAAACTTTTATACTCCGCTTGAGTAAGAGCTTAGCTTTCGTAAGGAGATGTTGTCATCATCGATGGTGGTACCCTCATTCTCTCCTATGTAGCTTGTTCGAAATTGATTGTATGAATATGTGAGATAATTTTTATTTATGCGAATGATTGTTATGATTTCATAGCATGCTTTTGTTTATCAATGCGAATTTCTACGCATGTTGTATATTTATGGATGCCTATGTTTTGATGTTTATGTGATGGTCATTGATATTTATATAGTATAGATTGATAAGAAATTACCCTCTAGTGATACCCCATTGATGCTACACGAGTATAGAGGAAATGATCAACCATCTATACCTCGAGTAGTATCAATAATTTATTGTTAGACCATCAATTATGGTTCGTAAACCCCCAAAATTAATAATGTGTTATACTAACTTCCTTGTTTTTCATTAATAAGGTGGTGACATGAAGCGAAAGCATGCATTAGCTAATTAAATCTCTATCGCAGGAGGCGCATGGACGGGTAGAGAATGAATTTAGTGGAAATATAGAGCGATACAATAGATGAATCATTTATGCATGTTGTGATTGAGCCCTAGTATGCATGATAGTACTCAAGCTTGCTCTCATCTGCAATAACCTATATTTACTTTGTGCATCTATAATTCAATAAACACCTAAACAACTTTACTATCCTTGCATACTTTCCTTTGTTTGAGACATAAATTAAAATCCCTAAATGTCTTTCATGTTTTCGTGTGTCATGAAATGCCAAACTTTGTGACGAAATCAATTTGCCATCCATGGAATGATATAATTTGTGGTCGACAACATTATTTATTAGTTTGGCATGTGTAGTGTATTGGTTTAAACAATTTTAGTTGTTTAGATTAGCTTAACAACTTGGTCCATAAATCTTATAAATCAATTTGGGGACAAATGGTTTACCCCAAATAATTATTTTGCCTTAAGTACCACATAGTTTAGTGTGAGGCATTTAATTGGAGGCAAATTTGAGTAGGCACAACAAATTGGTAAGGCAAGAGGAGCCTTGTGTTTTTAGATGTTTTGGTCCATCATCAATAACGTCACGTTGTTTACCAACACTCCTATGGTAAATGGTGCAGCGAGTTCACCGATTTCGCGAGCTCAAGAACATTGCAATTTGCAACAACTTTACGAGTCCAACGATCTAGCGAGTCCATCAAGTTCATAAGTCCAACGACATTGCGAGTTCCGTAACACCGCAGGGCCTTGGAGAGCTATGATCCTAACAATGTCGCGGTGACCACATATTGGTTATAGTCCTGGCGTCTCTCGATGAGAAACAACATCGTGGAGTATAGTGTAATCTTGTGAGCTAGTAGATTGAGCCACCCGGCTACAATGGGTATGAGGATCAATTTAACAACATTGCAGTGTGAAGCCACATTGCAAATCCATGTGAAATCCAACATTTCCATGATTATGGTTGGAGTAACACCATGGTTCTAGTAACATCGTGGTTGGAACCTTGTTGACTTGAGAGCAATATTGCTTTAATAATGTCGCGGGCTCAACAAATATGGTTGGTTTGGATGATATCGTGTGTGAGCCATGGTTTGCAAACTTGTTGGCTCAAGAACAACGATGTATCTCAAACCATCTCGATGGTTAGTCACGTTGCAGTAATGGTTCAATCATGATGTGAGACTCGGGCGAACCTAGTGACTCATGGAATGGGTTCCACGTTCCAACCTTGCAAGCCTAGTTTGGATGACCAGACTGTTAATCCATGCAGGCTTCATGCAAATAAGAGTGAAGAGTGTGATGCAAAGTGGTAAAGACTGAAACTTCCAATATGAGGGTGGAGAACGTGGGAGTTTACTTAGACAAATGTGCGGTCAAGCACACAGCTTCCCGGATGAGTTATCGGGAAGGCTACAGAGATCGATACTTTTAGATAAAACCAATGGAACAATGATGGAAAGAGAACAAAAAATCAAACAAAAACACAACTGTCTCATAATATATTTTCTCACAAAAAGTAATTGTAGTTGTAGACGTATTTGCTGAGCTCTCTTGAGGAATCTCAATAGGATCATTCCTAATTTAATGTAGATTCCTAAAACTCAAACACCCTCGTTCGAACAATATTCTAAGATATGTGAATCGAGAAATTATCGTCTTCATTTCCAGAAGTCAGAAGCTCAAACCAATAAAATCAACACCCTGAAGTTTCCCCAGCATAACACTCATACATCATTGTACATATTGATGTAGACAATAGACATGTAGTTGTGCTAGTTAATTTTCAATGCAATGTACATGTTTGTAGTTGATTGAAAGGTGGCCTCGAGTTGTTGAAAAAATTCATAGGCAAATACCAAACTTGTACTGCGACAGTTTTGTTTATCAATAATTCTCACCATTGCTTGTTTCCCATTTTCGAGATTCGTCACCTATATAACCACAATAAAATCGTGCAATTGTTAAGAGTTAGTCTCTAGAAATACTATATTGAAACAAAAGAAAAGTAAGTGTGTTAATAAAATCATTTCCAAATTGCATTATTGCTTGAGTGATTAGTGAGTTTTTGTAAATTCTGTGTGTCATACGCAATTAGTTGTTTGCATGTTGTGGTTTGAAGTAAGAACTTTTTTACCGTTAATTAATTAATTAGTTTTGGGATAAATAATTGTTTATTTGATTGTTTTGAAATGAAGCAACCTTTGAGGAGGGTGTTGTTTCCACAAGATAAAGCTTATTGCCACCAGAAGTCTTCATTATTTCATATTATTCCAATTTTCTTCTCCAAAACTCAATCTCCGAAATCTAAAAGTCGTTAGTTTTAAATTTTAACATTAAAGGAACTCCTTAGGGAAGTTTAATCATATCAACAGTTATGGTTGTGCAGATAACACTCCAAAGAGGTAATTCTATCACACCTCCAATCGTGTTTGTCTTTCACCCTAACAATTAGAGATGCCAATTTGAATCCAATCCACCAATCCAAATCATGTACTAAAATTTCAGCTAACCCTGTCCATGCAATTCAAATCCAATTGGATTGTAAGATTCACATATTGGATTCATATATATTTGAAAATTTAAAGTTTATACCTAGACTTTGTATATTTTATATTTTGATGCCTAAATTCTAATTTTATGATGAAAATATTATAAAAAATTTATATTTTGGTATCTATAATTTTTTATGACATTTTAGTACATAAATTTTCAAAAAATTTATATTGATCCATTATGTAGATGTCACTTGGATCCATGAGTCCAAACCACTATTCATCAGTCCAATACACCAATCAATGAATCCAATCTATTTACCAACTCTACTAACAGTATATAAGTAGACTTGCACACATCCATCCATAAAGAAAAAACATGGCACCGGCCCCACATATTAGTTTCATATTTGTACACAGACCTTGATTAATTATAGTTGGTCTCCTATACTAATTAAATTTGGTAGTCATCACCCCAAAATTCAATTGCAATTTAACAACTATGGTCGATTTGTTGGTCATTCAAACTTAATTTGAGTGATTTCTCCAAAATCGTAAAATCTCAGACTTATTCCAGCTTAAAAGCATGGTCCATGAAACTGTACCGTACCGGCAGTTCAACCACGAAATACCAGTATCGGAAGCTAAATTGGTAGGCGGTATTTAACTGTCTAACAGTTGAACTACAATTAAATCACGATTTTATCGTAAAATATCATACCGGTGATTTTTTTGGTACAATATCCAGTACGGTTTCATATACCTGTAGGCACTGTCTGGGAAGGATGGTGGCCGAAACATGAGTTGATGATGACGATGACGACGGTCCACATATCGCCGCAGCAACATACTCATGGACTGATGATGTTGTATTCATGCTTAAGTTGCGGTCGTAGGTGGCAAGTAGAACGTAATCACCACTTTCCTGATGATGACGACGACGACTAGTAGCAGCAACAAGCGTAGCATTATAGAGGGTGTAATTCGCGATTGCATGCTGTTCTCCTTGGTCCAAATTATCACACAAGTCATCGTAGCAATTACAAGGATGTATGCTGTTCCCCCGATCGTCATAACAAGGCTTACAGTAAAGATCGCCGGCTCCACAATAATAGGTCCAACTGCAACACCGCCCTGCCGCTTGGTCACAGTAGGAGCAGTCAGTATAGGGCTCGCAGGCTGTGCATGTATGATCCTCCAGTTCGGCAGCAGCAGCGCCCAGAATCGCTACAACTGCAACAATGAACATGAACATAAGTGGCTTCATCGATCTTAATTTCTCTGTTTACAGTGTGGCTTTTTTTGTTGATTGCACGACGTACATGATTAATTACTTGCTTCTATTTATAATGCAACGTCCGCAATGGTTTGATTTGTCTTGCTTGTGTTGGGTTCTTAATCAATTTATTAATGGGTCAATTTGGAGCTATCGATAAGATCTGATCAGCTGGAAGAAGCATGTGCCGTGGAAACAAGGTAACTCTGCTTAGCTAGAGCCGCTTGGCACATTGTTGCCAAATAAGAATATATTGAGCGGCCCGCGGAGGGAGCGTATGTGTGAATCTGAATTCTGATTACTAGGAGCAGTTATAGTGATTACTACTCATGGTTACTAAGGGCAATCTTTTTTTTTTTTTTAGACAGAGTGCAGAGGGGGCAATCTAACCCTTATATATTGATAGCTCGGGATATTTCAACCCTAATGAGATCGTACATCAACCAATAGCTGAACTATGGGTTCGGAGTGTCAAACAGATGCACTCCAACAGAAAGGTTGTGGCCAACAGAGGCCATATAATCAACATAATTACCCTCTCGAAAAACATGATCAATACTAACCTCCCAATCCCTCACCAATAATCTGCGGATAGCGGCTATCATACTGTAATGTGGATGATTCATTTAGTCCAGCCGTAGGAGGGATATCGCTGCTGCCGAATCAGTCTGCAGCTTGACTTTCCAACCCCCGGCCTCCCACGCAATTTGCAATCCTTGGGAGATCTCACCTAGTTCAGCGTGTGTGATCGACCCTCCTCCTAGATTAAAAGCAAAGGCCTTAACAAATCCCCCATCGCTGCCTCTAATAATTCCGCCCACTATAGCGCGTCCAAGAGCTGGAACCACCGAACCGTCAGTGTTAACTGCATCCAGCCCGATGGAGGATGTTGCCAGGTAATCATGCAGATGTCCCGTTGCCTAGTCCCATCCATGAGTTCCTGTGCTTTGGAAAATGCAAGGTCAGTCTGCTCCCGTAAGTGCTTTGCGCTTGATGCCAATCCTTCCATTGATGAGATCACTTCCTCAAAGACCCAATCATTCATGTTTTTCCACAGTTCCAATAGAGAATGCCAAACAGGGAAGCATCCAGCACTTTACCTCGTCCACTCAAATAATATAGGAAACATCGCCTACTATCTGGTTCAAAGAAGTCTGAGTCTGGCTCATCCTGCTACAAAAACGACCTAACTCCTCTTGCATAGGGAAAATCCCATATAATGTGGACAATCGATTTGGGTCCTCCGCCACAGACTGGGAAGTGGTCAGACTGTGTTAGGTGGAGCCGAGCTCTCTCATTGTTCGTGAGAAGCCGACCATGCAATGCCAACCACAGGAACGTCTTCTTGCGCTGAGGGCTTTGAAACCTCCATGCCTTCTTCCATACAGGGTGGGACTACTCAGGATCTTCGCCTTCTCTCGTAGCTCATGGGCAGTCTTCAAAGTGAAATTGACCAAGTCCGAGTAACGCCAAAAAGGGATGTCTGGCGTGTTTCCCACAGGGACTGGATGTAGGCGCAATTGGACAAATACTTCTTCAGGGAGAAACCTTCGAATGAAAGGTAGGTTCCAGTCACCATTAAGTATCAAATCCGCTAATGTCAAGTCACGGGCCACATGTGGGAGGTCGTGTACAGCAGAGGCCAAAGGAGGGCCATCAGTGAGCCACCTGTCCATCCAGAAGCAAACCTGCAAATCACTATTGACATTCCACATTGTCCCTTCCGGGATGAGATGTAGAACTCGGATTAACCCTCTCCAAAAATTAGAAAGGCGGCCTTCTTCCCTAACCCTCCAGCCATTTTCAGTTCTTCTCAAGTACTTCCTCCTGATGACTTGAGCCCAAAGGCTAGAAGGGACGAAAGTACCAATTGTGCCAATGTAATTTGACCCGCCAGGGAGAGTGATCTGACTTTCCAGCCCGCCAATCTCGTGTCAATTCGGTCTATGAGCTCAGTATAAGTCGCCTTCGAGACTCGGTCGTGAATGACTGGAACTCCCAAGTACCTTCCCAGATTAGATGTAACGGGTATACCTAGTGCATCGCTAAGGCTGGTGGCCTCCGTACTTGTTACATTCTTAGAAAAATAAACCCTCGACTTCGTCTGATTCACACCATACTCATCAAGACAAGCCATGATCGCCTGCACCTGCGACAAGGATGCCACACCAAATAGAATAAAATCATCAGCAAAGAAGAGATGTGAGAGACGGGGGCCCTCATGTGAAAATTGAACGGTCAGCCACTCTCCCCGCTCCACTGCTGCCGTAATAAGATGTCCTAGCCGCTCCATACAGAGGGTAACAGCCCTGTCTAAGCCCTCTTGATGGAGAAAAAGATTCCGTGAGACCACCATTCCACTAAATTTGCATAATCGCGGATGATATACAGCTGATGGTAACCTCCGTAAGGCTTCGAGGCACGCCCAGTGCCTCCAAAGTCTCTATCACAGAGCTCGACTTTATACGATCATACGCCTTAGCAAGGTCAAGTTTTAGGACCATCCAACACTTCTTTCCTTTCTTAGCACGCATTGAATGTACAACTTCCTGCAAAACACAAGTATTATCAGTAATATGGCGGCCCTGGTATGGGTCTCGTGCACCGGTTTAGGCATGAGTGGCTTCAGCCTCTCTGCCAGGCACTTTGTGATCATCTTATAAGTTACATTGAAAAAACTGATAGGGCGGAATTTCTTGATATTTGTCGGGCGCCCCACTTTGGGAATGAGGGCCACGACCGTCGCATTCACCTCACCAATCCTAGCTGGATTGGATCAGCAGGATTCCACAAAGTTCAAGATTGTAGGACCTACCAAACTCCAGTTCCGCTGAAAGAAAAGAGGGTTCAAAACGTCCGGGCCAGGAGACTTGAGATCTCCCATTGCCTTGACTGCCCGGAATAGCTCTTCCATGGTGATGAGGCTATCAAGCGGCAGCCAGCAAGCTGCCGAGAGGGTCTGGAACATCGCCAGTAAGTGGTGGGTTGGCTCTCTGTCATTGGTGTATAACACTTCAAAGAACTGTCTTGCCATCTCAACTAGAGTAATCTGATCCTCCACCCAACCTCCCATATTATTCTTGAGGGCTGTAACTCTATTTCGTCGCCGTCTAGCAACTGTTCTTGGGTGAAAGTACTTTGTATTTCGATTCCAAGAAGCAATCCAATCCAAGCAATATTTTTGACACCAAAGCAACTCTTCCTGAAGCAGGATGTCTTCCAGCTCCTCTCTAGCTTGCCTTAGCCCCAAATCATCCAAGTCCCCCCCAACTCTCCATTTGATCCGCTCAATCTTGGCTAGTAGCGAGCTCTTCTTCTTCAGAATATGTTCGAACACATTGGTATTCCAATCTCTAGCTTCATTTGTGAATTCCATAATAGATGATAGAAAATCACTTCCCTGTCCCCATGAGCGGGTTACCATGGCCGCAAAATTATCATGCATCAACCAGGCAGCTAAAAACTTGAACGGTTTTGGTCCTGGTGCCTGGTAATTTGGACACAATTCAGCAGGAGAGGCCTATGGGCACTCCTAACACGAGGGAGGTGACAGACCGTGGTATCCGGGAACATTGAGGTCCAGGCGGAATTAGGAAGCCCTCGATCAAGACGCTCTTTCACCCCTGCCTGAAACCAAGTAAAAGTAGGACCCGTAAATCCAAGGTCCACCAGCCCAGCATGAAGTACGCAGTCCTAGAACTCACTAGCACGACTGGCATAAAAAAGGGCTCCTCCAAACTTATCGCTAGGCTGGAGGATAGAATTAAAGTCACCCGCAAGGAGCCATGGCTCCACCAAATCTTCCGTTATATTCCGGATTGAGGGCTACAACGCCCGGCGTTGAATGAGTACCGGGTTAGAATAAATCTCCGTGAGGAACAAACTCTGCAACCCGAACTTAACTTGTACATGAAGAAACTGTGCCGATCTATCGGCTTCCTTAGTTGTGACCATTCCAGAATCCCAGGATAGCTAGATACCCCCTGCAAAGCCCACCGCATCGACCACGAGATACTTATCATACCCAACTTCTCAACAACTTCAGTAGCTCTATCACCACTGATCCTTAATTCCACTATAACAACAATTCCCGGAGAATACCTTCGTTTATATTCCTTAAAAACTCTCAAGAAGCGTTTGCTCCCTGCACCTCTGCAATTCCATGTAAATATCTTAACCATTAAGTGAAATGGGAAGGCGAATCCAATGAAGCACATAGAAGGTTAGACAGTGACAGCCTCCGATCCGTGGCTTGCCACCGAACTCTCGATATCATTCAGAATCAGTTGTTCATTCACAACATTAACTGCCCGACCATCTTCATCCACTAGGGACTTAGGCCTTCGTAATTCAAGTGGTTCGGGCTGTGTATTGCTGCTACGCTGCATAACCTCTTCGACTGCTGTTGTCATTATCGCATCAATCGTGATTGGGAACTCCTACATGCCATGCATGCTATTAGTATCCTTTCCAGTAGCTGACGTGAAGGTAGTGGGTATGATAGGTGTCGCTGATGTCTTTTCCTTCGATGTCCCTGCTTCAATGCTATGTCCATGGGAAATCTCGGTCACTACCTTACTTTTTCCACTAGTCGGCTGCATGGGAACAGCGGCCTGGGTCAACAAAGCTTTACCCTTAGCTCTCATATCGGATTGTTTTCCCCCATAGATACCTCTTTTTCCCCAACTCCGTCCACTGTGGTCTTCGTAGGAGTCACCTTGTCATCAGATAGCACGTCAAACCGGGAGCCAAACACACTTCCATTCATCTGTATTTTCTCAATGCCATGGTTGGTCCTTGCTTGGCTAGGCCCCGCGTTTTGCTTTTTCGTTCATGGCCTTTGTTTTGCTATCATCCACTCACCATAATGTCCAGTAGGTTCCTCCGCAACTGGAGCTGTCAGTGCTTTCACATGCTCCTCCGTCTGCATTGTCTCTGCCGGAAAAGAGCACGAGCATCTAGCTCGGGCGAAGTACGTGCCACACTAGAGACATATATTCTCGAGTCCCTCGTACTAGATAAAATATTTCTTCCCATGGATCGTGAACTGTGAAAGTAGGGGTTTCGTGATATCCACTTGGACGCAAACACGGGCATAATCGCTCCTTGCTCCCATGCTCGTCACATGATCAACCCGAATGGGTTTCCCAATATGTTGACCGATTTTCATAACTGCAACAGGGTGGAAATATTGAATGGGCATCTCCAGTAATCTAGCCCAAACCAACATTGATGAAATCTCGTGGTTATAAGGGTCAAAAATCATCCATCCAAGGATGCACAGTGAGGTAATTATCCCCTACCAACCATGACCCTCCTGTAACTGCTCTTTCATAGTCCACTCCACTGGCGAAGCGCACTAGAAAATACTCATTTTTTTCCGACGTGACCAGAATAGCTCCATCTTTAGCCCATATGGTCTGTAGATGTTTCAGCATGAGTGTATAAGAGACTGATCTTCCCAAATCTTTTACCACAAGGGCGGATCGCCAGTTTCGACAGAATAGCCTTTCCTCAGCGGCGGTGAAGTGGATCGGAGGACACTTGGGATCCACTTCGCCCTCGAACCCCGCTTCAAGGCCATCCTGACGTATAACAGCACTGACATCCTCCGAATCCGAATGAACAACATACCACATGTCTGTTTTCACAGTCTCACTAAAAAGTCTTCTCGCAATTCCCGTCCCGGTTCCCCAAGATGACGGTTGCGACATTGCCTGTGAATTGGTTCCTTGACCCACCAGCGGCGCCTTTATCGAACTAGTATCCTCGCCTACTTTTGTCTCCAAGCAGCCCGATGTTTGCTTCAGCCTCTTCTTAGTTTGTTGAGCCTCACGATCACCCTTCAGGTTGGGCGACGATGACGCGGAGGGAGGTCGTCGTTGGCCCGCCATCGTTTCGGGAGCCATATTGTGTCCATGTTATCCCCAGCCAGCGACTTAGGCACCGCCGACAAGGGTGCTCGAGAAAACCCTAGTTTGCTCGTCGTTGCTCAATTTCCCGCCGCTCCTAGACTTTCGGAGCTAAACTTCTCGATCAATCGAGGGCAAATGTAGTATGACAGAAAGTTTTTTAATTATTTAATTTTTAGTCATAGATATTCGAAAGAGGAATAGCAAGATATGAATATACATATGACCTTTGCAGGTCAAAATAAGACAAACGTTGGACAACAGATGTTGAACCAACGATTAGAGGGCTTGTGTTGCCACGATATGGGGAGCCCTAAATTACCTACGAAAAGCGAAATGAAACGAAGCTCGCCGGAAGATGATCACAACACCTTTATTTTCTTCCGAATGACACCTCCAAAAGAGTGTACCGAATCGTTCGCAATAACCATCCGGCTGATCAAATGCATGTCGCCACAACCAAAAAACATTAGTAACAAAATGAAAATACACATTGCAAATTGAAGAGTCATGAACTCCATAAAAATGAGAAATATCTCCATACAAACGGCCAAAGACTAAACCTAAAACACAATGCCCTGAAAACCCCACAAAAGCATCAGAATTGCCCAATGTAGTCTTAAGACCACATCAAAAGGACCAATAAAGCAATGGGAGATTGGCGGATTGGCGGTAGCAAAGAACTAGACTATCAGTCTCTCCTGCACGTACAACAGGTTACCCGCCACCTGTACCCCGAACTTCCGATCACCAACCGCAACGCCAATTCTTACGCAGCCTGGAACTAGGAGCAGGAAAGTTGAATAAGAGCGGAGGCGACATCAGCGGCGATGAGAACCGCTGGCTAGAACTGGGAGGAGGGATTTGATGAACAACTTAAAAGCAGTGCGACAACAATAGCGGAGGGTACAGGAGCGAGAGTTGAGTGAGGCAAGGGAGATAGGGCAGAGAGATAGGGAGGAGGTGCACGAAGCGCTCAACCGTCAGAGAGCACAGTCAAACGACGCCGATAAGATGGAGGCCACCTATCATGTGAAAGCGGAGCGGTTACCTGCCTAAAACCAGAGGCGTGCGCGAAAGTGATTTTTTTTATTAAATTACAATGTCATTTTAGGAAGTTACAAAAATATATTAATTATAATTTTTCTCTATCTTTCTCTAACTCCCACAATCTCCAATGAGGACTCTCTTCCTTCTTTTTTCCAATCTTTTATTTGTCATTGTTCAATTGAAATAATACTACTGCAAAAATAAAACAAGAAATCAATACTAATTCATTAGACAACAACTACCACTTTGAAAAACATCAATACCATTGCAGAAATAAATCAAGGGCAATGTCTATTTTTTACCCAAACCTTTTTTAGATTCTTTTATTTTAACCAAACCTATTGAATTCCTAAAAATTATCCAAACGTTAACTCTTCGTCAACTTTTCTGTTAGTAATGCTGACTAAGTATGACCATAATGAGTTGACTTCCTACGCGGCGGTCAGAATACCATCATTTACTATTTTTAATAAAAAGATTATCAAAAAACAAAACAAAATCTCACCTCTCACGTGGACGAAATAAGTAACGGTAACAGAATGAATGCCCAGACTTTGATAAATTATAATACGTTTGGATAATAAATAGAATTTCTATAGGTTTGGTTAAAATAAAAGAATCTGAAAAAGGTTTGGGTAAAAAATAGACATTGCCCATAAATCAATACAATTATGTAAAACAATATCATTACACTAAAACTACCAAAAGAAACAACATATACCATTAGAAGAGTCAAACCAATATCACTATTACTGTGAAATCAAAACAATACCATTACAGAAATATTAAATCAATAACATTATGAAATTCAAAACTATGGCATTTTATAAAACAAACGAAACAGTACCAAAACAAAATAAAAACTAAGATCTAGGTTTTTTATGTTCTCTGGGTCGGGATAGAGAGAGACTACCACCATCTCACCCTTCCCCGACCGTCTCCCATAGAGAGAGAGTGGAGGGGGTGTGCGAGGGAGGGAGGAGAGGGGATGAGGGTGGCAGAGGGGAGGGTGGCCGGAAGCGGTCCGTCTCCAAGAGAGAGAGAGACACACAGGACAGGAGAGTGAAGAGGAGTGCGTGCGAGGGAGAGAGGGGAGGGTGGCCGATAGTGGCGGTGCAAGGAGTGAGAGGTTGATGAAGAATGGGTCGGGGTTGCAGTAGGATTTGCGCTATAATAATATATAGAAATCACCATTAATCTAATATTAACCGTCAATTTAAAAATATGGTGAAATAGAGATAATGAAAAGTGTAGATTTTGATAGTTACCGTGATTACTCAAATTGAGTAACCACGCTAATAATTCCCTACTCCCTCCCTTGGGGGTAACTACAAGAAAGTGAAACCAAAATTAATTAATTGGTTAGAACAAGAAAGCTACATTGTACACTCTTGAAAGACTTCAAGAGTACATGCAACCCGACTTTTAGAAGCTAAGCATATATGTCACATGACTAGATTGGCTTTGTTGTTCCTTTTGCAGAAGTAGCTTTCGAGTAAAACTTTTAGAGAAATAATTTTCAACAAAAGCAGTTCAATGTTTGACCGAAAAACTATTAACAGTGTTTTTTTAACATAAGAGATTATGAAAAATGACTAAAAATAATGTCTAATATAAAATATAGGAGCACTCTTAATTTAACATAGATTCCCAAAACTCAAACACCCTCGTTTGAACAATGTTCGAAGAGGTGTGAACTGAGAAAATTTTGTCTTGATTTCCATAAATCAAAAGCGCAAATCAATAAAATCAACACTGTGAAATTTCCCCAACAAAACATTGATACATCATGGTACATATAGATGTAGACAGTAGACATGTAGTTGTGCCAAATGCCAATTAATTGCCGATGCAGTGTACATGTTTGTACCTGATTGAAAGGTGGCCTCGTGCATTTCCATTCCTACTTGAGTCGAGTTGTTGAAAAATTTCATAGCCAAATACCAAACTTGTATTGTCACAGTTTTGTTTATCAATAATTCCCACCATTGCTTGTTTTCCATTTTCGAGATTTGTCTCCTGTATAAGGACAATAAGATAGTGAAATTTTTATAAGATTTTTATAAGCGCGAGAAATACCAAATTGAAAGGAAGGAAAAGTAAGTGCATTTATAAAATCCTTTCCCCTGGTTCTTGTAAGCATATTCCTAGAGAAGCGAATGGTGCAGTCAATATTATGGCTAGAGCATTGACAAATTGGGGGAGCGAATAGTTTGGCTTGATAGGCCATCGATTTATTTGATTGATCAATTAAAACTCGATGATGTAATAGCACAGATTGATTAATGGAAAGTTCAGGTTACCATAGAAAAAACCCTTTCCCCCTTGCTTTATTGTTTGAGTAGGTAGTGAGGTTTTGTGAATTTTGTGTCATACGTACTTAGCAGTTTCCTCTTTGTGGTTTGAAATAAGATTTTAATTAATTGATTTTGGGATAACTAATTTTTTAATTAGATTGTTGTGAAACGAAGCAACATTTAAAGAGGGTGTCGTTTCCACAATATAAAGCTTATTGCCACTAGAAGTCTTCATTAGTTCATATTCTTCCAACTTTCCTTCTCTAAAACTCAATCTCCGAAATATGAAAGTATCTACTTTCAAATTGTTTCATTAAAGAGACTTCTTAGGGTAGTTTAATCCTATCAGCATTCAACAATTATGATTGGATAAATAAACACTCTAAAGAGTGTAATTCGTTACTTAAAATTTCAGCTAACCCAATCCATATAATTTAAATCCAATTAGATTGGTGAATTCATGCATTGGATTCATCGATATTTGGAAAATTAAAGTTTATACCTAGACTTTTTATATTTTGATATGATGAAAATATCATAGAAATTTTTTATTTTAGTACCTATAATATATATTATGACATTTTAGTGTCTAAATTTTTCAAAAATTTCATATTGACCCAATATTTAGATATTATTTAGACCCATGAATTAAACTAATCCCTTTAGTCCAAATCCATAAATATTTAGATATTATTTAGACCCATGAATTCACTAATCCCTTTAGTCCAAATCCATAAATATTTAGATATTATTTAGACCCATGAATTCACTAATCCCTTTAATAAAAAACAAATACAAATGAATCCTTTTCAATAAAATGCCCTAAACACTTGGGCAACCTCAACCAAAATGCTTAAACAACTTATACCATGAACTTTGAACCTCCAGTATATACTCATAATCATGAAACATCAAAACTACACAAGTCTAACTATAACTCCTCATTGAGCTCCTTGACATCTCGTCAATATTGGTGCTAGGGATGGCAATGGGTCGGGTTGGGTCGGGTTTTGCCAAACCCAAACCCAAACCCATGGGTTTATCCGTGAAAAAAACCCGGGGTAAAACCCACTGGGTTTGAAAAACTCAAACCCAACCCAACCCGCTGGGTATCCGCGGGTTCATGGGCACCCACGGGTTTTTGTCGTAAAAAATTCACAATAACAAATTCCTATCAAAATTAAAGTCAAATATCAATCTCTCAATACAAATTATCCATATATAAAACACCATTCTAGAAAATTCAAGCAAATCACAAATTAACTACACAAATTGTTCAACACCAATCTAGAAACTCAAGAAAATTGAAGCAAATCACAAATTATCCATAAATAACATGATTAATCGAAACTTCTTCCTTTCAATTAAGTTTTTCACTCTCCACTCAATAACATCAACTTCATTCTACATAACTAGAAAGAAAAAATTAGACATGTCTCCACAAACATAAATAAGATTAGTTGTTTAGAATATTAAATATGCCGAGAAAATTAATTATATGGGTGGGCGGGTACCCATGGGTCGGGTTTACCTAAACCCAAACCCAACCCAACCCGATGAATAGTGAACGGGTTTAAACCCAAACCCGGCCCAAAACCCGTCAACACGGATTTTACCCGTGTTGACCGGGTTGGGTCGGGTGGGTACCCGTGGGTTCGGGTTTTATTGCCATCCCTAATTGGTGCGGCTACTCGCATCGCCCTGCCTCTTCTCAGAATCCTCATCCGCTAACCCTTCCTCAACCTAGTGAATGACAAGGGGTCAGTCTCGTCGTTACTTCCTTAGGTCTTGCCCTAAGCAAACCCTTATTAAACATATTATTAGTGGGTTTCCTTTCTTACACGAAAGTCGTTCTCGCTTTCATCCTTAAAAATTTTATTTCAACACAATTAATAGAAGATCTTTACTCATATCCTTATCCTATAGAAGTTCTCAATTTCTATCCTTAACTCAAACACAAAACACTAGGACAACCGCATTACGTCTCGCTGTCCAGCAGTGATCCGACCATCTACCACGTCCAGTAGTGGCCCAACCGCGAGCATTCATACACATTCATACGTAACACATAAGCACAATGCGCGCCTCCACCTTAAGGAGGCGGTGGGATGCCTCCACACATAATTGCGCATACTCATAAAATTAAAGAATATAACTTGAAATGAAAAAACATAAATTGAAAACCTCGACAGAGATTTTACCCCCTTTACACTCACCTCGAATCCATCGAAACCGACTCTGATTATACTCTGAAAATTCCACGAATCACTCCCGTTAAATTCTCCTTATCCCCACTATTCCATAGGCGCCGATGATTCCTCTTTTGGACGTCAAACGAACGAGTTATGGCAAAAACAAGAATTCTGTAAGATTCCAAAGTACCAGGTACCGAATTGATAATTTGCCAGTCAGCTCAGTTGACCCCACGTCTTTGTTAAATACTTAAATTACAGAACTAATCAACCGACTTTTCGAAATGCCGAGAATGGTACCTGAACTGACTTTTTTTTTTTTTGGATGAAGGAACTGACATATTTTCGTCCCTAACTTCCGGTGCTCGTTTCTCCCTCGTTTGACGTCTGAAGTCGATTTCGTCAAAACGAGGATGCTCCTAAGATCAGTCTCTTTGCATTGATACCCACCACCCAAAGAATGGTCGAAGTTGACTACGCCGGTGCTGTCGACAGGGCTACGATCATCACGGCCATGTGTTGTGTGAGTAATAACAGGAAAGCAAAAGCAAATTGGAAAGGCCGTGGGTGTTTATTTATAGATTTTGCTCCAACTTTCCGGTTTCCATTAGGAACATCATTTTTTCTTTTCCTTAACAAATTTGGAAACAAACTACTTTTTTTTTTTTTTTTCGTTGAATACTACTTTTCCTTAACAAATTTGTACTTTTTTTTTTTGACAAAAGATAATCATATATTGATCGAAAAATAGACAAAGCTACATCCTGGAGAAAAGTCAGGTCTGGAAGTTGAAAGAGCGACACATAGACGGGTACAAAGAAACAAACTACTTATTTAGGTAAATCAAATGTTATTTTTATTTTGATTACCAAAAAATATATTATTATTTGTATCAGTTATATAGTTATAATTTTCGAAAACATTATTTCCATTGCTCCAGAACTTACGCTTAGAACATATCGTCCATAAAAAATTTCATCCACCTATATCTTGTTGGTCAATCTAGTTGTTCTTGCATTGTATTGATTTACTTTCATTATGTTTGTCAAATATGTAAGTTTTGCTTTTGCATTAAATACTTAATTTTTTTAATAGCTTTTGAGTAAATACAATTATTAGTCAAATATTTTGTAACGTATCAGAATATTACTTATGTGATTTTTATCGTAATTAAATTTTTAATTATTTTCTTAATTTAAATATTAAAATTTTGAAATGTTGACCGCCATTTGTCTCTTCCAACTCAACATCTTCTTGCCAATTTTATATTGATAACAAAACTACTAACATGGAGTTTAAATTGATAGATTGTCAACAATCTGAATATTCTAATTTTTTAGATTGTGAGAATATATTTTAAAATATTTCTTGTTTGATAACTATGATTGTTAACATTCAATAAAAATAAAAACTATATTATTATATTTAATAATATATTAATCCTTAATAAAACAAAATTAGAGGGATTTGAGAATATTAAAAACTTTGTTGTGAAATATATTTAATGTAATAAATAAATAAAATGAAGAGAAAAAGTAAGAGAAAAAAAGCTCACGAATTAAGATATAGAATCTCTCTGATTATTAGACATTTTATATCCGTAGATTTTAGAATTTTGAAATCTGTGCATATTTTAGATAATGGTCGATCATATAGTAGATATACTAGGTTATCGCTGCAAACCACGAGATATTATTACAATGAGGAATGAACAAAAATCTAGAACTATGATTCAAAATGATCTCTTATCGGTCGACCTCGGGCGATACCAGGATTCGAACCCGGGGAAAAAGGATTTGCACTCCACCGCCTTACTGCTCGGCCATGTCGCCAAATTAATACAAAAATAAGTATACAATTTGGCATGGTACTCAAATTTGCATATTAACCTTAAGCCACCTCCTAAATTAGGGTTTTGAATCCATCTTTTCAATTACTTTTGTCTAGTATCTCAAAACATACGGGTTAATTACATGGTTGGTCACTGAGATTACAAAAAACGTTCATGTTTGGTCACTACAAATATTTAATTCCATTCGTGGTCACTAAATTTACTAAAACATGTCACGTTTGGTCACCCTCCGTTAGTCTCCGTTAGCCTCCGTTAACGGTGTCAATTTTTTGCTGACGTGACTAACAGAAGCACCTAATCAGCCATTTTTAACCCAATAAAAATAAAATCTGACCTGCCATGTCATTAAAATTTGCCACATCATTAAAACCAACCCATTACCCAATCTCTTCTTCTCCAATTGACCCCGCTGACCCGAACCTTCTTCCTCTTCGTCTCCCTCGAAATTGTTCATCTTCCCCATCTTTCTTCATCTCCAAATTGAAGACACGATCGAACAATTGAAGACACGGTCGATCATCGCCATCATCATCATCATCAACCTTTTCCCGCTTGATCTCGGATTTCTCCCTAAACAATCTTTGACTGGAAATCGACAACTCCATTCTACCCTTTTTCCGGCCGGCTTCTCTGGTGTGATCGGCTCCCACGGAGGAGGTAATGGAAATGAAATGTGGGTGGAGATCAAGTAAGGGAATATATATATATATCAATGGGCACATTGGTTTTGGATACAACTGTTAATCTAATTATTGGTTTTGTATTTAGGTTTGATGGTGAAAGGTGTGGGGAACAGGGGAAGGGCTACAGAACAGGCAAACAGAGGAAGAGCTGTAATTAAGCTTCAAGACAATCATTAATTAAGTATCCTCAACCATACCCAAACAGATCGTCCCTGCAATCAACCCAAGAGAACCCAGAAACTTTTCTTCTTCTTCCGATGGCGACCCAGACAAATCCAAGCAGATCGCCAATGCAATCAACCTAGGGGAACCCCAACATCCACCGTCTCTGCCGCAATCGACGAACCCATCCCGATCTCTGTTTTCAGGGTTTCCATTTTTGAGTTTTGGGTTTTTGATTCGTGATGGGTTTTGTGGTTTCAATTTCTGGTTTGGGGTTCTGAGATTCGTGCGCCGGTTGGAGTCTTCCTAGACGGACCAAGGGATGAGGAGGCTCGATTTCATGGATGACGCCGTCGGTTTGGGTGACGTCGTCGAGTCGGACAATTTCGGCAGAGACGGCGGTGGTTCTAGGTATTTCAGATGAAGCTTGTGCGATGGTTCAGGTAGCCTTCATGCGATAACCCAGCTCTATCACTGTAATGCTTTTTTAGTTCGGTCGGGTTAGGTTGGGTCATGGGTTGGGTTGGATTTATGACATGGCGGGTTATATTTTAAGTTTTTTGGGTTAAAATTGTGACTGGACATTTCTGTTAGCCAAGTCAGCAAAAAATTGACGCCGTTAACGGAGGCTAACGGAGACTAACGGAGGGTGACCAAACGTGACATGTTTTAGTAAATTTAGTGATCACGAATAGAATTAAATATTTGTAGTGACCAAACATGAACGTTTTTTGTAATCTCACTGACCAACCATGCAATTAACCCCAAAACATACATTATCCACATGTAAATTCTATTCTCTTTTTATTGACTAATATATTCAAGAAAACCAAATGTGGATTTCCGTTCCAAAATATAAACAAAATCGAACCATTAACCAGTGGGCAATCCACAATACAAAAAGCAATAAAAAACATAAATTTCCACAAAATCTAAAGATTCAGTAAATCCACGGCCGAAATCTTGTTCTCCAAACGACCCCTTAACTCTCAGTTTGATATGAGTGAGTAAGGTCTATATAGTGTTTACAGTTCTTGGATTGAGAATGAGTTTCATTCGTTTTTAAAAATTTATATACGATATTAGATTTTATAGAAATAGCTTCAATTATATGGATACTTCATGGTAATGTATTATATTAAAATTTTCAAAATTCTAAGAATATGGGTGTCGTAGAAATTATTTGCGGTTATGTCACATACACCCATGTGGGGAGTGCGGATCTGGTGACTAAGGGGGGGTGCTTAGTCACTTGACTAAGTCCCTCCTAGCCATTAGATCTGGACACTTCAATCCAATGGTTAAAAAGTGGGAAGGGCTATTTAATTAATAGCAGGGGTAGTTTGGGTATTATGAAAAATTACGAAGTATACAAACCGGATTTACAATCAGTACAAACCATACAAACATACGAACAGTACAAACTAGAGCGACAAAACATACAAACATTACAAACGTATGAACTGTACAAACAATACAAACAGTACAAACATACGAACAGTACAAACTAGAGCGACAAAACATACAAACATTACAAACGTATGAACTGTACAAACAATACAAACTAGACTGACAAACAATACAAACCATACAAAAAGAAAAAACACCCGGGTTGACTTTGGAGGCTCCATCCCTATATAGAGGGGCTCCTTCCCAAAGTCAACCCGGGTGTTTTTTAGACGTACAAACAGTACGAACATGGTGGACAAAAATGACAAACTAGACCGACAATCCATACAAATGGGAAAAAACACCCGGGTTGACTTTGGAGGCTCCATCCCTATATAGAGGAGGTCCATCCAAAAGTCAACCAGGTTGTTTTTTAGACATAAAAAACATTACAAACATGGTTGACAAAAATAACAAAGTTTACAAACATGATGCACAAAAATAACAAAGTTTACAAACATTACAAAAAAACCCGACAAACATTACAAAATAACAAAGCATACAAACATTACAAAATACGTCAACAAACATCACAAAATTAGCACTGTCGCCGGGAAATTCTTCTCCGGCGACGATGTTCGCCGGAAAAAATTTTCCGACCAGAAAATCTCTCTCTCTATATCTCTCTCTCTCTCTCTGGACGATACATTGTCTTCCGCCCAAAATAAATGGACAGCAATCTCTCTCTCTCACCTTAAATGGACCGCCCAAAATAAATGGACAGCACCATTGATATAAATGGACAGCAACCGCAATAGCAAATGTCGCCGCCGGCTAGAAGAGACGCCGGAAAATAAATCAAGGTCGGCGATTTTTTTTTCCGACCGGGGGAACCGCGAATGCAGCAGCGGTTAAAATGATTTTTCTTTGTTTATTATTTAAATTAATAAATTAAATAATCATGCAATGACTACATTGCCCTTCATTAAATTGTATTAATATGGGCCATTGGATTTTAATGAGGTGCAAGGGTGGAGATTCACTTAGCCATGTGACTAAGGGGACCCCCCTTAGTCACCAGATCTTAGCCCCTCATGTGGGTACTCATCATTGGATTGGGTTTTTTCTTTCAGAACTCATTGACTATTTAGTTGAGTTTTTTTTAATGTACTTACTCGATTATATTTGAATTTGGTGAGATCAGACTCAATCTGATCTCATTGTCATCCCCAGTGGCGGAGCCACTTGGAGAGGAGGGGTGCTTGCACCCGTTGGGTTTGGAGAAATTTTTATCGAGTAGGGATATATACAAATTCGAACCAGTGATCATTCAGTTGCAAAAAGAATTTCTTACCATCTCAACCGAGTAAATTTTGTTATACAATGCACTTTCGTCTTTATTTATAGTAATAAATTGTTGTCTTTTGTTTAAACTCGCTCATTTCTTTTGTAGCTCTACAATAGAGAAATTTCTTGCCTTTTGTTTAAACAAAACCGAAAGTGATGAAGTACCAATTGAAGTTCACTTGTTTGTTTCACAAAATTAATTCCAAGGTACTTCTGAGTTCTAATTTGTAATACTTGATGAATGTAAGTCTTGACTTGTATGTACTAAACTTATTTGTTTGACGTTGTAACCTATGTACGTGAAACTATTTTAATGTAATTGTATGAATTTAGAGTATTGCGTTGTTGACTTTTTTTTCATTTAAACTTGACTTCTCTACTGTATATGTGATTTTTTATGATATGATAAAGACACCCCATTGACCAATTTTCTGGCTCCGCCACTGGTCATCCCTACTGTCAACTTATTTGGTAAGCACCACCTCACTATCACATTTGTATTATTTTCTACTTATACATTTTGTTTTATGAAAAACATTTATGGCCAAGCCCCACATAAATTTGGTTTTTAATAACATCAAAATCTATATCTTTTGGATAGGTTTTCGGGTATAATTTCTATATATTTCTATATAAGTGGTCATCTGACTCATTGATCTTCCCTGATTTGAGCACGTAAAGGACGGCTCTTTAGTCCTATACTTCAATACTTCATTAATTACTAAGTGGCAGGAATGGCTGCCATCTCATTTACGTACAAATTATCCATGCAGGCATCAATATATACTTCATTAATTTCAAAGTCAATTAATGAACGAGAACCACTAATTAACCATTAAGATTGCGACACATATAATACATCCTTAATAACAAAATACTTCTCTACGCTGAAAAGTACGGAACATCTAATTACGTCGGAATTAACTATCAGTAGCTAGGGACTGCGACGGCCGACGACGTTACTACTCCCGGCGCCGCGCCCGCTGAAAAGTACTGCTGAATCAGGGCTTCGAAATCCGACGTCGTAGAGGCGGCCAGCTCTTCTTCCGACATGCATCCTTCAATCTCCGCTTCCAACCACGATCCATCGTCTTCTTCTTCGTCGCCGTCACCACCGGAGCAGCCTTCTTCTTCTTCTTCTACTTCCGCCAAGCAGTCTTCAATCTCCGCATCGAACAAAGCTTCTTCTAGTTCTCCTTCGTGGCCGCCGTTGTCGCCGCCGCAGTCTTCTCTTACTTCCGACAAGCACCCTTCAAACGAAGCAACTGCTCCTTCGCCTCCATTGACGTTTCCGCCGCCGCATTCTTCATTTACTTCCGACAAGCAACGCTCAAGCTCTGCTACGTACGAGGCTACTGCTCCTTCGTCGGGGTTTCCGCCGCCGCAGCCTTCTTTTACTTCCGACAAGCAACTTTCAGTCTCCGCTTGAAACGGCGTCGTATCGACCTTCTGTCGCTTGTTGTCAATTATTGACGATTCCACCTCTACGACGCCGTTGTAATCATCGTCCTCGAGATCGATGAAAATCACTTTGGGTCCCTTGTCGTTCTTCCTCTTCTTGGAATTAGAATCTTGCTTCTTCCTAATCCGGCAGACTGCGAGCCTGGTGGCGGCGGCAGAGTCCAGCCCAAGAAAAGGGATGGGCCGGTCCAGCAGGCAGTACTCATGCATGATCCACGAAGTCGTCGGCCCAAGTCCATTCTTCTCCCCTTTGCTCTTCTTGGGCCTGTAGCTGAACCGCTTCAGAGTCCACGAAACCAGCCCGTCGGGTGTCTGCGCCTCCTTGCCGGAATCCTCCCCGTGCCACGTCCCGCCGTTGGATCCGACGCTGCGGTCGATCCTCAACCCGGTCGCGGTTCTCTTCTTAAACGGCGTAACGAAGTAGAGATCGTTGTCGGCTTCTTCTTCTTCTTCGCAGCCGAGGCCTCGGAACTTGTGCCAGATCTCCCATGGCTCGAGGTCGCCGTAGAGGTCGCAGTCGTTGACGTAGTCGTCAGAGGGGGGCGGGACTCCGATCAGCTTGCTGAGAAGGTAATTCACGACCAGCTCCTCGTCGGTGGGGAGGAATCGGAACCCTACGTCGCGGCGAGGATGGAGATCGAACTTACTCATTCTCTTGTCGGCGATCGCGACTCGCGAGCTTGATCTCTCACGCGATTTTGATGGAAGGAAAAGGGCGGGATCGCGGGAAAACAGAGAGCGAGCTAGTGAGTGAGAGTGACGTGTGTTGTGTGAGTGTGAGTAATAACAGGAAAGCAAAAGCAATTTGGAAAGGCCGTGGGTGTTTATTTATAGATTTACTCCAAACTTTCCGGTTACCATTAGGATCTGTCATTTTTCCTTTTCCTAATCATATTTGGAAACAAATTAATTCTATTGGTTAATCACATGTTATTTGTATTATGAATTTATGATCATCGAAAATAATATTATTTGTATTAATTAGTTACGCTTTCATTTGCATGCTACTGTTTTGATACATATTTTCGAAAACATTATTTCCATTGTTTTACATACCATTGGTTTAGGAACTTGTGCTTAGAAAATACATAGTCTGCAATTTCATTTTCATCCAACTAGGTCTTGTTGGTCAATCTAGCTGTTTTTGCATTGCGTTTAGGGGTGTGCAACTATCCGTATCGGATTGAATCAATGAGAATCGCAATCCAATAGTGAAAGATATCTTAGTATCAATTACCAGATCAACAGTGCATTCGGTCTAGTTGGTTCCGGTGCAAATGTCAATTCGGTCCATTTTTTCAGTGTTTATAAAGTTCACTGAACCAAGAACTGAATAAATGTTATATTTGATTTAGTATGGTCCGATTCAAGGTCGATTTGATCCGTTACGTTCCAGTACATACCAAACTGTTGCACACCCTTATTTGATCATGTTTGTCCAGTACTTATGTTTCAATTTAGCATTTTTCACATTTTTTTTTAATGGATGATGAGACCAAGTATTATTACCAAATCGAAGTAAAAGAAAGAAAAAGAAAATCCAAGGCCACAAAATGGCAGGAAAAACCCACACAAATGTGGGACAAACATGAAAAAATACCACAAAAAAAAGGAAAAGAAGAAGATGACAACAAGCTACAAAAATGGAGAAAAATAAATCCGAACAAAAAAGTCAAAATCAACTTACATCAAAAGTAAAAAAGAGAGTACCCAAAAATGAAAGAAGAAAAAAACTCAGTCCTCAATTTGATGTTAATTCCCAAATTTCTTAGAACCATATCATGAGGTTCGAGCCAAACCCCAAGTGACCGAGTTCACAATGTTCTCCAAATCGGAAGGTGCGAGAGCATTGTTGTCGGTGGCATATTGTTGGTTTCGTCATCAAGGAACCGGCTCAAGATAGGGTGCATAACCATGGGTTATGCATCCATCAATAACCAAATCTGGACCCTTCATTTAGAAAATCCAGATCTAAGGACGGAGAATTAAATACTATTTTTATTTTCACTAGCTTTCTTAATTGACTCATATTTTTTTCGTTTTAACTCGGATTTTAATTTTTTTTTTTTTGCACAGATGGAACGAGTTCACCGTGCTCTACAAAATGAGATCAATTTTCAATATTTTTTTAGGAAAAAAAATTCTGGCCTCTCGGTACCAACTGCATACCATATGGTATCTTCTTCGTTTTTAATTGGTTTTTGAAAACGTTTGCACAGCAGGGATGAGTTCATCATGATCTACTGGATCTACAAATTTCTGGGTGAACAAATTACAGGACAAAAAAATACCACACAATACCATACAATACCACCCTGGTACGGGGTGGTATTGTATGGTATCTTCTTCGTTTTTGAAAACGTTTGCACAGAAGGGACGAGTTCATCATGATCTATTGGATCTACAAATTTCTGGGTGAATAAATTACAGGACCAAAAAATACCACACAATACCATACAATACCACCCTGGTACGAGGTGGTATTGTGTGGTATACAATGTTAAAAGTCGTAAATTACAATTAATATACTTCTACTATCATGTATTCAACCATCCTACAGTATTGGTTTGTTCATACCACCATGGTACGTTTTTCAAAACATAGGTATGCTTTTATTTCAATACCAGTCAATACCATATGGTATAGGCTGGTAAAAAATGGCTCAATTTTTTTTGTTCGAAAAATATATTAAAGTGGATATCATTTTGAAGAGCACAATTAATCTGATCTAACTGTGTAAAAAAAATTAAATTTCGACTTAAAATGAGCGAGAAATCGTCCGTCAAAGATTAAAGAGGGAAAAATTAAAGGCTTTCCATGAGAGAGAGGATGCTGATGTCATGGTGATGTGGACGGGTTACTCATGGTTACTCACCATAAGGTTACTGACCTGATCCATTCCCCAAGGAACCAGGGAGAATAAATAGCGCATCTGGCAGCTTTCTAAATGGAAGGAGGGATGCAACAATGGTGGGAGTGGATGGAAAGGGAAGATAAAAATGCAGGTTAGGAGATCATATGGGTTCAATTCAAGGAAGAGTTCGACATAAGGTTCAATGTGTCGATCGGATGGATCAGCTTCTGAAACACGACATCAACTTGAGGGAGGGTGTTAAAGTATGAGTATCAATATGTAATTGCATCTAGAATTTGTATTAGCAAACAATATAAATATCGTTGTAAACAACATAATAACTAACAAATAAGAAAAGCCTAAAACCAGCGAAGGAGTTCCTCTGAAAGCTAGTGTCTAATGGACAATACCACGTAGAAAATCTAGTGTGTTATGTTGTTCTTGTTATAGGTTTGATTATTTGATAAAAATTCCTTGTTGATATATCCTCGGGCAATTGGCTCGTTTAGTGATGTGTGTCTTCTATATCATTCACTTTATGGGCCCAAATAGTAGGGGTGGCTATTTGAACCGGGACCGGATTAAAAATCGGAAACCGGACCGTATAACCCGGACCGAGACCGGACCGGGACCGGATAGTAAACAATCCAATCCAATCTTTGGGCTTAGATTTGAGGTAAAAAACCGGATAAAGACCGGATAAGAGAGCTCAACACCCAAAACTTAAGGGTAATTTGCATAAACGGTCACAAACCTTTGCACTTAGTACAAAACTTAACCAACTCCTCACCCTTTAAGGCCTTAGGCCACTCAAATCCCACAATCTCAATGTAAAATCAAGACCGAATTGGGACCGGACCGGATCAAAACCGGACCGGATCAAGACCGGACTGTATCCAATCCAATCTTCGGTCCTTATATCTTCAAAAAGACCGGACTGGACCGGATCAATTTGGGCCAATTTAACCGGACCGGACCGTATAGCCACCCCTACCAAATAGGTATCACATGCTTGGTTTGATGAATTTCACGATCCTATTATTAGTCTTGGTTTACCTAAAAATTTACGAAAATAACCATGCTAACAATATAATAATAAGAAAAGAAATACGAATGGAAAATAAATATAGTTTTTCAAAGAAGAGAAAGTTTCACTATTTAAAAACTCCATATAATTCATTAGAGTTGCTTCCCCTAATACATATATCATAAAACCTTAAGAATGAAAGAAAAATATTGGTCTCTAATAGAGTTCAATTTCTCTCCAGTCTCCATAGTGTTTATCCCAGTAGACATCATCCTAGTTTATCACAGCGCGTGCAATGGATCTGTAGCTGTAGGGTATATAGACATGATGCAAAATTGTCACTAATAGTTAGTTTGACAATGTAGAAAGAACGGGAGAATTCCCAAATGACTCTCACGTCATGGATATAACCAGCAACAAAGTAGTAATTTTCCTACAACGAAACAACATTTTTTTATGAAATAAGTTAAAATAATATAAGTGTATGATTTGTATAAAGATTCGAAGAGAGGGTAATAAAGAAATTTAGATTGACAAATGTCTTACTATGACTGAAGAACTTAATCAAAATGTAGTTAGGTCTGTAATTGAAAAGACCCAAAGCACAACACAACAATACATAGTCAAACTGGAAAAAAAATCTTATTCTCCAACCCCTTCAAAGTTTCTCTGACCGGCAAAGGACATTTCGATCATATGTGTTTCTTACTCATAGGTGGCACAAACCCTCGTCAACGAACGACTTAAAAACTTAAGTGTATAAAATCGGACTAAATTGCTCTTTTACGCTTCTAGTTCACCAAAATGCTTTACGTGTTTACGCTTTTAGTTCACTAAATGAGTATTCTTTAAAAGTATATTATAAAAAGTATATTATGAAGCATGAAATCAATTATCGTTAATATGTGTTTCTTTCATGAAATCAATTATAAAAAGTATATTTTAAAAGTAAATCACCAACAATATGAAGCATTTGAGATTAAAAGATACATACCAGGTACTTGGATGCATTTTCAACTTCAATAGAGTAATAATTCACCAGCTAGGCTCTTCTCGAATTCATTAGCATAGATGAAAAATTGGCTTATCGTTAAAATTTATGTTTACGAACTTATTATTAAAATTCTATAAGTTGCTCTACTTTAGGCATGAATTGCATGTATTTATTAACTTATCTAAATTCTGTGCATTCATATTTTACATAGTATATGTCCTACTTAATAGATTTTTAGTTATTTTTCAGTATGCGTAAAAAACTTACGCTTTTACGCTTTGATTCTACGCTTTACGATTTTACCCCTTTTTTCGCTTCTAGGTAGGATCACGCTTTTGACTGCATTGGTCATGAAATGTTTGTCTATTTTCTGTATTTTGAAAGGCTTGACTAATATTTTCAAATTTTAAGATTTTGGCTAACCAATTGTATTTACAATTTTTCGTTGATCATTTCATGAAAAGTCTTACAATTTAGTATCACGTTTTCAGCTCAACATCGTCTAAAGGAAGTTTTAACAAAAAAACTTAGAGTTGGCTAATATTTTATAATTTTAAAAGTTTGGCTAATATTTTTGTAAAATTGAAATATTTTACTAATAAATTATATTTAATAAAATAAAAAAAGATACTCACTTTATTCTACTTATATATAAAAATCAAGTCCTACCTTGGAAAATGATATTGCAACCAATTTAGAAAATGGATAAGAATCACACTCGACCCCAAATCCTTGAACACCAGGTGTTACCAGTTTTTACCGACTCATGTCGAATTGGGTATCCATGGTCCATGACTCCATGTTCATTTACTATTCCTACCTGTAGGCAACAACTGACGATGAGGGGACATGGATTCAAGCCGGTGATCAAGGATTGGGCGATGAATTGGGTATCCAATGGATGGAAAAGAATAGGATATCTTAACATAAAAGTATAAACTTTTATACATCGTGTGAAGTTGCTAGAAATCTTCCAACAATAACATGCATTCTTCGAAATATAACATTGAATATTCCTAACTATCTTTGTCCTATATTTTAAATCACTAATGATTCATTCATTTCAAATCCCATTCAAGCAAGCAGCCCCACACGTGAAGGTTTTGTAACAATGAACATTAACTCTTTCCTATAGATTTTCCCACGTAACAGAATCATTTAAGCTTGGGTTAATAACATTTTGTACCCATTTACTTTAGTAAATTAACAAACGTACCCCTACTAAATTTTTTGCACAAACATACCCTTATAGTATTAAATAGTAACAAGTTTACATTTCCTTCTAATTATCTGTTAAGTAACCATTAAATGGGTTAGAAAATGAGTCAATTGCCCCTCGTTTACTCCTAATTTAAGTTTTAATTATTTTATTATTCATGTCCAAGATTAATAAATTAGAAAAAAACACAAAAAAAGATCAATTATTTAGAAAAAAAAAACAAAAGCACGAATACCCTCCCCCTCCAATTCGCCCCTTGCACACCTGGCGAACTGTTGCCTTCGAAGCCGGCTGGAGCAGCCTTCGGCATAGGCGAATCGACCTCTTCTCCACGCAAAGACACAGCAACAACTTTCTATTGAAGAGGTATCCTGCGAATAGTAGGTGGCTACCTCCGACAAAATTGTCATCAATGTCGGTTGCATCAGGCTTCAGCGGTGGCCAGACGCCCAGCTTCCTGGTCGATCGATCTGCGTCCTTCCTTCAATCTATCCTCTTTTCCTCGAAGTATTTTCTACACCCGATTCTTGTCCCTTTTTCGTTTTTCTGCAAATAGTGTCGGGTTACTAATTCTGAATTCTAGCCTCTTAATTGATTCGGTTTTCGTCAATGAATTCTATGCTATGGGAATGGTTTGTAGTAGTTGCTCCATTGTGGTCACTTAAGAATTGTTTGTTTCATTTGCTTAAGTTTTACAGTTAGATGATTACTTATCGTGTAGAAGAAAAGACTTTTGCTGCTGTCTTTGAAGAGCATCTGATCTAGGCAATTCAAGATATCTATTGGACTGGGAAGATGACAGGGTTCAACATAGAAGGAGGAAAAGGTGTTGAATCTTTATGTAATCCTTTGAGAAGGATCACCATGGATAGCATCGAAGAGAATGTTGTTTAGTAGGTGGAGATACACAACAGGTGTTACAATGTGGAGCCGCTGGTTATCGAAGGTGCTGGTGCAGGCAACGACACAATTGCAGTTGGTGTTCTAGCTAATATTCTCGACATCCAAGATCTGTTTCCTTGAAAATGAGTTGTATGATCATGTTTGGTTAGCTAGAGAACCATTTTCTACATTTTGGAGAGGATTGGGTAGAACTTTTGGATCATAATGAATGAGTGAGGGAGCATGGTTGCACAGAGTTAGTAAATCGAGTTTGGTTGTGTGTTTGATTATTTGAGGCTTTGAAATTTGAGGGTTGGTGTGCATGTAAAATGACAATATCAGTTTGGTTAAGTTTTTACTTCATCAGAGGCTGAATTTCAAACTTTATGTACCTTTGTTTTGAAGCTGCAGAACATAAAATTGGGCATTCCTGCTGCAGAACACAAAATGTAGTTTCATAGCTCATGATACAAAAACAATCAAACATTCCTGCAGCAGAACCCAAAATGTAGTTTCATAGCTCATGATGCATACGTGAAAAATAGGATTCTAAATGAAAACATAAGTGTTGCAGTACAAAAAATTCGGTTTCATAGCTCAAACTAGACTGTTTGCTTTCACCACATCAACTTTGCAAATGATGCATAATACCAAAATAAGCTAGAAAATGTGTTTCCTCTCTTATCTGCTAATTGTAGTTCCATAGTTTCTCCCTAATATCGACTATTACATCCAAAACTAAGCTAATAAAAGTTAGTTGTGCTCTCTTGGGTGCCGCCATGCTCACTTCCTACGCCTCTACTTGGCCTTGCACCAAATCCACCTTGTATACTTGTGTGTGGTCAAGGGACTTCAATCACCCTTCTGGTTCTCAAGCCATGCTATAGAATAACAGTGAGAACAGATCAATTCATCAACTTAATGATTAAAGGCCCGAATGAGAAGCGTTAGATTGGATTCTTATAGGCACTTACATCCATAACTGTAAAATTGCTTGAACTGTGGTGCACACCCAACCTTACAAACGGTTTGTTCTTCTTCTTTACCGGTCTCCTTTCCTGTTGGTCATCGGTCCCGACCATTCCAATTTGACCTTCTACATGACTTGAGTGAACAACTTTCTAAGAAGGATTTTATTAGACACATATTGAAAGGAAGTGAAAATATAAATGACACGGTGAAAATTAAGTGTGTACCTCATATGGAATCTCATATTTACAACTTCGACACAAATGTCCTGCTTGCTTGCACCTTTTTCAAGTAAATAATCCTCCCGCTCTTGCGGAGTTTGGAAGGATCATTCTTGTCAGGTACCATCAAATCTTCACAAGTGTAGACTATTTTCTTCTTCTGCCTTGCTGATCCTCTTTCTCTTCCGCACTCCTCACTCTCTTCTTCTTTGGTCTCCCAGGCATCACTCTAAATCTGGAGGGAGTATGGCTTCATATTCACTTTGAATCCATAATTTTAGACCATCCATAGGTTGCAAGACATGCTGATAAGTATTCCAAAAGTTTTGGATGAAGAAACAATATGAAATATACATGAAAGGATATTTATCTTCATAGAGAAAACAAGCTATAGCATGAGGGAAAGGGATACCAGACAATTCACTTGCTCTGCAAGAGCACACATGTTAAAGAAGCTTCACAATGAATCTTTCATCGAGATGCCTCACCTCATAATCATGTTGTCCATTTAACACATTCTTATTAAACTTTTTTAATATCTTTGGGCAATATAAGTCATTCCACTTATTCCCCAATATCATCTTCGTGGCAACCATCTCTAAAACCATAACACAAAATCATCTAACATGCTGAAGATGGCCTTGTATCTAGCTTCTAAGATGGAGGCATTGACTGATTCAGTCATGTTGTTGTCAAATGTATCAAATTTTGAGAAGTATGATCGACACTAGTGTTATGGATCGATTGACAGCAATGTGGTTGCATCATCTTTATTTTCAACAACTAATCTTTGCCATGCTCTATCAAATGAAATTGGAGTCATCGCTTTTGCACATGCCCAGAACATCTTCTGCCAATCTCGATTCCTGAACTTCTTCATCCAATTACTGTATATATGTCAGGCACATTGATTCGGGTCTAAATGCACACGTTTTACCCCTCATTTCTTGATAGTTTGACTTTTCATTTCATCGTCTCTCTGCATATTTTACGCTAGAGTGTGCTTGTTTTTTCATATTTCAGGTCCTAGCATGTGTAGGAAGGTCAAGGACAAGTTTCGGGTCGATTGGAGGTCGAAAAATGCGAAAACGTGAAGAAAAGTCCAAAGTCACGGTTTGGACGCAACTAACACAGTCGCTAGACCGTGACAATTGCCCCGAGACCGTGAAGTGCGGAGGTTCCATAGCAATTTTTGGTCTCACTGGACTCAAGCCAGTTCACAGTCGTAAGGCAGTGAACTCAAGCCAATGACCGTGAACTGAGTTAGTGAAGCGACGCATTTTGGCTCGAGATCACGGTCCCCGCCTTGAGTTCACGGCCGTGAACTGGGGCTGTGTTCTGAGCCCGATCTGGGTATAAAAGGATAAGTGAGCTGAAGGAGAAAGGGAGTTTTTTCTAGGGTTTTAGTTTGAGAATAAAGGAGGGTTTCTTGTGAGAGATTAGGGTTTCCTCTTCCCATTCTAGAGAGAGAAAGTGCCCTTCAAAGGAGGAAGAATGAGACTGGGCTCATTTCAAGCTAGAGGAGTGAAGGTTTCTTCTTATCAAGGGAGATTCAAGCAACAAGGAGGAAAGATTTTCATCTCATCATGGTTTTTTCTCTCATTTTCCTTGTTTTCCTTTGCCTAGCTATGGAATAGCCCACCTATTCACTTGAGTGTTTGTAAAACCTAGCTACAATTATGTGGATGCTTGTATGGATTGAATGATTTGTGTGTGTAGTTGTGTTTAATTTGAATGTGGAGGTATTATTCATGAATGATTGTATTGTGTGAAAGCCTATCAATCTAATTGCCATTCTAACCTAGGTAGAGAGACAACCCCCCTTCCTTTCTTTGGAAAGAGGCTTGAATGCTGGGTTTTCTTAGGAAATTCATTGTCTCCTATCTAAGTTAATGCAGGGAAAACCTCTTATTTCGTATTAGCACCTAGGGTTTGGTTGTGGGTGGCTGTCCGAACTCCGATTCGAGGGTGAAGTCTAACCAACCTTAGTCAATAGGTCGAGAGAGACAGGTTGGTGGCTTGGATCAAATTACCTTTCCTCGACCTAGAGACCAAGAGAGTGGCGCTTGGCTACTTGTTGCACTTCCCTACGGTTTACAACCCCCTTACCACATATGACCATTCGATCCAACAAGTCATAATTGTTAGCTAGGGGGAGCAATACCCGGGTGAACTCTTGTCTCATGGGATAACCTCGATTTACTTTACTTGCTTGTTTTTTTTTTTTGTAGGTTTCTTTGTTTTAAAAAAAAATGTTCGCTAGATAACAAACTAAGCGATTGAAATAGGGGTACATGGACATGCCCGGGTTTGACAATTAAACATACTTGCCATATACTGCACCCGGATTGAGGTTAAAAACTTGGGCTCTAGTTGGGATTAATTCGCGGTGTATCCGTGGTGAGTCACACATAGCCGGTGTTCACCATATGGGAAGAGTTTGGCTATTGCCTGAACAAGAACCTAAAGCATAATTTCATAGTTATTCAACATGAAAAGCACGAATGAACAATTAAGCTAAAGCCAACAGTAGCCAAAATGGAAAGCAGGAATGGACAAAATGAAAAGTAGGAATGGACAATTAACCTAAAGTAAGCATGAAAGGACAATTAACCTAAAGTCAACAGTAGCCAAATTGTACGAATGGACAACTAAGCTAAAGCCAATAGTAGCTCTTGTACATGTCAATTCCATGCTACTACTTATATTTGCAAAAAAAAAAACAAGTAAATTACCTTCATTTGGTCTGAACTAAAGGCCCAACCAGTCCCTTCATTGGTGATTCTCAACTCGTTCAGAAACCTACCCAATGAACTTCTTGACTCAACTTCAACCACGACCCATGCAATAAGGTACATTTGATCATTTGCATCCCTCCCAACAGCTGCAAGTAATTCTCCTTTGCATAAACCTTTAATAAAGCATCCATCTAATGCTATGATCTTCTTACGGCCAGCTAAGAAACCCTTTTTCATGGCACCAAAACATATATACATTCACTAGAACTTCGGCTTCCCTTCGGGATTGTCTTGATTAACCACGATACGGACAGTTGTGTCCATGTTAGTTTTCCTCAACTCTTAGACATAAGTCCACAAAAGTGCATACTTATCCTTGTAGCATCCTTGGGTCAAATGCATTACGGATTTCTTAGCACGCGAACAAGTCATCACATTCACATCGTATCCCGCCTCTTCTTTAATGGTCTCCCTCATATCCTTAAACCTCCATTGTGGATGTGCTCTAGTCCTCCTATGATACTTCTTTGCAATCACAACTGGACTGCAATATTTGTTCTTGAAATGCGGCTCACATCTATGCAACTTAAGTGTCTTAATGCGAAAGGTAACATCCCTTTTACACCATGAAACGAGCATCATAAATAGACATAAAAATTCGTATGAATATTTTGATGTGAAGTTCTAAGCCTTCTAGAAATGTTACTATTTTGTGTTAGTTGTAGATATCATTTTATTGATCAAAGTTTCATACGTACAACTCGTATGAGAAGGAGAGTGTACCTTACTCGGCAAGAAACGGATGGAGACGAAATGATGGGGAAGCTGGCATCGACTGAAGAATCAGAGTCGAGGTGTGGCTGCCGAGGATGGATTGACGGGGAAGATGGCGCCATAACTCAAGGTAGAAGTTGGGATTCTATCGTCCGAACGTCGCGTGGAGAAGTCGGGGAAGCTGCCACATGTTGTGTGATCGAGGGGAGAAATGTATGGCGTCGAGAAGCTGGCTGTCTAGTCTTTCCTAAGAATTGATTCTCTGTACTCTATTCGTCAGCGGCGTGGAGATGCAAGAGCAGGCACCATCGTCGAGTCGCATGACTGATGGCTAGGGGAGTCTTCAGATCTCTAGTATCGGGTGCTTCTGAAATAGTTTAAGGGTTTTATTTTTCTAATTAATTGATCTTGGACATAAATAATAGGAAAAATACATATGCATAGCCATAAATTTTGCATTTGTGATAATAATAGCCACTTTTAGAGAAATACACAAAATAGCTATAAATTCATATGTTGTATGACAAATATAGTTATTTCAGTTACAAACTTTAACGGTGTTAGATATTTCGTAAGTTATGTTACGTTATGCTGAGTAGGATGCCATCTAGGCGCACACGTCAGCTACAACTAGGTCTGACTTGCTACGTACATAACACTAGCTTATTACCCGGCCCCTTGGCCGAACGTAGTCTCAGAAATTGATTCTTTCATTCTAACTGATATTACCCTTTAACATGTATGCGGCGATGGCCGAAGGTAGGTTAACAACACCATATATTATTTTATGGAAAGTCATTATCCCATTGCATTACAAAAGAAACAGTAAAAATATAAACACTATAATGGACAATCCAAACCAAGCCATTGGCCTTAAATATAGCCACTATTGCCATGCAGCATGATTCCCCTAGAGTGAACATGAAAAAACCAAAGGAATGCATACCTGGCTCCAATTGTCGATGGTAAAAATGGAAGCCACTAAGAGATTTCATCAGAAATACCTAAACATGATTGCCCTTAGACCAAAAACCACAGTGACACCAAAGGCGATGAATCTCTAGCTGAGAAAACAAAAACCAGCAATGTCCAAATCATGTCGATGGAATGCGTCGCCTAGTTTTTTATGATAAATAGTTTACTTAATTAAAATGACAGAAAAAAATACAAAACAGACAATTTGCTGTAAAAATCGCATATACAAATAAAAGAAATAGGCAAGCAATATATGTTTGGAAGCACCAACACATAATAACTTTTGTCAATATCCCTACCACTATGAAATCCTACTAAATCACTCATAACCACTCTGCTACACTAAACATACAAATGACTTACAACTCTGTACTTTCTATCTCTTCAGTCTGTATAAGTTAATTTTCATGAACGCTCTCCGTTATCACGATCTTTATCCTTCTCGACAGCAAACACACTGATTGGCCCACTCTTACTCCTTCATGACAGTTACATGACATTTTGCATCGGTGCACATTAATTCAAACGACCATTCCTTGCTGCAATTTATGTCTTGGGGTAATATCACTTCAGTCATAACACAAATTTACATGAAATGAAAGGAATGATCATTATAATAACATTGTAAAATTTAGAGTACCAATGGCGATTCCTCTATTATCCTCGGTGGCTTCGTCAATAAAATGATATTGATGACTATCTCTTCTAACGCATTTTATATGAACATAGTATGGCCTTTTGTATAAACCATTTCTGTCTTACCCATTTTCGCATCGCAACTCCAAGAGCTAACTTGTTGGGGCTCTTCTCTAGGTTAACAACTTGTATCAACATCAGGCATGAAAACAAAAATTGATTTGGTTGAGATACTATCAGGATCTTGTGATACTCTGAAGAATGCTAAATTGTTTATTAGACATTGTCAATGCCCAATCAATTTGACGTGGATCATTGCTCTCTTACCAACTAAATTAAAGAGGAAGCTCAGGTTAGCCTCTTTTATAGCTTAACTTGAAAATTTCTTAGAGGATATACAATCACGATTTCCAATTCTAGAACAACCACCTCAGATAATGCAATCTTATGGAAACAACACTAATGAAGCACCCAAATTACAATTCTGTACATGTTTCCTATGAGGGTGTGCATGTGCAAATTAAGAAAAAATATAAGGATTAAGGAGGGAGCTTACTTGGCACGCGGTTTGGATAAGCAAAAATCCTGTCAATAAATTCCAGGTGGAGATGTCCAATCGATGCAATCGATCGAGTCTAGACATGTGTATATATCAACATGCTATACTACAAACACAAAGAGTCCGGTTTGTCCTTCCCATGACAACATATTCTCACCATGTATTTATTCCTTGCAGAGAGAAGGATATCAAATCATATTGTATCTACTTCAATTATCGATATCACTCATACTTTTTATATCGTAGTAATTAGAACCCCACTTTTAAATCTTGAAGCAAGTGACCACAATCACAAAACATCATATTGTAAAAACATATCTTCAATCATGAGGTTATTCCACTCAAAAGAAACCATGTTTTATATGTTGAAGATCACCATTATAGCTTGAATAGGTCAATTCGGCTAATGATCTCAGCTCTTACATATAAATTTTGTGTAAAAGTGGTATGATTGAAGCTATTCCCTATGTTAACATTAATCATAATAGTCTTTGTTTACTGGAAACTAACCACAAAACATTTCGAATTAGAAAAATGATGATACTGAAAAGGAGTATCATAACAAAAGAAACCAAAAGTATAGCTATGTATCTTTAATCAACTCAAAAGTTAACCAAGAAGATCAACCAAATGAACTGATGTTATGAGATCACATATTATTGTCAAAGAAACTAAATAACCCATTAGTCAGCTCTCCAAGCAAGAACACTCAACCTTTCAATATTTACCCTTCCGAAAATTGCTTTGTGTAACAATATAAGTGAAGGACGTTAGGCGGTTGTCGAGTCCTATGGGAAGGTTTGGAGAGACGCCAATGGTTGAGCGTTTAGTAGGCGGGGAGCCTAGGACACTGTTTATCTTTAATTAACTCAAAAGTCAACCTAGACGATCAACCAAATGAACTGATGTTAAGAGATCACACATTACTGTCAAAGAAGCTACATAACCCACCAGTCAGCTCTCCAAGCAAGAACACTAAACCTTTCCATATTTACTCCTCCAAAAATTTCTTTTTGCGTAACAATATAAGTAGAGGAGGTTATGCGGTTGTCGACTCCGATGGGAAGGTTTGGAGAGACGACAATGGTTAAGCGTTTAGTAGGTTGGGACACCATTTAGACCTGTTTACATTAGTTGCCCCTTATCAATCTGCATTCGACAAACCAACATCACTCAACCTTTCTATATTTACTCCTCTTAAAGACACATGTGCTCCATATTCACTGAAAACCTCTATGTTCAAAAATATTGTTGTTTTATGGTAGTTATATTATTTAAGTCTATGTCAAAAATTCTGCATCGCTTCTACACATTCAATATTGCAATTCGATGTGCAATATTTGTACCAATGATATAAGGCTTGCTATTTTAAAAGTATTCTCCTTTTATAAGATAAATATAAATAAAATTAATTATTGAACTCGAATTAAAATAAATAAAGTATGAAAATAGAAGTATCAAATACCAAAAAAATATTTAGGGGAGATTTAGTGGCTCAAAATATCTAAATTTGGATTTAAAAAGAAACAAATACAGATTGATTAAGAATAGTAGGAGAATTCAAAAAGAAGAAAAAGTGTGTGCTAGGTGGTATACACTATAAGAGTTAATAAATTTTTTTGATTGGTCGTAAGTGATGGTGACGTGGCTGCGTAAAAACTCTTGAATCTGAATCCATGAGGTTGTAAATTGGAAAAGTCTTATTATATTATATTATATTATATTATATAAATATAGACATAGATATTGATTCAATAATTTTACTTTAAGCATCCATGGTTCATTATTTTTTTTCCTAACTATTATTTTTACCATTTTAATTATAAGATAATTTTTATTGCATATGTAATGACCATTGAATTGAAAAAATGTGCCTTACTCATACTCGTTTATTAGTTTTCCTTGCTGCAGAAGATAAATTATATAGTCCTTCATAAATAGATTTAGTTAAATTCTCTGAAATCTCAGATAGTAAAGCAAATTTTGAATGTTATGATGCAGTTGCAAAATCAACTTTTCATGGTCCATGTGATTTTCAAGGATCTAAAGTTTCATGTACAACTAATGGTGCATCTCTCTAAATATTTATCGAAGAAATTCTGCAGCCAAACAACTATTGATGGGAATGGTTTTGCTAGATATCCGCACCGAGAGAACAACAAATTGTATATCGTGAATGGAGTCTCACTAGATAATCGATTTGTTGCTCCTTATAACAGATACCTATTGTTGCAATTTCATGCACGCATAAAAGTCGAATTTTGCAACAAATCAAGATTGGTTATTCATCTCTTAAATTTTTAATATCCTCATTAAATTACTCTTATATATACTATTAAAATTACTGTGCTCACCTGTAAGATTTTTTTTGTGAAGAAACTCTTCTGTAAGATTAAATTGAATGATTATAGAAAGGACTATTTTGCCTTTTCAAATTAAAAATATTTTAATAATAATAAAAAATTCCTACGTAAAAAATAGAGCATGAGCTTTTTGGACTCTTTGTTAAGTACGAACCCAGAAAATAAAATCTCCTAATTTATTAGTTTATTTCCAAGTTTTTTCAATAATTGTTATATTGTTTAAAATTTAAGTCTCGTTAAATAAATTTTGTATGGAACTTCTTATTATATAACAAAAACAGAAACAAATTACATGAATCTTATATAAGTACAATTACCCTTTACATAAAATGTTAATTCAAGTAAACATGAAAAGGTAAAATTAGTGGATCCAGAAGCAGCTGTTTTGATTTAATTGCTCAAATTATGAGGGATGTCACCACTCACCTCACCACATTGTCTGATGAGGAAAGTGTAGCAGAGTTTTGGACAATCTGAATTTGTTGATTTTTTTTTTAAACGAGTTCATTAAGATCGCAAAACGGGCCAAGCCCAACGGTAAAGATACAGATGGAAATAAGAGTAAACAGAACCAAGACAAAAAGGTCCAAAAGAGAACTGGATACCCAATAGGGCCCGGTCACGTCCAGGTGGATTCCTCAGCAGCACCCCTTCACCCTCTGTACAATCCTTGTGTGATTCCTGAGGGAGAGGGTTTGACGGTGGATGAGGTTATCCAGCAGGGGGAGGGCAGATGGAATGATCGAAAACTAAGCCAGTGGTTTCATCCATTGACCTGCAGAGCCATCAAGGCCATCCCTTTGCCATGCCAAAATATTGAGGATAAATTGATATGACATCCAACTTCTGATGGTGTCTTCACAGTAAAATCCGCCTATTATGTTGCGGTCAATCTGGATCGTCAGAATGGACAATGGAGGGCCATGTCTAGTTGGATGGATAAGGCGAGTTGGATTCGGCTGTGGGAGGCTAATATCCCTCCGAAACTCAGGGTGTTTGCCTGACAAATTTTCCATAGAATTCTTCCTACTACGGAAGCGCTGATTGAGAAGAATGTTGAGGTTTTACCTCGTTGTCCGGTGTGTTGGGCGCCTTCGGAAACTCTTGAACATATGTTCTTGGATTGCCCGGTTGCTCGTGCCTTGTGGGATCATTCTGGGCTCGCCCACCTGGGAGAAGGGTTGCCTCGCCATACGTTCCCGCTCTTCCTGAAGAATTTGTTGGGTATAGTACATCATCCTACGATGGTTATGTCAGTAATTGCTGTTCTATGGCGGATTTGGAGATCTCGAAATGGGTGGTCTTTGAGGGCAAGCAGTTTGGGATCCCCGCCTTGATGCGGCAATTCCACCAAAAAGTTCAGGAATGGATTAGCTTACCAAGGGACCGGCTCGACCAGCTACCGCGTCACCCTGCTTCTCCTCTAAACCCAGAAGGGCCTAATGTGGCAATTTGCATGTGGGATGGGGCGGTGAGGAGTGGGCCGCACGCGGCTGGGGGAATGGTTATACTCAACTCTGATAGAGCGGTCATCCTGGCTAAGGGGATTCAATTTCGGGTGCTTGACGATCCACTGATGGTTGAAGCTCTTGTTCTTAGGGAGACTATCGCATGGTGCTTGGAATTTGGATTTACTGAGATGAGGTTTGAAGGTGATGCCCAGGTGATTATTGAGAAGATTCTCCGGAATGATGCGCTTATGTGCGGGATAATCGAATAGGGGCGATTCTGGAAGAAATAGTCCACTCTCTTGCTGTAAACATGGGCTTTAATGTACGATTTGTAGGTCGACGAAACAATAGGGTAGCTCACTTGGTGGCTAGAAAGGCCATGTCTTTGTTCCCGACTACATGTCGTTCCTTTGATTTTCAGGTCTGGCTAAATTCCCGGATGTAATGATCTATTTGTTTCAATCAATACATGATTATCTTTTGTCAAAATAAAAATACCCAATAGGGCCCGGTCCAAGAACCCAAACATTGTCAAAACCCCACCAACCCTAGTTGAGCGTCCGCTTCCCTCTGGACGCATCTACCGCCGCAGCCGACTCACTACCACCACTTGAAATTGACAGCAGCGTTGACCCCCACCAGCCACCGCCAACTCTCGTCAAAACGGGAGGAGAATCCACCAAACCCGAACTGGCAGGGAGAGGAAGAGGGCCTCCCATGCAACCCGCCCCAGCCAATCGCCATCAGCTTCCGCCATCCAAATGCGGGGGAACCCATCAGAACGAACGACGACCGGTGAAGCACCCAGAGGGAAGAAATCTTCTTCTTTCAAAGCTCTCCAGACCGTGTCCTCGCCAAGGGCTCCATCTCCGAATTCCAAATATCTGCAAGGGAAAATGTGGAGGTAGACAAAGGAAAGAAGAGGAGAAAACAAGCCAGATCTGTGATAGATCTGGCCACCATTTTGCAACTTAGATTGGACACCTCTCCAGATCTGAAACAACAGAACGGAGGACAAAAACTCAACCCACTGAAGGGGAGGAACAGATCCCACCAAGGGGAAAGTGAAAACCGACTAAATCGAGAAAAGTCCAAGCAAAAACATGGCAGGAACAAACTTAATGAGAAGGCAAAGAGAGTGAGAAAGTATAAAAAAGAAATGAGGGGGCGGAGGGCTGCCGCTGGTCGCCGGAAGGGTGCTAGCGGCAGCCCCCATGGCTGCCTGGGAAGATGGGTTAGAGAGAAGGCAGAGGAAAAACATCAGGAGAGAGAAGGAAGAGATATTTGAAATGCTTGAAAATAAGAAAGAGATCATTGAAATGCAAGATAAGAAGGAAGAGTCAATTGATATTGGAGATAAATGTGTATGTAATGGAGATGAAGACATTACTAATATTTGACAATGAGGTTGTTGCTCATGTCGGAGGCAATGCAATCAAGCCAGAAAGAAAACATGCAGTAATCTCTGACGATGAAGAGTAATTAGAAAAATCATTTTAATTGGTCGTTAGGAGTCGATTCTCTTGCATGAGATTTTTCTTTCATTTTAGTAAAAGAGTTTTAGTCCATTGGTCATTAAATGTAGAAAAAATGTGATGTTGATCCTTTTGGATTGTTGAACTAATTCAATAATTTGGATTCTCTTATTCCCCAAATCGATTCGAACGTTTTAAGTATTTGAAGAACTTAGATTATCTTATACCAATGTGTTATTCGAATACAAAAAATCACTATTATTTACGTGATTGACAAATGAATCCGGCTGATTTGCCGGGACTGTGACTAGTCATAGAATATGGGTGTGGAATTGTCGCTTACCAGCCCCGAAGGAGAAAGGTGAAGCAACACGGCGGCACTGCGTGTTCTGGAGGAGGGAGTGAAATGGGTCGTGCGAACAAAACAAAGCGAGCTAGGGATTTGTGGCTTTTCTGTTCTGTGCGTGCATGTGTGACTGCAACGTGATTATTATCATAATCAAAATGACAAGGTACTGGAGTTGCTGCCCAGACTCGTTAGTCCGGATTGAATCGGTTCTGACTGGCCAGGTCATAACCGGGTTGACAACCATGTTTATTACCCCAAGGAACCGGAACTCCTCTTTTCGTTCTCTCTAAAACCCTTCCTTGATTCATTTACCATTTATAAACACAGGAACAGGTTATGAGTGGAGCATATTGAACTAACGAGGCATTCTCAATCTCAAGTGTTTTACTTTCACAATTCACATGGATCGATCATTCTTCCATTGTGTCTGCCGGATCGTTATAAGTTCCATAATGAAAAATTAAAATGCCGACATGATACAAATATCGGAATCACTGAATGGTACTCAATCTGGGTGAGCTGAAACTATAGTGGTACCCTGAACGCGGCAATGAGAGAAGAGGAGCTAAAGGAAGAGTTTCCAACTCCAGGGAGGAAATTGATGTACAACCTGGAGTCAAAAGTCTCCACCGTGAAGGAGACCACACTTGCTCGACTCCAGTACCCAGATTCGCTTATATCAAGCGAATTCCAGAGGTGAATGCCGAGAGGTTGTGAGCGATTACGACCCTGTTCTTTCCAGTTCATCGCATCCCTTCTCCCTGTCCCTCCAAGCCTCTAAAAGTCACAGATCAGCAGCCCTCAATATCTGCAGGAGTTGAAACGTGTTTCCTTAAAGCTCAACCCAGTAATCCAGTATCTCGCTGTAACACAGTTGCATTGTACTTGCTTCAGAGCTGCAACCAGAGCACACCTTAGCATGACAGGCTAACACGACAATCTTACCGACAGACACAATGTCTTCTTGTCTGTATCAAGGAGCAGCGTGTCTGAAGAAAGCCATCCACTCATAGACAAATATGGGTCCATAACATAATGTGTTGACATCGTCCACTTTGATCAATGGCAAGAATTTTGATACATCTTTTAGGAAAGCCATGTCAAAGTTCTAGTGAATACTTCACAGTTGGCACCTCAGAACAACATGACCACTTCGGAGGAAAACGTCATCAATTCGCTATCGATAACACGAGATGACAAGAATTTTATTCAACTGCTGAATTTAGCTCACTTATAGTTTCATACTACTCTACCATTACCACTCAAAACAAAAAATGCTTCATACATAGTTTACGCAGAAATCTCATAGATAGATGGAGAGATATATAGCCGCACATTCTTTAGTCCTATACACAACCATTGCAAAGTAAGAAACAACAAACATCAAAGGGATCAACTTTACAATACATAAAGAAAAGGGTAAGAATTGATCACCATCAAGAACAAAACTTCACTTTCAAGTTGGAACAACAGCATCCAATTCCTGCTGCAACTCCTTGTGCTTCAAATACCGATCCAATATCGCGAGCCTAGCAGTCTCGAATGCAAAATATCCAATTGCCGAGAAGCAAGCACTGTGAAGCACTCTCGGACCCATTCCCCTTGTGAATCCAACCCACCCTTCCTCCATCAGAATCTGCTTCACGGTGTCCCCAACCCCTCCCATGGCTTCTCTGCTCATCTGAGTCATCAACCTCGTCTTCACAACATCAAGTGGAGTTGTCAAAGAAGCCGAGATCGCCCCTGCCAATGCTCCACAGACCACGCTCTCAATTGGCTGCAATTGCGCCTTCTTGGCCTTGCTCAACACCGCAGCTTTCAAGTACTCGAACGAGGAGTAACTCAACACCCCAGCAGGTAAATTGCGAAGCAATGTGGCCGAGTAACCGGCGTAAAGACCCAATACGCCGTCCTTCTCCAGAATCTTCACCAGAACTTCCCACGACCTCCCCTTTGCTCCCGCCTGCATCCGCTGAGTGATTAGTTCTTTAGGGACCATGATTGCAGAGGAGACGATGTTGCCCATTGCCCCGGCGGTGGGAGGGATGAGCAGGGGAGGGAAGTCATCGAGCTTGGAGAGAATCGATTTGCCGAACTCACATGTGCCGAAGTAGACCGCGGAGGAGGCAGCGGATCCAACGATTACGGCGGAGGCGCCGCGGTAGAACCCTAGGATGCCCTTCTCGTGGAAGGTCTTGACGACGGCGTCGAGGGTTCCGGCGTAGATCTGGGAGGCTCCCTTGGTCTGGAGCTTGGTCTTGACGGCGTCGAGAGGGAGGAGGCAGAAGTAGGTGAAGGCGCCGGCGAGTCCGCCCCCGCCGGCTCCGATGAGGGCTCGCTCGAAGACGGAGAGGTTGCTGATTAGGGATTTGAGGTTGGAGGGGGTGGTGAGGGCGGTTCGGTGGTGGGAGGGTTGTTGTTGGGATGTGGATAAGGAGATGGAACTGGAGGCGAAAGGGAGGGTTCTAGTTCTAGGGATGGGTTTTTGTGGGTTTTGGTGGGAAATGAGCAGGGAGGAGAATTGGGGGAAGAGATTCGGGAAATCAACGGCCATTTCACGGTGGTGGTCTGGCGTTGGGAGGCCGAGGGAGGCAGAGAGATTGGACTCCATTGATGTACTACTGCAATGGCGCATTGCGAATATTTGCGATGAAATTGAAGACGACCGTCCGAAGAGGTCGTTTAAAAAACTTTTGGCTCTGAGAAGCTTTTCGTTGAGTCTGGCCTTTAATGGATGTGTCATGGGTGTTGTTTGGCTCGGGTCAACTGTATAAATGGTAGCAGAATTTTCCATTTTAACAAACTTGTCACCAAAGCTTGCAGCAAATGACATAATACTCATTAATATTTCGTATTTCCATTTTATTAGCTCCCCTGTCTATCTACTGTTGTACAGCCTTTCATCGGGTTCGTAGAGTTGGATATACCGTTTACTCAAAAGTACGGATGAACCGCCCCCACTGGTCATAACACACTTTTCGCACAACAAATTCACTTTAAAACTTACTTATTCGCTCGGCCAGTCGTCGGAATGTGTACGATTGAAGGGCAATCTATAAATAAGATAAGGGACCCGGGATGAATGGAGTGTGAATCACTTGACTCCTATTTCGCCTTCTTAACTCCGTGGAGTCCGAGGGAATGGAGAAATAAAGTACGTGGCAATTAATCGTCGATGAAGTTGGTACTCTTCTTGCATCTGATATTAGTTGGTCAATTTATACAACTTGATATTTGATGATGGCCAGGGCAAACAAATACCTAATTATTCGTATATGGAAAAATCATGCTCGTACTCATTCTTATATGTTATTCGAGTCAATTGCAACTTACTTTACCAAAGTCATTCGAATCCTTTGCTCCCTCACACGTGCAACTAAAATTGAAGTGTCTACCAAGTGACTCATTTAATTTAATTTAGTTTTAAAGAATTGACATACTAAAATGGACAATTTAGACAACAAAATACTGTGGCCAATATGGAAAGAGTGATAGTTGTCACAGTTATATCAAACCTCCATTACCAATTTGTTGTTAAGGACAAAGCATAATGACCATTTATGTCATTAAGCCGTTTATTAATCTTGATTTAGGAGAAGGCATGGACTTGTATGACAAAGGCTGTAAGTTAGGATGGGATGCTAACTGTATAATAGGTTAGCACTGTGCTACTGCTAATCCTTTCCATCTTCATTCATTATTTAGTCAATCCAATTAGGGCTGGACGTTCGGGTTTGGTTTTATGGGTAACCCGGAATCGGACCTAAATTCCCGGGTTTTGGGTACCCGGGAACCAAAATATCATAGTGAAAAATGGGTCTCGGTATCGCATGTGGCTATTTTTCGGGTTTTGGGTAAACCGAACCCGGACCCGAAAATAAAAGGACCCGAAGTGGAACCGATCCCCAGCCCACATGCCAAATATTCATTGAGGCCCAGCCCACTGCCCAGCCTTCAGGCCCTCGGCCCCCCTCAGCCCGACAGCCGCTAACCCTAAGCTCCAGCGCAGACAGCGAAATCTTCCCCTTCCCATTTTCGTTCCCCAGCTCCCAGCGGCCACTCCCCACTTCCCTCTCGCAGAGACGCAGACAAAAACCTTCCTTCCTTTCCTTCCGCGGCTTCCACCACCAAATCGCCGACTGTCATATCCTTAAACAATCATGGAACGAGCAGGTGGGAGGAAGAGAGACGAATCAGCAGCAACCCCTGATCCTTTACATGTCGCAGGGAAGGCTAAGAAGAGATCGAAGAAGAGAGGTGAATCATCTATTGGAAGTGTACATCCATCTGCAAGTTTTTTCGCCGGCGCGCGTCCTCCTCCTCCGACCGTAGCCGCCGCTGGTCCTCGTCAAAATGTGTTTGCTGTTGAAACTTTTAATTTGGGGTTTTCTACTTCCCTTGTTGAACTAAGATGGTGAACTGATGATGAATTGACTTGGTTGTGTTTGTTATGTAACTTTTTTTTCAGGTGTATGTTTAGTTTTTCCAGATTCTAGTTTCTTCATGTCTGTTTTTTTCTTCAATAAAGCTGCTGTAACAGGTTGTCTTCGGTGGCTGATGGGTATTCGGGTGACCGAACCATACCCGAGAACCGTGGCTTTGGGTCTCGGGTACCCAAGAATCGAGTCTGGGTCGGGTCTGGTTCCTCAAACTGACGTTTTTTGGGTCCGGGTACTAGAACCCAACCCGATCTCCAGCCCTAAATCCAATGGTAGTTAGTCGTCAAGGGTATTTTGGATAAGCTTGCACTTGATTGCAGCCCTAGGGAACTACCGCTGGCTGCGCCTCTGCACAACAGCTCCCTCCACCGATCGAAACCCCAGGGGCGACAAGCTGAGATGAACGCCGAACAAGGTAACCGAAGCAAACCAACCCAAACGGAGAGCAGTGGAAGTAGCCTAAGCCACCTTCAATCATTCACCGTTGGACCAAACCCATAAGCTCCTCGATAACGTGTGCGGATTTGATGGTGAAATAAAGCAACCACTCTCCTCCTTTCCCCTATATTTCTATTTTTGATTTCCGCCCCTTTTTCTTCTCCAATTTCCTCTACACATTTCTCTTTCCGAGAGATTCGATTCCAGTCACCACTATGTCATGGCTGCCATCATCGGCCGCGACTCCCACATACAGGTTGCTGCTCTCGTCGACGTCGTTCTTGTCCGTCACCGCAATCTCGAAGCCTTCTTTGCACCGCCATTAGAGGTGGCAATTTCAATCCAATCCATCAATCCATTAAAAATATCCACCTAATTCAATCCATTTAAATCCAATCCATTTGATCCAAATCAAATTGGATTGGTGGATTCATGGATTGGATCCATGGATTAGTGGCAAATTATGGTTTAGTACCTATAATTTTTATTTTTTACATTTTGGTACCTAAAATTTAATTTTTTATACGAAAAATATCATTGGAAAATTACGTTTTGGTACCTATTTTCATTGTGACATTTTAGTACCTAAACTTTTTACATTTTACATATTGGTCCTTGGTTGAGGATGTCATTTGGATTCATGGATAATCCACCAATCCACTTGATCCAATCCATGAATCCACCAATCCATTAGATCCAATCTATTTGATTCATAGATCCACCAATCCAATCCACCAATCCAATCCATTTGCCACCTCTGGCCGCCACGATTCTCACCTGCAGTGTCGCTGAGTGCAGATCTCTCTCCCATGTCCCCAATCATCTTCCAACAAGACTCCTTTTTTCCCAGTTCCATCCATCGATCGATCTCCTCCACAAGAATCTCATGCAAGTTGAACTACGAAGTCTAGGCTCTTTTATATTTTACGGGTAGTTGTTCTTCAAGGTTTTTTGCTTTGTTCATTTGATGGCTTAGCAATTTTATTTTACACTAGTACTGTTTTAAATGGTGAAGTAGTGATTTTTTTTAGCTTTGTTTTTGTTGGCAGATTTGGACTCGTGAAATCACAAGAGTGCAAGGTAAGAGATTATGGAGTTGTTTTTATCAAGGATATAGAAAGTGGAGGATTCTCCATAGTCGTGATTTTGTTATAGTAGTATAGCGGTTTATTAATAGTGATTTTATAGATATAATGGTAGTCGGGGTAGCAAACGACATTTTTTGGGACGAAGGCGAGACCAAACCACCTTTGGCAGTCTTCGGCTTGCAAGATCTCAAAAAGTTATGCGGAATAAAAAAAAAATCGCGACGATCGGATACCCGAACATAAAGATACGTTCATTTGAAGTTTCCACCTAAGTTAGGATTTTTCTAAAAAAAAAAAAAAAAACGCAGAACGCACCCTGGGGGTGCGATTTGCAACCAAAACGCACCCTGGGGGTGCGGTCTGCAAAACCGCTCCCTACCAGTGCGGTTTTCATCGAAAAACGCGCCCTCGGGTGGCGTTTTCATCGAAAAATGCGCCCTCGGGTGGCGTTTTCATCGAAAAACGCACCTCCGGGTGGCGGTTTTACAAAAATGGTGCTATTTTTGAAATTTTTCGGAGTTGGATGCTATTTTTGGAATTGTTTTTTTAAACAGTGCTATTTTTGGAAAAATCTCAAAAGAAAACCCTTCAAAGAAAGGGAAACCCTCAAATCAGAATAGTGAAATTCATCACAACCACTCCCTGTAATGGACCAATTCCCAGAACCCTTCCCCGAAAAGTAAAAAGACTTATTCCCAGCAACCCCCTCCCCCCAAAAACGAAACTTTATCCCTCCTCCACCATCCATGTCTCCCCTCCCGCCTCCACCCTCCGCGTCCGACGACGACCTCTGCCCTCCGTTCCGCCTCTCGCCCCCCGTCGACCTCTGCATCTCCACCCTCCGACCCCGGCGACGACCCTAGCCCTCCACTCCGTCGTTCACGTGCGCGACCCCCTGCTTTTCCTCCTCGAATCGTCAACCGCTATGCCCCGATGTCCGCCGCGTTGTGCCTCTACTTCTCCTCTGTGGTCGTGGTGTCCAGATAAATGGAAGAAGCAATGAGTGGTGGCCTGGGGGGAAGAAGAGAGAAGGAGATAAGGATTCAGTGGTGGGGGGTTTTCATTTTTTTAAAATAATTTTAATGAATTTTTTGGAGAGAAGGGAGTGTTTTTCGGGTATGCGGCTAACCTAACCAAAATCGATAACCCAACGTCGGTGGTCGGCTAGCCATGGTGTCCCTCACGGTCGGTGGTCGGCAGCAGAAAGTGGTGGCTCGGTTTAACCGATAACTGAGAAAACCGAAAATCGGTTTTCTCAGTTATCGGTTAAACCAAAACCGACTGACTAACACTCCAAAATGATCTCCTTATTGAATTTGGATAAAATAAATTGAATTTAAATTAATCAAATTAAATGAATAATTTAATAAATAAATTGAATTGGATTGAATTGAATTCATGAGTATGAATTATATAATTGTCAGTTTAATCCGTTATCTACTTACCCGTGCGTCAGTCATGCATGACAGCATGAGTGAAATGTTTATTGGGGATTGTTTTTTATATGATCCAAATTGACCACTTCTACAAGTCACAATTACTTGCCAAAAAAGCTATCAAGGTTGGAAAGAAAAGAGGCAGAATTTGGTTGAGTGTTGGAACAGTGTCGAGGTACCTACTTTGGAGGCTTGGTTCTCACAATTGGCTGACTTAAAATTGGAGTTTAAGGGTTTGTTTTGAAGATAAGGTCTCCCTCTTCAAATTGACATGGTGTTTGGATCCCAACGAAGTCATTAAGGTTGGTTTTCAAGGCCTCAAATTTGCTATCTCAAAACAGGAAAACTGCCAGAATCTGTCTAAGTGAAAATCTGTGTTCATGAAGTCTACTTTGGAGCTTAATTCGAGGAGTATGGATCCGATTCAAGTCCAAAGGCTTCCAAAACATGAAACTAGGTATGTTTATGTACAAAGGGAAGGAATTGGATGAAGAATTGGAGTTCGGGAAGGCCTCGAACGAAAGGCGTGAAGTTAGTACGAAAGTTGCCTTTTGACTGTTTTGCTGGCAGCTTACTTGTGCTTCAAGAAAGGAAGTTTGGGTCCAACCTTTGTGTCCTTTTTAGTGTAGAATTTTACCTTACTTGTTTCCTACTTACATTAGGTGTGTATTAGGTTTTCTTGGCTATAAATAGCTTTCTATTTTCGTTGTAAAAACATATAAGAGTTGAGTTGAATAAAAATTACTCCTACGTGAGTTTTTGAGTCTTTGAGTTGTGTCTCAAGAATCAAATCCTTGAGTTAGTTTTGTGAGGATTCCATTGCTAATTCGAGAACCCTTGTGAGGCTTTTCTGTGAGGATTCCAGATTCGTTTTACAAGTTTCTTATCAATCAAGTAATCACCTTGATTGTGGCGAAATTCTACCTATCCATCACTTATCGTTCGAGAGTTTGGTTTGCTGCGTTACTTTGATCAAAAGCACCTCTGGTGCTTTATTAGTTTTCTTTGTATAGCACGGTCGGGAGAATGCCCAAACTTTAGGATGTTTCCATTTGAGTTCCTGAACTTTGTACTTCCTTACATTTGAGTTTGACCCAGTCAAACCCTCTGTTAGAATATGACTTGAATTTGATTTGGGTTTGTTTTGTGTTTTGGGTCTATTTTGTTTGGGTTTGTGTTTGGGCTTTGTTTTGGCATTTTCCTTGTAGGTTTGGAAAAGGTGTTTGGTTTTATGTTTGGGATTAGGAGAAGATTTCTATAAATACTATTCACCAACCTAATCTGTTGTAAGGTCAGTCAGGTTAGTTTGTTTGGTTTGTCCGTTTGGAATTTGGTTTGTAACCTGTACTCTATTCAAATCAGTGAAATTTGTTCCCCCTGCCCGTGGATTAGCTAGCACACATTGTGTTAGTGAACCACGTTAAATTTATGTTCGTTCATGTTGATTTGGATTATCGATTGCACGCTTCTGTTCTGACACTTTTTTTCCCCTCAATGTGCTATGCTACCGCCTTTTACCTTGACTCGATGCAAACTTGGTTCACTCCCAAACCAAATATAGAGAGTCTTCCCCGTGTCTCGTGTTGGGACATATTATTCATTCATTCATTCGAAACATGTAATATGTTTTACGACGCACTAATATATCGTTTGAGTAGGGAGATACACATACATACATACATGTGCCATTGCAACTAGTTGTTAGAGCTCCTCTTTTGAATAAGAACAGGTAGCTTAAAAGGTGTTTTGGTATCTCAAAGTTACTCCTCTTTCTTCTATTGAAATTTAAGAGAGACCCCAATGTGTTCTGAAATCAATCCTCCTGCCTTGGTTTACTGCAAGAATCCATTCTCAAACTTTACCCGCTATTCGATGCTTGCACTGCCATCTCCTCATCTTTGTCCTTTTTCTGTTCAGCTCTCTCACACGCATTATTATTTATTATACCATCATTATTATTCCTAAACCTGCTTCCACCACCAAGGAAAGGTATGTTATTCCTAAATCGCCAATCATGGTTAAACCGAGATTTAGATGACCCGACATCGACAAATGGGAGGAAAAATATCAGTTTTGTCCCTTATTTTATTTCTCTGGGTCTGTCAAAGTGAAATTATTAGAATTATTTGGCTATATAAAGAACCAAAAAAAATTCTAAAGTGAAATAATTAGGGATATTTTAGACATTTATGTCGTCCAAACCAAAGTGTGGCCGTGGTTAACGGTTTTTTTTATCAAAATTTTAACAGAAGGGCATGTTTGATAATTTTTCCAAAGTATTGAGGTATGTTTGATGTAAAAAATAGTAAAGTGACATGTTTGATAAAACGACATAATAGAATGACATATTATACCTATAACCCATATAAAAAGGGCACAAGTTAATAAAAAGACTTGTAAAGCTTTCTAAAGCATGCAACAATCACTCCCCGCTCTTTAGCCTTCGTTTGTATGAATCAATTAAAAAACAAGATAATTTGATTAATTGTTTTATTTTTCAAAATGAGTCAATTTGAATTACATACTCTCGTCATAGACAATTAATTCTAATTGACTCAAAACGAATCAATTCAAAATTCACCATACCAAATTGCTTCATCCAAATTTATGCTACCTTAATTTGGCCCAATTTTCTCAACACAAAACAATTGAATCTGTCGCAACCGCCCCTCGAAAATCGAGGTATCCGTTGCGAATTGCTCGGAGCCGCCATCGATCATATTTGTGGTGGATCGAACACCTCTTGGCCGGTCTCGACCTTAGCGTCGAAACCGGGATTTGGTCTGCGAAATTTTAGAGAATCCCGGTTCGGGAATACGGTTACGTGTGGGGAAGTGTATTCAACCCCACAACGCCCCAAATGGGTACTACTTAAATCGATAAGTTTTGAAGGGTTGGTGTATTTATTATTTGCGGCTTTGATGTATTTAATTATATGATTCGATTAATTAGATATTCATTATTTGAAATTTGTTAATTATGTATTTTGGAGTCCAATTGGAATAATGAGTTAAAATTTGTATACAATTAGATTATCCATCTATTGATGCAAAATCTAGAAAGTAAAGAAAATATTTTTTATTAGTTGGACTCGAACCTATTGGTTGTCTACGTACCCGTGTTAATCGGGATCAAAGTCCACGTAGTTCGTCAATTGAAGAGTTTTTAGAGGATGAAACCTAACACGTTCTATTGATCGTGTTTAAGGTATGAGATTGAGTTTTTGAATATATTTAACATTTTTTTATTTTGTAATTGAGTAGTTGATAATTGTTCAAAGACTTTCGTAAAAGACGACAAGCATGGTCTATTGACCATTGCTTAAGTATTAAATATTTAGAAATTTTGACATGTATAAATAATTATCATAATTAAATTAAGCTAAATATTTTGTCATGTTGAATTGGTATGAGACTTATGTATTAAACGTGTCAAGTTAAAAATTAGGTGTCAATTAATCATAACATGACATAGGCTAACGGCCTAATTAGTAGCATTGTCAAATCAGAACCGTAGTTATTTTAACTGACAACAAAAGGGCAAAGTTGTCATTCACAAATTATCACACCACTTAACAAAACTCTAATCCCTCCGCCATTTGCATCTAGCGGCCGCCAACTCCATCATCATCTTTTCTCCACTCTTCTCTCTCCAGAAAACAAACAAAACTGAAAGAGAGGAAAAGGAAACGATGCAATCTGCAACCTTCTCGTTTCATCTTCTACATCTTACTCCTCTCTCGTGTTCGTTTTGGAAACACAGAAAAGACTCGAAAAAAGAAAGTACGGTCCTCGAATCGACGGTAAGTCAAGATTCAAGGCTTGCATATTCAATTTCTAGGGGTTTTTTATTTGAATGTGGTTTCTGATGATTTTTTTTTATTTCTGGATTTTCAAGTTTCCTGGTGGAGATGGAGGAGGAGCAAAACAATCGAGGGAAGGTCGCCGCATACGGGCACTAGCGATGTCGCCGGCGCTGGCGCCACAAGATGGGTGAGGTCTTATTTTGGTTTTGATTCCCGATTCGGGCAAGTTTTGGGGCTCTGAACCCTTTTCTTTTGTTTCGTTTTCAGTTTAGGTTTCGATCGATGGAAGGGAGAAAAGCAACGGGGACGAAAGGAAACAGAGGGTCGCCGCCGGCAGCTGTGTTTCACCGGCGTCGACGAAAATGACAAGAGGTGGACTTTTATTTTGGTAAGTTTTTGGGATTAAGAGGCGTTTGTAAGTTTGGTGATGGGTTTGAGCCTGGGAATCATGTGTGTTGATGATGGAGTATAGTTTGGTTTTGTGTATGGTTTTGGAGCTGGAATTTGCGGGTCTGTGACTGGGTTTAATTCGATTATGGGAATTGAGGTTTGCTTAGATAGAACAACACAAAAGAAAACTTAACAAAAAGGCCGACAGCACAAGAAACAATCAAAATATGGTGCTCGTTGGTAATAAAAACACTTAGATAGCATGAATGATGATGAAGCTAAGTGGAGAAACGATTGATCCGACTTTCCTTCCCAAATCATTGCAATGGATCGATTGAGTTTTATTGTGCTACCTTTGTCTCTTGAAGTTTGATGAAGGGTATAGTTGCTTGTCTACTCCTTGCTCTGCCTGTTGATTCTTTTTCGTTTTTTAGCTTTCGTTGTTGTTGTCGTCGTTGGATCAATAATAAAGATGGAAGTGGAATGAGAATTTTCAGAATCTTTCTCTTTTTTTTCCTCTTTTGATGGGTTGTCTGTATGTGAGTTTGCTGCTCAAAAGAAGAGTGGAGGTGTTACTTCTGTTTTTCTGGTTTTTGTTTGTTTGTTTGTGCGTTTAGGAGGGGAAAGGAAAGTGGAGGAAGAAAGAAAGAAGAAGGCTGGGGAAGAAGGAGAAGATGAAAATCCCAGCCAGCCGTCCCCCTTTTGGAAGAGCCGAAGGGGTCTTTTATAGGGAAAAAGGCAGCTTGGTCCCCAAGCATGCTACAGGACCGGTTCGAGTCTGACCGGTTTTGGTAATCGGTTGGACTGGGTCAATGGGTCAGTTTGGTCGCCTTTGACTATAATTGACTTTTCTTGACCGGGATTTGGGAGTTGACTGGTGGGTTTTGACCTGAGGTTGACTTGGGCTTTGTCCTAGACACAGGACACTATTTATTTTTGCATAATCTGTAACCACTATTGTGATTAATTGTAACTAATTTGTAATTATTAGTTGATGGCAATCTATTTTCTTTATGGTTCTCGTCATCTAGATTTCAGTTCATGTAAATATATGGGGATCAAATCTATTGAATTGATCAACCCTACAAAACTTTTGAATAAATTGTGACAACTAAAGTTAGCTATAGCCATGCATGTAGTCGTACATTTCCTTAGAAGTCCAAATTTAGATGATTATAACGTTCCAATCCAATTTGCTTTAATCAAAGCAAACCACCAAAGTTCAACTTCAAACCATTTTGTGCTTAAGTATATTTTGATTGAAATGATGTTTAGGATTTGCTATTGCTAGCCCAAAGACAAATCGAGCTCTCTACTCTTTTTATTTTGTCGTAATAATTAGTAAATCGCCCTGACAAAATGTGGTGTCTACAGTTGCCTCCCTTGTATATCTCTTTATGTAAAGAGTTATACAAAGTTCCCTTATAGACACCACATTTTCTTATTTTAGTGGAGGATAATATTTGGTTGGTGACGTATTTTTTCGGCGTTCGTCATCGCCAATTGTTAAATTTTCTGATGACCACATTTTTAGGCGTTTGTCTTCGCCAATTGTTAAGTTTTCTTGATGGTGACGTAAACGAGGCGCACGTCAACGCCAATTGTTAGATTTTCCTAATGATGACGTAAATGAGGCACACGCCAACGACAATTGTTAAATTCTTATGATGATGACGTACACGAAGCGCACGTCAATGCTAATTGTTGAGTTTTTGTGTTGATGACGTAAATGAAGCGCACGTCAGCGCTAATTGTTGAGTTTTTCTGATGATGACGTAAACGAAGCGCACGTCAACGCTATTTGTTGGTTTTTCAGCGGTAAAATCAAGCTAACCATTTTTAGGAACGATGTACTCAAATTGTTTATCATATAAATCAAATAGAACAATGAGAAGATGATAAAGTTAAAATCAAGCTAGTCATCTTGTAAAGATGTACCCAAATTGTCTATGATACAAATCAAATCGAACAATGAGAAAAATATCAGCGATAAAGTCAAACTAATCATTTTCTAAGGATGTTGTACTCAAATTGTCTATGATATAAAACAAATCGAACAATGAGAGAATGAATGTGGTAAAATCAAACTAACGATTTTTTGTGCATAATGTACTCAAATTGTTTGCGATAGAAATCAATCAAACAATGAGAGAAATGACAGTGGTAAAATTAAACTAACCATTTTTTGTGTATAATGTACTCAAATTGTTTGCGATAGAAATCAATCAAACAATGAGAAAAAATGACAGCGGAAAAATCAAGCTAATCATTTTGTAAGGACGTTGTACTCAAATTGTCTATGATTGAAATCAAATCGAACAATGAGAAATAAATGTCAGCGATAGAAATCAAACTAACATTTTGTTAACAGATCCACTCAAATTGTTCGTGATATAAATCAATCAAACAATGAGGAAAAATGACTGCGGTAAAATCAAGCTAGCCATTTTGTAAGGATGATATAGTCAAATTTTCCATGATAGGAATTAAAACAAACAATGAGAATAAATGATTGCGGTAAAATCAAGTTAATCATTTTTAATAACATGTATTTTTATATTGCACGAAATTTTTAACATACATTTCTAAATGTTCTGAGAGATTTTTTGGGATGATTGTGATGAATAACAAATCACTTTGACGTATGATGATGTAATGGAACGAGTATGAAAATGATATAGGAAATGATTGTGTGATGAGTCATGCTAATGAATGATAATGTTGTGAATATGCAAATAGAGGATATGATGCATTTTCAATTGTTTTGGAAATATGTTGTTTTTGTTGACCTGGGCTCCTTTAAATTGAAGGCCCACAAGAATTGTATCATTGCCTTTTGTAGACTAGATCCTTAGTTGTGCTCAATGGTGGGATCTCTTGATCGGACCTCCTTCGGGCTTCTCGTTTGTCCAAGGCAGAGTTCTTAAATTTGCGTTGGTGTAATGTATTGTGCTCCTTTTGTTGTGGAGGAACGATTGATTGGTTGGTTGACTGAAGTCAAGGGTGCTCTCAATTTCTTTGATATTTCTAAACTGGTGAGCTGAAAAGTTGGGTAGTTTGGGTTGTGAGAATTTATGAATTTTTCTTCTTTAAGGCTACACCATCCTTGCCCCCAGGACATGTTATTCACTTTCTAATCTTCGGAACACAGAGTGACTTTATCAAGCTCGACTTAAGATGAGTGCAAAAATGTATGAAAAGTGTGGCTGGAAAAGTATAATGAGAACCTGGTGTTGTGCATAAACTTTTGTGGGGATACTGCCATGTTGATAAATATGTTTTTTCATTTTTTAGTGAAAAGTGAGCTAGTCAAACCATGAGACAATCCATAAGCACTCACTCGCACCTCAATGTCATGCTTGATTTCACTTTCACTCATTCCTAAGGGGTGCTTTGAGTATACGACATTTCAGCTACCATTAAGATTCTGGTCGCCATGAGATGCCTTCTTTTATGTTGATGTCCAAATGGAGGTGACGGTTTTCCATAATGGGGGATCTTGGATGATGAGATTAATAGATGCTAACATGATATGGTATTGGGAATCCCTTTTTCCCCGATAGGATGACCTTGTCTTAAATGCTTTCAACCATGAGGATCTTTTTTTCAAATGAGTAGCGGATAAATGAGGCTCTTATGAAGGGCTTTGGCTATGTGAATCTTTTTGTTGAGGGAAATTTTGCTTGCCCCCGAAGTATGGGATTAACTGATGGGTAAGGGCGATCCTAGTGGCTATTATCATGATTTTTTCTGAGGAAGTCTTGTTTTCTCGAAATTAGTGGTCGCTTTTGGACATCTTAGGGAATGCATCTTACGTTTTCACCTTGTCTTAAGATTATGGTTTTAGAATTGGGGTAGAGTAGTGGATAAATGAGGTATTTGTGAATGAGAACTTGGATATGAATGCCTTATCATTGAAGTTCTTTTTAGGGTTTTCTGCTGATGTTGGCTGACAAACATCTTGACTTGCCGTGAACGGTAGTGACTCAAATGCTGATAATGGGCATCTAATTTGTAAGTCCCACAATATTTTTGAAGTTTTTTTTCTTTTCTTTTGATTTTCCTTTTTGGCTTCTTTTTTTATGTATTTTTTTTTGTGTGAGACTTACTTGACTTGGTTATGCTCCATATATGCTCTTCTTCGTTTTGATATTGTGTTTCGAAGCACGAGCATCAAAAGGTTAAGAGTTTTGTTTTAGTCATTTGATAATATGAGAATCCTTTCTTGTCGGCTAGGCTGAGTAGTTACTTCTTTCTCAATGAAACAAAACTTCTGGCAAATTCATATCTTTGATATACTATTTGAATGCTCTTCTATCCGAATATGTTGCCAGCAAAAGGTTTGTTCAATTAGTGACGAGATTCTACAAGTAGCGTGATGTCGTATCCTCGTTACACCCTTTGACTATAGACACTCATAATTTGTGGACACCAGTGGGGTGTTTATACTCTCAACTAAAGTGAAGGGCTCACACTCTCGACACCAGTGGGGTGCTTAATCGTTCAAGACCAATTGGGTGCTCATATTCGCTCAACACCAGTGGGGTGCTCTCATTTTCTTAACATGGTAATCTCATGGCTTAACTTTGAACATGAAATAAAAATTTGATTTTAAAGAGAAAACAAGTTGATTTGTCAATCATTTGAAAAAAAAATTAGATGCAAACTTCTAAATCGAGATTGATAGAAGTCAAAAAATGTTCCAAATAAATAGAAATGTGAATGATCCTTTTATTCTCTCGATGAAGAAAAATGTGCTACAACTCTCAGCATGGCAAAGTGGCATCAATCATGAATCAAGCTTTGGTTTGTGACTTCTATACGGGTTTTGATGATTGGGTGGTGGGTTGTAGTTGGTGTTTAGACAATTTGGTTCTTCTTCAAATGTCGCAGAACATTTGTGGCTTGCTCTTTAATTGTTCTAGGATTTTGAGCTTCTTTTGATGTCGTCCAATTTCTGCTGAAATGACTTAATAAAGTGCACAACCTTGGATCTGGTACTTAAAGGCAGACTTCTTCCTTGTAAGTGAACAATTTTAAGGAACCCTTGCCAATTCATTTTGTTACTAGTTAATTGATGTGTAGATATGATGTTTATGGTAAATAATGCTGATGTATGGATGCAAAATGATTTTTACTGGATGCATGTGTTTTTTATTTAAATAAATTTTTTTTATGTGAGTATGTAAATGTCATGAATTTTGGAATTTTTATGTACCAATAAGATAATAATATTATGAGGAATTGATAAAGCACAAATCATTGCATCATACACAAATATACATGTAAATTGACCAACAACATAATTCTATTTAGGTAAATCTAGAGTTCATAGAAGGTTTAACGAGGAGATTCAAGGTGGCTTTGGGATAAGTTTTGGATAGTTTAAGGTGGCTTCTAGACTGACTATATGCTGGGTAATGAGTTCTAGGATATTGGTTCCCAAGTTGTATCCGTCTATAACTCTTTCGAGCTAGCCGAATACCTCAAATCAACCTTGGATTTGAGTTCAACTTGGTTAGAAAGTTTCGCATGACTCCTACTATTGTAAAAGTCACGGTACTCCTTTCAGTTTCTTAAGGTAGAGCTCGGGTACAGAGCTTTTTATGCATGTATGCAAATAATTTAATACGTGATATTATATGCCAAAAAATTAAAAATAAACACCCATATATTAAAGAAGGTAAGAAAAACTTATCGATCTAGTATATGTAGCTCGACTCTCAATTGTCCCCAGCGGAGTCGCCACTGTCGCAACCGCCCCTCGAAAATCGAGGTATCCGTTGCGAATTGCTCGGAGTCGCCATCGATCATATTTGTGGTGGATCGAACACCTTTTGGCCGGTCTCGACCTTAGCGTCGAAACCGGGATTTGGTCTGCGAAATTTTAGAGAATCCGGGTTCAGGAGTACGGTTACGTGTGGGGAAGTGTATTCACACCCCACAACGCCCCAAATGGGTACTACTTAAATCGATAAGTTTTGAAGGGTTGGTGTATTTATTATTTGCGGCTTTGATGTATTTAATTATATGATTCGATTAATTAGATATTCATTATTTGAAATTTGTTAATTATGTATTTTGGAGTCCAATTGGAATAATGAGTTAAAATTTGTATACAATTAGATTATCCATCTATTGATGCAAAATCTAGAAAGTAAAGAAAATATTTTTTATTAGTTGAACTCGAACCTATTGGTTGCCTACGTACCCGTGTTAATCGGGATCAAAGTCCACGTAGTTCGTCAATTGAAAAGTTTTTAGAGGATGAAACCTAACACGTTCTATTGATCGTGTTTAAGGTATGAGATTGAGTTTTTGAATATATTTAACATTTTTTAATTTTGTAATTGAGTAGTTGATAATTGTTCAAAGATTTTTGTAAAAGACGACTAGCATGGTCTATTGACCATTGCTTAAGTATTAAATATTTAGAAATTTTGACATGTATAAATAATTATCATAATTAAATTAAGCTAAATATTTTGTCATGTTGAATTGGTATGAGACTTATGTATTAAACGTGTCAAGTTAAAAATTAGGTGTCAATTAATCATAACATGACACAGGCTAACGGCCTAATTAGTAGCATTGTCAAATCAGAATCGTAGTTATTTTAACTGACAACTAAAGGGCAAAGTTGTCATTCACAAATTATCACACCACTTAACAAAACTCTAATCCCTCCGCCATTTGCATCTAGCGGCCGCCAACTCCATCATCATCTTTTCTCCACTCTTCTCTCTCCAGAAAACAAACAAAACTGAAAGAGAGGAAAAGGAAACGATGCAATCTGCAACCTTCTCGTTTCATCTTCTACTTCTTACTCCTCTCTCGTGTTCGTTTTGGAAACACAGAAAAGACTCGAAAAAAGAAAGTACGGTCCTCGAATCGACGGTAAGTCCAGATTCAAGGCTTGCATATTCAATTTCTAGGGGTTTTTTATTTGAATGTGGTTTCTGATGATTTTTTTTATTTCTGGATTTTCAAGTTTCCTGGTGGAGATGGAGGAGGAGCAAAACAATCGAGGGAAGGTCGCCGCATACGGGCACTAGCGATGTCGCCGGCGCTGGCGCCACAAGATGGGTGAGGTCTTATTTTGGTTTTGATTCCCGATTCGGGCAAGTTTTGGGGCTCTGAACCCTTTTCTTTTGTTTCGTTTTCAGTTTAGGTTTCGATCGATGGAAGGGAGAAAAGCAACGGGGACGAAAGGAAACAGAGGGTCGCCGCCGGCAGCTGTGTTTCACCGGCGTCGACGAAAATGACAAGAGGTGGACTTTTATTTTGGTAAGTTTTTGGGATTAAGAGGCGTTTGTAAGTTTGGTGATGGGTTTGAGCCTGGGAATCATGTGTGTTGATGATGGAGTATAGTTTGGTTTTGTGTATGGTTTTGGAGCTGGAATTTGCGGGTCTGTGACTGGGTTTAATTCGATTATGGGAATTGAGGTTTGCTTAGATAGAACAACACAAAAGAAAACTTAACAAAAAGGCCGACAGCACAAGAAACAATCAAAATATGGTGCTCGTTGGTAATAAAAACACTTAGATAGCATGAATGATGATGAAGCTAAGTGGAGAAACGATTGATCCGACTTTCCTTCCCAAATCATTGCAATGGATCGATTGAGTTTTATTGTGCTACCTTTGTCTCTTGAAGTTTGATGAAGGGTATAGTTGCTTGTCTACTCCTTGCTCTGCCTGTTGATTCTTTTTCGTTTTTTAGCTTTCGTTGTTGTTGTCGTCGTTGGATCAATAATAAAGATGGAAGTGGAATGAGAATTTCCAGAATCTTTCTCTTTTTTTTCCTCTTTTGATGGGTTGTCTGTATGTGTGTTTGCTGCTCAAAAGAAGAGTGTAGGTGTTACTTCTGTTTTTCTGGTTTTTGTTTGTTTGTTTGTGCGTTTAGGAGGGGAAAGGAAAGTGGAGGAAGAAAGAAAGAAGAAGGCTGGGGAAGAAGGAGAAGATGAAAATCCCAGCCAGCCGTCCCCCTTTTGCAAGAGTCGAAGGGGTCTTTTATAGGGAAAAAGGCAGCTTGGTCCCCAAGCATGCTACAGGACCGGTTCGAGTCTGACCGGTTTTGGTAATCGGTTGGACTGGGTCAATGGGTCAATTTGGTCGGTTTTGACTATAATTGACTTTTCTTGACCGGGATTTGGGAGTTGACTGGTGGGTTTTGACCTGAGTTTGACTTGGGCTTTGTCCTAGACACAAAACACTATTTATTTTTGCATAATCTGTAACCACTATTGTGATTAATTGTAACTAATTTGTAATTATTAGTTGATGGCAATCTATTTTCTTTATGGTTCTCGTCATCTAGATTTCAGTTCATGTAAATATATGGGGATCAAATCTATTGAATTGATCAACCCTACAAAACTTTTGAATAAATTGTGACAACTAAAGTTAGCTATAGCCATGCATGTAGTCGTACATTTCCTTTGAAGTCCAAATTTAGATGATTGTAACGTTCCAATTAGGGGTGGGAAATAGTCCGGTCCGGTTTAAACCGAACCGGATTAACCCGGTTTTTTGAAACCGTTTAGACAAATACCCCAACTGGAGACGGGATTGGATGGCATCCGGTTTCAACCGTGACCGGACTGGGTCCGATCCGGTTTTAAACCGAAAACCGGGCTTGCATTAATCCCTTGTAGAAAACGTTGCCGTTTGGAGAAAAATGGAAAAAAAAAACAATGAAATAGATAAGGCAGAGGAGGGATCTTTGCTTTACTTCTCAACCATCCATATCTTTCTGACTTTCTCAATCTCTCTCTCTATTCTTTCTCGATCTTTCTTCCTTATCCCTCTTCTCCTCCCTGAAATCTCTCCCCCATTGCATGCAAACCCAAGTCGTTGCCGAATCGAACGGTGGAGTGGCGGAGATCGTCACCATCATCGGCTATTGTCTTTGTTTGTGCCTTCTGCCTCCTCGCCGCCGCCGTCGTCGCGTGCAGGGGACTCGGAGAGCTCCTTGACTCCTTCATCGCCGTTATTGTCGCTTGCAAACACTTCGGCGAACTTCGGCGGCGTTCGTCGCCCAGTGTATCGCAGAGGAAAGTGGGATGGATTAGGGAGATTGAGGAGGGATTTGGCTAGTTAGAGAGGGGGTTGAGGGAGGGCTGGAAGTGGTGTTATAGAATGTAGAGGGAGATCAACATGGTCAGAGAGAAGGGAAGGAATCGTTCGAGAGTAGATTGATGGAGGCGGTGGGATAGCTGCTGCAATTTTTAGGTTTGTGGCCAGGAGGAGATGCAATTTAGGGTTGGGATAGGGGTGTTTGCGGGCTGGGGTTCGTTGGCGGGCTGGGAGAATTGGTGTAGTGGGCTTTAATAGTAAGGCTGAGCTGGGCTTGACTTTATTATTTACTATCCGGTTTATCCGGTTTTAACCGGACTGGACCGGCCCAGTTTTTTATACCATCATAGTAACTGTAAATTGGATTGGGTTAATGGGTATTCGGTTTTCGGTTGCAACCGGAACGGTTTTAACTGGCCGGTTTCCGGTTTAACCGGAAAACCAGAACCGGATTCCCAGCCCTAGTTCCAATCCAATCTGCTTTAATCAAAGCAAACCACCAAAGTTCGACTTCAAACCATTTTGTGCTTAAGTATATTTTGATTGAAATGATGTTTAGGATTTGCTATTGCTAGCCCAAAGACAAATCGAGCTCTCAACTCTTTTTATTTTGTCGTAATAATTAGTAAATCGCCCGGACAAAATGTGGTGTCTACAGAATCAAATTGATTAGTTAAAATTATTCATCAAAACCAACTCTCATTTCTTTCCACACATAAATTATACATTCATGTAAACAATGCCCCCTCCCTTGAACTCTTCAACACTCGCTTGGGCCTATACGTAGTTACAAACTTAATAATAACAACAAAAAATATACGAGAAAATAATAGGGGTCGTTTGGATGAGGTATTTAAATGAGTTATTTTGTCCCCCAATTTATCCAATGAGTTATTCTGACACGCGTTATTTGAAAATAAACTGTCGATTCCTCCTTCCTTCTCTTCTGTCCCGGAAAGAAAAATCAATTGAGGGGAAAATCAATTTTTGTGGTTCTTTAGAATCCAGTGAAGCTCGGTTTGGCGTTCTGATCTTGGGGACGTTTTGGATGACGTCAAATGAAGGGAAGAAGAAGGAGCCTACAGTGGGAGAGGAAGATCTTGGGTGCGTGGTGGTTCTGACCAGTGGCAGAAGGTCGAAGCAGAGTTGTTTAGAATTTTCATTTTAGGTGAGTTACCGCCAGTAAAGGAGAAGCGGAGATGCCGAAGAAGCTTATTCCTCTGACGTCCCTTTCTTACTGAGTATTTCTACTATACTTTAAAGTATTGGTGCTTTAAAGTACAACTTCAAGTTGTAGCATAACGTCAAAAGTACAAATTGAAGTTGTACTATAAGAGAATTTGACATTTATTTTATGGTACAACTTGAACAACTTGAAGTTCTACCATAACATGAATGTACAACTTTAGTTTGTACCATAAAGAGATTTTACAAAAGAGTATAGGTTCAACCCAAAAGTGTACCATAACGTTAAAGGTTCAACTTCAAGTTGTACAATAAAGGCAAAAACTAAGGGGTCGTTTGGAGGTTGCGATTTCAAGCGATGTATTTAGCCAATGCATGTAATGTCAAGATTAAGTCTTTTTTTATTAAATTTGTGACATAATACATGGGTAAATTGCAAGGTTGGTCACTGGAAGTACTAAAAAATTCAAGTTTGGTCATTAAAAGTGTTTTATTCCATTTGTAGTCACTAAAAGTGGTTAAGCGTTTCACGTTTGGTCACTCTCCGTTAGTCTCCGTTAAGTTTAGCTGATGTGGCAGTCAAATCTGATAGTTGACCGTTAAATGAATGACGTGGCAATTAAAAATAATTAAAAATAAAAATTAAACTTCTACAATTTCCATTTCATTTTCAACAACTATTAAAAATGAAAAATCTATTTTCTATAATCCTTAAATAGGTTTGGGAGAATCGTCACAGTCATCGGTTTCTATCCTTCTCTCTCTTCGGTGATGGCATATCTACCGTTGCTCTCCACCTTTCTCTCTTCGGTGAAAATCTTCCAGAACACTTCGCAATTCAAAACCAGAAACTCATCGATCGGAGGTTTGATTTTCAGTCGTGAGCTGTTTAAAGAGAGGATGCCTGAAATCGGAGGTTTGATTTTTCAGTCGCGAAACAGGGCGGAGGAGGAAGAAGACGACGCTCTACAAACAGGAGGAACCCTACCGACGCTTTGACTTCCGCTCGACGCCTTCTTCTCTAATGCGACTCCACCGAGGACGGAATCGCCGAATTTCGACCAATCGAAGGCTTAGAAGAACCGAGTGGACAAGGAGGCGACGAAGAGGTCAATCCTCTCCGAGAGAAGCATGATGAATAAGGAAGAAGAGAGGCCATCGGAGCAGCACAGAGCTAAAGCTTTGGGCTCGGGGAATTGTGGAGGAATTACTCCGACAGTTGCGATAATTTGGCCCAAATTTTTGTTTGGCGGTAATGGGATTTTTTTATGGCTTGCGGTGGCGTCCACAGTCGTCCCGAACGCGGTTCGATCTTGATTTGTACGGCAAGAACTACGACGGATACGTCACCGACATCTAGAGCATGGGTTTGACTCTGTTGGAGCTCTATATGGGACACTTCCCATTCTTGCTGACCGGTTAATTAGAGGTCTAACTAGTCGATTTTGATGTGTCGATCTATGGTGGAGGTTCACTTGGGCGGCGGCTTTTTGCTCGTCGTAGTCTGTAGCTGCTGGTTCGCCGCGGGAACTATCTGCAGGTTGTTGGCGCTGGTGGAAGTATGGTGAGCAACGGTGGTGAAAGGGAGGTCGAGGAGAGAAGGGTACCGACAGAGGAGGTGGACGGTGGGGGATAGAAAATGAATTATATTTTTTAATATTTGTGAAAATTATAAAAATTTAATTTTTATTTTTTAATTATTTTTTGATTGCCACGCCATTCATTTAACGGTCAACTATCAGAATTGACTGCCACATCAGCTAAACTTAATGGAGACTAACGGAGAGTGACCAAACGTGAAACGCTTAACCACTTTTAGTGACTACAAATGAAATAAAACACTTTTAATGACCAAACGTGAATTTTTAGTACTTTCAGTGACCAACCTTGTAATTTACCCCAATACATGTATTACTTTTCTCTGGGCCCACCTACAATCACTCAAAATGAGTGATATCAATCTCTACCAAAATGTGAGATTGTGACCAAGAGATTGTCTACCCTCTATTTTTTTTATTTATAACAAAGCACAATCTAAACCTCCAAACAAAGTATTTTTCAAATTCATACATTTCATCAATACATCAAATTACAATACACAAATTGATTAAATGCTTCAATTTGGAGAATCCCAACTTTAAAGTATTGTAAAATTCCTCCTTTCTAACTTTTTTTGCATTCTCGATTGATTTATGGAATTGAGGTAGGTTTTGATTCCCTCCCCCGACGCTCTTCTCTGATTTCTTAATCTGGGTTTTAATTTCTCTAGATCAATTGGGGTTGATTTATGGGTAAAAATTCAGAAATGGGTGGCGCTGGTAAACGATCTGGGATTTGAAGAATGAGTTTGCCTGAAGAAGGATATATGGACTTGTCTGTTTGCTTATTATTCTTCCTTAAGCCTTTTCTTTCTTTTTTTTGTTTGCCCAGGTAAGAACAATGTAACACCTTAGGCAAATCCCACATCGACAAAGCAGGGGAGAGATCATGGTTCATAAGTAGGAAACTGGCCTTGATTCGGGCTCAAATGTACAAATTTTACCCTCATTTCTTATTCGTTTAGCTTAGTATTTCATTGTTCCTCGACATATTTCACGCTAGGTTGTGCTTGTTTTGATACATTTCAGGTCCTAGCACGTGTGGAAGGGTCGAGGTCGAATTTTGGGATAATTGGAGGTCATAAACTGCAAAAACCGAGAAAAGTCTGAAGTGACAATTGCCCCGTAACAGTGAAGTGCAGGCGTCCAGAAAACAACCGCAGTTCATAGCGGGGAGAGAGAAAGGGGAGCTGGTTTTTGGAGAAGGAACACTTTCTTTCTCTAGGATTTCAACCCAAAACACCAAAGGGGAGTTCTAGTGAGAGAGGGAGTGATCTTGGAGCTTAATAGAAGGCATTGATCAAGCTTGAAAGCTAGGAATCAAGCCTAGAAGAAGAAGAAGGAGATCTAGAGGTTTCTTTGTAATCTCCCCTCTCTCTCTTTCTAGAAACTCACTCTTTTATCTTGGGTGTTGTAGATCCCTAACTAATACTTTGTAGTTACTTGTTTAGATTGAATGATTGTTTATGAGTGTTGTTTAATTCAATGATTGAGGTATTATTCATGTTGATTGTGCATGTTTGTGCTTAGCAATCTAAGGATTGTGCATGTTTGTGTTTAGCAATCTAATTAGCCACTTAACCTATATTAGAGAGGAAAACCCCCTTCCAAGGGAGACTCAATTGAGTTGGTATTCCTAGGGCTTTTTAAGTCTCCTAACTAGGTTAATTTAGGGCAAACCTCAATATTGGATTAAGCAATTTGGTTAAGCGCGATTAAGCCGTCTAACCATCGAGTTGAGTGAGGGAGTAAGTCAACCATCGATTTCCTAAACCGAGAGGGCCGAGTGACAACCTAATTTGTATTCCTCGGTTTAGCAATCATGAGTGTGGTCTACGACCATATTTGCATCCCCTATCGGTTCGCGATCACCGTGCCCATAGCAATTATTTTGGTTCACATACCATGTTAGTAGTTAAGGGGAAGCAACTCCTGGGTGAAGCTCCCTTAGTTAGAATATTTCTTTATTGCTTGTTTAGTTTGTAGTTTTCTTAGTTTGAAAACCCAAAACCATTTTGCTAGATAACAACTTAAGCGATTGAAGTAGGGGTACATGGACCGGTCCGGGTTGACAATTTAAATACTTGCTCTATACTGCACCCGACTAGAGTTTAAAAACTTGGGCTCTAGTTGGGATTAATTTGTGGTGTAGTTTCGTGTGAGTCAGGCCTTAAATGACAAGACGCATTTTTGGGTGAAATGGAGGAGTTCTTATGAGAAATCTGAAGTTAAACGTGCTTAGTGTGGAGTACAACAATGATGGGTGACCTTATGGGAAGTCACCTTGAATTGCACCCCATGTCGAAAACCGTGAGGGTTGAGGCCCAAAGCGGACAATATCTTCGTCGGGAAAAGGTTCAGGATGTTACAAGTGGTATCAGAGCCTCTCCGCGTCCCTCTTGAACGATGGTGGGGCAAACTTCAACGAGGGCGTTGAGTCCCAAGGGGCAGGGGGGTGGGTGTATGTAACACCTTAGACAAATCCCACATCGACAAAGCACGGGAGAAATCCATGGTTCACAAGTAGGAAACCGGCTTTAAATGACAAGACGCGTTTTGGGGTGAAATGTAGGAGTTTTTATGAGAACTCCGAAGTTAAACGTGCTCAGTGTGGAGTACAACAAGGATGGGTGACCTTATGAGAAGTCAAAACGGACAATATCTTCGTCAAGAAAATGTTCGGGATGTTACAAACAGAGCATCCAATTAGAAGAGCTTTTTTTTCAATTGATGGTTGCTGGAGGGTTTTGTAGATTTGTTGTTTGGTCCCTACAGGTGTGTTGCTGTACAAGGTAGCTTACCTTATGCTAATTTATGTTTTAACCCCATTTCGTTGTTATTCTTCCCTGCAATTGCAAAAGCATGTTAATTAGAAGATATGTAATTTCCAGGGGATGAACATAAAATAGCAGCTAACTAATTAAGCCAAGATAATTTGTGAAATAAAACCAAGTGTTGAGGGCAATATGGTATTTCACCACTTCATGTTACTAATTACCACATGTAAATAAGTCATATGTTTTGGTTCATCCAAACAAGATAATTTAACTTTCCAATTTTCCCAAATACCACATAAATATTACAAATCCAAAAAAATGAATTATTTGTGTCTACAAATACCACCTTGCCAATTATCCATCCAAACGACCCCTAAACAATAAAAAAAAAACACATTTAATGAAACTATTTTTTTTCCGTTGAATCAGTTGCTTTATTTCCAAGAAAACAATGCGAAATTGTTTTCATAATTGAAGTACAAGTGTATATTAATCCAGGTGAATCATAAGAACAATATCCTACACACCCAAGCACTAGTACCACAACAATGTCATTAACCAAAAGACAAAATCTTACATGTCAAGGATTATTTAAAATAAATAGGAAGCAAAACAAAAGACTATATCATCAAATTGCTAATTTTTGTTTATTGCTTCCCAAGTCCATCTCAATTTGAGTACATGAAAGAAAAAGAATTTGGTATATTCTCATAAATAAGTATTCAATTTACGAGACATCAAGAAAAGTGGGAAATAAAAACTAAGAAAATTAGAGAAACAAAACAAGAAGAGAAAATGATGAGTAGTGAGCTTAAATTGCCTTTCCCTATCAACTCGGTGGGCCCACCATTTCCCAATTTGTTTTTCTTCTCTTCTTCATCAAAAGTAAAATCCAAGGTTGTCAACCCGCGGGTTGACCCGGACCCGGTCGAGCTAGTGGGTCAAAGGTTAATGGGCCAACCGTTTTAGCCCGGTTTGGCCCGGAAATATGGAAAAAGTCATTATATTGTACTTATCCTCATAAATTATATCAAATCTTATCTAACATATGAGTTATAACATATAATATTACACCAAAATAACATATCGTATATAGATCGAACATATAGTGAAAATTCACACACACTTATATAACATAAATATTCAAATATTCAACTTAGCATCCAAAAATTGAGCTAGGCGAAAAGAAAAATCCGAAAATAGGCGCATTTCGCAAACCAATGAAAAAAATGACACAATTTGACCTCCAACCCGGTATCTTGTAGCGGTCGGCCCGGCGGGTGTGTGCGGCCCGTTTTTCTCACCTGGTCAGGGTCAAAGTGGGTCGACCCGCGGGTCAACCCGCGGGTTGACAACCTTGGTAAAATCCCATTAAATGTCCCAACTAGCTAACCTACCCAAATTATTTATAAAAGAAAAATCATTCACACAAATTTTCCAATCTACCCCTCCTACTCCCAGTCAAATTCCACTTCTACCCCTGGAATCTGAGTCAGCGTCCGTCATCCATGAGATGAGCGGCTGAGCGCTACGAAATAATTGTGAACCAGGAAAACCAAAAAAAAAAAAAAAGTAAAAATGATAAAACGAATTTCTCATCAGAAGTCAAAGTTGCCGGAGTTGAAATTGTTGAAGAGGTCAATCGACGGGAACGGCGAATTCGTCTGCGGCGAGAACCCGGTGACGAAATTCGTGTGAGGGGAGAACCCGGCGACGAAATTCATGTGCGGAGAGAAGCCAGCGACGAAGCTCGACGGGCTCGGCAACAGCCCGCTCTCCAAGAAATTCCTGCTGCTCTGTAGTTGCCCCGCGGGGCTTACAAGGTCGTGGAAAAACCCTATCGAGCTCGGATCCGCCGCCGTCGCCGACGACGGTGGAGAGAAGAAGAAGCTCGAAGATATCGGCGGCAGCGAAGCCGGTCCCGGAGACAGTATCCCTGGCGGCAACAAGCCCTGTTGAGATCCCCCCATCAGTTGACCCATTTCTACCCCTTCCATGAAGAAATCCCCCAAATCCCCATTCCCACTCTGCGGATAAATCGATGAATTCCCCTTATCCTTGGGGGACTTCGCTTTCTCAATCGTCGCGTACCTGGCTGCTGGCGACATCGCGCCGGGATCGTCGGTGAAAGGATTGGAGGAGGAGGAGGAGGCCGCGGCGGAGGAAGAGCCGGTGAGGCGTTGAACTAGGTTCATGAAATCGCCGGGATTGGTGTGAATCACTTTGGGGGAAACCGTGTAGATTATAATGGGGGCGCGTGGCTGCGAGTGCGGGTGGGATTGATGCTGCTGGATCGTGTGTGGGTGTGGATTGGGGTTGGGAGCGACGGGAGGCTTCTTGATTTTGTGGGAATCTTTGCGGACTTTGAGCGCCGGCGGGCGGGGACCCTGGAGCTCTTTCCGAGGCGATCTGGCGACCGGGAAATCGAATGAATCCATTGGGGAAGGGGAAGAAGAAGAAGCGGCGGCGCCACCAGGTGAATTGTTGCCGTTTCCGGGAGAGGGATTTGGAAGAGCAGCAGATCGCGAGGGAAAACGGTGGTGGTGGTGGCGGTGGTGATGAAGTGAGGAGTTGGAGGAGGAAAAGTGGAGAAGCATAATTGTTGTGTAGTAAAATATAAAGGGCGGAGGGAGGAAATGGCTAATGGTGTAATGGGATTAATTCCCTAAATACAGATAAAATTAAAGCAAATTCCTAAACTACCACACTTTTAAAAAAATTTCCCAAAATACCTAAGTTTGGAGTGGTTCGAGTTTGAGGAACTCGAACTACTAACCGGTTCGAGTGTAGGAGACTCGATTAGTCGTAGATCGATGATATAAGTCTCGAATCATGTGGAGCTGAAGTGGTTCGAGTTTAGTGAACTCGAACCACTCCTTTGAAATTTCCAACAAGCTTAACTTTGTGCTCGGTTATCCGATTGTAGCAAACTTTTTTTTCATTTCGCATAACTTTTCGAGGACTACAACTTTTATAATAGAAATATTTTCAGAATATATGTGAAAATGTGAAAAATAAATTTAAATTTACTCCCAAACCACCTTATATTAAAAACTGTTCCTATTTTGAAAATTTATTCCTAGTAAATGTTGTAGTACTCAAAAAATTATGCAAAATAAAAAAAAACTTTGCGACATTCGGATTGCGGAGCACAAAGTTATGATCCTCTAAAGTTTGGCAAAATCAAAAAATTGCTCGTTTAGGGGTAACAAATGACATTTTCTCGGGGCGAAGGCACGGGAAATTTTTTTATATATAGGGAATTTCTTCCAAAAGAGCAATATTTTTCCAAACGAGAAATTTTTGGATGGCTATCTTCCTAGAAAACGTCATTTGCTACCCATAAACGAGCAAATTTTTGAATTTGTCAAACTTTGGAGGATCATAACTTTGTGCTCCGCAATCCGAACGTCGCAAAGTTTTTTTTTGTTTTGCATAATTTTTTGAGTACTACAACATTTACTAGGAATAAATTTTCAAAATAAGAATAGTTTTTAATATAAGGTGGTTTGGGAGTACATTTAACTTTATTTTTCACATTTTTACATATATTCTGAAAATATTTCTATCATAAAAGTTGTAGTCCTCAAAAAGTTATGCGAAATGAAAAAAAACTTTGCTACGATCGGATAACCGAGCACAAAGTTAAGCTTGTTGGAAATTTCAAAGGAGTGGTTCGAGTTCACTGAACTCGAACCACTTCAGCTCCACATGGTTCGAGGCTTATATCATCGATCTACGACTAGATCGAGTCTCCTACACTCAAAACGGTTCATAGTTCGAGTTCCTCAAACTCGAACCACTCCAAACTTAGGTATTTTGGGAAATTTTTTTAAAAGTGTGGTAGTTTAGGAATTTGTTTTAGTTTTATCTGTATTTAGGGAATTCATCCGGTGTAATGGGAGGAAGTATTGAATGAGAGCAAGTCAAAAGAAAAAGCCGAGAGGGATTTCTTCAATAAATAAATGGGAGTTAATTACTCTTTTCTTAATTGAAGTTTCCATCAAATGCACATAAAACTAGATTAAGTTAGTAATCAGAAACACAATCTAGCAAGTGAGAAAACAAGGTTTTTTTCATTTGTAATGTACTTACGAATTCAATACTCCAACTTCAACACATTTTCGATTGACCTCCCCATTAATAAAATGAATAGTAAGACCAAAGTTAAATTGAAGTGATTTGTCATTCTCTAACTATCTTCTTAGTCTCGTGATCAATCCTTATTATCATTTTCAAATATTGAATATGTGGCTGATTCCAATGAAAAAAACATAGATTTTGAAAATTTCTCTTTCTGGAAAGTTATATTACTTCGTCGATCCATTTATTGGTACTATTACAATCCTAATAAGGTTTGAAAAGATAATCATTTCACCTTCAACTTCCGACTTTCGAATTCCAGGATAACCGAACTATCCCATTTGGAGTGTGTAGTTATTTAAATGAGTCAACTACTAAAGCATTTATTGACTAATTAAGGAGCATTCTCTGCTGTAACTCATGTTTCTAAAATAGGAAAAATCAATATCTAATATCTTCAACTGATTAATTACAACCGAATAATATGTTAACATTATTGTACCAACCACTTTTAATAGAATATATTAGAGATGACTATTAATTGTACCAACTGATTATTTGAACAGTCTAATAATTCAATTCATCCACTAAACATCAACTAATTTTGATCTATTTAAATTTAATTTATTTAATTCAAATTCACTAAATTGGCGGATTCATTGATTTGATTAATGACTAATTTAAAATTATATTTTAATACTTATATATTTTACAATTTGATGCCTAAACTTGATTTTTTTAATGAAAAGTATTATTAGAAACTTGCATTTTTTACCTAATTATTTTTAAAGATATTTTTGTGCCTCAACTTTTCAAAAAAAATCTGATGGTCCAAAGTCTAGATGTCAATTTGGTCATCAATCCAATCCATAAACCTACCTATTCATTTGTCACCTCTAGAATAAATTGTTGAATTAGATTATTTAATTACGTGTATGCTGATGCAAAAAAGAAATTATTAGATTGTTTAACATCATTGAATCAACGGATGTAATTAAACATGAAAAAAGAAAGGGTGATTATTATAAAAAAATTTAGAAAGTAAAGGTAATTGTTTCATAAAAAGAGTAAAAGTGTTATGAAATAACAAAGAAGAGGAACGGACACAAGAGTAAGAGTAGGGACACAAGAAGAGAAGGAGAATATAGCTTTTTTATTCATATGTTACTTAGTACAAGAAGATCCTCTATTTATAGGCACACATCACATAACCTCTACATTCTTACAATTAATATACATGAATGTGAAAATGAATGGGGAATTGGAATGGGTTGAGATATTACAAATACATCCAATAGTGCATCTAATGCAGTGGTCATCCATATTAATATTTACATAATACTTCCCCTTGGATGACCACTAGATTGCATTATGCTATCTTATATGCTTTCCCTCATGATCACATCAGCTCTTTTGAAGATCATGAGTGAAAAAGATTGTCATCGAGAGTGACTTGGTAAATATATATGCTAGATTCTCACTTGAACGGACCTTTTGAACAATTATTTCACCACTCTTTTGAAGATCATGAGTGAAAAAGAGCTTGAGTGAAATATGTTTTGTTCTATCCTCTTTAACGTATCCTTCCTTTAATAGAGCAGTGCATGCTGCATTATCGTCAAACATGGTCGTCGGGATCATTTTTCATGGAGATAGTCCACAAGATTCTCTGATGTATTGAATTATAGATCTTAACCAAACACATTCACGACTTGCCTCGTGAATTGCTAAGATTTCCGCATGATTGGATGATGTAGCTGTTATAGTTTGTTTTGTGGATCGCCACAAAATGGTTGTACCACCACAAGTGAACAAATATCCTGTCTGAGATCTACCATTGTGTAGATTTGAGAGATATCCTGCATCTGCATATCCCACTAAATTTAACTTTGATGCACCCGAATAAATGTTAGACAATTTCTCCAATATGTATTTCTTACCAGAGACCATATTTTTTTTATCATAATATACGCTTCATTCTCTTCTTCATTTGTCTCAATTTGATATCCATTTCGGCGAATATCTTTGTAGCTCAATAAATTTCTTAGAGACTTTGAAGAGTATAAGGCTTCATCAATATATAATTTGGTTCCTCCTTTTAAGAATACACTAGCTCTTCCTGAGCCTTCACTTAAATTAGTATTTCCGGATATGGTACTAACATTTGCTTCTCGCATTTCAAGGTAAGAAAAATATATCCTTCAAGATTGTATGTGTCGATGCAATATCCATAAGACACGCATTGTGCTTTTTTATTATCTTGGGACTAAGCATGAGAAGATTCATTCTTCACAAAATATAGAAAATGAATTAATATAAGAAAGAATTCTATATAAATAAAAAATAATGATATGATTAAACTAGGTGAAATAAAACCGCTGTATATTACAAGACAATAAAATAATGGAAAATTAATTTTAGATAAAAATACTCAAATTTTTAAATTTGTATTGAAATATTACTATCACGTAACGGATGATTGAATTTAATTGCATTCATTTATTATAAAATAAAAATAATAACATATATGTGTTTCATAACATATTTTGGCGTACGAGGGAAATTGTATATAATGTTTTTATCTTTTGCTTATGGTGAAAAGATACATTTACTGAGCGTTTAATCTTAAAATGAAAATCAACAATAATTTCGACGAATCAGAACCGTTGATTTTCATTTCAAGATTAAATGAATATTATGTTTTGGGTTAGTGATTTGTGGACTAGGGTTCACCCATTAGGGGTTAGGGTATAGTATCATGCCCCAAACTCCGGGTAATTCATTGTCTAAATGGCAAAACTCAACGGGCGTACGGTAGGCTAGGATACGTCCGGGCGTACGCTAGCCTTTGTCATGGTTCAGGCTAGCGTACGCCCGGGCGTACGTTAGACTACCGTACGCCCGTTTGAGTTTGTCTATTTAGATCATGAATTAACCTGAGTTTTGGACATGATACTATACCCTACCACTAATGGATAAACCCCAGTCCCTAGTTTTATAACCCAAATCATGAGATCCGTTTAATCTTAAAATGAAAATCAACAATATTTTTTTTTTGACAAAAGATAATCTTATATTGATCCAAAAAATAGATAGTTACATCCTGGAACTCAGCCAGGTCTGAAAATCAAAAGAACGACTCATAGCCGGGTACAATGAGAGGGCTTGACGAGCCACCATATGGGCTACCCTATTACTACGCCGACCTACAAATCGAACATGAAACCCAGCATAGCTATTAAAATAATGCAGCAGTTCTTCCAAAATAGCACCAACTCGGTTATCTCTGGTATCCGCCTGATTGATCTTATCAATAAGCACCTTTGCATCACCTTCAAACTGCACCTCCGACAGTCCAACCGTCAAGCACCACAGAACAGCTTCCCGGAGGACAAGCAACTCAACAACCATAGGGTCATCTAGACAAGGAAACTGAATCCCTCTAACCAGCCAAACACCTCGCGTAGGAGTTAGAAGGACTATTCCACCAGCCGAATGCGATCCCCGTCTTACTGCCCCATCCCACATACAAACCACACTATCCTCCCTAGCAAGACCAACTGGATGCACCCCCGGGAGACCAGCCGCAGGGGGCATACCCCTGGGAATCCTATCCCTAGGCAGATGGGTCCACTCCTCATACTGTTGGTGGAACTGACGCATCAAAGCGGGAAACCCGAACTGCTTTCCTTCAAAAACAACCCAGTTCCGTGACCGCCATATCCGCCAAAGGATAGCCACCACAGCCATAAAAAGAGTAGGTTGGTTAAACAGGGCCAGAAGCCTCTTCAGGAACATAGGGAAGGTATGCCGCGGGAGTCCCTCCCCCAGATACTCCAGGCCAGAGTAATCCCAAAGGGCACGAGCCACATGACATTCCAAAAACAAATGTCCAAAGTTTCAGCACCAGTCCAACAAACCGGACATCTGGGGTGCACCGGGACATGCTTTTCAATGAGGGCCTCAGAGGTAGGCAAGACGCGGTGGAGGATCTGCCAGACAACGATCTTGAGCTTCGGAGGGATGTTCTCATCCCATAAACGAACCCAGGATTCCTTATCCATCCAACCAACCGTTGATCGCCAGCCCCCCTTTCTCCTATCAACGTCAACCGCTAAATGGTAAGCAGACTTAACCGTGAAGACCCCATCCACCGTACCGTGACAGATTAACTTATCCGCTATATTATGCCTGGGGAGGGGTATCACTCTAATAGCCTTACAGATAGGTGGATCAAACCACTGACATAACTTGCGATCATCCCAACACCCCTCACCTGAACACATAACCTCCGCAACTGATGCCCCCCCCCCCCGGCAGAACCCTAGGGTTATAGCAAGGGGGTCCTTCTGGAGTAAAGGAATCCAGCGAGAGTTAAGTAAAGACGCAGTTTGGCCATTGCCAATTTGCCACCTTAAACCCTCTGTTAATAATTCCCTACCAAAGAGGATACTTTGCCAACCCCATGAAGGGCGGGACCGAGCTGAGGCATCAAGAAACGACCCAGTGGGGAAGTATTTGCCTTTGTAAACCTGTTCCAAAAGGGATTGAGGTTCCATAAGGATACGCCACCCAATCTTGGCCAGCAAAGCCTGGTTGAATTGTTCAAACCGACGGAATCCCAATCCCCCCTCATGTTTGCTACGGCACAAATTTCGCCATGACACCCACCGGATTCGAACATGATCTTCCGCATCACCCCACCAAAACCTGGCCACATGCCTATCCAAAAGCTGACATAGAGACAGCGGAAGCTTAAAACAGGACATCACGTGCAACGGCAATGCCATAGCAACCGATTTAATCAAGGTTTCTTTAGCAGCCCACGACAAGGTCTTCTGCTTCCAACCCTGGAGGTGCTCTAGCAGCTTATCTTCCAAATACCGGAAAGTAGCCATCTTGGATCGAGCAATAAGTGTTGGCAGACCAAGATACTTATCATGGACCCCTACCGCCCCAACACCCAACACTGCGGCCAGGAACTCCTGGTCTGCTTGAACAATATTCCTACTGAAGCAAACAGCCGATTTGGCCAAATTCACACGTTGGCCACTCAACTCCTCATACTCGTTCAGGACCTCAATCAAGTTTTCACACTCCCGGAGAGTACCTCGCAGAAATAAATACGAATCATCAGCAAAAAACAGGTGCGAGATCCGTGGTGCATGGGGAGCCACTTTAACCCCCTCCAGTCTCTTCTCCGAAACAGCCTTGCGAAACAGGGCCGCAAAACCCTCAGTGAAGAGCACGAACAAAAGAGGTGAGAGAGGGTCCCCTTGGCGTAACCCCCTGGAAGGGGTGAAATATCCCGACGGAGTCCCATTCATAAGAACAGAAAAGGAAGAGGATCGGAGACACTCTCGAATCCACCCTTGCCAAATAGAGTAAAGCCCATCTTATCTAAAACCGCGAGTAGAAAGGGCCATTCAACTCTGTCATAGGCCTTTTCCATGTCAACCTTCAGAGCCATGAACCCTTTCTTACCCCGCTTTTTTATTTTAAGATAGTGCATTAACTCATGCCCGAGGAGTATATTCTCAACAATTTGACGCTCACGAATGAACACATTCTGACCGTCCGAGATAATTTTAGGCAAAAGGCAAGCGAGCCGCTTCGCCATAATCTTAGTGATGATTTTATACACAAACTGGCATAAACTGATTGGCCGCAACTGCCGCATGGACTCCACGTTATCGACCTTGGGGATTAGTGTGAGCCAGGTATGGTTGAAGCTACGGAGCATCCGACTTGTAGCAAAGAAGGAACACACCGCCGCAACAACCGAGTCCCCCACAATATCCCAAAACGCCTTAAAGAATTTACCCGTGAATCCATCCGACCCTGGCGCCTGCTTAGAACCCATTGCAAACACCGTTTTACGCACCTCGGAGGGGAGAACTTCAGTCGTGAGACTGTTATTCATCTCAGGGGTAACACTACGAGCAATAGGCAAAGAGGCCACCCGCTCAGCCATGTTATCCACCTGATTCTCCGATGTAAACAGGTTTTGATAGAAGGACGATGCAATACCAGCTTTACCATTCTGATCAGTAACCCAGTCCCCATTCTCATTGCGAAGGCCAGCCACAAAGTTTCTTTTACGCCGAGCCCTAGTCACTGTATGGAAGTAGGATGTATTCTTATCCCCTTTCTTCAACTAGTGCACCCTGGACTTTTGCTGCCAATAAATTTCCTCCGCCTCCCATTGCCTGTTCAATTCCACCTCCAACCCCCTGACCGTATCCCAATTAATGGGGTGAATTGCCTTGACCCTATCAATTTCACCCTGAAGGGTACGAATATTCCGCAATGAGTTGGTAGTACCTGCTCTACTCCAGTCATACAAGAGATGACGAAGTTTCTTAAGGCGCTCCCAGAGGCAGAACATAGGGGTACCCTATATATCCTCTTTCCAGACATAGGTTACCATAGCCCTAACCTCGGGATTGTCCGCCCAACGGGCATCAAAGCGGAAAAGAGGGCGGCTACTCCGAATATAAGGCCTATCAGACAGGAGGAGAGCTCTATGACCAGAGCCTTGATCCGTAAAATGTTTGACCAAGGTATCGGGAAACCGGTCAATCCAGGGCTGGGAGCAAAGGGCTCTATCCAATCGTTCACGAATGCAGGCACTCCCCATCCTTTTGTTCGTCCAGGTGAAAAGGTCACCTTGGTAGCCAGGATCATGGAGACCCAGGTTATTAATAAAATCACGCAAACTGGTTGAATTATTAGCATTCCAGGGATTCCCCCCATCCTTTTCACCCACACTAAGGATAGTATTAAAATCGCCAATAACCACATAGGGGAGCTGGAAAGTTGAACAAAGTTCCTGGAGCTGTGCTAATTGGGCAGTTCTCATCGAAGCAGAACAACTAATATAAACACAAACCACAATATAAGAAAAGTCCACTTCATTAATTTGGGAACAAATACAGAAGTTGGACGAATAAAAAACCGAACTGTTAACTTCTGGAGACCAAGCTAACACTAAACCACCTGATGCATCAATTGCATCAACAAAAAAACAACGAGAAATATCCAACCATAAAACCCCGCATGCGACGGGAAACGACACGCCGGCTGGATCGCGTTTCAGAAAAAAACACAAGTTCCGGATTATTCGATAAGACCATACCCATAGCCGTTTGGAATGTGAGGGAAGGTCCAATGCCTCTCACATTCCAGGCTAGTAGCCTCATTTATCTGGTTGGGGCCACTCCAGGCTGGCTTCCTCCACCTTATCAATAACATCAGCAACTTCCACAAACTGCTTCTTTGGCGTTGGTGGGGCACCCACCTCCCCCTCAATGACCTCCAACGGGCGCTTATGCACTCCAGACGGGGAATTGGGTAAGTTAGACCCATATTCATCAAGCAGCCCAGAACCCATCCCTATCAGGCTTCTGTTTCCAGCAACAACAACCTCGTCTGTGTCTCTAGCCATGGATGGTACCACCACCTCCTCCTCAATGGTCAATCCTGCTTCAAACGCTGCCACCACTTGGCTAACCCGACCCATGGAGGGAGGCCCAGCCTTGTACAATGCAGCCGGTGGGGATCTCTTCTTTATCTCGAAGCATTGGGGATCATCCCTTGACACTGAGCCGTCCGAGCCATTCTCCGCCACTAAATCTGCCACTAATTCATCTCCCAAGATTTTGGGGCCAGACTTTGCAGGCCCATTCCTTTCCACCGCACCGCCCGCATGGGCCGCCAATTCCTCCTCCTCCCGCAGTGAGGCCCCCACCACTTGGGCTTTAGCATCAACACGGGCCTTGGCCTTCCTCAACTTCCGGGTGCCACGCGAGAGCATGGGCTGGGAGTGTACCAGGCCCACGTCCGCCTTCAATCCAGCGCGGGGGGCAGCCTCCTCGGCCTGCTTTTTTTTACGGCGCCCTAGCACGGCGAGCTCCCTTCTTCCCTGCCGTCTCCACCCCAGCCTCCTTAGGAATCGAGCGAGCCACCTGATCTCCCGAGGGCGCAATCTGCACAGCTTGCTTCGACGGAGCATGATAAGCCGTCGGGGGGTACGTCCACCATGTCATCATCCGAATCCTCCTCGAGGATAAGGCGACGGCGCCGCGACTCCTCTTCCATTACAGCGGCCGGTTCATCCTTGGAAGGCTGGGCCGACGGCGGCCTCACCGATGTCCTCAGCTTGGGCTGAGCCGCCGCAGCCCCGACATGGGTCTCAGACACCTTGCTTCCCAGCTGCTTCGATCGACCACTCCCCAGACGGAGTTTGGGAGGGCGGTTAAGCACAAATCCCCTCGGGCTACCTCGAGAAGTTGGAGCCATCCCCGAACCGCCCATCTGGTGCACCACCGGCCCATCTAACCGCATCGACTCCATAGAGGTGGGCACAAAATCAACAATAATTTCGACGAATCAGAACCGTTGATTTTCACTCCAAGATTAAATTAATGGGCGTACGGTAGGCTAGGGTACGTCCGGATGTACGCTAGGCTTTGACTCATATATTATAAGATTGTATAATAGTGTAAATCCAATTACAACCCAAAGAGCAACACAATTCAAGTACTAGGTAAAATATTCATGGATGATCTATTATGATAAATAAGTTGCATTTGTTTTAGTGTAATGATAGAATTGTAATAAGATAATCGCAATAAGAATAAAAAGAGAAGATAGATGTGTTAAACAATGAATCTTTCTTGTTTAAGGTTGCTAGAGCTTCGTGATGATAACGTGTTATGAAATAACAAGGAAGAGTAATAGACACAAGAGTAAGAGTAGAGACACAAGAAGAGAGAGAGAATAAAGGTTTCTTATTCATATGTCCCTTAATACAAGAAGGTCCTCTATTTATAAGTACACATCACATAAACTCTACATTCTTACAATCAATATACATGAATGTGAGAATGAATGAAGAATTGGAATGAGTTAAGAGGTTAGATGTAACAGCCAATAATGCATCTAATGTAGTGGTCATATTAATGTTTAGATAATGAAAAGGTAATTATTTGATTATAATTAGGAGGTTCTTCTAGAGCAGGGACAAGATAGGATGCATAATAAACAATTTTTTTTAAACTGGGGACCTGGCATGATAAACAAAATTAAAAGACAAGGAAGTCAAGAAAGCTGTATTTTCAACTCTGTACTAATTATGCAGGTGCACGAACCCTGAACGCCTGTTCTAGCTTTTCATGCATCGTTAATAATTAATTTGTATATTTAGTTGTTAAGTCTATGCTTTATTAGGTAAATCTTTCTCATATACCGCGTATGTGGTGTTTGGTTAACTATTCTGTGATAAGAAAATCTTATCTTGCTTTGACATTGATAATAATTTATAATAATTTTTGATTATTTATGTCAAAGCAAGATAAGATTTATAATAATTTTTTATAGCCCCGGTGATTTTATTTGAATAAAGACATGAAAACCTAAAAGTGTAAATCTCATTAAAATAAAATAAAAAATTCTAAACTAAAACACACCCTTCCTTGCAAAATTCAAAACAATTCCCAATCCCTGAAAACAAAATAAGAACGAGGAGACGATCAGACCCGAAATAGATTTCTCTGCCAGTCCGCCGAGCTGGTTTTATTTCCATTCTTTTGATTAAGAAAATATTTACAAACTTGCTGAGTCATCATTTAGATTCCCTCAATTGAGTGGGGGCACTAGATTCTAACCGTTCTTTCTTATGTTTTGATGAAGAAAATATTTACAAACTTGCTCATGAGTTTAGCCTCGAGACTTTGAAGACTATGAGATGCATTCTTTGGAGAATGCGCTACTCATGTGAGGAAGATAAAGTTTCTTATCTTGCAAAATTACTAGAGAAGCTGGAGGAAACATGGATGAACACACAATATAAATTGATTTGTCGGTTGATTTGTCTAGTGTTGACCTAGCCGTTTCAACAACTACCATGGAGAGAGAATTTTCAGCAATGGAACATGAACATTGATTTGTGCAACAATATGAGCGATGAATTTCTCGTTGATTACTTAGCTATTTTCTTTAAAAAAGAGTATATTATTAGTATGGATAGAGATTCTATTATGGATGAATTTGCTAAATTAAAAGACCTTCTTGTACAATTGGCATTGTAATGAAAACCAAAGTTGTTAGAACCGAACCGGAGCATGACCCGGTAATGCGAACGGCTCGCACTTTAGTGGTCCAACCGGCATTAGCCCGTTAAAAAACCATTAGAGAATCGGTACCTCATAAACGTTATCAGTATAAATAGTGGACATTTAATAATCAGAGCTCGTCTCTTTCCTTCGAAATTGTGAAATGGAAATAAGGATTCAGTTTGAGAGCACGACGTTTTTGGTTTATTTCAATTTTCAATTTTTCTGCAATTTTTCTAATTAAATTTAACGGCTGAATGGCAAAAACCGGACGAGCGGCTCAATCGGCTCGAGCGGTTAATGGCCTCGGCCGCTCGTCAACCGCTACATAAAATCGGAGCGACTTTTAGACTGTTCCGAGCCGGTTTTGTGACCGGGTGACGGTTTTACCGGTCGGGCCGAGCGGCTGGGTTCGGCTTTAATAACACTGATGAAAACTATATTATTATATGTTTTTGTTTATGGTATCTAATATTCGATCTATTCAAATGCGGCCCAGTGCTCTCTTATGTCCTAGATCCGCCGCTGCTATTGAGTCATTTCCAAATGACTAATTATTTTAGCTTAACTTTTTAATTATGTCCTTATCGCTTTTTTATAAACCCATTTTTATCCTTGGTTTTCTCCTACTTATTTTTCCTACCATTCTTTCTTCTATTGCCGAATTTTTCCTTTCTGCCAAATTTCACAAGTGGCGAGGAGGGTCAATAGAGTTGTTGCTTTAAAAAACAAGTCGTAATTAGCCAGAATGTGAGATTTGTGTAGTCATTACCTTTTATAAATAAATTTAGCATAAAAATATTATTTAATATTAGAAAGTATTAGAGATGACTTGTAATCATATGTATTTTTTTTATTACATGATTGGTTTTATGAGGATAGGAAATAAGATAATGAAATATTGAATGTAAGGCAAAATTATAACAGTACAAACTACCTATTTATGAATGATTCATCTAAAATTGTTAAACAAACAGTATATATACAAATATCTACATTTTTCAAATGTTTACATTTGAGCAAATGATTCCTTTTGTAAATAGCTCCCAGTGTCTCCAACTTAGCCCCAAATAAAGCTATCCCAGGTACCTCTTATCACATAATCTGGGTGAAGCAAAGTTGTCCGTTTCACTTTCGAGTGTCAAACTTTGACCCAAGCAGACGAGGAGAAAGGACAAACAGAGCCTTTAGAATTGACCAGGCCCTCAACAAACCTCAAAACAACTTGAAGAAATGTAAGTTGGGAGAGAATTGACAGTGTCAGTAAAGACTAAAGACCGTATCTTATCTTCATATCGCCACTGATAAACAAACATATAATCGAGAGGACTGTGTCCGCGAGAGAAAAAAAAAAAAAAAAAAGAACGCAGGAAGGACCAATTAGTAGTAGTGGGTCAAACCCAAAGTTCAACGGGCCTTGGATGGATCTGAACCTGGACCTGGTCTTTTCAATTTCTCGTTTCTTTCTCTTGACTTAGCCTTTGATTGATTCCCTCGTGCCTGGCTCAGTCCCGCATCGGCGCATCTAGAGCTGGTTATTTGGATCGGGACCGGATGAAAAACCGGAAACCGGACCGTATAACTCGGACCGAGACCGCACCGGATAGTAAACAATCCAATCCAATTTTTGGGCTTAGATTTGATGTAAAAAACCGAATAAAGACCGGATAAGAGAGCTCAACACCCAAAATTTAAGGGTAATTTGCATAAACGGTCACAAACCTTTGCACTTAGTACAAAACTTAACCAACTCCTCACCCTTTTAGGCCTTAGGCCACTCAAATTCCCACAATCTCAATATAAAATCAAGACCGAATTGGGACCGGACCGGGTCAAGACCGGACTGTATCCAATCCAATCTTCGGTCCTTATATTTTCAAAAAAACCGAACTGGACCGGATCAATTTGGGCCAATTTAACCGGACCGGACCGCATAGCCACCTAGGCGCATCCCACTAAAAAGTTCTGTTTGATCATTGTTTTTAATTTTTTTTCTTTTTCGTGAAAACACCCTAGATGGTCGTCATAGCTCTCTCATTTTGTGCATTTCTTCATTAGATTTTGTTTAACCAAAGAGGATGCCACGTGGCTGTACAATGACAAAGCTGTTACTTCAAACTCGGACCTCCCTCGGAGATAATGTTACAATAGGGATGATAATTTCGACTGAATTCGTTCCGACCTGATTGGACTGTTTTTGGGCAAGCATGGGTACTTTTATTGATCCGATCTGGCATGACCCGTCCATTCTCAACTCGTTCTTGTATAAATTACATGTAATCTTAATCAAATCACTTAGGATTTTCTTTTTCTTATCTCATATTTCAGTTATCATAAAATTATAAATAATTAAAAACTTCAATTTCTCCAATAATAAACTACATTTATCATATTATGATTTTTTTCTTAGTCTTCTAATGAACATAAAGAATATTTCTAATCTTTTCCATATAAATTATATACCCATTGGATCGACCTGCCCTTATCCGTGCCCCATAATGAATTACTCGACCTAGACTTAACCTGCCACAAAATGGATGTAAGCATCGAGAATTCGAGATACCCACCCCGGACCACATTGACATTCCCAATTTGAATAGCGTACTTAATCATGTTGGAATTAAATCCATCGATGAATTCATGGATTTGTTAGGAGAAACTGGAGCTCAGAATGATGGAGATTTCGGCTCGATTTATGGCCATGGTAACCTAACACTCAGAACTAACAAGGAAATCTCTAATTAAGCACACGTCAGAGCCCCTGCGAATTCACATATACCAGTCCCTCAACAAAATACAGTGGGAAAATCCGCGAATTGGATTTTTAAAGCATCAGCCCTTCATCTAATATATAAAAATTTTAACGAAGAGCTGCTGCGATAGTGTCAAGTAAGCATGATATCAGACGGTTGCACTAAGCAAGTGATCGCCTTTCTCTCCATTACACCCTGTTTGGATACAATTCCCGAAGAAATGGAAATGGAATTCAATTTTTTATTTTTATAGAATTCCATTTCCAATTCTAGTGTTTGGTATAATTCCTACAACTATGGAAATGAATTGCACTTTTAACCATAATGAATAATGTAATATATTTGTTTTATTTTGGAGAATGAAATATGAATGAGAGAGAAAGAGAGTAAAATGATAGTGGGTCAACAAACTAATAAAAAGTATTGATGGGTCCCACTAATTCCATCTTCATTCTCTCAATTCCTATCGCTTTTGATAGGAATTGTAATTCCCATATTTTAGACCCATTGGAATTCAATTCTCAACCTTTTTATTATTCCAAACATAATATATGGAAATGGAATTGGAAATGGAATTCCAATTCCAAACAGGCTGTTAGTTATACCAGACGGTTGCTCTAGCTCAGTTGAGTTCGGGATCCCGTTTCAGAAAAAAATAATATTCAGAATAATTTACTTAATGCATGCACGAGTATGTTCATTTCTACGAATATGTTCCGAGTTCCTATCACGGTGAAGCTAGTTAGAATTAGGTTCTACTCCAAGTCGGATCATCAGCTACCAATGGTGGAACAAACCTGCATCCTTGAAGGGTCTGCTCAAAGAGGTGGCCGATTTTTAGCAGTTTCTCCTGCAAAATTGATTACTCATTACCAAATTGCTAGGCTTGAAACCCCAAACAGTCTACCATTTTCTAACAATAACAAAACTGGCTGGAGATATTTGAGTGAAGTACCTCATGAAATGCTGCTCCAATCATTTGGAGACCGACTGGAAGTCCCGAAGACCCTCCCTCAACAAATCCACAAGGTACAACCAGTGCTGGAAGCCCAGCCAAGTTAACATTTACCTGAACCAAGGATGCAAAAAACCCAAGAGACATGAAAAAGGATTTCAGTTTCCTTTAACATTGATGTTAACTAGAGAAAACTGCTAATGCAATTATAATAGTTTTTGAAAATAAGTATGAATTCAGTGTATGCTTACAGTCATTATGTCTCCAGCGTACATTGACAACGGATCGTTTTTCTTTTCACCTGTAAGTTACAATAACCTTATAATTTCTGCTAAAACAAACCTCTAAGCAGAAGCACAAACAGCAACCAGCTGTTTAGGAATAATAAGAGACAACCAACATACCCATCTTATAAGCTACCGATGGCGCAGCTGGGGAAATTAGAATGTCATTAGTTTCTAGTGCTGTCTTGAAGCTTTCTCGAATCAAGGTCCTTACCTGAGGCATTGAAAAAAAGCCATTAATTTCTTCTTCGAACACCTGAAGGCTCTCGATGTAATTGCACTCAAGTATTTATTAAATCTATGCGATTTACTATTTGATTGAACAGCGTAGAAAGCAACAAACAAGTATAAATTGCATGTAAAACCTTTTCAAATAAAAACAAAAAGAAAATTATCTGTAAAAGCAACTTCAGATGGTACCACAACTCATCAGACAATCTAGATACGCATGCTCATTGTGAAACAAGATAACAGCTCTCATCATTCAGATTCATTACTAAGGTTGACTTCCCAAGCACAGTGTAAAATTCAACATATGCATCGGAATTCACTATTGCTTATCCATGTATTCTACATGATTTCTAGACCAGCATCCATATCCAGGTGTACCGATACATACAAATAGATCAAATAATACCTGTTGAGCACGCTTGTAATAAGCATCATAATAACCAGCTGAGAGAGCATATGTTCCCATTAAAATTCGCATTTTAACCTGCAAGAGCATACAAGAATCAAGCGGAAATTAAGGGTAATGCTAAAGTTTTCCTAAGGTTTGAGCAAATGAAGCCATTTAGTTCAAGAACTTTTGCGCGATAAATGATCGCATCTCAATGTCATCTCATGATAACATACCTTAGAGGCTTCATAGACAATTTCATACTAGAAATTGATTGATAAATAAACATGAATTTATTATATAATGGGACATTCTGGTGCTACATACCTCAGGACCAAAACCACTTGCTCTCGAATTCGCATAAAGAGCATTCAACTCATCAGATACTGTTTGTTTTCCATATCTAGACATCAAGATATAGGGCGATGACAACTCATTAGTAACACATCTGCCATGTAATGTATATACAGAAAATCTCTACTTGGTAATTCAAAAGCATATTTAGAAGAATAAATCAAACTGAAGTAAAAAGGCACCAAGAGAGGCCCCCCAATCAGTAGGACGGACGGAAAGATTAAACTGGCCATCACAACTGTTGCTAGAAGATATTATTTTGAATTGATAAATCAAACTAAGATGATTAAAGGTTATAAGGAAAAATAAATTTTGGTGGGGTCCAAATCCATTTTGTCCAAGTTTATCATTCGAGTAAACTTATATTGTGAAAAAATCATATCAAAGAAGAGCAATAAACGAAAAAAACGCCTTCTGCCTAGAGAATCATTACACTAGCAGAAATAACCAGACCATAATGGTATAAATACATAAAAACTTCATCTATGTTCAGCCAAAATACTTGCAACAGTTTTTTTCTTCCGTTGAATCAACAGTTTTTAATTACTATATGAATAAGACGGAGAGTTCTACAAGAGAAGCAATTGTCAAGACAAATCACCTGACACCATCATAACGAGACAGGTTTGAAGATGACTCAGATGAGGCAAGAATATAGTAGGCAGGTAAACCAAGGGAGAAAGAAGGTAATGAAACCTATAAAAATTAGGAAAGAGTTCAGTACAAAACTAGATCAATTACCAGGTATGTCATGTATGTAAAGGGAAAATGTAAAAGAAGGAAATGCTAGAAAGACCTCATTGACAATGCAGCCCAACTCTTGCATATGCAAAACAGCAGCGTTTATTGCTGACTTAACTCCACTGTCCACACCATCATCAAGGGTTTCCCGTATAAGACCCACCTTCAGCCCACTCAATGGTTTGGACTCCAATAGGTTTATGGAAGTAAAAAGAGATTCAAAATCTGGAACTTCCTGAAAATTAATTTTATAGAATCAAGCCAAAGCAAACAATGTCAAATGCACTTCAGTTCACCCAAAAGTAGTAGCAGAATGGTAAACAATAAGCCAACAAGACTACATATGTTGCATTGTAATTCATTTTCATTCCCTTTCTTTTCTTTCTTTGATATGCTGCACTTTGCATAATCAATATAGATATACTATTATCTAATCAGACATCATTTATGTCAAGCTACAATAGCCTATACATAACAACCAAGAATCACTCTGCTTTCTGTCAACCTTTCCACTTTCCCTTGTAACAGGCCAACTAGTAAGTAGCATCATTAGGAACACAAATTAAAATACCCAAGAAGCGAGTAATCTGAATTGGTAGGCATATCTAAATTCAATGGGCCAGGAAAGGAGTACATCAAGAGTACTTACTTGCTTGCTGCTAGTAGCATCAAACTTATCATGACCGGAGATTGCATTGAGAAATATACCAACATCAGCCACTGATGTCCCGAGACATCCGATTACGTCAAGTGAAGAGGCATATGCCATAAGCCCAAACCTCGAGACACGTCCATAGGTCGGCTTTAACCCAACCACACCACAGAATGATGCTGGCTGTCTTACACTTCCACCTGTATCACTTCCCAATGAAACTACGCATTGCCGAGCAGATACCGCGGAAGCCGATCCCCCCGACGATCCACCAGGCACACGACCCAAATCCCAAGGGTTTGCAGTCACCTAAATACAAGCGTTACTTCTTCACAAATTTTGGCCAAAAATTGGACAACAATGGCAGGTTAAACATAAATAAAATGACTGACATTTATGCCTCAAACACATGAATCAACACGAGCTCCTTCCAACAAAATTCTTCAGGAATCCGAAAACTATAAGTACAGCGGAAAGCTTACAAGGAATTGATTTCTATAGATAACACCGATCATCTGATTCGCTATGCCGAGTATAACATGCCACTTAAGATAGTTGAAACGAAATGCTAACACTTTGGGGCATTTCTTCTATACTGCTGTGTAAGTTCAGTTAACTAGTTCCACAGAAGCGAAAGTCTCCCGGAAAACGTACCTGAAACCCAGAACCTTCTGTAGTACTTCCCATACCAAACTCATCCAAATTGGTCTTCCCCACCACAATCCCGCCTTTCTCCTTCAGCCTCTTCACCGCCGTGGCATCAAAAGGCGGCCGGTAGTTCTCCAGAATACGGGACCCACCTGTGGACGGCATATCCGCGGTGCAGATATTATCCTTGACGCCGACCATGACCCCGGCGAGGGGTCCCAATGCTTCACCTCCGCCTTTGGCAATCTTGTCATCGATCTCTTGCGCGGATTTCAACACGGAATCGGAGACGTGTATGAAGGAATTGAGCTGCGGCTCCGTGAGGCGTAAGCGGGACAAGTAAGACTCGGCTAGCTGGGTAGCAGTGACGGATCCGGAGAGGAGGGAGCGGCGGACGGTCAGGATTTGGGAGGCCGGCGCTCCCCCTGGGGATTGGGCAGCTGGGAGCGGCGGCGGAGGGTAGTCGGAGAGTGAGGAAGCGGAGGACGCGGAGGCGGCGCGGGGTTTAACGGAAGAGGTGAGGTGGAGCGGGAAGCGGGACAGTGAGCGAGGGGAATGCAGAGTGGATAACATTGTTGCTTCGCCTTACCGATCTCCCGAGGAGCCAGAGGGGTTTAAGCGGCTAGCGTCCAAATGGGCCTTTAAGCCCAAGTGTATTTGTGAAGTGAAATCAAGGGAATGTGATGCAATTTGGCGAGACCAGTTCTCAATCCTATTTCGTGTGGTACAAGTTATGGCCATAGCCATAGCCGTTGAAACTCCAAGATCAGGCAAGAACTTTGATCTCCATAAATGTTACCGTAGCTTCCAATTCCTCGAAAGACCACAGTTGAGATGTAGTAGGCGGTGTACGTTGACATTGATCTCCATTAATGTTACCGTGGCTTCCGATTCCTCTGATACCACGCACCATGACTCCTTCGGCTGCACTTGGTGATCCGCGTATCTTCCTAAACGTCTTTGGTTCAACAAGAACAAAGAACCCAGGCCTGCAGTTGTACTACATTCATCACGGCTATTCACTCCATGCTTACTTCAATGTCATTTTCCTACACAAAAAGTCCTGAAAGTTGAAGCTCAACAAATCAGGTTCCAACATGTGAAGGGGAGCGGTAAGACAACTTACTTACGATGAGAATTTAAGAGACTGATCAGCACAATATAAAGAGTTCCAAAACTGGAGATGAATGGTACCAGGAAGCTCTCTGCCTGCGGTCTCCTGCAATAGCTCCAATCCCCCGGAAATGGCATCGAATAATTCTCCTCATCCTTCTGCGACTCTTCCTGTTACTACAACTAGTATGTGCCAATGCTGGCACAAATTGGGCTCAAGAGGATCTCCCAACAATCAATGGGCATATGGGAATTCACCCATACTTTCTCTATATTCTGCATTTATTTTACACATCTCGGAACAGTCTCACACCAGCTAGTAGTTTGCTGACGAACGACTGTCTACCCAGCCAGAACTTTAAAAACCAAACAAGTAAGAAGTAAAAAAAGAAAAATGTTTGACAGATATAAGAATCCACTTGTATAAATAGGAACTGTTTGTGCCTAGAATGTACCAAGCGGTTTGTGAGACTCTACTGGCCTTGGGCGGCTTCGATGGTCGAGGGCGGTCTCCGAAACCCTGCAGAAAGGTCCTCAGGGGAATCCTGGGACCTCCTCCGATGCCTAAGTTAGAGAGAGAAGTGAAGAGTAAGTAAATAAGAGAGAGAGAGTGGAGTTGGTAGAAGTTACCATCAATGTGATCCGATGTGGGTATTTATACTAGTGATGGCCAGGAGGAAGAGCATTTAATTTCGTGTCGGGCGGTCTTGGACCGCCTGAGCTCTGATCCCCTGAGACTGTCAGCTTTGTACTTCTGTCAGTCTCCGTACAAAGGTGTTCAGAGGCCGTTTATCCCCTTTGTCGGGCGGCTCTCTGATGTCCCGTTGGGAGACTGTCGGGCGGTCTCCCGGCAAGGTGTCCTGATAAAAGACCGCCTTTAGGGTCTGTTTGGGCCGGACCTAATTGTTTGGTGGGCTTTTAGTGAGTCATGGGCTTGGGGCCCGTAGGTGTTAGCCGCTGTCCTAACATTTGCCCCTTAGGCGTGAGAAGCTTTAGGCTCTTGCGGCTAAAAGTTTTTCTTTCTGCCATTGCGAAGCGGTCTAGGGCCGCCTTGCCCATGACTGTCTGCCCTGCCCCTGGTCGCTAGGGCCTTAAGCGGGATCGCCTGAGGGGCGGTTCTCCCCGACTTGAACTTCTTTATGGCTACATGACCGCCTTTGGTCGCTGGGGAATTTGTGTCGAAAAACAGGTGGAGGAAAGGCCCGTGGCGGTTCCTACCCCCACTGTTTACCGCCACGTGTCGCTTTTCGGGCGATGAGTCCTGACACCAGGAGGCAAGACGTCATCTCAGGACCTCGGTGCGCGCGAAATGTCGTTTCGGGATTTTGAATTTTCCCCTTTTTCGCTTTAAATGTGTGAGGAAGGGCTTTATTTTCGCCGAACCTCTTCCTTGTTTTAGAAATCCTTCGTCTTCTTCTTCGTTCTTGCTTCTGTGGGCTGTGCAGGGAGTGCAATCGACGACCCCTATATAATCCGACCGGCGAACCAGGTAGGTGTTTTATTTTCCTCTTTCTTTAGCGGCTCGAGCTACCTTCTTCCTTCCTTCTCCGAGACACTCTCCGACTGTTCTCTGCTCTTTGCTTGAATCGCGCCGCCGTCGTCGGCCGCCGATTCGTTCCTCTTCGCAGATGTCTGGAGGAGCTCCACCCTCGCCGTCCGAGGCTGGTGCGCATGGCGCCGCCGAGCGCGTGATCTCTCTTCCCGCCGAGTCGCCCCTTGTGGTCACACTCGAGAGGGGGCCTTCGAGTTCTGCAGCGCCATTGGCGGTCCCGCCGATAGGGAAGAAGCCGTCGGGTGCTGCCGCGGTCGCGTTCACTTCTCAAGGTATGAACTGTTTTTCACCCGTTCGAAATCCATCCGAGTGCGTGTGGGATTTGTCTGGGTTAGAGTTATATGTTGGAAGTGCTTCTGAATTAGACGATTGTTTAGTTGGGGATTGTGTCGACTTGGATAAAAATTGTGCTAACACGCGCCCTGTACCAGCTGGGGTTATGGCTACGTCGTCAGCTGTGGGGGATAACTTGGGGGAATTTGAACGGGTAGGATTAGATAGTATCTCTTTGGAGGAGGAGGATGCCGAAGTATGTAGCGGCAGCGAGCGCCCGGAGGCGTCTCTTAGTACATCTTCTTCTTTGGAGGTGTCGGAATCGGGCGACCCTGGACCGCTCCCGATAGCTATCCCAGACTCTGTATATACCGTGTTGTGTCATGAGGGGATGTGGGAAGGGGAGTCCATTCCGTCGGGTGTGAGTGAACAGGGTCCCAAGAATTCTGGGGCGGTTTTCAGACCGGCGCAGGTGTTGCACCGTTTGAAGACGCTTCGCATGCCCCCTGACTGGCAATATGCGGTCCCTTCTCAGACTAGCCGCTCCGGATCATGCCCCAGCGGTTGGGTCCCGATATTTGTGGAGCATGTAAAGTTGGGCTTGCGGTTTCCGCTTGACCCCATCTTGACCAAGACCCTTCACTGGCTGAACTGCACACTAGGGCGGCTTTCTCCGACTATCGTCTTCCACTCCGTGATGTATCGTCTGGCTTGCGGTCGCATAAAGGAAGACCCCTCTTTTGAGGCGTTCAGATTGATTTACAACATCAGGGATTCCCCCAACTGCTGGTCGATGGGAAGAAGGGAGAATGCGGTCGGCTTTGTGACTGGGGCGCCCAAGTTGGACTCCCCGTGGTATAGAGAATACTTCTTTGCCAAGCCGTCTTGGAAATGGTATGCGGGTGACTCGGAACCGCTCACGGGGTATGCGGTTGGCTCTAAGGATGCTTGGTGTGATTCGAGTCAGTTTCCCCAGTCTGTGATAGACCATGTGAACCGCATTGTGGAGGCGGTTCAGCTGCGTGTCAAGCATAGTGGTCCGGACAGCGCCTATAAGCTTGTTCGGGGTTTTTACGGTTAGTAGTGTGCTTATCGAACTTTTGCCGCTTATTCTTCTCATGTATTTCACTTATGCTTTTTCTCATCAGGTTTGAAAGAGCTGGCGGATGCCAATAGACCGCGTAAGAAGAAGGCGACCAAGACCGCTCGGGCTGGAGCTGCGTCTTCGTCAGTGGCGGCCGTTTCCGTTGATCCCCCAGCGACCTCTCCCATCTGTGTGGACGCGAACTCACCGAGTGCGGCTGGTGGCGGTCCGGCTCTCACGCAACGGGGAGCGAGCAAGAGGGTGCTGCAGCAGGAGACGCCTGAGGCGGTTTCGAAACGCGCTCGAGTGCGTGGCTCTCCTTCAGCGGCTGCGGATAATCGCGGGAAGCCGGCAAGGCGGTCAGAGAAGCCCAGTTTGGTGGACATTCCTTCGAAGGCGGCTACTGACACAGAGGCTGCTGAGTTAGCTTTCCATACCATCAGCGAGCAACTGGTCATGCCTCACGAGTACACGGCTACTTCTCCAGGGAGTAACCGCCGATTGGCCGGAACCGCTTCCCAATTCTTCTTCGGAGTAAGTCACTTCTGCAGTGGTTCCGGAGTTATTCGTTTATGCCCCTGTGTTTGATTTACTTAGCTTATTGCTCTTACTATGGTGTCGCAGGCACAGATCGGTTTTTCCCAGATTGTGCTGCTGAATGACCGCTTGTCTAAGGCGGTTGATGATAATGCGGTTGAGATTGCCAATCTGAAGAAGAACTTGGAGGATGGCCGTGCTGCATTGGAGAAGGAGCTTCGCCCTCAGCTAGAGAAGGACTTCCGCGAGCAGTTGGAGCACAAAGAGAAAGAGTTGTCCGATGAGAAGGAGGGTTCAAAGCCGCTGCGCGAGGAACGAGACCGCCTCCAGGACTCCTTACGGAAATCTGGGGAGATCGAGAAGGCTTTGGTGGAGGAGCAGGACGCTTTGCGAAAGGAGATGGACGCGTTGAAGTTGGAGAAGGCGTCTCTTCAGGTAGCCCACGCAGCAGAGTTGGCGGCGGTTCGCGCTGAGGCGGGGCCAGCTTACCTTGCATCCGCGGACTTCATTGCGCAGGATAAGGCGAAGTATAAGACGGTTGTTGGCAACGTGGTGGCCTCTATTCAGCATCTGTTCCGAGAGGAGTGCCCCGATCTAGGCTGGGACTCCGACCGCGTATGGGATGCCGTTGGTCATTGGTCCGCTGCAGATGTCAACTCGGAGGCGGATGAGTCGGATGAAGGTGAGGCGGAAGACGAGGATGAAGGTGAAGGAGGTGATGCTGCCAGTGGGGGATCTCCGGTCGCTTGAGACTGCCCCGTATTATTATGCCTTTGAATTTTCCGCCCTTTTATTTCGGGTTAGCGAACCAAGACATTTTCCTTGTGTCATCTTTATGGAGATGTATTTGACAATCTTTTGTGACCGCGTTGGTGCGGGTTTTCCTTTGTTCTTTAAACGATTCTGCTTGGGACCGCTCCGGAGCGGTCCTTCTTTGAGTCTTTGTTGTATTTTGGATAATATTCTGCGTAGTCGGGACGTGTTTGGCGGGATTCTCATCCACTCGTTTGTTTTAACCATGTACGAACTGTGACGCGTTATGGACAGCAGCCCTGTATGTTGCGCGATTTTGTGTGATAGATGGGGCTTTTGCCCTCATGCGGTTTAGCATTTGACTTATGCTCAAGCTTTTGGTTTTCTCGCTGTTTTTGTTGGAGATTTTTGTGGCGGTCTTATACGGTGCGGTGTTTGACCGTGGTTTGTCTTTCACAAGGGTTTGGGCGGACTTGTGGTGGCCGTGATCCCCTTTTTATTTTGCGCGAGACTTTGCGTCTCCTGACCTAAGCTTGGGTAGTGCGAGTGCCAAGTTTCATAGTGTTAGCCAAAGTAGATATCAGTGTATTACGTAAGGGAAAGTGGGTGCGTGATAGCAACCCGTACACTGTTACAAGTGGGGGCACTGCCCTGTCCACCAAAAGAAATTCAAAAGCGGGTGCTTAACAGCTACCCGTACATTGTTGTACTTAAAAACGGAGTACTCTAGAGCGCATCTGTGTGATACTTTCGTAGATGCATGCCATTCCATGTCTTGGAGATCGGGTGGCCCTCCATGGTTGCGAGTCGAAACGTGTTGGGGCCAGTTTTTTCTCCAACAAGAAATGGGCCCTCCCATGTGGCGGCCAGCTTGCCATGCTCATCTTTCCTTTGGAAGTCGCGCTTCAGAACCATGTCCCCTTCCTCAAGAGGTCGTGGTTTCACGTTCTTGTTGTATGTCGCGGCGACCTTCGCTTTTTCGTGCATGATGCGTTCCATGGCCGCGTCACGCCTCGACTCGATCATGTCCAGCTGATCGAGGAGCTTCTCGTGATTGCACTCCTGGTCGTACGCCTGAACTCGGAGTGAGGGTAAGTTCATTTCTTCTGGGGCGACCGCCTCGGAGCCGTAAGTCAATGCAAAGGGAGTTTCGCCCGTGGCTGTCTTGTGAGTCGTGCGGTGCGCCCACAGGATGTGGGGTAGTTCGGCGGTCCATGCCCCCTTGGCCTCTCGAAGGCGCCTCTTCAATCCTTGGAGGATCAGCTTGTTGGAAGCTTCTGCTTGGCCATTGGTCTGCGGGTAAGCGACCGAGGCCATGGTGCATATGATGCGGTTTCTTGCACAGAAATTTTCAAACGGACGACAATCAAACTGCGTCCCATGATCAGTGATGATCGAATGAGGGACTCCGAATCGGATCATGATGTTGTTGAACACAAATTTCTGCACCCTTGCGCTAGTGATGGTCTCCAGCGGTTCAGCCTCTATCCACTTGGTAAAATAGTCGACGGCGACCACCAAGTACTTCTTTCCCAGGGGCGCCGTGGGGAAAGGTCCCAGGAGGTCGAGTCCCCACCTAGCGAACGGCCACGGTCCTACCACGCTCTGCAGCTCGGAGCTCGGTTGGTGGTGCTTGGACGCGTGAACTTGGCATGCATGACACTTGAGGACGACGTCTGAGGCGTCTCTCTTGATGGTAGGCCAGTAGTAACCTTGCAGGAGAACAGTTCTTTCAAGCGATCTTGGGCCAGCATGCGTAGCGCATGTTCCCTGGTGTATTGCCTTCAAGGTCCACTTAGCCTCTTCCACCCCGAGGCACTTTAAGTAGGCGCCGGAGAATGATCTTTTGAAGAGTTGACCGTCTACCATCGAATACCGGGCCGCCTTTCGTTTGAGTGCCTTCCGCTCCACCGGATTTTGTGGGGTGACGTCGTGTTCCAGGTACTGGATCATTGGGGTTCGCCAGTCCGCGGCCTCCTCGATGTCCATGACCTCTTCTGTGAATTCACCTTCTTTGGTCACGGTGACTTGCCGGTCGCCTTCGAAGTCCATGGCGGTTGCGAGCTTGGAAAGCGCGTCTGCGTGTTGGTTGTCTTCTCTCCGAACATGCTCCAGTTTCCATGAACTCAGCTGAGACAGGGCATCTCTCACTTTGGTAGCTAATGCCGCTAGCGTCTCATCCTTAATCTCGAACGCTTCTAGAACCTGTTTGACGACCAGGAGGGAGTCGGAGAATATTTGCACGTCGGTGGCACCTAGGGTGGACAATATCCGAAGCCCATTGATCAGTGCTTCGTACTCCGCGACATTGTTGGTCTTGATCTCTTTGAATCTCAGCGAGATTTCATGCACCACTCCTTCGGGGGACTCGATGACGATCCCTGCCCCCGAAGCGGTCTTTCCGGCTGCACCGTCTATGAACAGACGCCATATGTGATTGCGTTCCTCGGAAGGAGCGATTTCGAGGGAGAAACCTTCGGCGATGAAGTCAGCAAGGACTTGCCCCTTAATGGCGGGCCTGGGTGCATATTCGATGTCGTATTCGCTCAGCTCGATTGCCCACTTAGTCAATCGACCTGAGGCGTCCATGCCTCTCATGATGCTCTTGAGCGGGAGGTGAGATAGCACCGTGATCGGATGCTCTTGAAAGTATGGTCGTAACTTTCTTGCCGCGGAGGTGACCGCAAGGACAGCCTTCTCGACGGGCAAATACCTCGTTTCGGCGGGAAGAAGCGCCTTGCTAACGTAGTAGACAGGTCGGTCGGAGCCGTCTTGCGCTCTTCTCACCAGGACAGAACTTACAGCTTGCTCAGAGACCGCCAGGTAAAGGTAGAGTCGCTCGCCGCTTATAGGGGCGCTCAAAACAGGCGGTTGACTGAGCTGGTCCGTCAACAGCTGAAAGGCCTTGTCGCACTCGGCACCCCATTGGAGCCTTGATGCCGATTTCTTCAGCATTTGGAAGAATGGAGAGCATTTGTCGGCGGACCGCGGGATGAATCTTCCGAGTGCGGCCATCTTCCCATTGAAAGCTTGGATTTCTTTGATGGTCTTTGGCGGCTTCAGACCGCGAATGGCCTCGATTTGTTTCGGGTTGGCCTCTATCCCTCGTTTTGTGATCATGAACCCTAAGAACTTTCCCGCTTCCGCCCCGAAGACGCATTTGAGCGGGTTGAGCCTTAGATTCTTTTTCCTCAGTGTTTCGAAAGTTTCCCTTAGGTCGGTCAGGTGGTCAGCCGCCTTCTTACTTTTGACTAGCACGTCATCGACGTAGGCTTCCACGTTACGCCCCATTTGCTCCTTAAAGACCGCATCCACCATCCGCTGATAGGTCGCCCCCACGTTCTTCAGTCCAAAGGGCATTACTACGTAGCAGAAGTTGCCCATGGGAGTCATGAAAGCGGTGAGCTCTTGATCCTCATCCGCCATTCTGATCTGGTGGTATCCTGAGAACATATCCAGGAAGCTGAGGGCTTCATGATTGGCGGTCCCGTCTATGAGCTGGTCAATGCGGGGAAGAGGATATGCGTCCTTGGGGCAGGCCGCATTGAGGCTGGTGAAGTCGATGCACATTCTCCAAGCGCCTCCAGCCTTGCGTACAAAGACCGGATTTGAGAGCCAAGTGGGATACTTGACTTCTCGGATGAATCCGGCTTTGAGGAGGCGTCGCACCTCCTCTTCCAGCGCCATTTGCTTTTCAACTGACAGATGCCTCCTTCGCTGCTGTATGGGACGCGCTTTGGCTTTGACTGAGAGGCGGTGCTCGGAGACCCTTCTGGGGACTCCGGGCATGTCCTCTGGCCCCCACGCGAAGAGGTCTTGGAACTCTCTGAGGAGTGCGAGTAGCTTCTGGGCCTCCTCTTGGGCGAGGTGCGCGGAGATGCGCACTGTCCTCTCTGGCCGCTCTGCGTCGAGCGCGACCGCCACATCCCCCTCAACCGCTTCCGGTCTTGGGACGTCGCCTCTAGTGTCGACCAGATCGACCTCGAGGTGTTCGATGGTGGCTTGGTAGCACTCTCTAGCTTCTTGTAGGTTATCTCGAACGCGACCGGTTTGTCCTCCGCTTGGGAACTTAAGCATCTGGTGACATGTGGATGCGACCGCCTCGAATGAAGACAGGAAGCCGCGTCCAAGAATGGCGTTATATGCCGAAGGACAATCCGCCACGTGAAACTCCACGGGTCTGGTCTTTGTGATTCCTCCTTCCCCTATGGTGACTTTGAGCATGATCGAGCCGAGGACACGGACTTTGGTGCCGGAGAACCCTACCAAGCTGGTGGTGGAAGGGTTGAGATCTTGGATGCTCTTTTTCATCCCTTTGAGCGCTGAGTAAAATAGTATGTCCGCCGAGCTCTCATTATCGACCAGGGCTCTAGTGACTTTGAACTTGGCTGTTCGAAAGGAAATGACCAAGGGGTCTTCCGAGTTTTCTTCGCTGGCCAACTCAGACGGTAGGAAGGCGACCTCGGTCGGTGCTCTCCGTTGCACGTTAAGACATTGAGCGATGCGGTCTCCTTCAGTTCTTGGGCGCTTCCGACCTCCTGCGATCGTTATGACTTCCATCCCATCATCTTCATTTCGAGGGGCTCTGTAGGGAGGAGATTGCCTCGGGGAGGCGACCTTGTTTCGAGAGCGGGACCTTGATCTTTCCTTTCTTGTGCGCCTCGCCTTGTCCTGCTCGGGACTTGGGGACTCCTCCCGCTCTTCTGTTGAGTGCTCTCTGTGGGACCGCCTCATTTCTAGCTAGCTTCTGAGGTCTCCTGGGGCCAGATGTCGGAGCGTGGCCTTGAACTCCCTACACTCCGTGGTGTCGTGGGTCGTGATTTGGTGCCAGTCGCACCACTTTTTTCCTTCTTGCGGTTCTTGGACGGAAGACGTCTCGTGCTTCCTTCCGCCTTTCCTTCGGTCCCTTCCCTTTTCTCTGTCGGTGGAGAGGACATCTCTTCTTCCTTCTCGATCGGGGTACCGGTTCCGGTATGACCTTCTGTCCGGGGACCGCCTTCCCCTCCGGGATTCTCCACGCTCTGAGGCGTCTCCTCTGGGACGGCTTTGCTGGCCTCGGTCGTCGTTGGCTAGCGCTTCCTCCAACAAGATCGCTCGTCGTACCAGTTGGTCTAAGTCAGACCAGGCCGCCAAGGTCGCCTCCTTTTTTATCAACGTTCTTTTTAGCTCGAGACTGGTTGTCGAGATTCGGATGTTTCCGGCGGCCACGACCGGGGAGATACCGTCTATTTCGCAAGCTATCGCGTTCCATCGGTCGTAGAACTCAGCAAGCGACTCTTCCTTCCTTTGTCGGCAACCTATGAGTGCCGAGACGGTGAGTTTGCGACGCCGTTGAGACGCGAACTTGGTGGAGAAGAGCATCGCAAACTGCTCAAAGTTTTCTATAATCCCCTCCGGAAGGGAGGTGTACCAAGTTCGGCATTGACCGCTGAAGGTAACCGGGAACGCACGACACAGATCCGAGTCCGTCGCGTTGATGAGTTGCATTTTTAACATGAATGCGCAAAGATGGTCGGCGGGGTCGGACGTTCCGCCATAGGTTGGTAGTCCCAGAGAGGAGAAGTTCGGGGGGGACCGGAGTCTTGAAGAGTTCCCTCAATAGAGGGTTTTGCAGAACGTTCGGGCTCTTGTGCTTTCCGAAGGTTGACCGCAAGTGCTCCTCTAGAAAGTTGAGGTCCGGGTCGTCGGCCTCTAGTCCTCCGCCTTCTGTCCGAGCAGGGCTGTCGAGGATGAGAGCGCCTTTCAGTTTCTCGTCGCGCGCCTTTCCCCTCGAGCCCTCGGCGGGGTCGTCTCGGGTCTTCAGGAGTTGGAGAATTTGGGAAAGGCTGTCTTGCATGCTTGCAATTTGCCTCCCTTGGTTCTTGACCACTTCTTCCAACTCGGGCTCATCTTCTACTCTCGGTGATAAGCCTCGGAGGGTGTTGTTTTCGGTCATCCCTTTGAGGGGGGTTTCGAAATCGTCTCCCATCTTGTTCGCCACAAAGTAGTAGGGCCCCACAGTGGGCGCCAAATGTTTGTGCCTGGAATGTACCAAACGGTTTGTGAGACTCTACTGGCCTTGGGCGGCTTCGATGGTCGAGGGCGGTCTCCGAAACCCTGCAGAAAGGTCCCCAGGGGAATCCTGGGACCTCCTCCGATGCCTAAGTTAGAGAGAGAAGTGAAGAGTAAGTAAATAAGAGAGAGAGTGGAGTTGGTAGAAGTTACCATCAATGTGATCCGATGTGGGTATTTATACTAGTGATGGCCAGGAGGAAGAGCATTTAATTTCGTGTCGGGCGGTCTTGGACCGCCTGAGCTCTGATCCCCTGAGACTGTCAGCTTTGTACTTCTGTCAGTCTCCGTACAAAGGTGTTCAGAGGCCGTTTATCCCCTTTGTCGGGCGGCTCTCTGATGTCCCGTTGGGAGACTGTCGGGCGGTCTCCCGGCAAGGTGTCCTGATAAAAGACCGTCTTTAGGGTCTGTTTGGGCCGGACCTAATTGTTTGGTGGGCTTTTAGTGAGTCATGGGCTTGGAGCCCGTAGGTGTTAGCCGCTGTCCTGCTGTAAGGCAGCAGGAGGGACGTGAGGGTCGGTTTTTATAAGAAAATATGTCAGCTAATCACCGCAGTGGACAATTGCGGTGAACACATCACCGCTTTTATAAAAAACGGTGATAGCTAGGTCGCTGTGACATAATTTTCCACCTACCAGGGCTCTAAAACGTGGTCAAATATCACCGTTTTGGTCGTCGACGGGGATGTAATCACCGTTTTGCACTACACCGGTGATGCAATCACGTTTTTGGACGGCAGCGGGGATATGATCACCGTTTTGGAGGAAAGCGTGTAATAGTATCACCGTTTATAGAGGACGCGGTGATACCTTCACCATTGTTTACGAAGGCGGTGATTGTAATTACTGTCTTCGTCTTCGACAGTGATGTTGAAACTGTTGTACTTTGGGGAAATAACTTTATAAGTACTGTATTTAGTGAATTTTTTTAATAACTAGAGTATTCTGGATTTTTTTCCCATTTGAAGCCCAAACCAATCATTATTTAAAACCTTTGGTGACAATAGTGGAGAAAGCTGTTGGGAAATGTGAGCATAGAGCAAAACGCACCGGATCATTTTGTGACGGAGGCATAATGACCCGAATGAGCCCATAACTGGTCCTTGCTGGTGGCCCATGTGCCATTATAAGCTCCAGTCCAGTGGAATGCACGCCATCAAAGTGCACAGCTTCAATTTGTAGGTAAATTGACATTCTTGCCTCTCCATGAAATCTTAGAGAGCTAAAAATTTAAATTTCTGAAAAGTCAACCATGTTTTGCATTTATATATTTTATAGATATGAATGATTTTTCTCTCTTCACCTCTTATACATCACATGGTATTATGGTTATGCATATTTATGTGGACGACATATTCTTTTCCGATGATCTGAGGTTGATAATGCAAGCAAAGATGCGACTCTACGTGAAAAAGAAAAGATGGATTTAAGTAGAAAGCGGAAAATCAAAACATAAAAGCATAAACTTTTAGGGTATGCCTACTATGACATGCATGTCACCGTGACATGAACTTTTCGGTCGACCTAATCTTGAAGGAGGTCGACCGAATTGACTAATTTGGGCAGCACGAGAAAGCATTGCGGTCGACCTCAACGACCACCTGGTCGACCGCACTTAGTTTAAGTTGTTATTTTTGGTCGACCAGAATAAAACCTCGATCGGCTATTTCGTTGGCGTCAGAAACAACATGGTCGACCGTAAGGTATATAGGTCGACCACTTGATGACATTCATTAACAACATGGTCGACCGTAAAGGTATATAGGTTCGACCACTTGATGACATTCATTAACAACATGGTCGACCAGATAAAGAAAGAGGTCGACCAGATAGAAGATAAGTATTCTATCAATGTGTCCAATCATTTGACGTAAAATGAAGATCAAATGTTGGTTTCGAGGTCTACCTAATCTGGTATGAGGTCGACCGAATACAAGAAAGTCAACCTATGCCCATGTCTTTTTTGCTTATGTATGTCGATTTGTGTGTTCTTTTTGCTCGTATAAATTATGTTTCAAACCATCATAAATAGTCATAAACAATGATAACAAGGATTCATCAATTCATAGCATAACAACTAAACAATACGGTGTGAAACCTTATCCAATACGGATATGGTGTGAAGGCGGTCGACCTCTTTCTAATGCAGTTGACCTTTTAGGTGCACAAGGGGTCGGCCTATGAGGTATTTGGATCGACCTTTCATTCTGTTAGACCATCAAAGAGGGTCGACCATATTATGTAAGAATCGGAACGCGTCTCGGAACCTCACATAACTGAATTAGTCAATTCGATCGACCGCCCTTTTTGGATTAGGTCGACCGAAAAATCCATGTCATGTCACCGTAGCAAAATCCAAACTTTTATTTTATTGTGTAAAGTTGCTAGAAATCTTCCAACAAGAACATGCATTCTTCAAAATATAACATTGAATATTCCTAACTATCTTTGTCCTATATTTTAAATCACTAATGATTCATTCATTTCCAATCCCATTCAAGCAAGCAGCCCCCACACCAACTCTCGAACACCTTACCTTGGTATGGTGGGTGAAGGTTTTGTAACAATGAACATTAACTCTTTCCTACATATTTTCCCACGTAACAGAATCATTTAAACTTGAGTTAATAACATTTTGTACCCCGTTACTTTAGTAAATTAACAAACATACCCTCTACTAAATTTTTGCAAAAACATATCCTTCTAGTATAAATAGTAACAAGTTTACATTTCCTTTTAATTATCCGTTAAGTGACCATTAAATGGGTTAGGAACTAAGCCAATTGCCCTCGTTTACTCCTAATTTAAGTTTAATTATTTTATTATTTATGTCCAAGATCAATAAATTAGAAAAACAAATTAAGATAAATTATTTAGAAAAAAAAAACAAAAGCACGGATACCCTTCCCCCCCCCCCCTCCAATTCGCCCCTGCACACCTGGCGAACTGTTGCCTTCGATGCCGGCTGGGAGCAGCCTTCGGCAGAGGCGAATCGACCTCTTCTCCATACAAAGACACAACAACAACTTTCGATTGAAGAGGTATCCTGCGAACAGTAGTTGGCAACCTCCGACAAAATTGTCATCGATATCGGTTGCATCAGGCTTTAGCGGTGGCCAGACGCCCAGCTTCCTGGTCGATCGATCTGCGTCCTTCCTTCAATCTATCCCTTTTCCTTGAAGTATTTTGTACACCCTATTCAAGCCCCTTTTTCGTTTTTCTGCAAATAGTGTCGGGTTACTAATTGTGAATTCTAGCCTCCTAATTGATTCGGTTTAGGTCAATGAATTATATGTTATGGGAATGGTTTGTAGTATTTGCTCCATTGTGGTCACTTAAGAAGTGTTTGTTTCATTTGCTTAAGTTTTACAGTTAGATGATTACTTATCGTGTAGAAGAAAAGGCTTCTGCAGCTGTCTTTGAAGAGCATCTGAGCTAGACAATTCAAGATATCTATTGGACTAGGAAGATGACAGGGTTCAACATAGGAGGAAAAGGTGTTGAATCTATATGTAATCCGTTGAGACGGATCACCATGGATAGCATCGAAGAGAATGTTTTTTAGTAGGTGGAGATACACAACAGGTGTTACAATGCGGAGCCGCTGGTTATCGAAGGTGCTGGTGCGGGCAACGACACAACTGCAGTTGGTGTTCTTGCTAATATTCTCGACATCCAAGATCTGTTTTCCTTGAAAATGAGTTGTATTATCATGTTTGGTTAGCTAGAGAACCATTTTCTGCATTTTGGAGAGGATTGGGTAGAACTTTTGGATCATAATGAATGAGTTAGGGAGCATGGTTGTACAGAGTTAGTAAAGCGAGTTTGCTTGTGTGTTTGATTATTTGAGGCTTTGAAATTTGAGGGTTGGTGTGCATGTAAAATGACAATATCAGTTTGGTTAAGTTTTTACTTCATTAGAGGCTGAATTTCAAACTTTATGTACCTTTGTTTTGAACTGCAGAACATAAAATTACGCATTCCTGCTGCAGAACACAAAATGTAGTTTCATAGCTCATGATGCATAAACAATCAAACAGTCCTGCAGCAGAACGCAAAATGCAATTTCATAGCTCATGATGCATAAGTGAAAAATAGGATTCTAAATGAACACATAAGTGTTGCAGTACACAAAATTCGGTTTCATAGCTCAAACTAGATTGTTTGCTTTCACTACATCAACTGATATGATCCCAATTGGATCAATCCACAATTCAAAATTACTTGCCAAAGAAGTCATCTCAATTAACTTGAAGCATTCTGATTTTTGGTTAAGTGTTGAAACAGTTTCAGGTAGCCTACTTTGGAAGCTTGTATCTCACAAATGGCTCGATGGAAATTGGAGATCAAGGGTTTGTTTTGCAGATAAAGTTGACATGTTTCCAATGGTATGCTTTTTGGATCCAGAAGATGTCATTAAGGTTGTTTTCCAAGGCCTCAAAGTTGCTACCTCAAAACTGGAAAACTGCCAGAAAATGGTTAAGTCTGGAAACTGTTTTGTGAAGCCTACTTTGGAGCTTAATTCGAGGAGTATGGATCTGATTCAAGTCCAAAGTCTTATACAGCATGAAACTAGGTATGTTTTTGAACAAAGGGAAGGAATTGGATGAAGAATTGGAGTTTGGGAAGGCCACGAACGAAAGGCGTGAAGTTAGTACGAAAGCTGTCTTTTGACTGTTTGCGGGCAGCTTACTTGTGCGCCAAGAAAGGAAGTTTATGGCCGAATTTTGAGTCCTTTTTAGAGTTTGTTTTTACCATAATTGTCTCCTAATTCTATTAGGTTTGTATTAGGATTTTATTGTCTTTAAATAGCTTTCATTCTCACGTTGTAAATGATCCAAGTTTTAGTTGAATAAAAATCACTCCTACGTGAGTTTGAGTTCTTTGAGTTGTGTCTCAAGAATCAAATCCTTGAGTTAGTTTTCTGAGGATTCCATTGCTAATTCGAGAACCCTTGTGAGGCTTTTCTGTGAGAATTCCATATTCGTTTTACAAGTTTCTTATCAATCAAGTAATCACCTTGATTGTGGCGAAATTCTACCTATCCGTTTTATCTTTCGTTGAAGAGTTCCGAGCTGCGTATTCTGATCAAACAAAGCACCCCCTGGTGCTTTATCAAGTGGCATCAGAGCCTTAGGTTCAAGTCAGTGTCAAGAAGAACTGAAGGCTGAGTTTCGTACTATGGATACCGAGGAGCTAGCACGTTCAATGATTTTTACGCGTTGTTTAATCAAAGAGAAAATGTGTTCAGTTCTTGTTGATGGAGTCAGGGAGAGGAATTTGATTTCCTCTAGGACTGTGAGCAAGCTAGGGCTGCAAACACAGCCACTATCGAAGTTCTATACCTTTCAATCGCCTTATGATGGACACTCCAATTTCGTATTCTCCCAAGTAGCTGTGGAATTTTCAATCGGACAATATGAAGACAAGATTATTTGCGACGTGGTTTATGATCTTCCCAGCCATATCGTGTTGGGGCAGCCTTGGTTTCGAAATCGAAAGGTCGAGTTCGTTAGCCGAAGAAGCAGAAAATTCAGAGTTCGAAAACAAAACAAAACTTTCGTATTGATTCCCTTGTCACAAAAACAAGCTGTTGGCGACGTTAAGGATGTCCAAAGACTCCAGAAGGAGTACCGTCAGACTCTGTGGTCACAGATGTTGTCGCCAAACAGCAAGAGTAATCAAACTCTGCTTGGCAGCAAACCTCCCTGTTTTTCGCCGGAAAAACAGAGCGTCGACACCACTAGTGCTGCCGACGATGATCATGCCAAGCTCGCGCAAGACGGCGGATCCGAGGCGTTCGTGGACGTTGAGGGAAGGTCTGGAGATCAAGGGGAAGTCTTGGAGAAGGATTACGAAGCAAAACCCACGCTGCCGACGAAATCAGACCCCCCTGCAGCACAGGTAAAACAGAGCGTCGAGCGGCCTCTCGTGGCTAGACCGATCGGAGACGATTCGAAATCCACCACCAGTGAAAAAACATCCAATCCAACTCCAGAAACGTCAAAAATTGATTCATTGGAGACGAACCAACCTGAGTTCGAAGAATCGAAGCGCACAAAATTGGCCCTGTTTTTGACGAAAAACGAAGGAGAAGAGCCTCTATTGCGTAGCACGTTCGAGCTCGAATCGGAAAAAATTGGCAATGTAGAATCGTTCAATGGTGTCCATAGAATGTGTATAATTCTTCAAATCGTCCCGAAGATGCATCAATCGAAAACGCCCAATTCTGAAATATTCATGGCCGAAACAATGAACACGAGAAGGAAGAGTCGATTGGAACGATTGGGATGGAATCGAACCAATTAGATGCTGTGGACACATTTCTGGTGGTCCAAGGAAGCCACCCGAGTCATCAATTTTTGGCGGAGAAGTCGGAATCAAAAACGCCCAATTTAAGTTTGGGGTCGCCGGAAACTGGGTTTCCTTCGCCGGATTCTGGAATTTTCGAAATTCCCGATGGCGGGAAACGCGGGAGACGCGATTGGGATCGATTCGGGCAGAATTGAATCTGGGTAATGGTTGGAATCAACTCCTGCAAGCTCGGTAAATCGATTTCAAGCAATGAATTGGAGCGAGAAGGTGATAAGAAGAAATCCCCAATTTTGGAGCTCTCGCCGGAGTTCTCGCCGGCGCCGGATTCTGGAAAAATTCAAGGAAGAGGTTGTTTTCCAAGGCCTCAAAGTTGCTACCTCAAAACTGGAAAACTGCCAGAAAATGGAAGTCTGGAAACTGTTTGTGAAGCCTACTTTGGAGCTTAATTCGAGGAGTATGGATCTGATTCAAGTCCAAAGGCTTATACAACATGAAACTAGGTATGTTTTTGAACAAAGGGAAGGAATTGGATGAAGAATTGGAGTTTGGGAAGGCCACGAACGAAAGGCGTGAAGTTAGTACAAAAGCTGTCTTTTGACTGTTTGCGGGCAGCTTACTTGTGCGCCAAGAAAGGAAGTTTATGGCCGAATTTTGAGTCCTTTTTAGAGTTTTTTTTTTTACCATAATTGTCTCCTAGTTCTATTAGGTTTGTATTAGGATTTTATTGTCTTTAAATAGCTTTCATTCTCACGTTGTAAATGATCCAAGTTTTAGTTGAATAAAAATCACTCCTACGTGAGTTTGAGTTCTTTGAGTTGTGTCTCAAGAATCAAATCCTTGAGTTAGTTTTGTGAGGATTCCATTGCTAATTCGAGAACCCTTGTGAGGCTTTTCTGTGAGGATTCCAGATTCGTTTTACAAGTTTCTTATCAATCAAGTAATCACCTTGATTGTGGCGAAATTCTACCTATCCGTTTTATCTTTCGTTGAAGAGTTCCGAGCTGCGTATTCTGATCAAACAAAGCACCCCCTGGTGCTTTATCATCAACTCTGCACATGATGCGTAATACCAAAATAAGCTAGAAAAGGTGTTTCCTCTCTTATCTGCTAATTGTAGTTCCATAGTTTCTCCCTAATATCTACTATTACATCCAAAACTAAGCTAATAAAAGGTAGTTGTGCTGTATTGGGTGCCTCCATGCCCACTTCCTACGTCAATACTTAGCCTTGCACCAAATCCACCTTGTATATTTGTTTGTGGTCGAGGGACTTCAATCACCCTTCTTGTTCTCAAGCCAGGCTATAGAATAACAGTGAGAACAGATTAATCCATCAACTTAATGATTAAAGGCCTGAATGGGGAGCGTTAGATTGGATTCTTATAGGTACTTACATCCATAACTGTAAAATTGCTTGAACTGTGGTGCACAACCACCCTTACAAACGGTTTGTTCTTCTTCGTTAATGGTCTCATTTCCTGTTGGCCACCGGTCCCGATCATTCCAATTTGGCCTTCTACATGACTTAAGTGAACAAATTTCTAAGAAGGATTTTATTAGACACATATTGAAAGGAAGTGAAAATATAAATGACATGCTGAAAATTAAGTGTGTACCTCATATGGAATCTCATATTTACAACTTCGAGATTTGTGTCCCGCTTGCTTGCACCTTTTTCAAGTAAATAATCCTCCCGCTCCTGCGGAGTTTGGAAGGATCATTCTTGTCAGGTACCATCAAATCTTCGCAAGTGTAGACTCTTTTCTTCTTCTGCTTTGCTGATCCTCTTTCTCTTCAGCACTCCTCACTCTCTTCGTCTTTGGTCTCCCAGGCATCACTCTAAATCTGGAGCAATGCAGTCAAAATCGAGATTTTGATCGTAAAATCGTAGGATTTTAGGATTTTACTTAGGGATTCGGATCCTGATTTTACTATAAAATCGATGGACCTTAAAATCGTTCAAAATCGGGATTAAATTCGTTAAAATCGTAAAATCGTACCTAAATCGGGATTTTGATCCTATGTGAACAAAATAGGGAGCTTGAGCCAATTCAAAAGAAGCAGAATTGTTTCGGTGGAAAGGGCAATGACGGGGATCTTCTCATATATTTTTCCTATTAAAAGAACATTTGAAAAGAAAAAAAAAACTAATTAGGGTTCGGTCAACCCCTTTCCCTTTTCCTTGTTTAACTCATCGGTAAAACAATTGTCAGAATATTGTTAGTGCGTAAGAATTAACATCATTATTAACCAATTATTTTATTAATGAATATATTTGTACTAAACCAATGACATTAATTATTTTATTGAATTTCAATTATTTTTAGTTTTAAATCATGCTTAGTAGACGACGTCGGAATACTACTTTGAGTTAAACTACCTAGACACAATATGAAAAACAAGAGCCAAACCCCATGAGCTCTATCCCTTCCTCATAAATTATTTTGAGTTACACATTAAAAAAAATGATGATTTTGGAACCTTAATCTTGAAAGTTATCAATTTAAATGTTATAAGTCTTTGTGTTATTAATTATTTACCTTATTAATATTATCATATGCTAATTTATATATGGTACTTAAAATCCTACGATTTTACGATTCCGATTTTACCCCAGTTTTCGATTTTAAGTAAAATCCCGATTTTAACTGCTTTGATCTGGAGGGAGTATGGCTTCATATTCACTTTGAATCCATGATTTTGGACCATCCATAGGTTGTAAGACATGCTAATAAGTATTCCATAAGTTTTGGATGAAGAAACAATATGAAATATACATGAAAGGATCTTTATCTTCATAGAGCAAACAAGCATAGCATGAGGGCAAGGGATACCAGACAATTCCCATGCTCTGCAAGAGCAGACATGTTGAAGAAGCTTCACAATGAATCTTTCATCGAGATGCCTCACCTCATAATCATGTTGTCCATTTAACACATTCTTATTAAACTTCTTTAATATCTTTGGCAATATAAGTCATTCCACTTATTCCCCAATATCATCTTCGTGGCAACCATCTCTAAAACCATAACACGAAGATCATCTAACATGCTGAAGATGGCCTTGTATCTAGCTTCTAAGATGGAGGCATTGAATGATTCAGACATGTTGTTGTCAAATGTATCAAATTTTGAGAAGTATGATTGACACTAGTGTTATGGATCAATTGAGCAATGTGGTTGCATCATCTTTATTTTCAGCAACTAATCTTTGCCATGCTCTGTCAAATGAAATTGGAGTCATCGCTTTTGCACATGCCCAGAACATCTTCTGCCAATCTCGATTCCTGAACTTCTTCATCCAATTACTGTATATTTGTCGTGCACATTGATTCGGGTCTAAATGCACACATTTTACCCCTCATTTCTTGATAGTTTGACTTTTCATTTCATCGTCTCTTGACCTATTTTACGCTAGGGTGTGCTTGTTTTGTCATATTTCAGGTCCTAGCATGTGTGGGAAGGTCAAGGACAAGTTTCGGGTCAATTGGAGGTCGAAAAACGCGAAAACGTGAAGAAAAGTCCAAAGTCACGGTTTGGACGCAATTAACACAGTCGCTAGACCGTGACAATCGCCCCGAGACCGTGAAGTGCGGAGGTTCCAGAGCAGTTTTCGGTCTCAGTGGACTCAAGCCAGCTCACAGTCATAAGACCGTGAACTCATGCCAATGACCGTGAACTGAGTTAGTGAAGCGGCGCATTTTGGCCCGAGATCACGGTCCCCGCCTTGAGTTCACGGCCGTGAACTGGGACCGTGATCTGAGGCCGATCTGGGTATAAAAGGATAAGTGAGCAGAAGGAGAAAGGGATTTTTTTTCTAGGGTTTTAGTTTGAAAATAAAGGAGGGTTTCTAGTGAGAGATTAGGGTTTCATCTTTCCATTTTAGAGAAAGAAAGTGTCATTCAAAGGAGGAAGAAGGAGACTAGGCTCATTTCAAGCTAGAGGAGTGAAGGTTTCTTCTTCTCAAGGGAGATTCAAGCAACAAGAAGGAAAGATTTTCATCTCATCATGGTTTTTTCTCTCCTTTTCCTTGTTTTCCTTTGCCTAGCTATGGAATAGCCCACCTATTCACTTGAGTGTTTGTAAACCCTAGCTACAATTATGTGAATGCTTGTATGGATTGAATGATTTGTGTGTGTGATTGTATTTAATGTGAATGTGGAGGTATTATTCATGAATGATTGTGTTGTGTTGTGTGAAAAGCCTATCAATCTAATTTCCATTCTAACCTAGGTAGAGAGACAACTCCCTTCCTTTTTTTGGAAAGAGGCTTGAATGCTGGGTTTTCTTAGGCAATTCATTGTCTCCTATCTAGGTTAATGCAGGCCAAACCTCTTATTTAGTATTAGCACCTAGGGTTTGGTTGTGGGTAGCCGTCCGAACTCCGATTCGAGGGTGCATTCTAACCAACCCTTAGTCAATAGGTCGAGAGAGACACGTTGGTGGCTTGGATCAAATTATCTTTCCTCGACCTAGAGACCAAGAGAGTGGCGCTTGGCTACATGTTGCACTTCCCTACGGTTTACAACCCCCTTACCACATGTGAACATTCGATTCAACAAGTCATAATTGTTAGCTAGGGGGAGCAATACCCGGGTGAACTCTTCTCTCATGGAAAGTCATTACCCTTTAACATGTATGCGGCGATGACCGGAGGTAGGTTAACAACACCATATATAATAATATGATGGAAAGTCATTATCACATTGCATTACAAAAGAAACAATAAAATATAAACACTATAATGGACGATCCAAACCAAGCCATTAGCCTTAAATATAGCCACTATTGTCATGCACCATGATTCCCCTAGAGTGAACATGAAAAAACCAAAGGAATGCCTACCTGGCTCCAATTGTCGATGGTAAAAATGGAAGCCACTAAGAGATTTCATCAGAAATACCCAAACTGGATTGCCCTTAGACCAAAAACCATAGTGACACCAAAGGCGATGAATCCCTAGCTGAGAAAACAAAAACCAACAATGTCCAAATCATGTCGATGGAATGCATCAGCCATTTTTTTATGATAAATAGTTTTCTTAATTAAAATGACAGAAAAAATACAAAGCACACAATCTGCTTTAAAAATCTCATATGCAAACAAAAGAAATAGGCAAGCAATATATGTCTGGAAGCACCAACATATAATAACTTTTGTCAATATCCCTACCACTGTGAAATCCTACTAAATCACTCATAACCACTCTGCTACACTAAACACATAAATGACTTACAACTCTGTACTTTCTATCTCTTCAATCTGTATAAGTTAATTGTCATGAACCCTCTCCGTTATCACGATATTTATCCTTCTCGACAGCAAAAACACTGATTGGTATACTCTTACTCCTTCATGGCAGTTACATGACATTTTGCATCAGTGCACATTAATTCAAACGACCATTCCTTGCTGCAATTTATGTCTTGGGGTAATATCACCTCAGTCATAATACAAATTTACATGAAATGAAAGGAATGATCATTATAATAGCCTTATAAAATTTAGAGTACCAATGGCGATTCCTCTATTCCTCGGTGGCTTCCTCAATAAAAAGAGATTGATGACTATCTCTACCAACGCATTCTATATGATCATAGTATGGCCTTTTTGTATAAATCATTTCTGTCTTGCCCATTTTCGCATCGCAACTCCAAGAGCTAACTTGTTGGGGCTCTTCTCTAGGTTAGCAACTTGTATCAACATCAGGCATGAAAATAAAAATTGCTTTGGTTGAGATACTATCAGGATCTTGTGATACTCTGAAGAATGCTAAATCGTTTATCAGACATTGTCAACGCCCAATCAATTTGACGTGGATCATTGCTCTCTTACCATCTAAATTAAAGAGGAAGCTCAGGTTAGCCGCTTTTATAGCTTAACTTGAAAATTTCGTAGAGGATATACAATCACGATTCACAATTCTAGAACAACCACCTCATATAATACAATCTTATGGAAACAACACTAATGACGCCCCCAAATTACAATTCTGTCTGTGTTTCCTATGAGGGTGTGCATGTGCAGATTAAGAAAAATATAAGGATTAAGGAGGGAGCTTACTTGGCACGCGCTTTAGATAAGAAAAAATCCCGTCAATAAATTCCAGGTGGAGATGTCCAATCGATCCAATCGATCGGGTCTAGACATGTGTATATATCAACATGCTATACTACAAACACAAAGAGTTCGGTTTGTCCTTCCCATGACAACATATTCTCACCATGTATTTATTCCTTGTAGAGAGAAGGATATGAAACCATATTGTATCTACTTCAATTATCGCTATCACTTATACTTTTTATATTGTAGTAATTAGAACCCCACTTTTAAATCTGGTAGCAAGTGACCGCAATCACAAAACATCATATTGTAACAAACTTATCTTCAATCATGAGGTTATTTCACTCAAAAGAAACCATGTTTTATATGTTGAAGATCAGCATTATAGCTTGAATAGGTCAATTCGGCTAATGATCTCAGCTCTTACATATAAATTTTGTGTAAAAGTGGTATGATTGAAGCTATTCCCTATGTTAACACTAATCATAATAGTGTTTGTTTATTGGAAACTAACCAAAAAATATTTCAAATTAGAAAAATGATGATACTGAAAAGGAGTATCATAACAAAAGGAGCCAAAAGTATAACTATTTATCTTTAGTCAACTCAAAAGTCAACTTAGAAGATCAACCAAATGAACTGATGTTATGAGATCACACATTTTTGTCAAAGAAACTAAATAACCCATTAGTCAGCTCTCCTAGCAAGAACACTCAACCTTTCCATATTTACCCATCCGAAAATGGCTTTGATTAACAATATAAGTGAAGGACGTTAGGCGGTTGTCGAGTCCGATGGGAAGGTTTGGAGAGACGCCAATGGTTGAGCGTTTACTAGGCGGGGGGAGCCTAGGACACTGTTTATCTTTAATCAACTCAAAAGTCAACCTAGACGATCAACCAAATGAACTGATGTTAAGAGATCACACATTACTGTCAAATAAACTACATAACCCACCAGTCAGCTCTCCAAGCAAGAACACTCAACCTTTCCATATTTACTCCTCCGAAAATTGATTTTTGCGTAACAATATAAGTAGAGGAGGTTATGCGGTTGTCGAGTCCGGTGGGAAGGTTTGGAGAGACAACAATGGTTAAGCATTTAGTAGGTCGGGACACCATTTAGACATGTTTACATTAGTTGCCCCTTTTCAATCTGCATTCGACAAACCAACATCACTCAACATTTCCATATTTACTCCTCATAAAGACACATGTACCACATATTCACTCCAAACCTCTATGTTCAAAAATATTGTTGCTTTATGGTAGTTATATTATTTAAGTCTATGTCAAAAATTCTGCATCTACACATTCAATATTGCAATTCGATGTGCAATATTTGTACCAATGACATTTGGCTTGCGATTTTAAAATTATTCTCCTTTTATAAGATAAATAGAAATAAAATTAATTATTAAACTCGAATTAAAATAATTAAAGTATGAAAATAGAAGTATCAAATACCAAAAAAATATTTAAGGGAGATTTAGTGGCTTAGCTAACTGTGATGGAAAATTTCTATGATTTTTCAGATTTAAGCTTCAAGTATATTTTTAATTTAAAAAGTTTAAATAAATTTGTTTAGTGTAACTGGTTATGTTTCTTGTCTTTTCTCAAATAGATCACAATTCGAATCTACCCATCCTAATTTTGCAATGGATGCAAGGATTTTGTAATGAGGAAAACACATTTCCCATTTCACAATTATATTAGGTGTAGCGAAAGTAACCCGGGTGGTTGAGCGTTTAGTGGGTCGGAAATTATTTGGGCTCGTTTACATTAGTACCGTCTTTTCCATCCGCGTTGGGCAAACCAACAACATTCAATCATTCCATATTTAGCCGGTTGTTGACTCTGATGGAAAGTTTGGAGAGACGGCGATGGTAGAGCGTTTAGTGGGTCGGGGCATTATTTGCACCCGTTTACATTAGTAGTGTCTTTTCCATCCGCGTTCTGAAAACCAACATCACTCAAACTTTCCATATTTACCCTTTCTTAAAGACACATGTGCCCCATATTCACTCAAAAATTATTTGTTTAAAAATATCGTTACTTTATGGTAGTTATAACAATTAAGTCTATATTAAAAAATTTACATCGCTTCTACACATTCAAGAGTGCAATTCGATATGCAATATTTGAATCAATGACATTTCGGTTGCTAACTATGATGGCCAAGTCCTATTATTTTTCAGATTTAAGCTTCCTGTATGTTTTTAATTGAAAAAATCACACAAATGTGTTTATTGTAACTAGTTATGTTTCTTATCTTTGTCTGAAGAGACGATGGTTCATATCTCATTACTGATGTATTTTTTTTGTAAATAAAAAATAATAAATGACTTTGAAGACAAATCTACCATTCATACTCTCACCCTGGAAGTAGAAAATTTGAAATGGGGCTTCAAGTTTTCTCATTTGCCTTTTATTTATTGTGTAGACGTATATTAGCCACATAAACACATAAAGAGTAAAGAAACAAAAACATAAACAAAAATAAACAAAAATCTCCCAAAATATTTCATCGCCACCACCACGTCGCAAACCCTTCCATGTCCACTAGCTCCCACATCGGCCGCCACTTGTATCCTTGTCGCACCTGACCGGTGACCATCCCCTTCAGTTCCCCCAGCCGCCGCTCATCTCCATGGTGCTGCTCCCTCTCTCCACCCACTGCCAGCTGCGGAATCGTTCCAGATCTATTCCATCTATAAAAATTTATCATTCCCATATCTAATCCGGGCGTTATCGGTGACTGGCACGCTAAAACACAACACCAAACTGCGATCAAGTGCAATCGCAGTCTGGAAATGCAGCAAGTGGCAAGCTCTATTTGTCAACACGGGGCCAAGATCTACTGCCTACTCCGTGATTATTTATTATCTAGCAAACTAAGTCGAGTGATTGTGGTTTTAACTAAAAGCAGTAAGAAAGCAGGAAATGGTTCAAAGTTCTTTAGCAAAGGGAGAGTCACTCAGGAATGAGTCCCCCTAGCTCCTTAGTTAGGTCGAGGTTGTAATCACCCTGGGTTGATTAACTGTTGATTAAACTGCAAAAGATCCGACAGTAGCTTGGAATCTCTTACATTGACCAAGCCCTCTCAGTCCAACTACCCGGCAAACGACTAGTCTTCACTGGGATAGAAAGCTGAGGCTATGAGCACAGAACTCCACTACCAGAATTAGAGTCCAGTACAAAGCAGTAAATCGATTAACTCTCGTATAATCAATCTACCACTACCGATTGATGAAGCTCTAACGACCTAATTAGATTCTATCTATCTCAGGTTGCAGCAGAAATCAAGAAAAGATGATCAGACTTCAATTGACTCAATAAATCATGCATCAATCGATTAAAATCAATCATTATAACAATTCCAATTCATTACAATCAAGATCCCTAACACATGGAACTAGGGTTCTTCATACCCAAGTGAGAGAGGGTTCTACTCCATAGAGAGAGAGAGAGGAAACATAAATCAGAGTAGTCATACTCATAACGATGAGGAAAATATGCTATGGGATGATGATCTCCACTCCTATGATGATCTCCAAGCTCGATTGATGAAACCCACTTTCTCTCTCTAAAACTATGTTTTTTGCTCAAAAACTCGATTCTCTCACTTTTGGCTCGGAATTGGGTTAAAACCCAGAATTTTCCGACCACACGGTCGTGCGGTCTCCCAGTCTGCCCGTGTGGATGTCAAAACGCGGCGTTTCACTTAATGGGTCTTCAGGCACGCTGCACGGCCAGAGACACACGGCCGTGTGGATTTCCAGGCTGGCCGTGTGAGCTTCCTGGACTTTCCATAAGACCACAAGGGGTCCCCTACACGGCAGTGTGGCTTGCCCGTGCAAATTGGTGTCACACGGCCAAGTCACACGGCCATGTTGAATTTTAGGCGTGCCCGTGTGGATTCCTCAGCTTCTCGCCAAACGTCCAATCTTCGTCCAATCGACCCCGAATGACTCACTTCTACTGTCACTACAGGAATTGGCCAAGTGAAACCACTTCCTAAAGCGTAGTATAGCGGGTTTGAGTTTAATTATCAACCCGGGTCCTAGATCTGATGACTACTCAGTGAATTCTTGTTATCTAGCAATGAAACTGGAATGCAAGTCTAAACTATCAAATTAACAAAGCAAGTAAACTGTTGTATTCAGGTTAAGAGAGGTCACCCGGATATGGTTCCCCCTAGACTGCAGTTAAGCCGGATTGTAATTACCAAGTTCAGTTTCTATGATAGTTATACTGCGGAAGGTTCTCAAACAGCCTGAAGTCTCGACTAAAGGTCTTCAGACCCTCTCAATCTGAATCTCTAGCGGGCGACTAACCTCCACCGGAGTAAACAGATTGAGGCCCTAAGAACAAAACCTCCACTACCGGAGTAAAACCGGTACAGAATAGTGAGTTGGTTCCTCGACTAAAGTCACCAACTCCCTACCTTCAATCAAGGATGCTCTATCAACCTAGTCAGATATTCTCATTCTAGGTTAAAGCAGAAACAACAGGAATTTGATCAGGATTCAAGTCATTCAATCATTCAAACCTCAATCGAATATAATCAAATCATAGAATCAGTACTTGGGTTCATACAATCAAACCTAACATACAAATCTAGGGTTCTCCATACCCAGATGAATGGGAGAACTACTCCATGGAGAAAGAGGCAAAAGCAGAATCAGACGCGGAATTCATACTGTGAAGGATGGATTCCTGCTCCTGGACGTTGATCGGCACTTCTCCAAGCTCAAGCTGGCCTCCAATGGTGTTGAAGATCAATCTAGGGCACTTGGAGACTCTTGTTCGTCACTTTCTCTCTCTAGGAATCGCTCTATCTCTCTCAAAACTCGAATCCCCTTCTCTTTGGCCGAAAATCTGCTTAAAAGGGCATCAGTGGCCAAAGCACGGTCGAGGACACGGCCGTGTAATGCCTCAGCCCGCCCGTGCTTTGGCTAGGGTTAATTACACCGCCATGTGTTGGGAGAAACACGGCCGTGCTTTAGGGAGGACACGGCCGTGCTTTCGTGGAACACGGCCGTGCTTTCAGCCCGTGTAATCAGCTCATGTCTGCCAACTCGAATTCTCTCTCGGCATTAAAAGCACGGCCACAGAACACGGCCGTGTTCTGAAGGCCTCCTGCCCGTGTTTTCACTGCCGAACCTGTTCCCCTATATTCAATGCTTCGTTTCTCCCTCGTCCGGACTCCGAATCAGTCGCCGTTTGATCTCAGACGCTCGTAGGCTCGTCCTTTTTCTTTTCATGACAAGCTTTTATGATTCTTTATCCATAAAGTGAGGTAGAAATCCATTCTTCTTCAGGTCATGCCCGAGTTTCTGCTCCCGAATCGCCAATTGATCTCTGATTGACTTGAAACTTGCGCCTATGCTTCACTTTATGTGCTAGGACCTGAAATATGACAAAGGAACACAACCTAGTGTAAAATAGGACAAAGAAGCGATAATGCAAGCTTAAACGATTAAGAAACAAAGGGGAAAAACATGTGCAAATATCGAGTCATCAAATCCCCCCACACTTAACCGTTTGCTTGTCCCCAAGCAAACCTAACTCAAAACAATGCAACTCTCCAGACCTCTATAGCAACAAACAACCTCGATCGTAGGTAGCGGACTTCCTAGATCGTTTAGCAGCTTACGAGGTCAACCGACGCACAAGTCATCTCATAGCCTCTTCGGCGAGAACGCTAGTCTTGAGTCGGCATCATGGCAAATAGTGAACAGAGGACAAATGAATCGTGGATGAAGAGACTCTCAAAAACAAAAGATCATGGACTCACATTTTTCAAGGTGCTTGGTTTTCTTCTTGAAGATGGTTGGAACCCCTTTTCTTTCTTCTTTTTGCTTGTTTTTCTGTTTTTCTCATTTTTTTTTCAAGGGTTCCAACCTGTTTTTGCAGAAAACGGGGGCTCCCACCTAGCAAAGGTTTTGCGGGAGCCCGGCTCTTACCGGCCATGCCAGGAGCAGTTGTCTCGAGCCTCGTGCGGGGGAAAGACATGTAAGGGGGCTGGAGGTAGTAGGTGGAAATTGGGAACGGATTCCCGTCTCCCCTTACACACTTTCGCCCTATTCGCACGGGAGACGTCATTTTAAAGCACATTTTCGAGCACCTGTTATTTTCAAAACATGATACAAGAGTCCATGACAGGCAGAGAGTCCACAACACCACACAATTCAAGGGTCCTAAGATCACTAATTCACTCAATCAACCAACACAATATTATGAAGAAGAAATGAGACGTCTTAAATGCATCAACATCCTCCATAGTGCTACACTACCTCCCTAGGTTGCAAATCACTACAGAGACTGTCAATTCAAAGCATACTGAGCAGGTAATTGCAAGGAACACGTACTTGGAGCCCTCAAATTTAAAAATTTGGACAGTGGACTAGGCTCTAAGCACACAAACAGATCTAATGCAGTATAAAGATAAACACCCCCCTACACTTAAGATCGACATTGCCCTCAATGGAGACGAGGGAAGGAAGGGGAACGATGTTACCGGTATGCACAGACTGCAGAAGACTGGAAATGGACCAGTCAGGATGAAGCGGACTGGAGAGAGGACCAGTCGGGAACACAGGCACAGCTAAAGGAAACCAAAGAGCTCAAACACGATATGTTAGGTCCAATGGTCAGCCCAATAGTACATCATCCAAAACAAAAGAAAACAAACCAAAAACAAACCAAATCGCAATCCGACTCGAAACAAAACAAATAAATGAAAACCATGGTGGGGTTGCCTCCCCACAAGCGCTTCTTTACCGTCTTTTAGCTGGACGCCCATGGTGGATACTCAGGGAGGTGCAGGAACAGGCTCCAAGAGCGGATCCACATCGCTCTTGAGGTACAGCTTCAGGTGGTGACCGTGCACCCGACGGTTGCAACCACCAGCAGTGGTCAGCTCGACCTGGCCATCCGGCAAGATGCAGGCGAGTGAGTACTCGGATGGCCAGGGTGGTCGTGGTGCAGGGGGTGGAACCAGCTCGTAGTGGTCTCCACCCTTCTTCCGTGCAGGCTTAGCAACCTGCTGCTTCGGCCGCCACTCCTCCTTGAGCTTTTTGTTCGGAGGCGAGGCTGGATGGAGTGGCGGCGAAGGAATGATAGGAGGGTCCTGCAAAATGAGAGGTGCAGAAGGATACACGACAGGCTCGTGTATCTGGTCAGAAATAGCATGCACAGGGGTGACACCAATCATAGCACAGTGATCAAACTCAGTCACAGAAAAAGTAGCCTGTTCATTTCCAGCACGCAAGATCAGCTTACCATCATGCACATCAATAAGTGCCTTGGCGGTGGCAAAAAATGGTCTACCCAGAATCAACGGCACATCCACATCATCATTTATATCCAGAATAACAAAATCAACAGGATATGTGAATGCACCCACATTAACAAGCAAATCCTCTATGATACCCCTAGGATGCACAACGGAACGATCAGCTAGCTGAATGCTCATCCTAGTAGGGCTAAGTTCACCTAGGTCTAGCTTTTTGAACAATTTATATGGCATGACATTAATGCTGGTGCCTAGGTCCGCCAAGGACTTTCCTATATGCATGCTGCCAATAGTAAGAGGGATAGTGAAACTCCCTGGGTCCTTGCGCTTTTCAGACAGCTAGTTCTGCAGGATGGCAGAACATTCCTCGCTTAGCAGCACTGTCGAGAGATCCCCAAGTTTCTTCTTGTTGGCGAGGAGATCTTTCATGAACTTTGCGTACTTGGGCATCTTCGACAATGCCTCCACAAATGGTACGCTGATGTTGAGCTGCTTCAACATTGCCATAAACTTGGCAAACTCAGTCTCCAGCTTGTCTTTGTGAAGGCGAGTGGGGAAGGGAAGCTGGGGTACGTGCTCCTTCACCACTGGTTGTGGCTTGGAAGCAGGGGCTTCCTTCTCCACCCGCACTTCTGCATCACCGGCTGGAAGTGCTGAAGCAGGTAGTGGTTCCTCCTGCCTGGTCGGGGCAGGATCAGCTGATGTAGGCCTGCCGCTCCTAGTGAAAATGGCATCCAGCTGCTCGTGCAGTTCCCGTGGATTAGGGACAGTGGTGGCAGGTAGAGTCCCCGGGGCCCGAGTAGTAATTTGGCGAGCTATGACACCCACCTGGTTCTGTAAATCTTGCAGAATGGCACCCTGGTTCCTCTGTCCTGCCTCCAATGAGGCTATGCTCTGGTCCACCCTCGTGAAATTTGCCTGGCTGGTGGTCATGAATGCTGCCAAAATGTTCTTCAGCTCGGTCATCTGATTATCGGGAGCTGGCGCTGCTGCTGGCTCGACATACTGACGCTGAGGCTGCTGGAATGGCTGCCCCTGTCTAGCCTGGGGAGGCTGCCTCTGCGGAAAACCACCTGCCGGTGCCGGGAAACCAGGTGGTTTAGTGGTGTTGCTACTCCAAGCGAAGTTGGGATGCTGGCGCAACCCCTCATTGTATGTGTTACTGTATGGATCGAGGCGCCGAGCATTGGCGATGAAGGCCAACTGTTCTTGGGGAGTAGAGGACTCCCGCATAGCCTGGCAATCCTCCACCCGATGATTCGGGCTCTCACACCACTGACACTGTGCCACTGGAGGCGCAGCTACACCTCGGCCCGGTAGGAGACTGTTGGGCTGCTTCAATGTCTGCACCAACTCAGCCACCTGCTGCTCTAACCCGGACCTGGCCTCCATAGCGTGCACACCACGGTCCGGGGAATGTCTGCCTCTGCTGCTCTGCCCCCAGGAATGATCGCGGGCAGCCAAGGTACTGATCATCTGGTTCAGCTCGGGTGGAGTCTTAGTGAGAATGTCCCCTCCTGGGCATAAAGACTCAATCACCCTCTGGCTGTCTGGGGTGAGGGCACTGTAAAAATTCCCCACTGTGAATGCATCACTGAAGCCATGATGGGGACACTGCCAGAAATACCCCATGTATCGCTCCCATGCATCACGAAGTGACTCATCTGGCTCTTGGCGGAAGTGAGTGATCTCCCGCTGAATCTCTGTGGTCTTTGATGCCGGATAGTACCTGTGCACGAACTTGTCTGCCAGATCGTCCCAAGAAGTGATGGACAATGGGGGCTGGGTCTCCAACCACCTCTTAGCATTCCCCGCCAGAGAATGGGGGAAGAGGTGAAGGCCGATTGCGTCATCCGGAACACCGTTCAGCTTGAACCCGTTCGTCAGCTGCAGAAAATGGGAAAGATGTGCCCGGGCCTCCTCATCCTTCAAGCCATGGAACTGGATGGAGGATGTAATGAGTTGAATCTAGCATGGCTTGATCTCGAAGTTGTTTGCTGGAATGGGCGGATAGAGGATGACCGGGCGGATGTCAGCAATCCGTGGAGTGTAGTAGTACTCCAAGGTGGGACCCGGTGGTGGTGGTGGAAGCTGATTCACCGGGGGAGCCTGTCGAGCATTCCCCGGTCGTGGGTTGGCTTCGCCCTCCATCTCGTACTCTTCCTCGGAATCGCTGGTCAAGTGGTCGTCTATGCGCTCTCCCGTAACCAGTCTAGCTCGTTGTTGTCTCCTAAGTTGGCGGCAAGTGCGTTCAAGCTCTGGATCCAACAGCAGTAAACCTCCTGGCTGGCTACGGGTCATGCACTATCTGCACACACTCAAGTAATGCAAACCCGTGAAGGCACAAGTGGGAAAGAACAAACAACCAATGCGAAAATGAAAATGCTAAAGTAACAGAAATCACTTTTCTTCAACAACCTAGCCGTCCCCGGCAACGGCGCCAAAAACTTGACTCATTTCTACTGTCACTCCAGGAATTGGCCAAGTGAAACCACTTCCTAAAGCGTAGTATAGCGGGTTTGAGTTTAATTATCAACCCGGGTCCTAGATCTGATGACTACTCAGTGAATTCTTGTTATCTAGCAATGAAACTGGAATGCAAGTCTAAACTATCAAATTAACAAAGCAAGTAAACTGTTGTATTCAGGTTAAGAGAGGTCACCCGGATATGGTTCCCCCTAGACTGCAGTTAAGCCGGATTGTAATTACCATGTTCAGTTTCTATGATAGTTATACTGCGGAAGGTTCTCAAACAGCCTGAAGTCTCGACTAAAGGTCTTCAGACCCTCTCAATCTGAATCTCTAGCGGGCGACTAACCTCCACCGGAGTAAACAGATTGAGGCCCTAAGAACAAAACCTCCACTACCGGAGTAAAACCGGTACAGAATAGTGAGTTGGTTCCTCGACTAAAGTCACCAACTCCCTACCTTCAATCAAGGATGCTCTATCAACCTAGTCAGATATTCTCATTCTAGGTTAAAGCAGAAACAACAGGAATTTGATCAGGATTCAAGTCATTCAATCATTCAAACCTCAATCGAATATAATCAAATCATAGAATCAGTACTTGGGTTCATACAATCAAACCTAACATACAAATCTAGGGTTCTCCATACCCAGATGAATGGGAGAACTACTCCATGGAGAAAGAGGCAAAAGCAGAATCAGACGTGGAATTCATACTGTGAAGGATGGATTCCTTCTCCTGGACGTTGATCGGCACTTCTCCAAGCTCAAGCTGGCCTCCAATGGTGTTGAAGATCAATCTAGGGCACTTGGAGACTCTTGTTCGTCACTTTCTCTCTCTAGGAATCGCTCTATCTCTCTCAAAACTCGAATCCCCTTCTCTTTGGCTGAAAATCTGCTTAAAAGGGCATCAGTGGCCAAAGCACGGTCGAGGGCACGGCCGTGTAATGCCTCAGCCCGCCCGTGCTTTGGCTAGGGTTAATTACACCGCCATGTGTTGGGAGAAACACGGTCGTGCTTTAGGGAGGACACGGCCGTGCTTTCGTGGAACACGGCCGTGCTTTCGGCCCATGTAATCAGCTCATGTCTGCCAACTCGAATTCTCTCTCGGCAGTAAAAGCACGGCCACAGAACACGGCCGTGTTCTGAAGGCCTCCTGCCCGTGTTTTCACTGCCGAACCTGTTCCCCTATATTCAATGCTTCGTTTCTCCCTCGTCCGGACTCCGAATCAGTCGCCGTTTGATCTCAGACGCTCGTAGGCTCGTCCTCTTTCTTTTCATGACAAGCTTTCATGATTCTTTATCCATAAAGTGAGGTAGAAATCCATTCTTCTTCAGGTCATGCCCGAGTTTCTGCTCCCGAATCGCCAATTGATCTCTGATTGACTTGAAACTTGCGCCTATGCTTCACTTTATGTGCTAGGACCTGAAATATGACAAAGGAACACAACCTAGCGTAAAATAGGCCAAAGAAGCGATAATGCAAGCTTAAACGATCAAGAAACAAAGGGTAAAAACATGTGCAAATATCGAGTCATCACCGAACTCGTTCCCAAACCTTCATTCACGTACTAGGACCTGAAATATCACAACCAAGAACAACCTAGCATGAAATCGGCCTAAAACACGAGAAATAAGACTCAAACAGTATAAGAATGGTGGACAAAAACATGTGTATATATCAAGTCATCAAATTCCCACACACTTAACCGTTTGCTTGTCCCCAAGCAAACCAAGTAAGATACAAGGTAAGCTCACATATTTCAATCATACCAACATTGGGGACAAATCATATAGGCACAGAACACGTGAATCGTACTGGCTTTCAAACATCAACACATGAACAACTTTAACAACAACCTGGACAACCACCACATAGGACATTCGACTGCAGCAAAGTCGGGTATAGGAAGAGGAATCCTTTCAGTTTGCTTACCAACATAGACTTGACTCAACCACTTGACCAAGACAGTCATCGCATGCATCAAATTCAAGACACCAGAATCAAGACCGAGCCATCTAGCTCCTCACCGGGGTAAAAGCATAAAGAATATGAGAAAATGAATCGTGCACTCTCGACTAGTGGGGTCGGGACAATTTGATGCGAAAATTTCGCATGCTTATTCTCTCAATCCCTAACATCTCTTCACCATGACGGCAGCCTCTAAATGTTAGAGCTCACACAAGGGATGTCACCACTAACTAATTCGGAGGTCTTAGACACAGGTTCAAGTGACTGGCTAGGGTCTTGGACATGGGGGAAAAAGCATTTTAGGTGGTGGAAGTATTCATAGCACAAGGTTCCACATTTCCAAACCCAACATAATCACAGTCAATCAAACCACTTACTTTCTTTCTGCCATTCTGCATTACTCGAGTTCTTTAGAGCACAAGAGCGAAGGAGGTCACACTATTGTTAGTATTTCCAAGCCAGACTGCTAAGAAACACTACTTAACGAGCATGATTCATATTTTTGGGTAGTGGCTCTCTTTTGCTTTCATTCATTATTTTTCTTTTTCCTCTTTTTTTTCATTTCTTGAGAGAACCACCACCTCTGCACATTTTTTATACACATGCCCAACTTTTTAAGAACTACCTCCAACCCTCACATTATTTTTAGCAGAAACAGCAGAAAACATGCAAAAACCACTCTCTGGAACCTTCTAAGAGATGCAAAAGGGTGATTTTCCATTGTAGACCAAAAGAAAGGATAACACACGGCTCAAAGGGCTGACTAGGGGGTATGACACATCAGGATAGTCAATTTGGTCGTGGGCTAATCCTATGCCTCCATCATCTTAGCTAATGACAACGTGAATGCTACACATCATGGAAGAGGGAACTATCGCACAAGAAAGAAACGAGCAGGCTCAAATCTCACATGGCTACCTATATGCTCTCTCTATCATTCTGATTCCCTGAACTAGATGCACAAACGACTGTCAAGAGCAAGTGATCAATCCAAGTCACACTTGGTAAGCAAACAGTTGAAAAACTGAACCTCTACACAATTCTACTGCACATCTCAGTCATCATCATAGGTTGTCCTAGTTACAATCAAGCTGTCATGCAATAATTTGAAAGCCATTCGATTCACCAATCAAATCACAGTGCCAATATGATCATGCAAACAGCAGTACTTGGAGCCCTCAAATCACGAGATTCGGACAGCGGACTAGGCTCCAAGCACACAAACTCATCTATCAGTCAAAAACAGATAAACACCCCCCCCCCCCACACACACACACACACACTTAAGCACGACATTGCCCTCAATGGAGCAAAGGGAAAGGCAAGGGGAAACGATGTTACCGGGAATACGGACTGTCGGGGGACTGGAAATGGGACCAGTCAGCAGGGCTAGAGTCATCAAAACACACTGGGTGATATAAACCATAGTTCCAAGTGGACAAACCGAAAAACAAACGAAAGAAAAACAAACCTTGGTGGGGTTGCCTCCCCACAAGCGCTTCTTTACCGTCGTGAGCCGGACGGTGGCTCCTAAGTTTTGGCCCACCCCAGAACCTCCTTGAAGTTGAGGTTCTCATTAATGAGGTGGAGTCTTAAGTCACGAGCATGTGATGTGATAGGTGATGAAGATGGCTCGTGTCCGTGAGGAAGATGAAGTCTCCACTCTCGAGACCTCTCCTTCGCGTCTGCTCTTTTCTCATTGCCCCAAACCAGATAAGATATATTCGGTCGACCACCATCGCATCCACCAAGAGGGATCGATGTTGATGTAGTCTTGGTCTGGCAAAGAGACACTGCAAATGGGTCCTTGCCAAGCAGCTCCTCGAAGTTTGGTGGAGATATCACATATAACTCATGGCCGGTGCATGCCTCTTCCACCTCAACCTCATCCTAAGCCTGGTCACCACTTGCTTCTTCAACCCCCCTTCCTTCATCAGAATGTGGTCTCTCCCCTTAAAAAAGATCAAGAACTTCCTCTTCTTTGTTGTTTTCCTCATCCTCCACAACTTCTTCCCTCACCCTTTCTCGCTCTTCTTCTTCTAGCACAGATTGGAGAGCAAGTCGCCATGTAATTTATTCAATGAGATCATCTTGCATCTCCTCGCTCGGGCCCAGCATATCAAAGCGGAAATGGGGACAGTTGTGATCTACCACCAGAGGATACACTTGATCATGATTATCATGAGAGCTTTCCGTGACAACTTCTGTATGTTCCTCAACATCCCCATGATTGCATTCTTCTTCCTCCTCCTCTACTTGTATGGCAGCATAGAGGTTGTCTTGAGAAAACTGTGCACAAGCTTTCTCAATGACCTCTATGTGCTTCTTTATGCTCCGAAGGGTATCCTCTGTTTCACGGGGAAAGGAGAAGTCATTGTGGGCCATGGCCTGGATATGACGATCCATCTCGGGAAAGGATCTCTCAGATACTCGAGCAATCTGCTCCACGAGAAGCCTCAAGTGATGGTTTGGATCTGGCTGTGGAGTGTAGCATTGCTCTGCCGGATGGCCCGTGAAATCCAGACTCCAGTGGCTAAATCAAGATCTGATGGCCCTTCTAGTTGTGGGAGGAATTCTTCTTGATAATGAGATTGTTCTTGAAATACCCAAGGGTCTGATTGTTCTTTGTAGTAGGGGGTTGGTACTAAAACCCGACTCCATAGTCTTCTCCTCCTTGGGTGCTCCAGGAAGTCTCGGGGTAATACCACTCGGGTGGTGGTGGATACCCCCAATGGTTGGAGAAGCCTTGAGAATTCATGTATCAGATCTGCACCAACAAAAATAAAATACCCAAGTGAAAAGCAAGGGTGGAAAAGAGAGGATGCATAAAAGTAAATTCTAAAGTAACAGACTTTCACGTTTCTACAATAACCTAGAGTCCCCGGCAACGGCGCCAAAAACTTGACACGCTAAAACGCAACACCAAACTGCAACCAAGTGCAATCGCAGTCTGGAAATGCAGTAAGTGGCAAGCTCTATTTGTCAAACCGGGGCCTAGATCTACTGCCTACTCCGTGATTCTTTATTATCTAGCAAACTAAGTCGAGTGATTGTGGTTGTAACTAAAAGCAATAAGAAAGCAGGAAATGGTTCAAAGTTCTTTAGCAAAGGGAGAGTCACTCGGGAATGAGTCCCCTTTGCTCCTTAGTTAGGTCGATGTTGTAATTACCCTGGGTTGATTAACTGTTGACTAAACTGCGGAAGATCCGACAGTAGCTTGGAATCTCTTAAACTGACCAAGCCCTCTCTGTCCAACTACCCAGTAGACGACTAGTCTTCACCGGGATAGAAAGCTGAGGCTATGAGCACAGAACTCCACTACCGGAATTAGAATCCAGTACAAAGCAGTAAATCGATTAACTCTCGTATAATAAATCTACCACTACCGATTGATGAAGCTAGCTCTAACAACCTAATCAGATTCTATCTATCCCAGGTTGCAGCAGAAATCAAGAAAAAATTATCAGACTTCAATTGACTCAATAAATCATGCATCAATCGATTAAAATCAATCAGTATAACAATCCCAATTCATTACAATCAAGATCCCTAACACATGGAACTAGGGTTCTTCATACCCAAGTGAGAGAGGGTTCTACTCCATAGAGAGAGAGAGGAAAACAGAAATCAGAGTAGTCATACTCATAACGATGAGGAAAATCTACTCTGGGATGATGATCTTCACTCCTATGATGATCTCCAAGCTCGATTGATGAAACCCAGCTCCAAAGTCACCTCTAGGATGTGTTCTTCTCACTTTCTCTCTCTAAAACTATGTTTGTTTTTGCTCAAAAACTCGATTCTCTCACTTTTGGCTCGGAATTGGGTTAAAACCCAGAATTTCCCGACTACACGGCCGTGTGGTCTCCTAGTCTGCCGTGTGGATGTCAAAACGCGGCGTTCCACTTTATGGGTCTTCAGGCACGCTGCACGGCCAGAGACACACGGCCGTGTGGATTTCCAGGCTGGCCGTGTGAGTTTCCTGGACTTTCCACACGGCCACAAGGGGTCCCCTACATGGCCAGTGTGGCTTGCCCGTGCAAATTGGTGTCACACGGTCAAGTCACACAGCCGTGTGGAATTTTAGGCGTGCCCGTGTGGATTCCTCAGCTTCTCGCCAAACGTCCAATCTCGTTCCCAAACCTTCATTCACGTACTAGGACCTGAAATATCACAAACAAGAACAACCTAGCGTGAAATCGGCCTAAAACACGAGAAATAAGACTCAAACGGGATAAGAATGATGGACAAAAACATGTGTATATATCAAGTCATCAGTGACCATCTGGTTTAGTCAAAGAAAACACGAAAGAGAAGCAGCTAAGTTCAACCGACGACATGCTACAGAACGGCAGACTATGTCTTTCCCTCCTCTCTGCATCTCAACGCTAGGGTATCAGAGAAATCAAAACTGGATCTCCATTGACACGACCTTTAGGATATCCAGATCTTGTCGTCGAGCACTCGTCAATCACAGATCTAGAAACTAAGGACCTATCCCTACTCCGACACAAATTGACAGTCAGAATTCCTTTCCTCTCGTCCGTTATCATGATGGAGATGAGCGGTGGCTGGGGGAACAGAAGTGGATGGCCGCCGGTCAGGTGCGACGAGGATACAAGCGGCGTCTTGGTGGGCTTGCAAAACAATAGGTGGAGAGAGGGAGCACGATGGAGCGTCGGTCACTTGCAGTTCAGTGGGAGTGGCGAGGCCAGTAGGTGGAGAGAGGGAGCATGGAGATGAGCGACGGCTTGGGAAATGGAAGGGGAAGAAGATAGTGGGGGAGAGAGAGAAAATTAAAAAAAAATTATTTATTTATTTTATTTTTCAGTAATTACACCTCACACTATTATGCACCCATCAATAACTAAATCTAGACTCTTCATTCAGAAAATCCAGATCTGAGGGTGGAGAATTAAAGACCTTTTTATTTTTCCCTTGTTTTCTTAATCGGCTCATATCTTCTTAGTTTTAAGTCGGATTTCATTTTTTTTTTTTTTTTGCACAGATGGAACGAGTTCGTGCTTTACAAAATTAGATCAATTTTCAATATTTTTTTAGGGAAAAAAATTTCGGGCCTCTCGGTACCAACTGCATACCATATGGTCTCTTCTTCGTTTTTGAAAATTTTTGCACAGAAGAAACGAGTTCATCATGATCTATTGGATTTACAAATATCTAGGTAAACAAAATACATGACCAAAAAATACCACACAATACCACCCTGGTACAGGGAAAATTAAAGTCATTTCAGGAGATAGAAAGGGCGCTGATGTGGCGGATTCTGTTTGGGTTATGCATAGTTATTGACCCCAAGGTTATTGACTAGATCTGCTCCCCTTTTCCGTTACTCTATCAACACATTAGTTGACACCGTTAAAGAATTGGAAGGAAGTGGCTATTTTGTGTATTTCTCGGAAAGTGGCTATTATTGGCAAAAACACGAAAGTTATTACTATAATACATGTGTTTTTGTCTAAACAATAAAATAATTAAAACTAAACAATAAAATAATTAAAACTGAAATTAGGACTAAATGAGGAGTAATTGGCTCATTTTCCAACCCATTTAATGATCACTTAACGAATAATTAGATTGAAGGATAAACTTGTTACAATTTAATATTAGAAGGATACGCTTGTACAAAAATTTAGTAGAAAGATACGTTTTTAAATTTACCAAAAGTAGAAGAGTATAAAATATATTAACCCATCAAATTTCCTACCGTTTCTCTCCACGCCTGCTGGTTTTCGTCTGCAGAATGATGCTCATAAATTGCCATCTCTAAGTTATTTAGTAGTAATGTCAATAGATTTCGCCCTTAACACTATCGAGCAAGTAAGTTTTTTTTATTAGAACTAAACCGTAATTTACTTTGAATCATACACTTTTCCTCCACTGCCGCAAGCCCGCAACTATATTTCTCAAGTCTTTCTTTCTTTCTTTCCCTTCCTCTTCCAAAATGATAGAATATGGGTGTGGAGTTGTCGCTTACCAGCCCCGAAGGAGAAAGGTGAAGCAACACGGCGGCACTGCGTGTTCTGGAGGAGGGAGTGAATGGGTTGTGCGAACAGAACAAAGCGAGCTAGGGATTTGTGGCTTTTCTGTTCTGTGCGTGCATGTGTGACTGCAACGTGATTATTATCATAATCAAAATGACAAGGTACTGGAGTTGCTGCCCAGACTCGTTAGTCCGGATTGAATCGGTTCTGACTGGCCAGGTCATAACCGGGTTGACAACGATGTTTATTACCCCAAGGAACCGGAACTCCTCTTTTCGTTCTCTCTAAAACCCTTCCTTGATTCATTTACCATTTATAAACACAGGAACAGGTTATGAGTGGAGCATATTGAACTAACGAGGCATTCTCAATCTCAAGTGTTTTACTTTCACAATTCACATGGATCGATCATTCTTCCATTGTGTCTGCCGGATCGTTATAAGTTCCATAATGAAAATTAAAATGCCGACATGATACAAATCACTGAATGGTACTCAATCTGGGCGAGCTGAAACTATAGTGGTACCCTGAACGCGGCAATGAGAGAAGAGGAGCTGCAGGAAGAGTTTCTAACTCCAGGGAGGAAATCGATGTACAACCTGGAGTCAAAAGTCTCCACCGTGAAGGAGACCACACTTGCTCGACTCCAGTACCCGGATTCGCTTATATCAAGCGAATTCCAGAGGTGAACGCCAAGAGGATCCGAGAGGTTGTGAGCGATTACGACCCTGTTCTTTCCAGTTCATCCCATCCCTTCTCCCTGTCCCTCCAGGCCTCTAAAAGTCACAGATCAGCAGCCCTCAATATCTGCAGGAGTTGAAACGTGTTTCCTTAAAGCTCAACCCAGTAATCCAGTATCTCGCCGTAACACCGCTGCATTGTACTTGCTTCAGAGCTGCAACCAGAGCACACCTTAGCATGACAGACTAACACGACAATCTTACCGACAGACACATTGTCTTGTCTGTATTAAGAGTAGCGTGTCTGAAGAAAGCCATCCACTCATAGACAAATATGGGTCCATAACATAATATGTTGACATCGTTCACTTTGATCAATGGCAAGAATTTTGATACATCTTTTAGGAAAGCCATGGCAAAGTTCTAGTGAATACTTCACAGTTGGCACCTCAGAACAACATGACCACTTAGGAGGAAAACGTCATCAATTCGCTATCGATAACACGAGATGACAAGAATTTTATTCAACTGCTGAATTTAGCTCTATTATAGTTACATCCTATTCTATCATTACCACTCAAAACTAAAAATGCTTCATACGCATAGTTCACGCAGAAATCTCATAGATAGATGGAGAGATATATAGCCGCACATTCTTTAGTCCTATACACAACCATTGCAAAGTAAGAAACAACAAACTTCAAAGGGATCAACTTTTCAATATATAAAGAAAAGGGTAAGAATTGATCACCATCAAGAACAAAACTTCACTTTCAAGTTGGAACAACAGCATCCAATTCCTGCTGCAACTCCTTGTGCTTCAAATACCGATCCAATATCGCGAGCCTAGCAGTCTCGAATGCAAAATATCCCATTGCCGAGAAGCAAGCACTGTGAAGCACTCTCGGACCCATTCCCCTTGTGAATCCAACCCACCCTTCCTCCATCAGAATCTGCTTCACCGTGTCCCCAACCCCTCCCATGGCTTCTCTGCTCATCTGAGTCATCAACCTCGTCTTCACAACATCAAGTGGAGTTGTCAAAGAAGCCGAGATCGCCCCTGCCAATGCTCCACAGACCACGCTCTCAATTGGCTGCAATTGCGCCTTCTTGGCCTTGCTCAACACCGCAGCTTTCAAGTACTCGAACGAGGAGTAACTCAACACCCCAGCAGGTAAATTCCGAAGCAATGTGGCCGAGTAACCGGCGTAAAGACCCAATACGCCGTCCTTCTCCAGAATCTTCACCAGAACTTCCCACGACCTCCCCTTTGCTCCCGCCTGCATCCGCTGAGTTATTAGTTCTTTAGGGACCATGATTGCAGAGGAGACGATGTTGCCCATTGCCCCGGCGGTGGGAGGGATGAGCAGAGGAGGGAAGTCATCGAGCTTGGAGAGAATCGATTTGCCGAACTCACATGTGCCGAAGTAGACCGCGGAGGAGGCAGCGGATCCAACGATTACGGCGGAGGCGCCGCGGTAGAACCCTAGGATGCCCTTCTCGTGGAAGGTCTTGACGACGGCGTCGAGGGTTCCGGCGTAGATCTGGGAGGCTCCCTTGGTCTGGAGCTTGGTCTTAACGGCGTCGAGAGGGAGGAGGCAGAAGTAGGTGAAGGCGCCGGCGAGTCCGCCCCCGCCGGCTCCGATGAGGGCTCGCTCGAAGACGGAGAGGTTGCTGATTAGGGATTTGAGGTTGGAGGGGGTGGTGAGGGCGGTTCGGTGGTGGGAGGGTTGTTGTTGGGATGTGGATAAGGAGATGGAACTGGAGGCGAAAGGGAGGGTTCTAGTTCTAGGGATGGGTTTTTGTGGGTTTTGGTGGGAAATGAGCAGGGAGGAGAATTGGGGGAAGAGATTCGGGAAATCAACGGCCATTTCACGGTGGTGGTCTGGCGTTGGGAGGCCGAGGGAGGCAGAGAGATTGGACTCCATTGATGTACTACTGCAATGGCGCATTGCGAATATTTGCGATGAAATTGAAGACGACCGTCCGAAGAGGTCGTTTAAAAAACTTTTGGCTCTGAGAAGCTTTTCGTTGAGTCTGGCCTTTAATGGATGGGTCATGGGTGTTGTTTGACTCGGGTCAACTGTATAAATGGTAGCAGAATTTTCCATTTTAACAAACTTGTCACCAAAGCTTGCAGCAAATGACATAATACTCATTAATATTTCGTATTTCCATTTTATTAGCTCCCCTGTCTATCTACTGTTGTACAGCCTTTCATCGGGTTCGTAGAGTTGGATATACCGTTTACTCAAAAGTACGGATGAACCGCCCCCACTGGTCATAACACACTTTTCGCACAACAAATTCACTTTAAAATTTACTTATTCGCTCGGCCAGTCGTCGGAATGTGTACGATTGAAGGGCAATCTATAAATAAGATAAGGGACCCGGGATGAATGGAGTGTGAATCACTTGACTCCTATTTCGCCTTCTTAACTCCGTGGAGTCCGAGGGAATGGAGAAATAAAGTACGTGGCAATTAATCGTCGATGAAGTTGGTACTCTTCTTGCATCTGATATTAGTTGGTCAATTTATACAACTTGATGTTTGATGATGGCCAGGGCAAACAAATACCTAATTATTCATATATGGAAAAATCATGCTCGTACTCATTCCTATATGTTATTCGAGTCAATTGCAACTTACTTTACCAAAGTCATTCGAATCCTTTGCTCCCTCACACGTGCAACTAAAATTGAAGTGTCTACCAAGTGACTCATTTAATTTAATTTAGTTTTAAAGAATTGACATACTAAAATGGACAATTTAGACAACAAAATACTGTGGCCAATATGGAAAGAGTGATAGTTGTCACAGTTATATCAAACCTCCATTACCAATTTGTTGTTAAGGACAAAGCATAATGACCATTTATGTCATTAAGCCGTTTATTAATCTTGATTTAGGAGAAGGCATGGACTTGTATGACAAAGGCTGTAAGTTAGGATGGGATGCTAACTGTATAATAGCTTAGCACTGTGCTACTGCTAATCCTTTCCATCTTCATTCATTATTTAGTCAATCCAATTAGGGCTGGACGTTCGGGTTTGGTTTTATGGGTAACCCGGAATCGGACCTAAATTTCCGGGTTTTGGGTACCCGGGAACCAAAATATCATAGTGAAAAATGGGTCTCGGTATCGCATGTGGCTATTTTTCGGGTTTTGGGTAAACCGAACCCGGACCCGAAAATAAAAGGACCCGAAGTGGAACCGATCCCCAGCCCACATGCCAAATATTCATTGAGGCCCAGCCCACTGCCCAGCCTTCAGGCCCTCGGCCCCCCTCAGCCCGACAGCCGCTAACCCTAAGCTCCAGCGCAGACAGCGAAATCTTCCCCTTCCCATTTTCGTTCCCCAGCTCCCAGCGGCCACTCTCCACTTCCCTCTCGCAGAGACGCAGACAAAAGCCTTCCTTCTTTTCCTTCCGCGGCTTCCACCACCAAATCGCCGACTGTCATATACTTAAACAATCATGGAACGAGCAGGTGGGAGGAAGAGAGACGAATCAGCAGCAACCCCTGATCCTTTACATGTCGCAGGGAAGGCTAAGAAGAGATCGAAGAAGAGAGGTGAATCATCTATTGGAAGTGTACATCCATCTGCAAGTTTTTTCGCCGGCGCGCGTCCTCCTCCTCCGACCGTAGCCGCCGCTGGTCCTCGTCAAAATGTGTTTGCTGTTGAAACTTTTAATTTGGGGTTTTCTACTTCCCTTGTTGAACTAAGATGGTGAACTGATGATGAATTGACTTGGTTGTGTTTGTTATGTAACTCTTTTTTCAGGTGCATGTTTAGTTTTTCCAGATTCTAGTTTCTTCATGTCTGTTTTTTTCTTCAATAAAGCTGCTGTAACAGGTTGTCTTCGGTGGCTGATGGGTATTCGGGTGACCGAACCATACCCGAGAACCGTGGCTTTGGGTCTCGGGTACCCAAGAACCGAGTCTGGGTCGGGTCTGGTTCCTCAAACTGACGTTTTTTGGGTCCGGGTACTAGGACCCAACCCGATCTCCAGCCCTAAATCCAATGGTAGTTAGTCGTCAAGGGTATTTTGGATAAGCTTGCACTTGATTGCAGCCCTAGGGAACTACCGCTGGCTGCGCCTCTGCACAACAGCTCCCTCCACCGATCGAAACCCCAGGGGCGACAAGCTGAGATGAACGCCGAACAAGGTAACCGAAGCAAACCAACCCAAACGGAGAGCAGTGGAAGTAGCCTAAGCCACCTTCAATCATTCACCGTTGGACCAAACCCATAAGCTCCTCGATAACGGGGAATGGATCAGGTCAGTAACCTTATGGTGAGTAACCATGAGTAACCCGTCCACATCAGCATGACATCAGCATCCTCTCTCTCATAGAAAGCCTTTAATTTTTCCCTCTTTAATCTTTGAAGGACGATTTCTCGCTCATTTTAAGTCGAAATTTAATTTTTTTTGCACAGTTAGATCAGATTAATTATGCTCTTCAAAATGATATCCACTTTAATATATTTTTCGAACAAAAAAAATTGAGCCATTTTTTACCAGCCTATACCATATGGTATTGACTGGTATTGAAATAAAAGCATACCTATGTTTTGAAAAACGTACCATGGTGGTATGAACAAATCAAACTGTAGGATGGTTGAATACATGATAGTAGAAGTATATTAATTGTAATTTACGACTTTTAACATTGTATACAACACAATACCACCCCGTACCAGGGTGGTATTGTATGGTATTGTGTGGTATTTTTTGGTCCTGTAATTTGTTCACCCAGAAATTTGTAGATCCAATAGATCATGATGAACTCGTCCCTTCTGTGCAAACGTTTTCAAAAACGAATTAAAAACGAAGAAGATACCATACAATACCATACAATACCACCCTACCAGGGTGGTATTGTATGGTATTGTGTGGTATTTTTTGGTCCTATAATTTGTTCACCCAGAAATTTGTAGATCCAGTAGATCATGATGAACTCGTCCCTGCTGTGCAAACGTTTTCAAAAACGAATTAAAAACGAAGAAGATACCATATGGTATGCAGTTGGTACCGAGAGGCCAGAATTTTTTTTTTCCTCAAAAAATATTGAAAATTGATCTCATTTTGTAGAGCATGGTGAACTCGTTCCATCTGTGCAAAAAAAATTAAAATCCGAGTTAAAACGAAAAAGATATGAGTCAATTAAGAAAACTAGTGAAAATAAAAATAGCCTTTAATTCTCCATCCTTAGATCTGGATTTTCTAAATGAAGGGTCCAGATTTGGTTATTGATGGGTGCATAACCATGGGTTATGCACCCTATCTTGAGCCTCGATAACGTGTGCGGATTTGATGGTGAAATAAAGCAACCACTCTCCTCCTTTCCCCTATATTTCTATTTTTGATTTCCGCCCCTTTTTCTTCTCCAATTTCCTCTACACATTTCTCTTTCCGAGAGATTCGATTCCAGTCACCACTATGTCATGGCTGCCATCATCGGCCGCGACTCCCACATACAGGTTGCTGCTCTCGTCGACGTCGTTCTTGTCCGTCACCGCAATCTCGAAGCCTTCTTTGCACCGCCATTAGAGGTGGCAATTTCAATCCAATCCATCAATCCATTAAAAATATCCACCTAATTCAATCTATTTAAATCCAATCCATTTGATCTAAATCCAATTGGATTGGTGGATTCATGGATTGGATCCATGGATTAGTGGCAAATTATGGTTTAGTACCTATAATTTTTATTTTTTACATTTTGGTACCTAAAATTTAATTTTTTATACGAAAAATATCATTGGAAAATTACGTTTTGGTACCTAAAATTTTTCATTGTGACATTTTAGTACCTAAACTTTTTACATTTTACATATTGGTCCTTGGTTGAGGATGTCATTTGGATTCATGGATAATCCACCAATCCACTTGATCCAATCCATGAATCCACCAATCCATTAGATCCAATCTATTTGATTCATAGATCCACCAATCCAATCCATTTGCCACCTCTGGCCGCCACGATTCTCACCTGCAGTGTCGCTGAGTGCAGATCTCTCTCCCATGTCCCCAATCATCTTCCAACAAGACTCCTTTTTTCCCAGTTCCATCCATCGATCGATCTCCTCCACAAGAATCTCATGCAAGTTGAACTACGAAGTCTAGGCTCTTTTATATTTTACGGGTAGTTGTTCTTCAAGGTTTTTTGCTTTGTTCATTTGATGGCTTAGCAATTTTATTTTACACTAGTACTGTTTTAAATGGTGAAGTAGTGATTTTTTTTAGCTTTGTTTTTGTTGGCAGATTTGGACTCGTGAAATCACAAGAGTGCAAGAGAAGAGATTATGGAGTTGTTTTTATCAAGGATATAGAAAGTGGAGGATTCTCCATAGTCGTGATTTTGTTATAGTAGTATAGCGGTTTATTAATAGTGATTTTATAGATATAATGGTAGTCGGGGTAGCAAACGACATTTTTTGGGACGAAGGCGAGACCGAACCACCTTTGGCAGTCTTCGGCTTGCAAGATCTCAAAAAGTTATGCGGAATAAAAAAAAATCGCGACGATCGGATACCCGAACATAAAGATACGTTCATTTGAAGTTTCCACCTAAGTTAGGATTTTTCAAAAAAAAAAAAAAAACGCAGAACGCACCCTGGGGGTGCGGTTTGCAACCAAAACGCACCCTGGGGGTGCGGTCTGCAAAACCGCTCCCTACCAGTGCGGTTTTCATCGAAAACGCGCCCTCGGGTGGCGTTTTCATCGAAAAATGCGCCCTCGGGTGGCGTTTTCATCGAAAAACGCACCTCCGGGTGGCGGTTTTACAAAAATGGTGCTATTTTTGAAATTTTTCGGAGTTGGATGCTATTTTTGGAATTGTTTTTTTAAACAGTGCTATTTTTGGAAAAATCTCAAAAGAAAACCCTTCAAAGAAAGGGAAACCCTCAAATCAGAATAGTGAAATTCATCACAACCACTCCCTGTAATGGACCAATTCCCAGAACCCTTCCCCGAAAAGTAAAAAGACTTATTCCCAGCAACCCCCTCCCCCAAAAAACGAAACTTTATCCCTCCTCCACCATCCATGTCTCCCCTCCCGCCTCCACCCTCCGCGTCCGACGACGACCTCTGCCCTCCGTTCCGCCTCTCGCCCCCCGTCGACCTCTGCATCTCCACCCTCCGACCCCGGCGACGACCCTAGCCCTCCACTCCGTCGTTCACGTGCGCGACCCCCTGCTTTTCCTCCTCGAATCGTCAACCGCTATGCCCCGATGTCCGCCGCGTTGTGCCTCTACTTCTCCTCTGTGGTCGTGGTGTCCAGATAAATGGAAGAAGCAATGAGTGGTGGCCTGGGGGGAAGAAGAGAGAAGGAGATAAGGATTCAGTGGTGGGGGGTTTTCATTTTTTTAAAATAATTTTAATGAATTTTTTGGAGAGAAGGGAGTGTTTTTCGGGTATGCGGCTAACCTAACCAAAATCGATAACCCAACGTCGGTGGTCGGCTAGCCATGGTGTCCCTCACGGTCGGTGGTCGGCAGCAGAAAGTGGTGGCTCGGTTTAACCGATAACTGAGAAAACCGACCCAACGTCGGTGGTCGGCTAGCCATGGTGTCCCTCACGGTCGGTGGTCGGCAGCAGAAAGTCGTGGCTCGGTTTAACCGATAACTGAGAAAACTGAAAATCGGTTTTCTCAGTTATCGGTTAAACCAAAACCGACTGACTAACACTCCAAAATGATCTCCTTATTGAATTTGGATAAAATAAATTGAATTTAAATTAATCAAATTAAATGAATAATTTAATAAATAAATTGAATTGGATTGAATTGAATTCATGAGTATGAATTATATAATTGTCAGTTTAATCCGTTATCTACTTACCCGTGCGTCAGTCATGCATGACAGCATGAGTGAAATGTTTATTGGGGATTGTTTTTTATATGATCCAAATTGACCACTTCTACAAGTCACAATTACTTGCCAAAAAAGCTATCAAGGTTGGAAAGAAAAGAGGCAGAATTTGGTTGAGTGTTGGAACAATGTCGAGGTACCTACTTTGGAGGCTTGGTTCTCACAATTGGCTCACTTAAAATTGGAGTTTAAGGGTTTGTTTTGAAGATAAGGTCTCCCTCTTCAAATTGACATGGTGTTTGGATCCCAACGAAGTCATTAAGGTTGGTTTTCAAGGCCTCAAATTTGCTATCTCAAAACAGGAAAACTGCCAAAATCTGTCTAAGTGAAAATCTGTGTTCATGAAGTCTACTTTGGAGCTTAATTCGAGGAGTATGGATCCGATTCAAGTCCAAAGGCTTCCAAAACATGAAACTATGTATGTTTATGTACAAAGGGAAGGAATTGGATGAAGAATTGGAGTTCGGGAAGGCCTCGAACGAAAGGCGTGAAGTTAGTACGAAAGTTGCCTTTTGCCTGTTTTGCTGGCAGCTTACTTGTGCTTCAAGAAAGGAAGTTTGGGTCCAACCTTTGTGTCCTTTTTAGTGTAGAATTTTACCTTACTTGTTTCCTACTTACATTAGGTGTGTATTAGGTTTTCTTGGCTATAAATAGCTTTCTATTTTCGTTGTAAAAACATATAAGAGTTGAGTTGAATAAAAATTACTCCTACGTGAGTTTTTGAGTCTTTGAGTTGTGTCTCAAGAATCAAATCCTTGAGTTAGTTTTGTGAGGATTCCATTGCTAATTCGAGAACCCTTGTGAGGCTTTTCTGTGAGGATTCCAGATTCGTTTTACAAGTTTCTTATCAATCAAGTAATCACCTTGATTGTGGCGAAATTCTATCTATCCATCACTTATCGTTCGAGAGTTTGGTTTGCTGCGTTACTTTGATCAAAAGCACCTCTGGTGCTTTATTAGTTTTCTTTGTATAGCACGGTCGGGAGAATGCCCAAACTTTAGGATGTTTCCATTTGAGTTCCTGAACTTTGTACTTCCTTACATTTGAGTTTGACCCAGTCAAACCCTCTGTTAGAATATGACTTGAATTTGATTTGGGTTTGTTTTGTGTTTTGGGTCTATTTTGTTTGGGTTTGTGTTTGGGCTTTGTTTTGGCATTTTCCTTGTAGGTTTGGAAAAGGTGTTTGGTTTTATGTTTGGGATTAGGAGAAGATTTCTATAAATACTATTCACCAACCTAATCTGTTGTAAGGTCAGTCAGGTTAGTTTGTTTGGTTTGTCCGTTTGGAATTTGGTTTGTAACCTGTACTCTACTCAAATCAGTGAAATTTGTTCCCCCTGCCCGTGGATTAGCTAGCACACATTGTGTTAGTGAACCACGTTAAATTTGTGTTCGTTCATGTTGGTTTGGATTATCGATTGCACGCTTCTGTTCTGACACTTTTTTTCCCCTCAATGTGCTATGCTACCGCCTTTTACCTTGACTCGATGCAAACTTGGTTCACTCCCAAACCAAATATAGAGAGTCTTCCCCGTGTCTCGTGTTGGGACATATTATTCATTCATTCATTCGAAACATGTAATATGTTTTACGACGCACTAATATATCGTTTGAGTAGGGAGATACACATACATACATACATGTGCCATTGCAACTAGTTGTTAGAGCTCCTCTTTTGAATAAGAACAGGTAGCTTAAAAGGTGTTTTGGTATCTCAAAGTTACTCCTCTTTCTTCTATTGAAAGTTAAGAGAGACCCCAATGTGTTCTGAAATCAATCCTCCTGCCTTGGTTTACTGCAAGAATCCATTCTCAAACTTTACCCGCTATTCGATGCTTGCACTGCCATCTCCTCATCTTTGTCCTTTTTCTGTTCAGCTCTCTCACACGCATTATTATTTATTATACCATCATTATTATTCCTAAACCTGCTTCCACCACCAAGGAAAGGTATGTTATTCCTAAATCGTCAATCATGGTTGAACCGAGATTTAGATGACCCGACATCGACAAATGGGAGGAAAAATATCAGTTTTGTCCCTTATTTTATTTCTCTGGGTCTGTCAAAGTGAAATTATTAGAATTATTTGGCTATATAAAGAACCAAAAAAAATTCTAAAGTGAAATAATTAGGGATATTTTAGACATTTATGTCGTCCAAACCAAAGTGTGGCCGTGGTTAACGGTTTTTTCATCAAAATTTTAACAGAAGGGCATGTTTGATAATTTTTCCAAAGTATTGAGGTATGTTTGATGTAAAAAATAGTAAAGTGACATGTTTGATAAAACGACATAATAGAATGACATATTATACCTATAACCCATATAAAAAGGGCACAAGTTAATAAAAAGACTTGTAAAGCTTTCTAAAGCATGCAACAATCACTCCCCGCTCTTTAGCCTTCGTTTGTATGAATCAATTAAAAAACAAGATAATTTGATCAATTGTTTTATTTTTCAAAATGAGTCAATTTGAATTACATACTCTCGTCATAGACAATTAATTCTAATTGACTCAAAACGAATCAATTCAAAATTCACCATACCAAATTGCTTCATCCAAATTTATGCTACCTTAATTTGGCCCAATTTTCTCAACACAAAACAATTGAATCTGTCGCAACCGCCCCTCGAAAATCGAGGTATCCGTTGCGAATTGCTCGGAGCCGCCATCGATCATATTTGTGGTGGATCGAACACCTCTTGGCCGGTCTCGACCTTAGCGTCGAAACCGGGATTTGGTCTGCGAAATTTTAGAGAATCCCGGTTCGGGAGTACGGTTACGTGTGGGGAAGTGTATTCAACCCCACAACGCCCCAAATGGGTACTACTTAAATCGATAAGTTTTGAAGGGTTGGTGTATTTATTATTTGCGGCTTTGATGTATTTAATTATATGATTCGATTAATTAGATATTCATTATTTGAAATTTGTTAATTATGTATTTTGGAGTCCAATTGGAATAATGAGTTAAAATTTGTATACAATTAGATTATCCATCTATTGATGCAAAATCTAGAAAGTAAAGAAAATATTTTTTATTAGTTGGACTCGAACCTATTGGTTGCCTACGTACCCGTGTTAATCGGGATCAAAGTCCACGTAGTTCGTCAATTAAAGAGTTTTTAGAGGATGAAACCTAACACGTTCTATTGATCGTGTTTAAGGTATGAGATTGAGTTTTTGAATATATTTACCATTTTTTTATTTTGTAATTGAGTAGTTGATAATTGTTCAAAGACTTTCGTAAAAGACGACAAGCATGGTCTATTGACCATTGCTTAAGTATTAAATATTTAGAAATTTTGACATGTATAAATAATTATCATAATTAAATTAAGCTAAATATTTTGTCATGTTGAATTGGTATGAGACTTATGTATTAAACGTGTCAAGTTAAAAATTAGGTGTCAATTAATCATAACATGACATAGGCTAACGGCCTAATTAGTAGCATTGTCAAATCAGAACCGTAGTTATTTTAACTGACAACAAAAGGGCAAAGTTGTCATTCACAAATTATCACACCACTTAACAAAACTCTAATCCCTCCGCCATTTGCATCTAGCGGCCGCCAACTCCATCATCATCTTTTCTCCACTCTTCTCTCTCCAGAAAACAAACAAAACTGAAAGAGAGGAAAAGGAAACGATGCAATCTGCAACCTTCTCGTTTCATCTTCTACTTCTTACTCCTCTCTCGTGTTCGTTTTGGAAACACAGAAAAGACTCGAAAAAAGAAAGTACGGTCCTCGAATCGACAGTAAGTCAAGATTCAAGGCTTGCATATTCAATTTCTAGGGGTTTTTTATTTGAATGTGGTTTCTGATGATTTTTTTTTATTTCTGGATTTTCAAGTTTCCTGGTGGAGATGGAGGAGGAGCAAAACAATCGAGGGAAGGTCGCCGCATACGGGCACTAGCGATGTCGCCGGCGCTGGCGCCACAAGATGGGTGAGGTCTTATTTTGGTTTTGATTCCCGATTCGGCAAGTTTTGGGGCTCTGAACCCTTTTCTTTTGTTTCGTTTTCAGTTTAGGTTTCGATCGATGGAAGGGAGAAAAGCAACGGGGACGAAAGGAAACAGAGGGTCGCCGCCGGCAGCTGTGTTTCACCGGGGTCGACGAAAATGACAAGAGGTGGACTTTTATTTTGGTAAGTTTTTGGGATTAAGAGGCGTTGGTAAGTTTGGTGATGGGTTTGAGCCTGGGAATCATGTGTGTTGATGATGGAGTATAGTTTGGTTTTGTGTATGGTTTTGGAGCTGGAATTTGCGGGTCTGTGACTGGGTTTAATTCGATTATGGGAATTGAGGTTTGCTTAGATAGAACAACACAAAAGAAAACTTAACAAAAAGGCCGACAGCACAAGAAAAAATCAAAATATGGTGCTCGTTGGTAATAAAAACACTTAGATAGCATGAATGATGATGAAGCTAAGTGGAGAAACGATTGATCCGACTTTCCTTCCCAAATCATTGCAATGGATCGATTGAGTTTTATTGTGCTACCTTTGTCTCTTGAAGTTTGATGAAGGGTATAGTTGCTTGTCTACTCCTTGCTCTGCCTGTTGATTCTTTTTCGTTTTTTAGGTTTCGTTGTTGTTGTCGTCGTTGGATCAATAATAAAGATGGAAGTGGAATGAGAATTTTCAGAATCTTTCTCTTTTTTTTTCCCTCTTTTGATGGGTTGTCTGTATGTGTGTTTGCTGCTCAAAACAAGAGTGGAGGTGTTACTTCTGTTTTTCTGGTTTTTGTTTGTTTGTTTGTGCGTTTGGGAGGGGAAAGGAAAGTGGAGGAAGAAAGAAAGAAGAAGGCTGGGGAAGAAGGAGAAGATGAAAATCCCAGCCAGCCGTCCCCCTTTTGGAAGAGCCGAAGGGGTCTTTTATAGGGAAAAAGGCAGCTTGGTCCCCAAGCATGCTACAGGACCGGTTCGAGTCTGACCGGTTTTGGTAATCGGTTGGACTGGGTCAATGGGTCAGTTTGGTCGCCTTTGACTATAATTGACTTTTCTTGACCGGGATTTGGGAGTTGACTGGTGGGTTTTGACCTGAGGTTGACTTGGGCTTTGTCCTAGACACAGGACACTATTTATTTTTGCATAATCTGTAACCACTATTGTGATTAATTGTAACTAATTTGTAATTATTAGTTGATGGCAATCTATTTTCTTTATGGTTCTCGTCATCTAGATTTCAGTTCATGTAAATATATGGGGATCAAATCTATTGAATTGATCAACCCTACAAAACTTTTGAATAAATTGTGACAACTAAAGTTAACTATAGCCATGCATGTAGTCGTACATTTCCTTTGAAGTCCAAATTTAGATGATTATAACGTTCCAATCCAATCTGCTTTAATCAAAGCAAACCACCAAAGTTCAACTTCAAACCATTTTGTGCTTAAGTATATTTTGATTGAAATGATGTTTAGGATTTGCTATTGCTAGCCCAAAGACAAATCGAGCTCTCAACTCTTTTTATTTTGTCGTAATAATTAGTAAATCGCCCTGACAAAATGTGGTGTCTACAGTTGCCTCCCTTGTATATCTCTTTATGTAAAGAGTTATACAAAGTTACCTTATAGACACCACATTTTCTTATTTTAGTGGAGGATAATATTTGGTTGGTGACGTATTTTTTCGGCGTTCGTCATCGCCAATTGTTAAATTTTCTGATGACCACATTTTTAGGCGTTTGTCTTCGCCAATTGTTAAGTTTTCTTGATGGTGACGTAAACGAGGCGCACGTCAACGCCAATTGTTAGATTTTCCTAATGATGACGTAAATGAGGCACACGCCAACGACAATTGTTAAATTCTTATGATGATGACGTACACGAAGCGCACGTCAATGCTAATTGTTGAGTTTTTGTGTTGATGACGTAAATGAAGCGCACGTCAGCGCTAATTGTTGAGTTTTTCTGATGATGACGTAAACGAAGCGCACGTCAACGCTATTTGTTGGTTTTTCAGCGGTAAAATCAAGCTAACCATTTTTAGGAACGATGTACTCAAATTGTTTATCATATAAATCAAATAGAACAATGAGAAGATGATAAAGTTAAAATCAAGCTAGTCATCTTGTAAAGATGTACCCAAATTGTCTATGATACAAATCAAATCGAACAATGAGAAAAATACCAGCGATAAAGTCAAACTAATCATTTTCTAAGGATGTTGTACTCAAATTGTCTATGATATAAAACAAATCGAACAATGAGAGAATGAATGTGGTAAAATCAAACTAACGATTTTTTGTGCATAATGTACTCAAATTGTTTGCGATAGAAATCAATCAAACAATGAGAGAAATGACAGTGGTAAAATTAAACTAACCATTTTTTGTGTATAATGTACTCAAATTGTTTGCGATAGAAATCAATCAAACAATGAGAAAAAATGACAGCGGAAAAATCAAGCTACTCATTTTGTAAGGACGTTGTACTCAAATGGTCTATGATTGAAATCAAATCGAACAATGAGAAATAAATGTCAGCGATAGAAATCAAACTAACATTTTGTTAACAGATTCACTCAAATTGTTCGTGATATAAATCAATCAAACAATGAGGAAAAATGACTGCGGTAAAATCAAGCTAGCCATTTTGTAAGGATGATATAGTCAAATTTTCCATGATAGGAATTAAAACAAACAATGAGAATAAATGATTGCGGTAAAATCAAGTTAATCATTTTTAATAACATGTATTTTTATATTGCACGAAATTTTTAACATACATTTGTAAATGTTCTGAGAGATTTTTTGGGATGATTGTGATGAATAACAAATCACTTTGACGTATGATGATGTAATGGAACGAGTATGAAAATGATATAGGAAATGATTGTGTGATGAGTCATGCTAATGAATGATAATGTTGTGAATATGCAAATAGAGGATATGATGCATTTTCAATTGTTTTGGAAATATGTTGTTTTTGTTGACCTGGGCTCCTTTAAATTGAAGGCCCACAAGAATTGTATCATTGCCTTTTGTAGACTAGATCCTTAGTTGTGTTCAATGGTGGGATCTCTTGATCGGACCTCCTTCGGGCTTCTCGTTTGTCCAAGGCAGAGTTCTTAAATTTGCGTTGGTGTAATGTATTGTGCTCCTTTTGTTGTGGAGGAACGATTGATTGTTTGGTTGACTGAAGTCAAGGGTGCTCTCAATTTCTTTGATATTTCTAAACTGGTGAGCTGAAAAGTTGGGTAGTTTGGGTTGTGAGAATTTATGAATTTTTCTTCTTTAAGGCTACACCATCCTTGCCCCCAGGACATGTTATTCACTTTCTAATCTTCGGAACACAGAGTGACTTTATCAAGCTCGACTTAAGATGAGTGCAAAAATGTATGAAAAGTGTGGCTGGAAAAGTATAATGAGAACCTGGTGTTGTGCATAAACTTTTGTGGGGATACTGCCATGTTGATAAATATGTTTTTTCATTTTTTAGTGAAAAGTGAGCTAGTCAAACCATGAGACAATCCATAAGCACTCACTCGCACCTCAATGTCATGCTTGATTTCACTTTCACTCATTCCTAAGGGGTGCTTTGAGTATACGACATTTCAGCTACCATTAAGATTCTGGTCGCCATGAGATGCCTTCTTTTATGTTGATGTCCAAATGGAGGTGACGGTTTTCCATAATGGGGGATCTTGGATGATGAGATTAATAGATGCTAACATGATATGGTATTGGGAATCCCTTTTTCCCCGATAGGATGACCTTGTCTTAAATGCTTTCAACCATGAGGATCTTTTTTTCAAATGAGTAGCGGATAAATGAGGCTCTTATGAAGGGCTTTGGCTATGTGAATCTTTTGTTGAGGGAAATTTTGCTTGCCCCCGAAGTATGGGATTAACTGATGGGTAAGGGCGATCCTAGTGGCTATTATCATGATTTTTTCTGAGGAAGTCTTGTTTTCTCGAAATTAGTGGTCGCTTTTGGACATCTTAGGGAATGCATCTTACGTTTTCACCTTGTCTTAAGATTATGGTTTTAGAATTGGGGTAGAGTAGTGGATAAATGAGGTATTTGTGAATGAGAACTTGGATATGAATGCCTTATCATTGAAGTTCTTTTTAGGGTTTTCTGCTGATGTTGGCTGACAAACATCTTGACTTGCCGTGAACGGTAGTGACTCAAATGCTGATAATGGGCATCTAATTTGTAAGTCCCACAATATTTTTGAAGTTTTTTTTTCTTTTCTTTTGATTTTCCTTTTTGGCTTCTTTTTTTATGTATTTTTTTTTGTGTGAGACTTACTTGACTTGGTTATGCTCCATATATGCTCTTCTTCGTTTTGATATTGTGTTTTGAAGCACGAGCATCAAAAGGTTAAGAGTTTTGTTTTAGTCATTTGATAATATGAGAATCCTTTCTTGTCGGCTAGGCTGAGTAGTTACTTCTTTCTCAACGAAACAAAACTTCTGGCAAATTCATATCTTTGATATACTATTTGAATGCTCTTCTATCCGAATATGTTGCCAGCAAAAGGTTTGCTCAATTAGTGACGAGATTCTACAAGTAGCGTGATGTCGTATCCTCGTTACACCCTTTGACTATAGACACTCATAATTTGTGGACACCAGTGGGGTGTTTATACTCTCAACTAAAGTGAAGGGCTCACACTCTCGACACCAGTGGGGTGCTTAATCGTTCAAGACCAATTGGGTGCTCATATTCGCTCAACACCAGTGGGGTGCTCTCATTTTCTTAACATGGTAATCTCATGGCTTAACTTTGAACATGAAATAAAAATTTGATTTTAAAGAGAAAACAAGTTGATTTGTCAATCATTTGAAAAAAAAAATTAGATGCAAACTTCTAAATCGAGATTGATAGAAGTCAAAAAATGTTCCAAATAAATAGAAATGTGAATGATCCTTTTATTCTCTCGATGAAGAAAAATGTGCTACAACTCTCAGCATGGCAAAGTGGCATCAATCATGAATCAAGCTTTGGTTTGTGACTTCTATACGGGTTTTGATGATTGGGTGGTGGGTTGTAGTTGGTGTTTAGACAATTTGGTTCTTCTTCAAATGTCGCAGAACATTTGTGGCTTGCTCTTTAATTGTTCTAGGATTTTGAGCTTCTTTTGATGTCGTCCAATTTCTGCTGAAATGACTTAATAAAGTGCACAACCTTGGATCTGGTACTTAAAGGCAGACTTCTTCCTTGTAAGTGAACAATTTTAAGGAACCCTTGCCAATTCATTTTGTTACTAGTTAATTGATGTATAGATATGATGTTTATGGTAAATAATGCTGATGTATGGATGCAAAATGATTTTTACTGGATGCATGTGTTTTTTATTTAAATAAATTTTTTTTATGTGAGTATGTAAATGTCATGAATTTTGGAATTTTTATGTACCAATAAGATAATAATATTATGAGGAATTGATAAAGCACAAATCATTGCATCATACACAAATATACATGTAAATTGACCAACAACATAATTCTATTTAGGTAAATCTAGAGTTCATAGAAGGTTTAACGAGGAGATTCAAGGTGGCTTTGGGATAAGTTTTGGATAGTTTAAGGTGGCTTCTAGACTGACTATATGCTGGGTAATGAGTTCTAGGATATTGGTTCCCAAGTTGTATCCGTCTATAACTCTTTCGAGCTAGCCGAATACCTCAAATCAACCTTGGATTTGAGTTCAACTTGGTTAGAAAGTTTCGCATGACTCCTACTATTGTAAAAGTCACGGTACTCCTTTCAGTTTCTTAAGGTAGAGCTCGGGTACAGAGCTTTTTATGCATGAATGCAAATAATTTAATACGTGATATTATATGCCAAAAAATTAAAAATAAACACCCATATATTAAAGAAGGTAAGAAAAACTTATCGATCTAGTATATGTAGCTCGACTCTCAATTGTCCCCAGCGGAGTCGCCACTGTCGCAACCGCCCCTCGAAAATCGAGGTATCCGTTGCGAATTGCTCGGAGTCGCCATCGATCATATTTGTGGTGGATCGAACACCTTTTGGCCGGTCTCGACCTTAGCGTCGAAACCGGGATTTGGTCTGCGAAATTTTAGAGAATCCGGGTTCAGGAGTACGGTTACGTGTGGGGAAGTGTATTCACACCCCACAACGCCCCAAATGGGTACTACTTAAATCGATAAGTTTTGAAGGGTTGGTGTATTTATTATTTGCGGCTTTGATGTATTTAATTATATGATTCGATTAATTAGATATTCATTATTTGAAATTTGTTAATTATGTATTTTGGAGTCCAATTGGAATAATGAGTTAAAATTTGTATACAATTAGATTATCCATCTATTGATGCAAAATCTAGAAAGTAAAGAAAATATTTTTTATTAGTTGAACTCGAACCTATTGGTTGCCTACGTACCCGTGTTAATCGGGATCAAAGTCCACGTAGTTCGTCAATTGAAAAGTTTTTAGAGGATGAAACCTAACACGTTCTATTGATCGTGTTTAAGGTATGAGATTGAGTTTTTGAATATATTTAACATTTTTTAATTTTGTAATTGAGTAGTTGATAATTGTTCAAAGATTTTTGTAAAAGACGACTAGCATGGTCTATTGACCATTGCTTAAGTATTAAATATTTAGAAATTTTGACATGTATAAATAATTATCATAATTAAATTAAGCTAAATATTTTGTCATGTTGAATTGGTATGAGACTTATGTATTAAACGTGTCAAGTTAAAAATTAGGTGTCAATTAATCATAACATGACACAGGCTAACGGCCTAATTAGTAGCATTGTCAAATCAGAACCGTAGTTATTTTAACTGACAACAAAAGGGCAAAGTTGTCATTCACAAATTATCACACCACTTAACAAAACTCTAATCCCTCCGCCATTTGCATCTAGCGGCCGCCAACTCCATCATCATCTTTTCTCCACTCTTCTCTCTCCAGAAAACAAACAAAACTGAAAGAGAGGAAAAGGAAACGATGCAATCTGCAACCTTCTCGTTTCATCTTCTACTTCTTACTCCTCTCTCGTGTTCGTTTTGGAAACACAGAAAAGACTCGAGAAAAGAAAGTACGGTCCTCGAATCGACGGTAAGTCCAGATTCAAGGCTTGCATATTCAATTTCTAGGGGTTTTTTATTTGAATGTGGTTTCTGATGATTTTTTTTATTTCTGGATTTTCAAGTTTCCTGGTGGAGATGGAGGAGGAGCAAAACAATCGAGGGAAGGTCGCCGCATACGGGCACTGGCGATGTCGCCGGCGCTAGCGCCACGAGATGGGTGAGGTCTTATTTTGGTTTTGATTCTCGATTCGGGCAAGTTTTGGGGCTCTGAACCCTTTTCTTTTGTTTCGTTTTCAGTTTAGGTTTCGATCGATGGAAGGGAGAAAAGCAACGGGGACGAAAGGAAACAGAGGGTCGCCGCCGGCAGCTGTGTTTCACCGGCGTCGACGAAAATGACAAGAGGTGGACTTTTATTTTGGTAAGTTTTTGGGATTAAGAGGCGTTTGTAAGTTTGGTGATGGGTTTGAGCCTGGGAATCATGTGTGTTGATGATGGAGTATAGTTTGGTTTTGTGTATGGTTTTGGAGCTGGAATTTGCGGGTCTGTGACTGGGTTTAATTCGATTATGGGAATTGAGGTTTGCTTAGATAGAACAACACAAAAGAAAACTTAACAAAAAGGCCGACAGCTCAAGAAACAATCAAAATATGGTGCTCGTTGGTAATAAAAACACTTAGATAGCATGAATGATGATGAAGCTAAGTGGAGAAACGATTGATCCGACTTTCCTTCCCAAATCATTGCAATGGATCGATTGAGTTTTATTGTGCTACCTTTGTCTCTTGAAGTTTGATGAAGGGTATAGTTGCTTGTCTACTCCTTGCTCTGCCTGTTGATTCTTTTTTGTTTTTTAGGTTTCGTTGTTGTTGTCGTCGTTGGATCAATAATAAAGATGGAAGTGGAATGAGAATTTCCAGAATCTTTCTCTCTTTTTTCCTCTTTTGATGGGTTGTCTGTATGTGTGTTTGCTGCTCAAAAGAAGAGTGGAGGTGTTACTTCTGTTTTTCTGGTTTTTGTTTGTTTGTTTGTGCGTTTAGGAGGGGAAAGGAAAGTGGAGGAAGAAAGAAAGAAGAAGGCTGGGGAAGAAGGAGAAGATGAAAATCCCAGCCAGCCGTCCCCCTTTTGCAAGAGCCGAAGGGGTCTTTTATAGGGAAAAAGGCAGCTTGGTCCCCAAGCATGCTACAGGACCGGTTCGAGTCTGACCGGTTTTGGTAATCGGTTGGACTGGGTCAATGGGTCAATTTGGTCGGCTTTGACTATAATTGACTTTTCTTGACCGGGATTTGGGAGTTGACTGGTGGGTTTTGACCTGAGTTTGACTTGGGCTTTGTCCTAGACACAAAACACTATTTATTTTTGCATAATCTGTAACCACTATTGTGATTAATTGTAACTAATTTGTAATTATTAGTTGATGGCAATCTATTTTCTTTATGGTTCTCGTCATCTAGATTTCAGTTCATGTAAATATATGGGGATCAAATCTATTGAATTGATCAACCCTACAAAACTTTTGAATAAATTGTGACAACTAAAGTTAGCTATAGCCATGCATGTAGTCGTACATTTCCTTTGAAGTCCAAATTTAGATGATTGTAACGTTCCAATTAGGGGTGGGAAATAGTCCAGTCCGGTTTAAACCGAACCGGATTAACCCGGTTTTTTGAAACCGTTTAGACAAATACCCCAACTGGAGACGGGATTGGATGGCATCCGGTTTCAACCGTGACCGGACTGGGTCCGATCCGGTTTTAAACCGAAAACCGGGCTTGCATTAATCCCTTGTAGAAAACGTTGTCGTTTGGAGAAAAATGGAAAAAATAAAAAAAACAATGAAATAGATAAGGCAGAGGAGGGGTCTTTGCTTTACTTCTCAACCATCCATATCTTTCTGACTTTCTCAATCTCTCTCTCTATTCTTTCTCGATCTTTCTTCCTTATCCCTCTTCTCCTCCCTGAAATCTCTCCCCCATTGCATGCAAACCCAAGTCGTTGCCGAATCGAACGGTGGAGTGGCGGAGATCGTCACCATCATCGGCTATTGTCTTTGTTTGTGCCTTCTGCCTCCTCGCCGCCGCCGTCGTCGCGTGCAGGGGACTCGGAGAGCTCCTTGACTCCTTCATCGCCGTTATTGTCGCTTGCAAACACTTCGGCGGCGTTCGTCGCCCAGTGTATCGCAGAGGAAAGTGGGATGGATTAGGGAGATTGAGGAGGGATTTGGCTAGTTAGAGAGGGGGTTGAGGGAGGGCTGGAAGTGGTGTTATAGAATGTAGAGGGAGATCAACATGGTCAGAGAGAAGGGAAGGAATCGTTCGAGAGTAGATTGATGGAGGCGGTGGGATAGCTGCTGCAATTTTTAGGTTTGTGGCCAGGAGGAGATGCAATTTAGGGTTGGGATAGGGGTGTTTGCGGGCTGGGGTTCGTTGGCGGGCTGGGAGAATTGGTGTAGTGGGCTTTAATAGTAAGGCTGAGCTGGGCTTGACTTTATTATTTACTATCCGGTTTATCCGGTTTTAACCGGACTGGACCGGCCCAGTTTTTTATACCATCATAGTAACTGTAAATTGGATTGGGTTAATGGGTATTCGGTTTCCGGTTGCAACCGGAACGGTTTTAACTGGCCGGTTTCCGGTTTAACCGGAAAACCAGAACCGGATTCCCAGCCCTAGTTCCAATCCAATCTGCTTTAATCAAAGCAAACCACCAAAGTTCGACTTCAAACCATTTTGTGCTTAAGTATATTTTGATTGAAATGATGTTTAGGATTTGCTATTGCTAGCCCAAAGACAAATCGAGCTCTCAACTCTTTTTATTTTGTCGTAATAATTAGTAAATCGCCCGGACAAAATGTGGTGTCTACAGAATCAAATTGATTAGTTAAAATTATTCATCAAAACCAACTCTCATTTCTTTCCACACATAAATTATACATTCATGTAAACAATGCCCCCTCCCTTGAACTCTTCAACACTCGCTTGGGTCTATACGTAGTTACAAACTTAATAATAACAACAAAAAATATACGAGAAAATAATAGGGGTCGTTTGGATGAGGTATTTAAATGAGTTATTTTGTCCCCCAATTTATCCAATGAGTTATTCTGACACGCGTTATTTGAAAATAAACTGTCGATTCCTCCTTCCTTCTCTTCTGTCCCGGAAAGAAAAATCAATTGAGGGGAAAATCAATTTTTGTGGTTCTTTAGAATCCAGTGAAGCTCGGTTTGGCTTTCTGATCTTGGGGACGTTTTGGATGACGTCAAATGAAGGGAAGAAGAAGGAGCCTACAGTGGGAGAGGAAGATCTTGGGTGCGTGGTGGTTCTGACCAGTGGCAGAAGGTCGAAGCAGAGTTGTTTAGAATTTTCATTTTAGGTGAGTTACCGCCAGTAAAGGAGAAGCGGAGATGCCGAAGAAGCTTATTCCTCTGACGTCCCTTTCTTACTGAGTATTTCTACTATACTTTAAAGTATTGGTGCTTTAAAGTACAACTTCAAGTTGTAGCATAACGTCAAAAGTACAAATTGAAGTTGTACTATAAGAGAATTTGACATTTATTTTATGGTACAACTTGAACAACTTGAAGTTCTACCATAACATGAATGTACAACTTTAGTTTGTACCATAAAGAGATTTTACAAAAGAGTATAGGTTCAACCCAAAAGTGTACCATAACGTTAAAGGTTCAACTTCAAGTTGTATAATAAAGGCAAAAACTAAGGGGTCGTTTGGAGGTTGCGATTTCAAGCGATGTATTTAGCCAATGCATGTAATGTCAAGATTAAGTCTTTTTTTATTAAATTTGTGACATAATACATGGGTAAATTGCAAGGTTGGTCACTGGAAGTACTAAAAAATTCAAGTTTGGTCATTAAAAGTGTTTTATTCCATTTGTAGTCACTAAAAGTGGTTAAGCGTTTCACGTTTGGTCACTCTCCGTTAGTCTCCGTTAAGTTTAGCTGATGTGGCAGTCAAATCTGATAGTTGACCGTTAAATGAATGACGTGGCAATTAAAAATAATTAAAAATAAAAATTAAACTTCTACAATTTCCATTTCATTTTCAACAACTATTAAAAATGAAAAATCTATTTTCTATAATCCTTAAATAGGTTTGGGAGAATCGTCACAGTCATCGGTTTCTATCCTTCTCTCTCTTCGGTGATGGCATATCTACCGTTGCTCTCCACCTTTCTCTCTTCGGTGAAAATCTTCCAGAACACTTCGCAATTCAAAACCAGAAACTCATCGATCGGAGGTTTGATTTTCAGTCGTGAGCTGTTTAAAGAGAGGATGCCTGAAATCGGAGGTTTGATTTTTCAGTCGCGAAACAGGGCGGAGGAGGAAGAAGACGACGCTCTACAAACAGGAGGAACCCTACCGACGCTTTGACTTCCGCTCGACGCCTTCTTCTCTAATGCGACTCCACCGAGGACGGAATCGCCGAATTTCGACCAATCGAAGGCTTAGAAGAACCGAGTGGACAAGGAGGCGACGAAGAGGTCAATCCTCTCCGAGAGAAGCATGATGAATAAGGAAGAAGAGAGGCCATCGGAGCAGCACAGAGCTAAAGCTTTGGGCTCGGGGAATTGTGGAGGAATCTTGATTTGTACGGCAAGAACTACGACGGATACGTCACCGACATCTAGAGCATGGGTTTGACTCTGTTGGAGCTCTATATGGGACACTTCCCATTCTTGCTGACCGGTTAATTAGAGGTCTAACTAGTCGATTTTGATGTGTCGATCTATGGTGGAGGTTCACTTGGGCGGCGGCTTTTTGCTCGTCGTAGTCTGTAGCTGCTGGTTCGCCGCGGGAACTATCTGCAGGTTGTTGGCGCTGGTGGAAGTATGGTGAGCAACGGTGGTGAAAGGGAGGTCGAGGAGAGAAGGGTACCGACAGAGGAGGTGGACGGTGGGGGATAGAAAATGAATTATATTTTTTAATATTTGTGAAAATTATAAAAATTTAATTTTTATTTTTTAATTATTTTTTGATTGCCACGTCATTCATTTAACGGTCAACTATCAGAATTGACTGCCACATCAGCTAAACTTAATGGAGACTAACGGAGAGTGACCAAACGTGAAACGCTTAACCACTTTTAGTGACTACAAATGAAATAAAACACTTTTAATGACCAAACGTGAATTTTTTAGTACTTTCAGTGACCAACCTTGTAATTTACCCTAATACATGTATTACTTTTCTCTGGGCCCACCTACAATCACTCAAAATGAGTGATATCAATCTCTACCAAAATGTGAGATTGTGACCAAGAGATTGTCTACCCTCTATTTTTTTTATTTATAACAAAGCACAATCTAAACCTCCAAACAAAGTATTTTTCAAATTCATACATTTCATCAATACATCAAATTACAATACACAAATTGATTAAATGCTTCAATTTGGAGAATCCCAACTTTAAAGTATTGTAAAATTCCTCCTTTCTGACTTTTTTTGCATTCTCGATTGATTTATGGAATTGAGGTAGGTTTTGATTCCCTCCCCCGACGCTCTTCTCTGATTTCTTAATCTGGGTTTTAATTTCTCTAGATCAATTGGGGTTGATTTATGGGTAAAAATTCAGAAATGGGTGGCGCTGGTAAACGATCTGGGATTTGAAGAATGAGTTTGCCTGAAGAAGGATATATGGACTTGTCTGTTTGCTTATTATTCTTCCTTAAGCCTTTTCTTTCCTTTTTTTGTTTGCCCAGGTAAGAACAATGTAACACCTTAGGCAAATCCCACATCGACAAAGCACGGGAGAGATCATGGTTCATAAGTAGGAAACTGGCCTTGATTCGGGCTCAAATGTACAAATTTTACCCTCATTTCTTATTCGTTTAGCTTAGTATTTCATTGTTCCTCGACATATTTCACGCTAGGTTGTGCTTGTTTTGATACATTTCAGGTCCTAGCACGTGTGGAAGGGTCGAGGTCGAATTTTGGGATAATTGGAGGTCATAAACTGCAAAAACCGAGAAAAGTCTGAAGTGACAATTGCCCCGTAACAGTGAAGTGCAGGCGTCCAGAAAACAACCGCAGTTCATAGCGGGGAGAGAGAAAGGGGAGCTGGTTTTTGGAGAAGGAACACTTTCTTTCTCTAGGATTTCAACCCAAAACACCAAAGGGGAGTTCTAGTGAGAGAGGGAGTGATCTTGGAGCTTAATGGAAGGCATTGATCAAGCTTGAAAGCTAGGAATCAAGCCTAGAAGAAGAAGAAGGAGATCTAGAGGTTTCTTTGTAATCTCCCCTCTCTCTCTTTCTAGAAACTCACTCTTTTATCTTGGGTGTTGTAGATCTCTAACTAATACTTTGTAGTTACTTGTTTAGATTGAATGATTGTTTATGGGTGTTGTTTAATTCAATGATTGAGGTATTATTCATGTTGATTGTGCATGTTTGTGCTTAGCAATCTAAGGATTGTGCATGTTTGTGTTTAGCAATCTAATTAGCCACTTAACCTATATTAGAGAGGAAAACCCCCTTCCAAGGGAGACTCAATTGAGTTGGTATTCCTAGGGCTTTTTAAGTCTCCTAACTAGGTTAATTTAGGGCAAACCTCAATATTGGATTAAGCAATTTGGTTAAGCGCGATTAAGCCGTCTAACCATCGAGTTGAGTGAGGGAGTAAGTCAACCATCGATTTCCTAAACCGAGAGGGCCGAGTGACAACCTAATTTGTATTCCTCGGTTTAGCAATCATGAGTGTGGTCTACGACCATATTTGCATACCCTATCGGTTCGCGATCACCGTGCCCATAGCAATTATTTTGGTTCACATACCATGTTAGTAGTTAAGGGGAAGCAACTCCTGGGTGAAGCTCCCTTAGTTAGAATATTTCTTTATTGCTTGTTTAGTTTGTAGTTTTCTTAGTTTGAAAACCCAAAACCGTTTTGCTAGATAACAACTTAAGCGATTGAAGTAGGGGTACATGGACCGGTCCGGGTTGACAATTTAAATACTTGCTCTATACTGCACCCGACTAGAGTTTAAAAACTTGGGCTCTAGTTGGGATTAATTTGTGGTGTAGTTTCGTGTGAGTCAGGCCTTAAATGACAAGACGCGTTTTTGGGTGAAATGGAGGAGTTCTTATGAGAAATCTGAAGTTAAACGTGCTTAGTGTGGAGTACAACAATGATGGGTGACCTTATGGGAAGTCACCTTGAATTGCACCCCATGTCGAAAACCGTGAGGGTTGAGGCCCAAAGCGGACAATATCTTCGTCGGGAAAAGGTTCAGGATGTTACAAGTGGTATCAGAGCCTCTCCGCGTCCCTCTTGAACGATGGTGGGGCAAACTTCAACGAGGGCGTTGAGTCCCAAGGGGCAGGGGGGTGGGTGTATGTAACACCTTAGACAAATCCCACATCGACAAAGCACGGGAGAAATCCATGGTTCACAAGTAGGAAACCGGCTTTAAATGACAAGACGCGTTTTGGGGTGAAATGGAGGAGTTTTTATGAGAACTCCGAAGTTAAACGTGCTCAGTGTGGAGTACAACAAGGATGGGTGACCTTATGAGAAGTCAAAACGGACAATATCTTCGTCAAGAAAATGTTCGGGATGTTACAAACAGAGCATCCAATTAGAAGAGCTTTTTTTTCAATTGATGGTTGCTGGAGGGTTTTGTAGATTTGTTGTTTGGTCCCTACAGGTGTGTTGCTGTACAAGGTAGCTTACCTTATGCTAATTTATGTTTTAACCCCATTTCGTTGTTATTCTTCCCTGCAATTGCAAAAGCATGTTAATTAGAAGATATGTAATTTCCAGGGGATGAACATAAAATAGCAGCTAACTAATTAAGCCAAGATAATTTGTGAAATAAAACCAAGTGTTGAGGGCAATATGGTATTTCACCACTTCATGTTACTAATTACCACATGTAAATAAGTCATATGTTTTGGTTCATCCAAACAAGATAATATAACTTTCCAATTTTCCCAAATACCACATAAATATTACAAATCCAAAAAATGAATTATTTGTGTCTACAAATACCACCTTGCCAATTATCCATCCAAACGACCCCTAAACAATAAAAAAAACACATTTAATGAAACTATTTTTTTTCCGTTGAATCAGTTGCTTTATTTCCAAGAAAACAATGCGAAATTGTTTTCATAATTGAAGTACAAGTGTATATTAATCCAGGTGAATCATAAGAACAATATCCTACACACCCAAGCACTAGTACCACAACAATGTCATTAACCAAAAGACAAAATCTTACATGTCAAGGATTATTTAAAATAAATAGGAAGCAAAACAAAAGACTATATCATCAAATTGCTAATTTTTGTTTATTGCTTCCCAAGTCCATCTCAATTTGAGTACATGAAAGAAAAAGAATTTGGTATATTCTCATAAATAAGTATTCAATTTACGAGACATCAAGAAAAGTGGGAAATAAAAACTAAGAAAATTAGAGAAACAAAACAAGAAGAGAAAATGATGAGTAGTGAGCTTAAATTGCCTTTCCCTATCAACTCGGTGGGCCCACCATTTCCCAATTTGTTTTTCTTCTCTTCTTCCTCAAAAGTAAAATCCCATTAAATGTCCCAACTAGCTAACCTACCCAAATTATTTATAAAAGAAAAATCATTCACACAAATTTTCCAATCTACCCCTCCTACTCCCAGTCAAATTCCACTTCTACCCCTGGAATCTGAGTCAGCGTCCGTCATCCATGAGATGAGCGCTACGAAATAATTGTGAACCAGGAAAACCAAAAAAAAAAAAAAAGTAAAAATGATAAAACGAATTTCTCATCAGAAGTCAAAGTTGCCGGAGTTGAAATTGTTGAAGAGGTCAATCGACGGGAACGGCGAATTCGTCTGCGGCGAGAACCCGGTGACGAAATTCGTGTGGGGGGAGAACCCGGCGACGAAATTCATGTGCGGAGAGAAGCCAGCGACGAAGCTCGACGGGCTCGGCAACAGCCCGCTCTCCAAGAAATTCCTGCCGCTCTGTAGTTGCCCCGCGGGGCTTACAAGGTCGTGGAAAAACCCTATCGAACTCGGATCCGCCGCCGTCGCCGACGACGGTGGAGAGAAGAAGAAGCTCGAAGATATCGGCGGCAGGGAAGCCGGTCCCGGAGACAGTATCCCTGGCGGCAACAAGCCCTGTTGAGATCCCCCCATCAGTTGACCCATTTCTACCCCTTCCATGAAAAAATCCCCCAAATCCCCATTCCCACTCTGCGGATAAATCGATGAATTCCCCTTATCCTTGGGCGACTTCGCTTTCTCAATCGTCGCGTACCTGGCTGCTGGCGACATCGCGCCGGGGTCGTCGTTGAAAGGATTGGAGGAGGAGGAGGAGGCCGCGGCGGAGGAAGAGCCGGTGAGGCGTTGAACTAGGTTCATGAAATCGCCGGGATTGGTGTGAATCACTTTGGGGGAAACCGTGTAGATTATGACGGGGGCGCGTGGCTGCGACTGCGGCTGGGATTGATGCTGCTGGATGGTGTGTGGGTGTGGATTGGGGTTGGGAGCGACGGGAGGCTTCTTAATTTTGTGGGAATCTTTGCGGACTTTGAGCGCCGGCGGGCGGGGACCCTGGAGCTCTTTCCGAGGGGATCTGGCGACCGGGAAATCGAATGAATCCATTGGGGAAGGGTAAGAAGAAGAAGAAGAAGCGGCGGCGCCACCAGGTGAAGGGTTGCCGTTTCCGGAAGAGGGATTTTGAAGAGCAGCAGATCGCGAGGGAAGACGGTGGTGGTGGCGGTGGCGGTGGTGATGAAGTGAGGAGTTGGAGGAGGAAAAGTGGAGAAGCATAATTGTTGTGTAGTAAAATATAAAGGGCGGAGGGAGGAATTGGCTGGCTAATGGTGTAATGTGAGGAAGTATTGAATGAGAGCAAGTCAAAGGAAAAAGCGGAGAGGGATTTCTTCAATAAATAAATGGGATTTAAATCATTTAATTACTCTTTTCTTAATTGAAGTTTCCATCAAATGCACATAAAACTAGATTAAGTTAGTAATCAGAGACACAATCTAGCAAGTGAGAAAACAAGGTTTTTTGTCATTTGCAATGTACTTACGAATTCAATACTCCAACTACAACACATTTTCGATTGACCTCCCCATTAATAAAATGAACAGTAAGACCAAAGTTAAATTGAAGTGATTTGTGAACTTGTCATTCTCTAACTATCTTCTTAATCTCGTGATCAATTCTTATTCTCATTTTCAAATATTGAATATGTGGCTGATTCCAATGAAAAAAACATAGATTTTGAAAATTTCTCTTTCTGAAAAGTTATATTACTATATCGATCCATTTATTGGTACTATTACAATCCTAATAAGGTTTCAAAAGATAATCATTTCACCTTCAACTTCCGACTTTCGAATTCCAGGATAACCAAACTATCCCACTTGGAGTGTGTAGTTATTTATAGGGGTGTGCAACGGTTCGGTTCGGTCCAAACCGGACCAAACTCATGAAAACCGTGGTCCATTAGTGAAAGACATGTTAGGACCAAGGACCGGACCATTCTTGTATTTGGTCCGGTTCAGTCCAAATATGAGCTCGGTCCACCATTTCTTCAGTAATTATAAAATTCATTAGGACCAAGGACCGGACCGCATTTTACTCGGTCTGGTACGGTCCGGTCTCAACAACGGTTTGATCTGGTGTGGTCCGGTTTGCACACCCCTAGTTATTTAAATTAGTCAACTACTAAAGCATTTATTGACTAATTAAGGACCATTCTCTGCTATAACTCATGTTTCTAAAATAGGAAAAATCAATATCTAATATCTTCAACTGATTAATTACAACCGAATAATATGTGTAACATTATTGTACCAACCACTTTTAATAGAATATATTAGAGATGACTATTAATTGTACCAACTGATTATTTGAACAGTCTAATAATTCAATTCATCCACTAAACATTCAACTAATTTTGATCTATTTAAATTCAATTTGTTTAATTCAAATCCACTAAATTGGTGGATTCATTGATTTGATTAATGAGTTATTTAAAATTATATTTTAATACTTATATATTTTACAATTTGATGCCTAAACTTGAATTTTTTAATAAAAAGTATTATTAGAAACTTGCATTTTGTACCTAAATATTTTTAAAGATATTTTTGTGCCTCAACTTTTCAAAAAATTTCTGATGGTCCAAAGTCTAGATGTCAATTTGGTCATCAATCCAATCCATAAACCTACCTATTCATTTGTCACCTCTAGAATAAATTGTTGAATTAGATTATTTAATTATGTGTATGCTGATGCAAAAAAGAAATTATTAGATTGTTTAACATCATTGAATCAACGGATGCAATTAAACATGAAAAAAGGGTGATTATTATAAAAAAAATTTAGAAAGTAAAGGTAATTATTTCATAAAAAGAGTAAAAGTGTTATGAAATAACAAGGAAGAGGAACGGACACAAGAGTAAGAGTAGAGACACAAGAAGAGAAAGAGAATAGAGCTTTTTTATTCATATGTTACTTAGTACAAGAAGATCCTCTATTTATAGGCACACATCACATAACCTCTGCATTCTTACAATTAATATACATGAATGTGAAAATGAATGGAGAAGTGGAATGGGTCGAGATGTTACAAATACATCCAATAGTGCATCTAATGCAATGGTCATCCATATTAATATTTACATAATATTTCCCCTTGGATGACCACTAGATTGTATTATGCTATCTTATATGCTTCCCCTCATGATCACATCAGCTCTTTTGAAGATCATGAGTGAAAAAGATTGTCATCGAGAGTGACTTGGTGAATAAATCTGCTAGATTCTCACTTGAACGGACTTTTGAACAATTATTTCACCACTCTTTTGAAGATCATGAGTGAAAAAGAGCTTGAGTGGAATATGTTTTGTTCTATCCTCTTTGATGTATCCTTCCTTTAATAGAGCACTGCATGCTGCATTATCGTCATACATGGTCGTCGGGATCATTTTTCATGGAGATAGTCCACAAGATTCTCTGATGTATTGAATTATAGGTCTTAACCAAACACATTCACGACTTGCCTCGTGAATTGCTAAGATTTCCGCATGATTGGATGATGTGACTGTTATAGTTTGTTTTGTGGGTCGCCACAAAATGGTTGTACCACCACAAGTGAACAAATATCCTGTCTGAGATCTACCATTGTGTGGATTTGAGAGATATCCTGCATCTGCATATCCCACTAAATTTAACTTCGATGCACCTGAATAAATGGTAGGCAATTTCTCCAATATGTATTTCTTACCAGAGACCATATTTGTTATCATAATATACGCTTCATTCTCTTCTTCATTTTGTCTCAATATGATATCCATTTCGGCGAATATCTTTGTAGCTTAATAAATTTCTTAGAGACTTTGAAGAGTATAAGTCTTCATCAATATATAATTTGGTTCCTCCTTTTAAGAATACACTAGCTCTTCCGGAGCCTTCACTTAAATTAGTATTTCCGGATATGGTACTAACATTTGCTTCTCGCATTTCAGGATAAGAAAAATATATCCTTCAAGATTGTATGTGTCGATGCACTATCGATAAGACACACATTGTGCTTTTTTTATTATCTTGGGACTAAGCATGAGAAGATTCATTCTTCACAAAATATAGAAAATGAATTAATATAAGAAATAATTCTATATAAATAAAAAATAATGATATGATTAAACTAGGTGAAATAAAACCGTTGTATATTACAAGATAATAAAATTATGGAAAATTAATTTTAAATTAAAATACTCGAATTTTGAAATTTAAATAATTTGTATTGAAATATTACTATCACATAACATATGATTGAATTTAATTTCATTCATTTATTGTAAAATAAAAATAATAACATATATGTGTTTCATAACATATTTTGGCGTACGAGGGAAACTGTATATAATGTTTTTATCTTTTGATTCTGGTGAAAAGATACATTTACTGAGCGTTTAATCTTAAAATGAAAATCAACAATAATTTTGACGAATAAGAACCATTGATGTTCATTTCAAAATTAAATGAATATTATGTTTTGGGTTAGTGATTTGTGGACTAGGGTTCACCCATTAGGGGTCAGGGTATAATATCATGCCCCAAACTCCGGGTAATTCATTGTCTAAATGGCAAAACTCAACGGGCGTACGGTAGGCTAGAATACGTCCGGGCGTACGCTAGCCTTTGCCATGGTTCAGGCTAGCGTACGTTAGACTACCGTACGCCCGTTTGAGTTTGTCTATTTAGATCATGAATTAACCAGAGTTTTGGACATGATACTATACCCTAACCACTAATGGATAAACCCCAGTCCCTAGTTTTCTAACCCAAATCATGAGATCCGTTTAATCTTAAAATGAAAATCAATAATAATTTTGACGAATCAGAACTATTGATTTTCATTTCAAGATTAAATGAATATTATGTTTTGGGTTAGTTAATTGCGGACTGGGATTCACCATTAAGGGTTAGGGTATAATATCATGCCCCAAACTCCGGTTAATTCATTGTCTAAATAGCAAAACTCAATGGGTGTACGGTAGGCTAGGGTACGTCCGGATGTACGCTAGGCTTTGACTCATATATTATAAGATTGTATAATAGTGTAAATCCAATTACAACCCAAAGAGCAACACAATTCAAGTACTAGGTAAAATATCCATGGATGATCTATTATGATAAATTAGTTGCATTTGTTTTAGTGTAATGAAAGAATTGTAATAAGATAATCTCAATAAGAATAAAAAGAGAAGATAGATGTGTTAACAATGAATCTTTCTTGCCTAAGGTTGCTAGAGCTTCGTGGTGATAGCGTGTTATGAAATAACAAGAAAGAGTAATAGACACAAGAGTAAGAGTAGAGACACAAGAAGAGAGCGAGAATAAAGCTTTCTTATTCATATGTCCCTTAGTATAAGAAGATCCTCTATTTATAAGTACGCATCACATAACCTCTACATTCTTACAATCAATATACATGAATGTGAAAATGAATGAAGAATTGGAAGGAGTTAAGAGGTTAGATGTAACAGCCAATAATACATCTAATGTAGTGGTCATATTAATGTTTAGATAATAAAAAGGTAATTATTTGATTGTAATTAGGAGGTTCTTCTTCTAGAGCAAGGACAAGATAGGATGCATAATAAACATTTTTTTTAACTGGGAACCTGGCATGATAAATAAAATTATAAGACAAGGAAGTCAAGAAAGCTGTATTTTCAACTCTGTACTAATTATGCAGGTGCACGAACCCTTAATGCCTCTTCTAGCTTTTCATGCATCGTTAATAATTAATTTGTATATTTAGTTGCTAAGTCTATGCTTTATTAGGTAAATCTTTCTCATATACCGCGTATCTGGTGTTTGGTTAACTATTCTGTGATAAGAAAATCTTATCTTGCTTTGACATAAATAGTCAAGAAAGGTGCGTTTTTCTCTATAAACAAACAAAAAAAAAAAGGGTGCGTTTCTCTTTAATAGAACTTTAAATTTAAAGAGGTGATATATAATATATACATATTTTTGTCGTATTACCACTAGACTAAAAAGAGCGGGTGATATATGCATACTTTAATTGTATGACCTTTCGTTTATTTTCTAAATAATCTAGTTAAAAATAGATTTATAGCGGTTAAATTACATCGTACAAATCTCAAGAAATTGATCTTTTTTTTTTTTTTTTTTTTTTTTTGGAAAGCCTCAAGAAATTGATCTTGCGATACTGTGTCTGGATGATAAATCATGCCGCCACTCTCTGAAAACTCCGAATTTGATCATTGAATAACAAAATAAGAAGGAATTAACCGTATCGTATACATACAAATCTCAAAAAATTTAACCATAATCCATCCTCAGACGAGTCATTCTCTTGCCAAAATATAATGAAACCAAGTCCGGGGTCGTTTGCTTGAGTCATTTGGTACCAAATGACTTAATCGAATTATTTAGTACGAAATAACTCGTTTGCTAATAAAATATTACATGAGTCATTTGGCTCATACAAAAGTCCCAAATGACTCTATTGAGCAGTGGCGAATCTAGGGCTGGGCCAACCCAGGCCCCGGCCCAGCCTTCCTCCGCATCCAGAGTTAGTTTAGTGCTTATAAATTTTTTCGATTTAGGTATTTGGCCCAGTGCTATTTAAAATTCTGTCTAGTCTTATTTGATAATAGGATTTTGTGTAACTAGGAAAATGGTTCAGATGAACATATCCAAGCCATTACTCTAAATTTATAATAATTTTTTATAGCCCGGTTGATTTTATTTGAAAAAAGACATGAAAACCTATAAGTGTAAATTTCATTAAAATAAAATAAAAAACTCTAAACTAAAGCACATCCTTCCTTGCAAAATTCAAAAAAATTTCCAATCTCCGAAAACAAAATAAGAACGAGGAGACGATCAAACCCGAAATAGATTTCTCCGCCAGTCCGTCGAGCTGGTTTTCTTTCCATTCTTTTGATTAAGAAAATATTTACAAACTTGCTGAGTATTCCCTCAATTGAGTGGGGTACTAGATTCTAACCGTTCTTTCTTATGTTTTGATGAAGAAAATATTTACAAACTTGCTCATGAGTTTAGCCTCAAGACTTTAAAGACTATGAGGTGCATTCTTTGGAGAATGCGCTACTCATGTGAGGAAGATAAAGTTTCTTATATTGCAAAATTACTAGAGAAGCTGGAGGAAACATGGATGAACACACAATATAAATTGATTTGTCGATTGAATTGTTTAGTGTTGACCTAGTCGTTTCAACAACTACCATGGAGACTGGAGAGAGAATTTTCAGCAATGGAACATGAACATTGATTTATGCAACAATATAAGCGATGAATTTCTCGTTGATTACTTAGCTATTTTCTTTAAAAAAGAGTATATTATCAGTATCGATAGAGATTCTATTATGGATGGATTTGCTAAATTAAAAGACCTTCTTGTACAATTGGCATTGTAACGAAAACTATATTATTATATATTTTTGTTTATGGTATCTAATATTCGATCTGTTCAAATGCGGCCCAATGCTCTCTTATGTCTTGGATCCGCCGCTGCAGTATTGAGTCATTTCCAAATGACTAATTATTTTAGCTTAACTTTTTAATTATGTCCTTATCGTTTTTTTTTATAAACCCATTTTTATCCTTGGTTTTCTCCTCTTATTTTTCCTACCATTCTTTCATCTATTACCTAATTTTTCCTTTCTGCCAAATTTCACAAGTGGCGAGGAGGATTAATAGAGTTGTTACTTTAAAAAATAAGTCGTAAGCCAGAATGTGAGATTTGTGTAGTCATTACCTTTTATAAAGAAATTTAGCATAAAAATATTATTTAATATTAGAAAGTATTAGAGATGACTTGTAATCATATGTATTTTTTTTATTACATGATTGGTTTTATGAGGATAGGAAATAAGATAATGAAATATTGAATGTAAGGCAAAATTATAACAGTACAAACTACCTATTTATGAATGATTCATCTAAAATTGTTAAACAAACAGTATATATACAAATATCTACATTTTTCAAATGTTTACATTTGAGCAAATGATTCCTTTTGTAAATAGCTCCCAGTGTCTCCAACTTAGCCCCAAATAAAGCTATCCCAGGTACCTCTTATCACATAATCTGGGTGAAGCAAAGTTGTCCGTTTCACTTTCGAGTGTCAAACTTTGACCCAAGCAGACGAGGAGAAAGGACAAACAGAGCCTTTAGAATTGACCAGGCCCTCAAAAAACCTCAAAACAACTTGAAGAAATGTAAGTTGGGAGAGAATTGACAGTGTCAGTAAAGACTGAAGACCGTATCTTATCTTCATATCGCCACTGATAAACAAATATATAATCGAGAGGACTGTGTCCGCGAGAGAAAAAAAAAAATATATATATATATATAGAAGAAGGACCAATTAGTAGTAGTGGGTCAAACCCAAAGTTCAACGGGCCTTGGATGGATCTGAACCTGGACCTGGTCTTTTCAATTTCTCGTTTCTTTCTCTTGACTTAGCCTTTGATTGATTCCCTCGTGCCTGGCTCAGTCCCGCATCGGCGCATCTAGAGCTGGTTATTTGGATCGGGACCGGATGAAAAACCGGAAACCGGACCGTATAACTCGGACCGAGACCGCACCGGATAGTAAACAATCCAATCCAATTTTTGGGCTTAGATTTGATGTAAAAAACCGAATAAAAACCGGATAAGAGAGCTCAACACCCAAAATTTAAGGGTAATTTGCATAAACGGTCACAAACCTTTGCACTTAGTACAAAACTTAACCAACTCCTCACCCTTTTAGGCCTTAGGCCACTCAAATTCCCACAATCTCAATATAAAATCAAGACCGAATTGGGACCGGACCGGGTCAAGACCGGACTGTATCCAATCCAATCTTCGGTCCTTATATTTTCAAAAAAACCGAACTGGACCGGATCAATTTGGGCCAATTTAACCGGACCGGACCGCATAGCCACCCTAGGCGCATCCCACTAAAAAGTTCTGTTTGATCATTGTTTTTAATTTTTTTTCTTTTTCGTGAAAACACCCTAGATGGTCGTCATAGCTCTCTCATTTTGTGCATTTCTTCATTAGATTTTGTTTAACCAAAGAGGATGCCACGTGGCTGTACAATGACAAAGCTGTTACTTCAAACTCGGACCTCCCTCGGAGATAATGTTACAATAGGGATGATAATTTCGACTGAATTCGTTCCGACCTGTTTGGACTGTTTTTGGGCAAGTATGTGTACTTTTATTGACCCGATCTGGCATGACCCGTCCATTCTCAACTCGTTCTTGTATAAATTACATGTAATCTTAATCAAATCACTTAGGATTTTCTTTTTCTTATCTCATATTTCAGTTATCATAAAATTATAAATAATTAAAAACTTCAATTTCTCCAATAATAAACTACATTTATCATATTATGATTTTTTTCTTAGTCTTCTAATGAACATAAAGAATATTTCTAATCTTTTCCATATAAATTATATACCCATTGGATCGACCTGCCCTTATCCGTGCCCCATAATGAATTACTCGACCTAGACTTAACCTGCCACAAAATGGATGTAAGCATCGAGAATTCGAGATACCCACCCCGGACCACATTGACATTCCCAATTTGAATAGCGTACTTAATCATGTTGGAATTAAATCCATCGATGAATTCATGGATTTGTTAGGAGAAACTGGAGCTCAGAATGATGGAGATTTCGGCTCGATTTATGGCCATGGTAACCTAACACTCAGAACTAACAAGGAAATCTCTAATTAAGCACACGTCAGACAAAATACAGTAGGAAAATCCGCGAATTGGATTTTTAAAGCATCAGCCCTTCATCTAATATATAAAATTTTAACGAAGAGCTGCTGCGATAGTGTAAAGTAAGCATGATATCAGACGGTTGCACTAAGCAAGTGATCGCCTTTCTCTCCATTAGTTATACCAGACGGTTGCTCTTAGCTCAGTTGAGTTCGGGATCCCGTTTCAGAAAAAAAAAATATTCAGAATAATTTACTTAATGCATGCACGAGTATGTTCATTTCTACGAATATGTTCAAGTTATGTGTCTCGCCTATCACGGTGAAACTAGTTAGAATTAGGTTCTACTCCAAGTCGGATCATCAGCTACCAATGGTGGAACAAACCTGCATCCTTGAAGGGTCTGCTCAAAGAGGTGGCCGATTTTTAGCAGTTTCTCCTGCAAAATTGATTACTTCATTACCAAATTGCTAGGCTTGAAACCCCAAACAGTCTACCATTTTCTAACAATAACAAAACTGGCTGGAGATATTTGAGTGAAGTACCTCATGAAATGCTGCTCCAATCATTTGGAGACCGACTGGAAGTCCCGAAGACCCTCCCTCAACAAATCCACAAGGTACAACCAGTGCTGGAAGCCCAGCCAAGTTAACATTTACCTGAACCAAGGATGAAAAAACCCAAGAGACATGAAAAAGGATTTCAGTTTCCTTTAACATTGATGTTAACTAGAAGAAACTGCTAATGCAATTATAACAATTTTTGAAAACAAGTATGAATTCAGTGTATGCTTACAGTCATTATGTCTCCAGCGTACATTGACAACGGATCGTTTTTCTTTTCACCTGTAAGTTACAATAACCTTATAATTTCTGCTAAAACAAACCTCTAAGCAGAAGCACAAACAGCAACCAGCTGTTTAGGAATAATAAGAGACAACCAACATACCCATCTTATAAGCTACCGATGGCGCAGCTGGGGAAATTAGAATGTCATTAGTGTCTAGTGCTGTCTTGAAGCTTTCTCGAATCAAGGTCCTTACCTGAGGCATTGAAAAAAAGCCATTAATTTCTTCTTCGAACACCTGAAGGCTCTCGATGTAATTGCACTCAAGTATTTATTAAATCTATGCGATTTACTATTTGATTGAACAGCGTAGAAAGCAACAAACAAGTATAAATTGCATGTAAAACCTTTTCAAATAAAAACAAAAAGAAAATTATCTGTAAAAGCAACTTCAGATGGTACCACAACTCATCAGACAATCTAGATACGCATGCTCATTGTGAAACAAGATAACAGCTCTCATCATTCAGATTCATTACTAAGGTTGAGTTCCCAAGCACAGTGTAAAATTCAACATATGCATCGGAATTCACTATTGCTTATCCATGTATTCTACATGATTTCTAAACCAGCATCCATATACAGGTCTACCGATACATACAAATAGATCAAATAATACCTGTTGAGCACGCTTGTAATAAGCATCATAATAACCAGCTGAGAGAGCATATGTTCCCATTAAAATTCGCATTTTAACCTGCAAGAGCATATAAGAATCAAGCGGAAATCAAGGGTAATGCTAAAGTGTTCCTAAGGTTTGAGCAAATGAAGCCATTTAGTTCAAGAACTTTTGCGCGATAAATGATCGCATCTCAATGTCGTCTCATGATAACATACCTTAGAGGCTTCATAGACAATTTCATACTAGAAATTGATTGATAAATAAACATGAATTTATTATATAATGGGACATTCTGGTGCTACATACCTCAGGACCAAAACCACTTGCTCTCGAACCCGCATAAAGAGCATTCAACTCATCAGATACTGTTTGTTTTCCATATCTAGACATCAAGATATAGGGCGATGACAACTCATTAGTAACACATCTGCCATGTATATACAGAAAATCTCTACTTGGTAATTCAAAAGCATATTTAGAAGAATAAATCAAACTGAAGTAAAAAGGCACCAAGAGAGGCCCCCCACTCAGTAGGACGGACGGAAAGATTAAACTGGCCATCACAACTGTTGCTAGAAGATATTATTTTGAATTGATAAATCAAACTAAGATGATTAAAGGTTATAAGGAAAAATAAATTTTGGTGGGGTCCAAATCCATTTTGTCCAAGTTTATCATTCGAGTAAACTTATATTGTGAAAAAATCATATCAAAGAAGAGCAATAAACGAAAAAACGCCTTCTGCCTAGAGAATCATTACACTAGCAGAAATAACCAGACCAGAATGGTATAAATACATAAAAACTTCATCTATGTTCAGCCAAAATACTTGCAACAGTTTTTTTCTTCCGTTGAATCAACAGTTTTTAATTACTATATGAATAAGACGGAAAGTTCTACAAGAGAAGCAATTGTCAAGACAAATCACCTGACACCATCATAACGAGACAGGTTTGAAGATGACTCAGATGAGGCAAGAATATAGTAGGCAGGTAAACCAAGGGAGAAAGAAGGCAATGAAACCTATAAAAATTAGGAAAGAGTTCAGTACAAAACTAGATCAATTACCAGGTATGTCATGTATGTAAAGGGAAAATGTAAAAGAAGGAAATGCTAGAAAGACCTCATTGACAATGCAGCCCAACTCTTGCATATGCAAAACAGCAGCGTTTATTGCTGACTTAACTCCACTGTCCACACCATCATCAAGGGTTTCCCGTATAAGACCCACCTTCAGCCCACTCAATGGTTTGGACTCCAATAGGTTTATGGAAGCAAAAAGAGATTCAAAATCTGGAACTTCCTGAAAATTAAATTTATAGAATCAAGCCAAAGCAAACAATGTCAAATGCACTTCAGTTCACCCAAAAGTAGTAGCAGAATGGTAAACAATAAGCCAACAAGACTACATATGTTGCATTTTAATTCATTTTCATTCCCTTTCTTTTCTTTCTTTGATATGCTGCACTTTGCATAATCAATATAGATATACTATTATCTAATCAGACATCATTTATGTCAAGCTACAATAGCCTATACATAACAACCAAGAATCACTCTGCTTTCTGTCAACCTTTCCATTTTCCCTTGTAACAGGCCAACTAGTAAGTAGCATCATTAGGAACACAAATTAGAATACCCAAGAAGCGAGTAATCTGAGTTGGTAGGCATATCTAAATTCAATGGGCCAGGAAAGGAGTACATCAAGAGTACTTTATGATCATCAATTAGAGATTTAAATTCTAGAGGAGCCCCTTACTTGCTTGCTGCTAGTAGCATCAAACTTATCATGACCGGAGATTGCATTGAGAAATATACCAACATCAGCCACTGATGTCCCGAGACATCCGATTACGTCAAGTGAAGATGCATATGCCATAAGCCCAAACCTCGAGACACGTCCATAGGTCGGCTTTAACCCAACCACACCACAGAATGATGCTGGCTGTCTTACACTTCCACCTGTATCACTTCCCAATGAAACTACGCATTGCCGAGCAGATACCGCGGAAGCCGATCCCCCCGACGATCCACCAGGCACACGACCCAAATCCCAAGGGTTCGCAGTCACCTAAATACAAGCGTTACTTCTTCACAAATTTTGGCCAAAAATTGGATAACAATGGCAGGTTAAACATAAATAAAATGACAGACATTTATGCCTCAAACACATGAATCAACATGAGCTCCTTCCAACAAAATTCTTCAGGAATCCGGAAAACAATACGTACAGCGGAAAGCTTACAAGGAATTGATTTCTATAGATAACACCCATCATCTGATTCGCTATGCCGAGTATAACATGCCACTTAAGATAGTTGAAACGAAATGCTAACACTTTGGGGCATTTCTTCTACTGCTGTGTAAGTTCAGTTAACTTAGTTCCACAGAAGTGAAAGTCTCCCGGAAAACGTACCTGAAACCCAGAACCTTCTGTAGTACTTCCCATACCAAACTCATCCAAATTGGTCTTCCCCACCACAATCCCGCCTTTCTCCTTCAGTCTCTTCACCGCCGTGGCATCAAAAGGCGGCCGGTAGTTCTCCAGAATACGGGACCCACCTGTGGACGGCATATCCGCGGTGCAGATATTATCCTTGACGCCGACCATGACCCCGGCGAGGGGTCCCAATGCTTCGCCTCCGCCTTTTGCAATCTTGTCATCGATCTCTTGTGCGGATTTCAACACGGAATCGGAGACGTGTATGAAGGAATTGAGCTGCGGCTCCGTGAGGCGGAGGCGGGACAAGTAAGACTCGGCTAGCTGGGTAGCAGTGACGGATCCGGAGAGGAGGGAGCGGCGGATGGTCAGGATTTGGGAGGCCGGCGCTCCCCCTGGGGATTGGGCAACTGGGAGCGGCGGCGGCGGGTAGTCGGAGAGAGAGGAAGCGGAGGACGCGGAGGCGGCGCGGGGTTTAACGGAAGAGGTGAGGTGGAGCGGGAAGCGGGACAGTGAGCGAGGGGAATGCAGAGTGGATAACATTGTTGCTTCGCCTTACCGATCTCCCGAGGAGCCAGAGGGGTTTAAGCGGCTAGCGTCCAAATGGGCCTTTAAGCCCAAGTGTATTTGTGAAGTGAAATCAAGGGACTGTGACGCAATTTGGCGAGACCAGTTCTCAATCCTATTTCGTGTGGTACAAGTTATGGCCATAGCCATAGCCATAGCCGTTGTGTAGCTATAACTTGGGTGGTGTTTGTGCTTGGAATGTACCAAGCGGTTTGTGAGACTCCACTGGCCTTGGGCGGCTTCGACGGTCGGGGGCGGTCTCCGAAACCCTGCAGAAAGGTCCTCAGGGGGTTCCTGGGACCTCCTCCGATGCTTAAGTTAGAGAGAGAAGTGAGGTGTAAGTAAATAAGAGAGAGAATCGAGTTGGTTGAAGTTACCCTCAATGTGACCCTATGAGGGGTATTTATACTAGTTTCGACTGTGTTACGCGCATTAAATGTTGTGTCGGGCGGTCTAGAACGCCTCTGGCTTTTCCGTTGCCCCTTGTCAGACTCCGTACGTAAAAGCCGTATTGTCGGGCGGTTCTATGCCCGTACCCTTTCTGTTGTGTCGGGCGGTTCATCCTTATTGGATGTGTTGAACCGCCTCTGATCGGGTTCTTCTATTCGGGCCTTGCCTGTCCTTGCTTGGGCCTTGAATGCCTTTGGGCCTATGGGCCTTGTAGCTCAATGCTTGGCCTAACATTTGCCCCTTAGGCGAGAGAAGCTTTAGGTTTTCGCGTCTAATTAGTTCTTTTGCGGTCATTGAGCGGTTAGGGGCCGCCTAGCATTCAAGGCGCTTTCCGCATGATTGCCCCTTTGCCCTTGGTCGCGGGAATGTAAAGCGACGGGCTTGCCATGTTCATCCTTCTTTTGGAAGTCACGCTTGAGGACCAAGTCTCCTTCTTCGAGGGGCCGCGGTTTCACGTTCTTGTTATATGAAGCTGCAACCTTTGCCTTTTCGCGCATGATGCGCTCCATGGCCGCGTCCCGTCTTGACTCAACCATGTCTAGTTGCTCGAGCAGCTTCTCGTGATTGCGCTCCTGATCATATGCTTGGACGCGAAGAGAAGGTAAGTTCATTTCCTCTGGGGCGACCGCCTCGGAGCCATAGGTCAGGGCAAAGGGAGTCTCGCCTGTGGCTGTCTTGTGAGTGGTGCGGTACGCCCACAGGATGTGGGGTAGCTCGGTGGTCCATGCTCCTTTGGCTTCTCGGAGGTGCCTCTTCAATCCTTGGAGGATAAACTTGTTGGAAGCTTCTGCTTGGCCGTTGGTTTGCGGGTAAGCTACCGAGGCCATGGTGCATATGATGCGGTTTCGTGCACAGAAATTTTCGAACGGGCGACAGTCAAACTGCGTCCCATGATCGGTGATGATCGAATGAGGAACTCCAAAGCGGATCATGATGTTGTTGAATACGAACTTCTGCACCCTTGCGCTAGTGATGGTTTCCAGCGGTTCAGCCTCTATCCACTTGGTAAAATAGTCGACGGCGACCACCAAGTACTTCCTTCCTAGGGGCGCCGTGGGAAAAGGTCCCAGGAGGTCGAGTCCCCATCTGGCGAACGGCCACGGCCCCACCACGCTCTGCAGCTCGGAGCTCGGCTGGTGGTGTTTGGAGGCGTGAACTTGGCATGCGTGACATTTGAGGACGACGTCTGAGGCGTCTTTCTTGATGGTGGGCCAGTAGTAACCTTGCAAGAGAACAGTTCTTTCGAGCGATCTTGGGCCGGCGTGCGTGGCACACGTTCCTTGGTGTATCGCTTTTAAGGTCCACTTAGCCTCTTCCACCCCAAGGCACTTTAAGTAGGCGCCAGAGAATGATCTTTTGAACAGACGACCGTCCACCATTGAGTATCTGGCCGCCTTTCGCTTGAGCGCCTTTCGTTCAACCGGGTTTTGGGGGGTGACGTCGTGCTCCAGGTATTGGATCATGGGGGTTCGCCAGTCAGCGGCTTCTTCGATGCTCATGACTTCTTCTGGGGATTCACTTTCTTTGGTGACGGTGACATGTCGGTCGCCTTCAAAGTCCATGGCGGTTGCGAGCTTGGAAAGCGCGTCCGCATGTTGATTGTCTTCTCTTCGGACATGCTCCAGTTTCCATGAACTCAACTGAGACAGGGCGTCCCGCACTCTGGTAGCTAGTACCGCCAGCGTCTCATCTTTGATCTCGAACGCCTCTAGAACCTGTTTGACGACCAGGAGGGAGTCGGAGAATATTTGCACATCGGTTTCCCCTAGGGTGGACAATATCCGAAGCCCATTGATTAGTGCCTCGTATTCAGCGACATTGTTGGTCTTGATCTCTTTGAACCTCAGCGAGATTTCATGTACCACCCCTTCGGGAGACTCGATGACGATCCCTGCCCCGGAGGCGGTTTTTCCGGCGGCGCCGTCTATGAACAGACGCCATATTTGATTGCACTCCTCGGAGGGTGTGGTTTCGAGGGAGAAGCCTTCAGCGATGAAGTCGGCCAGGACTTGCCCCTTGATGGCGGGCCTAGGGGCGTACTCGATGTCGAATTCGCTCAACTCTATTGCCCACTTGGTCAGCCGACCCGAGGCGTCCATGCCCCTCATAATGCTTTTAAGCGGAAGGTGGGATAACACCGTGATCGGGTGTTCTTGGAAGTATGGTCGTAACTTTCTTGCCGCGGAGGCGACTGCGAGGACCGTCTTTTCAACGGGAAAATACCTCGTTTCGGCAGGAAGAAGTGCCTTGCTCACGTAGTAAACAGGGCGGTCGGAGCCGTCTTGCGCTCTTCTTACCAGGACAGAACTTACAGCTTGTTCGGAGACCGCTAGGTATAGGTAGAGCCGCTCTCCATTGATGGGGGCGCTCAAAACTGGCGGTCGGCTGAGCTGGTCTGCCAACAGCTGAAACGCTTTGTCGCACTCTGCACCCCATTGGAGCCTTGACGCCGATTTCTTCAGCATTTGGAAGAAAGGAGAGCATTTGTCGGCGGATCGCGGGATGAATCTTCCGAGAGCGGCCATCTTTCCATTGAACGCTTGGATTTCTTTGATGGTCTTGGGCGGATTCAAGCCGCGTATGGCCTCGATTTGCTTTGGATTGGCTTCTATCCCTCGTTTTGTGATCATGAAGCCTAGGAATTTTCCCGCCTCGGCGCCGAAGACGCACTTGAGCGGGTTAAGCCTCAGATTCTTCTTTCTCAGTGTTTCGAAGGTTTCCCTCAGGTCAGACAGGTGGTCGCTTGCTTTCTTACTTTTGACCAATACGTCGTCAACGTAGGCCTCTACGTTCCTTCCCATTTGCTCCTTAAAGACCGCGTCCACCATCCGCTGGTAGGTCGCCCCCGCGTTCTTTAGTCCGAAGGGCATAACTACGTAGCAGAAGTTGCCCATGGGAGTCATGAAAGCGGTAAGTTCTTGATCTTCGTCCGCCATTCTGATCTGGTGATATCCGGAGAACATATCCAGGAAGCTGAGAGCTTCATGGTTGGCGGTTCCGTCTATGAGCTGGTCAATACGGGGAAGAGGGTATGCATCCTTGGGACAGGCCGCATTGAGGCTGGTGAAATCGATGCACATTCTCCAAGCGCCTCCAGCCTTGCGCACAAAGACCGGATTTGAGAGCCAAGTGGGGTACTTGACCTCTCTGATGAATCCGGCTTTGAGGAGGCGGCGCACCTCCTCTTCTAGTGCCATTTGTTTTTCGACTGACAGGTGTCTCCTTCGCTGCTGTATGGGACGCGCTTTGGCTTTGACTGAGAGGCGGTGTTCGGAGACTTTTCGGGGAACCCCGGGCATGTCCTCCGGTCCCCATGCGAAGAGGTCTTGGAACTCTCCGAGGAGTGCGAGTAATTTCTGAGCCTCCTCTTGGGCAAGGTGCGCGGAGATACGCACCGCCCTCTCTGGCCGCTCTGCGTCGAGGGCGACCGCCACATCCCCCTCGACCGCTTCCGGTCTCGGAACGTCGCCTCTTGTGTCGACCAGATCGACTTCGAGGTGTTCGATGGTTGCTTGATAGCATTCTTTAGCCTCTTTTAAGTTACCCCGAACACGCCCGGTTTGTCCCCCGCTTGGAAACTTGAGCATCTGGTGGCATGTGGATGCGACTGCCTCGAACGAAGCTAGGAAGCCGCGCCCGAGGATGGCGTTATATGCCGAGGGGCAATCCGCCACGTGAAACTCTACGGGTCTGGTCTTTGTGATTCCTCCTTCTCCTATGGTGACTTTGAGCGTAATCGAGCCGAGGACGCGGACTTTAGTGCCGGAGAACCCTACCAAGCTGGTGTTGGAAGGACTGAGGTCTTGGACGCTCTTTTTCATCCCTTTGAGCGCTGAGTAGAATAGTATATCCGCGGAGCTTCCATTGTCGACTAGAGCCCTGGTGACTTTGAACTTGGCGGTTCGAAAGGAGATGACCAAGGGGTCTTCCGAATTTTCTTCGTTGGCCAACTCAGAGGGCGAGAAAGCGACTTCCGTTGGTGCCTTCCGTTTCACGTTAAGACATTGGGCGATGCGGTCTCCCTCGGTTCTTGGGCGCTTTCGCCCTCCTGCGATCGTTATGACTTCCATCCCATCCTCGTCATTTCGGGGTGCTCTGTAGGGAGGAGACTGCCTTAGCGGGGAGGTGACCTTATTTCGGGAGCGGGATCTTGACCTGTCCTTTCTTGCGCATCTTGTCTTGTCCTGCTCAGGACTTGGGGACTCCTCCCGCTCTTCTGCTGAGTGCTCTCTGTGGGACCGCCTCATTTCTAGCTTGCTTCTTAGGTCTCCTGGGGCCAGATGTCGGAGCGTGGCCTTGAACTCTCTACACTCTGTGGTGTCATGGGTTGTGATTTGGTGCCAGTCGCACCACTTTTTTCCTTCTTGTGGTTCTTGGGCGGAAGACATCTCGTGCTTCCTCCCGCCTTTCCTTCGATCCCTTACTTTTTCTCTGTCGGTGGAAAGGACGTCTCTTCTCCCTTCTCGATCAGTGTACCTGCTTCGGTACGTCCTTCGGTCTGGGGACCGCCTTCCCCTCCGGGAGTCTCCACGCTCTGAGGCGTCTCCGCGAGGACGACCTTGCTGGCCTCGATCGTCGTTGGCTAGCGCTTCCTCCAATAAGATCGCTCTCCGCACCAATTGGTCTAAGTCAGACCAGGCCGCCAGGGTCGCCTCCTTTTTTATCAACGTTCTTTTTAGCTCGAGACTAGTCGTTGAGATTCGGAGGTTCCCGGCGGCCACGACTGGGGAGATACCGTCTATTTCGCAAGCTATCGCGTTCCATCGGTCGTAGAACTCAGCAAGCGACTCTTCCTTCCTCTGTCGGCAACCTATGAGTGCCGAGACGGTGAGTTTGCGACGCCGTTGAGACGCGAATTTGGTGGAGAAGAGCATCGCAAACTGCTCGAAGTTTTCTATAATCCCTTCTGGAAGGGAGGTGTACCAAGTTCGGCATTGACCGCTGAAGGTAACCGGGAACGCCCGACACAGATCCGAGTCCGTTGCGTTGATGAGTTGCATTTTTAACATGAACGCGCAAAGGTGGTCGGCGGGATCGGATGTCCCGCCGTAGGTTGGTAGCCCCAGAGAGGAGAAGTTTGGGGGAACCGGAGTCTTGAAGAGTTCTCTCGATAGGGGGTTTTGTAGAACGTTCGGGCTTTTGTGCTTCCCGAAGGTTGACCGCAAATGCTCCTCTAGGAAGTTGAGGTCTGGGTCGTCGGCCTCTGGTCCTCCGCCTTCTGTCCGAGCAGGGCTGTCGAGGATGAGAGCGCCTTTCAGCTTCTCGTCACGCGTCTTTCCCCTCGAGCCCTCAGCGGGGTCATCTCGGGTCTTCAGGAGCTGAAGAATTTGGGATAGGCTGTCTTGCATGCTTGAAATTTGCATCCCTTGATTCTTGACCACTTCTTCCAGCTCGGGCTCATCTTCGACCCTTGGTGATAAGCCTCGGAGGGTGTTGTTTTCGGTCATCCCCTTGAGGGGGGTTTCGAAGTCGTCTCCCATCTTGCTCGCCACAAAGTAGTAGGGCCCCACGGTGGGCCCCAAAATGTTTGTGCTTGGAATGTACCAAGCGGTTTGTGAGACTCCACTGGCCTTGGGCGGCTTCGACGGTCGGGGGCGGTCTCCGAAACCCTGCAGAAAGGTCCTCAGGGGGTTCCTGGGACCTCCTCCGATGCTTAAGTTAGAGAGAGAAGTGAGGTGTAAGTAAATAAGAGAGAGAATCGAGTTGGTTGAAGTTACCCTCAATGTGACCCTATGAGGGGTATTTATACTAGTTTCGACTGGGTTACGCGCATTAAATGTTGTGTCGGGCGGTCTAGAACGCCTCTGGCTTTTCCGTTGCCCCTTGTCAGACTCCGTACGTAAAAGCCGTATTGTCGGGCGGTTCTATGCCCGTACCCTTTCTGTTGTGTCGGGCGGTTCATCCTTATTGGATGTGTTGAACCGCCTCTGATCGAGTTCTTCTATTCGGGCCTTGCCTGTCCTTGCTTGGGCCTTGAATGCCTTTGGGCCTATGGGCCTTGTAGCTCAATGCTTGGCCTAACAGGTGGGATTCTGAAGCTTCATCTCCTCAGAAACTCCAAGATCAGGCAACAAGAACTTTGATCTCCATAAATGTTACCGTAGCTTCCAATTCCTCGAAAGACCACAGTTGAGATGTAGTAGGCGGTGTACGTTGACATTGATCTCCATTAATGTTACCGTGGCTTCCGATTCCTCTGATACCACGCACCATGACTCCTTCGGCTGCACTTGGTGATCCGCGTATCTTCCTAAACGTCTTTGGTTCAACAAGAACAAAGAACCCAGGCCTGCAGTTGTACACTTGTACTACATTCATCACGGCTATTCACTCCATGCTTACTTCAATGTCATTTTCCTACACAAAAAGTCCTGAAAGTTGAAGCTCAACAAATCAGGTTCCAACATGTGAAGGGGAGCGGTAAGACAACTTACTTACGATGAGAATTTAAGAGACTAATCAGCACAATATAAAGAGTTCCAAAACTGGAGATGAATGGTACCAGGAAGCTCTCTGCCTGCGGTCTCCTGCAATAAGTTGTCCAAAGAGGAAACGACGAGGACCTAGATGTAGTTATTAATTAGTTTATAGCTGTTATTGTAAATATGTAAACTGTGAGTACTGTATAGGTAATTTGTAGTTGATATATATAGGTGATATTGTAATCAACAATGTAACAATTCATTTCCAATTAATAAAATTCGCCTGATGGCTTCCCTAAACGACATGGTATTGGTACAGCTAAGCAAGAATCTGGCCTATATCATCTCAACATGCCTATCTCACTTCCTAAGTCTCAACTATCCACTTGTAATGTTTGTTTCAATACTGAATTTGTTCCTTTCGATGTTTGGCATTATAGGCTTGGTCATACTGCCATTCCTTTATCCCAGTTCTTAGGCAAGGATGTTAAACCTTCTGTTTGTAGTAATAAGACTCCTTGTACTGTTTGCCCTTTAGCTAAACAAAAGCGTCTTCCATTTCCTGTTAGTACGTCTCATGCTCTGAATCCGTTTGACTTACTTCATTTAGATATATGGGGTCCTTATCAGGTTCCCACCATTGATGGTTTTCGTTATTTTCTCACTTGTGTTGATGATTTTTCACGACACACGTGGGTTTATTTACTCAAAACAAAGGGTGAAGCTCGGCAAATCATGTTAGATCTGCCAGCTTTTGTCAACACTCAATTTTCTTCTAAAATTAAAACTATAAGAACTGACAATGGGCAAGAATTTAACATTCCTTCCTTCTACAGTGAGTTTGGAATTATCCATCAAACAACCTGTGTAGCTTCCTCTCAACAAAATGGTCGTGTTGAGAGGAAACATCAACATATATTAGCTGTAGCTCGTGCTCTTATGTTTCAGGCCTCTTTACCTATTAAGTTTTGGGGTTTTGCTGTTCTACACTCGGTTTTCTTGATTAATAGACTGCCATCTCCTCTGTTACAAAACCTGTCTCCTTATGAAATACTTTTTCACACCAAACCAGTCTATAATGATTTCAGGGTCTTTGGTTGTTTAGTCTTTGCATCTACCTTGCAACATAACAGATCCAAATTTGCCCCTAGGGCTGATCCTTGTGTTTTCTTAGGATTCATCAACACTGTTAAAGGGAATAGGCTTTATAACCTCGTTTCCCATAACATATTTTATTCACGAGACACTGTTTTCCATGAACATGTTTTTCCTTTTGCTACTTCTAACTCCACACTTGACTTTGATTTTTGCTTTCCTTGCATTCAAGTTCAAGAAACAGTGGTTCATAATACTCCAACTACTTCTCCTTTACCATCTACTTCACATTCTTCACCAATTCCTACTGTTTTAGATGCACCTTTACCATTTCCTGAGGAGCCTCTCGATCTGGTTGACATAATTCAGGCAGTAGAACCTCCACCATATGCGAGGCCTCCCCGTGTTAAGGTGCGCCCTAAGAAGCTTAATGACTATATTTGTACTGTTGAATATGATGGTGTTACCTACCCTATTTCTCAGGTCATGTCATTTGATAATCTCAGTCCAGAATACAAAAGGTATATTCTGGCCAGTTCTGCCATTCTAGAACCTAGGTCTTACAAAGAAGCTATTAAGGATCCTAGGTGGTCAGAAGCTTGCAATTCCGAATTAGCTTCTTTAGATAAAACTAATACATGGACTATTGTAGAGTTACCTGATGGTAAGATTGCAATAGGAAACATGTGGGTTTTCAAAGTTAAATTTCTTTCAAATGGTGAGATAGAAAGGTTTAAGTCTCGTTTAGTTGCAAAGGGGTACACTCAAACCCCTGGACTAGACTACTTAGAAACTTTTGCACCAGTTGTTAAACACACTACTGTGCGTCTTGTTTTATCTTTAGCTGCTATTAACAATTGGCATTTGCATCAGCTTGATGTTAATACAGCTTTTCTTCATGGAGACCTTGATGAAGAGGTCTACATGAAGATTCCCCCAGGTTTGAATGTACCCCCTGGTTTTAAAAATCCTGTTTGTCGTCTTAACAAATCTATATATGGGTTAAAACAGGCTAGTCGTCAATGGAATATTAAGTTGTCCAATTTCTTAACTGCTGCTGGTTACAAACAGTCTAAGGCAGATTATTCCATGTTTGTTCGTAGCCTTGACAAGTCCTTTACCATTGCTCTTGTATATGTTGACGACATTATTTTGGTAGGTAATGATCTCAAAGCTATCACTGATCTCAAACACCAATTGGATCAAACTTTCACTATCAAGGATCTTGGTGAATTGAAATTCTTTCTTGGACTAGAGATTGCTAGGACAGAAAAGGGTATTCTATTAAATCAAAGGAAATTTGCCTTAGATTTATTAACTGATTATGATTTTCTTAGTGCAGAACCTTGTGATTCTCCTTCCATTCCAGGTACAAAGCTCTCTGCCACCTCTGGTAAAACACTTTCAGACCCTTCTGTTTACAAACGTTTAGTAGGCAGATTGCTTTATCTCTGCAATACACGACCTGATTTAGCTTATTCAGTGCACCAATTGAGTCAATTCACTCACAGTCCCACTGATTTACATATGCAAGCTGCTGAACGTATGTTACGTTATATCAAAGGCACTGCAGGTCAAGGACTGTTCTTTTCTGTTTCTTCTGAGATTAAATTGAATGCCTTTTGTGATAGCGATTGGGCTAGATGTCCAGACACACGCAGATCTACTACAGGTTTTTGTGTATTGTTAGGGAATTCATTAATTAGTTGGCGCTCTAAGAAACAGAAGACTGTTTCACGTTCTTCAGCCGAAGCTGAATATAGAGCAATGGCTAGTTTGACTTGTGAAATCTTATGGCTCAGATATGTTATGAATGATTTGCATATCTGTTTTTCTTCTCCTACTCCCATATACTGTGATAGCATGTCTGCTATCAAACTTGCTGATAATCCAGTCAATCATGAACGTACAAAACATATAGAAATTGACTGTCATGTTATTAGGGATAGGATTCTTGATGGTGTGATTAAAGTATTACATGTCTCCTCTGCTAACCAGCTTGCTGACATGTTTACAAAGTCGCTTCCAGTCCATATTTTTCAGCAGTTGCAGGTCAAGCTGGGTCGTCTTGATATCTACGCACCAGCTTGCCGAGGGGGGGGGGGGGGGGGGGGAGTTGTCCAAGGAGGAAACGACGAGGACCTAGATGTAGTTATTAATTAGTTTATAGCTGTTATTGTAAATATGTAAACTGTGAGTACTGTATAGGTAATTTGTAGTTGATATATATAGGTGATATTGTAATGAACAATGTAACAATTCATTTCCAATTAATAAAATTCGCCTGATGGCTTCCCTAAACGACACAATAGCTCCAATCCCCGGAAATGGCATCGAATAATTCTCCTCATCCTTCTGCGACTCTTACTGTTACTACAACTAGTATGTGCCAATGCTGGCACAAATTGGGCTCAAGAGGATCTCCCAACAATCAATGGGCATATGGGAATTCACCAATCCTTTCTTTATACTTTACACATCTCGGAACAGTCTCACACCAGCTAATAGTTTGCTGACGAACGACTGTCTACCCAGCCAGAACTTTAATAACCAAACAAGTAAGAAGTAAAAAAAGAAAAATGTTTGACAGATATAAGAATCCACTTGTATAAACAGGAACTATCAGCAAAAAGGAGATCACACAGGGATCGGGCAGTTCACACCCGCAGCCACAAAAACAAAAGTTCCCTATTGCTCACCATCCATGGTTGAAGAAACAGTATGCAGAAGGGGTAGCTCTTAGGCTAAGACATTCACTCTGTTTTCGTATGATGATACTGAGCAGAAGGAACTGAAATTGTCAAGCGGATGAGAAAGAGTTACAACTTCTTTGCAGAAATAAGTTCAGTTAACATGGTAACTTTTGATGATCTTGGGATACAAACATGTTACTTCGCAAAAGCTCTAAGAATCAGACAGCAGCCACTGAAACACACAGCCGGAAGGAAAACCCAGTCACAACATCCATAGAACTTATTTACTTATCTATGTCTTGGAGCATATTTGAATGAAACACAAGTATGATCAGTACCAATCAAAGAAGTTTGGCCAAAGAAGTTCACCAGAAGATAATGGAACATCATTGTAGAACCGAACTGGGACGGGAAACATAGCAGAAACATTATAGCCTACCTTTGCCAACAATACCATTCACTCTTCAAAGTCAGTAACGTGGACGTAGAACCACCAAAATGCATATGCAGATGGAGACATGCTAGAGAGATTAAGTGGTTAACACACCAATGGGACTTCCATTAAACACTATGGACAAATTACATATATGCTAAAGTGATACAAATTTATAAGGGCTACAGTGATATTTAGCTATAGTGACTTACTGAGAAACACCTACTTTTAATCTGTCAATCTGCTTGCACAGTTTATGGTCCCATCCTCGACGACTCATTCTTTGCTGCTTTCACATCCTCCCAATAACGCTCATCTTATACATTAGAAACATCAGAGTTCAACTAAGCATCTGATGCCTATGGCTCCCCCACGTTTGATGACTTGACTTTAGCTAGAACCTTCCGCCGCTTATATGTCAAAGGAAGTACAGAATCTCTCTTAAATCCCTCGGTAACACTGGATCTATTAGCTCCACTGCCTGATATTTTCAAGCCAGCCTCACTTTTGCCCTTCATTTCAGTAGGCTGTCCAATTACTGTCTCTGGCTTCCTTTTTCCAAGGTTCAAGACTCTGGGAACCACTTCTGGAAACTTTGGAAAATGGTGGCTTTGCTCAGCCCTTAAGGTCAAGTACTGCTCCCTCCCGTGACATGGAATTGCAAAAGGAAACGATCTCAGAGAATTAAGAGAGAAGTCCTGAGCTCCAGCATGTAGTTCTGGCCACAAATTTTTACCATCAACATCATATGTGCTTCCACCCACCGAACTGATTGGAAAGTCATGCTCCTCTCGAGGCACCCTTCCAATGCCACCTCCAACTACCTTGTTTAACCCTATTAGGGATCTCTCATCCAAAGATGGAATTTTTCCCCTTCTTATTTTTTGATCCGAGCTTTCAGAGCGACTACTGGCTCTTAGAGTATCATCTTGCTGATTCAATAAACACAGAGGTTGGTCCAAAGCTGAATGTACTCTATGGTCAATGATTTGCCCCATGTAAACTGAACTGCAGAGGCCACCTGCTTCCTGGATCGGTAATGAGGCATGCAAGCGAGAAAACTTAACATCTAGCAAGCCTTGTGACTTGACAATAATGTTTGGTTTTAATCCTCTAGGCACTTCTGATTGTTCCAACTGACTAGGAGGTTGTTTTGGGACAATTTTCAAGACGCCCTTGGGTATAGAACGACCTTGTTCCAACTTGTCATTTCGGACTACTTGTGCAGCATGATTTTGGCATGAACGATTTCCAGATGCCTTCATCTTTAGAAAGCCCTTCCCTTGACAGTTTGGGGGAACAAATTTTGCAACAGTGGCAGCTTCAGCTCTTTTTCGTCCCGGAGGCTTAGTATCCATGGAGACATCTTCACTTAAAAGATTATCATCCCCAGGAAATTTATTAAGATCTAGTAAAGTGTTATCTTTGTGCTGTTTGTTCCTTTTACCCCACAAAGAGATACGTTCCTCAACACCGGCGCCCTTTCCACATTGATCCCATATTCTACTCATTTCGACAAAAGTCTGTGCCATCTTATCATGGTATGACCTTAGCATATGATAATGCTTTTTCCTCTGGAGAAACTGTAAACCTTCTCTGTAATGAGCCACTGTTGGAGGATAGAACCCACCTCTCAATCTTTTGAAGAACATATCCAAAGGATTCCCAAAATAAATATTACTGCCATCAAAAAGCTCCTTCATAGTCAACCAAAATGTATGCTCGTCCATATCTGGAAGATAAGCTGATAAGTGAAATCGCTCTTCCTCTGTTAAACAAGAATTCCAAGTGTCTATAGACAGTATATCCTTTAAGTCAGGCAGATCATAGAGATCATATGGCATGCTGCATACATGACCTTCCACCATACCAAGCTCGCAATTCAACTCTATCAGCTCCTCGTCATCAGAATCATCACCTGAGTCTGGTCCTAAAACCAGGTTATCCAACACCTCAGTGCCACTTCCATTGTGGCAGTATGCACCCGCACTGTAAAATGCCTTCGAGTGGTTGATCTTTTGAATGCCCATTGCAGTTGATGATTTACTCAAAAGAAGATTCCAAATAGTGGCCTATGTTGAAGCTCAACAAACAGAAGCAGAAGCATGATGGCTGAAAACGAAAAGCTTCTAAGTTAGCCACCAAACTCACATTGTCTTCAAATGTAAATACTCAAGACTTAATGAAATCATTCTATGCTAATAATTCTTGAGGAGTTCAAACGTACATGAAATGCGAAATACGGACATTGTATTAGAAAACTATGGCAACTCATAACAAAATCCCATTTGATCTACACAAGTGGTGTTCCTGGCATCAACCATTTTAACACAACCATACAAAAGCAGGAGCTAAACTCAGTCAACTGAACAACTATTAAGGTGGAGAAAGATACACTATCGTCCATTCACTAAACTTAAACGCAATAATCTACCAGGTTCGTACTATCATCCAGCAAAACATAGTTCATCAAAGAAATGTGGCCAGAAATTATACCTTAATACCGGATTCAGTGACTTGAGGATGCTATAGAAGCTGAAAATCCTCGATCCATTGATCTACTAGTCTCTCCTTCGTTAACCAGCTACAAGCAAGTCCAATCAGAGCCAAATCGCTCTCTAAGTTCCGTAAACAGTAGCCAAGCACCGACGTCGAACCTCGAAGCTTAGTTCCTCCCTCCCTGGCTCTTCTCCAGTCTTCCGATTTCTTCGATCTCTGGTCAGAAAATGAGAGATGACGGCGGGAAGCTTCGAAGTGGGACACAAAGAGACTACCTCAACAACTCCGACCCGATCTACGCTTCCTCTCCATCTCGAATTCTCCAGCCAAAAGCCTCTGCTCACTCTAGCTCAACAGATCCGGTGGCTGCTAACGGCGAAGCTGGAGAAGGCTATTGCTGCTAGAAAAATGCAGAGATTGGCACTGCAAATAATCGCTCTGTCTGATCGAATCCAGCTGCTCGAAATTTCCACAATTGTGTCGTCCAAACAGGACGACCTTCTTTTTTTCTCCCTTTCTCGAAGCTTGGACTCTTGTGCTGCTGCGGCCAAGGCCAAGAAAAGAAAGGAAGGTGTAATGTGCTGTGCCTCCCATTCCGTGATTCCCGTCCTCTTTTTTAGTTTCTCCTTTCAGGACCTCAACTCTCCACTGACTTGCGGTTTCGTCCTTTGACCAGTTGACCTTTTTACCGCTTCACATCTAAATTTCACCTCGCAACTGCTGGTTAAAAGTTAAATCGAACCATCAAATCTAGATTCTCGAAACACAAATTATATCTATATTTCAAGGTTGTCAACCCGCCGGTCGATCCGATCTGATCGAGTTAGTGAGTTAAAAATTAATGGGTCACCCGTTCTAGCCCAATTTAACTAAAAAATATGAAAAAGTCATTATATTGTACTTATTTTGAATCCAACATAAAAGAAATAACTGTACTTAAATTCCAACACACTTAAATAACATAAATTCAACGACACTTTGAAACGAGCAGCCCGCTGACCCGCTCGGACAAGCCAACCGCCAGGGTTTGACTGGGTTTTCCCGAGTTTGACCATTTCCAGGCTAACTCTCAACTGGGCCATTTTAACCCGTTTTCAAGGCCGGGTCCGGGCCAATCCGGGTCAACCCGCGGGTCGACCCGCGGGTTGACAACCTTGCTATGTTTGGTACAGTTTTTATAAATGTTTTTCAGTTTGAAAAGTTGAAGCAGGGCCAAACAACTCTAAAAGCTCGGCTTTTGAAAAGCCAAAAAACGCTTTTGTATAACATAAAATCAGAAGCTTCGATTTGGATTTTCTATGAAAAGCTATTTTGAAAATACAAGATTATCCTTACCATATTTTAATTTTATTTCAGAAAATATAATTTTATTACATTTATATTATTTTAAAAATGAAATAAATTATAAAATCATATTATTTAATATAAAATAAGTCTAACGAGATCTATTTTGACTATATTTTATTGTTTATAATTATTATTCATAGTTTATATTATGAATCTTTATAGTCATTTTACACAACCTCTCATATTAAAAAGCACTTCTAATAGTTTTTTTTTTTATGAATCGTTGGGTTTCATTTCATAAAAAAGTGGCACTAACAACTACCCTGCTAGCTAGGTAAATCCAACCATAAGGCGGAGGAAACAAACTACAAGAAATAGCTACTAATAGAGCCTCTGAGACAAAACAATCACCCCACCCAGAACTGACTAAGTCTTTGACTACCCAGGAAACATTCAACTTCGGATTTAATCATCTTGAGAAGGGTATGAAGTGGATTTGCTTTACCAACATACAATCATCTGCATCTCTCACGCCAGATGTGACTAATCCAACCCTGCCAGATAACTCTCCCTGTTTCAGCAGCTTCGGTTGTAGCACTTAGTTTATAAGTGATCCAAGTAATCTCATCATCCCAATTCTGAAGGTTAGGGATATACAACACCCTTCCAAAGAGAGAAATATAAATCTGCCTCGAAAAAGGGTAGTCCACAAAAATATGATCTCTCCAACCCCTGCATCACAAAGACAACACTTCGGGTCCCCTGAGAATCCCCATTTCTGCATTTTTGCCTTAGTATTTATGCAATCTCTTATAACCAGCCATGTTAAGATCCGGTTTCTAGGGATACCTCTGCCCTTCCAAACGATTTTCCACCAACTCATAGTAGCCATAGCAGGACGGAGGAGCTTCCACACCCTCTTAATAGAAAAGAGATGCATAAGAGAGTTGTCCAACAGAAGAACATCTCCCCTAACCGAAATAAAAGGTCCAACTCTGTTTCTTAGTTGCAACAACTTACGCCAATTCCAAAAGCCAGATGAACATGTATATGTCCAGAAATTCCTGCCCTTAAGCTTGTATATGCTCATCCAGGCTACCCAGATGGATCCTTCTTGCAACAAGATCAGCCAAATGTGCCTGGTCATACAAGCCTGGTTCCAACTATATAAATCCCTGAATCCCAGACCCTCTTCCCTTTTTGGGAAGGTAAGATGCTTCCAAGCCACATTAGCTCTGAGTTTGACCCCAACTTCAACCCCCCAGATAAAGTTGCTACAGATTTTCTCCACTTCCTTGATAATAGCTTTAGGGAGTAGAAAAACAGACATCCTGAATTGGGTCAGACTGTAAAGGACAGTGCCAACAGGCTCAATTCTACCTGCATAAGAAAGAGCCTTTGCCTGCCAACTCCTCACCCTAGCCACAAGCTTTTCAATCAATAGTCGACAAGCAGTTAAACTAAGCTTGCCAGAAATCAGGGGAACCCCTAAGTAACGAACAGGAAAGCCTCCCAACTAATATCCAAATCTATAAGCTCGTACCTTTCTTTCATCCCTGTCTAGACCTCCAAAGAAGATTTCACATTTGCTAGGATTTTATTTGAGACCTGAGACCGTCTTAAACTGAGCCAGAACACGTTGTAGTTCTTGAATACCAGCATTTGAGGCATCAGAGAAGACCAGCAGATCATTAGCAAAACACAGATGAGTGAGCTGAACCCCTTTACACATGGGATGATAAGGAAAACACCCCTCAGAAGCTGACTTATCATTAAAACAAGAAAAAAACTTCCATAGCTATTGAAAAGAGATAAGGAGATAGGGGATCTCCTTGTCGAAATTCTTTCTTTGCTGGGAAATAACCCACTAAAACTCCATTAAAACTGACACTAAGCGTAGGTGTCCCCACACACATACGAATCCAATTCACAAATTTCTTTGGGAATCTCATACATTTGAGAACTTGAAAAATGAAATTCCAATCAACTGAATCAAACGCTTTCATCAAATCTATTTTTATAGAACATCTAGGAGAGACATTCTGATGAGAATATTTGCTAACTAACTCGTGAGCCAACATTATATTCTCTCCAATTAATCTACCCTTAACAAAAGCTGTTTGATTTTTGCTGATTAGGAAAGGGAGGAGAGTACTAAGTCTGTTAGCAATGAGTTTAGATATGTACTTATAGAGAATATTGCAACAGGAAATTGGACTAAAGGTTTTCATCTCATCTGGGTTTGGAACTGTGGGAATCAGAGAAAATATTGTTGCATTTATAGGTCTAGGAACTCTATCCTGTTCAAAACAAAATTGAATAGCTGAAGTTACCTCAGGACCTATGAGAGGCCAGACATATTGGAAGAAAGCAGCAGAGAACCCATCCGGACCTGGGCTCTTATCTCATATGGGTTTGGGACTTTGGGAATCAGAGAAAGTATTGTTGCATTTATAGGTCTAGGAACTCTGTCCTGTTCAAAACAGAATTGAATAGCTGAAGTTACCTTACGACCTATGAGAGGCCAGACATATTGCAAAAAATCAGCAAAGAACCCATCCGGACTTGGGCTCTTATCTCCATCCATAGCAAAATCACCTCATTTATATGCTCGTCAGTAAACGGCGCACAGAGCCCCTCAGTCTGCTCTTCTGAGAGTTTTCTTCTCAGCAAAGCATAAAAAAATTCCTCAGACTGAGCTACAACTTCAGAGTCCTCTACACCCAATAACCGTTTATAGAAACTAACGACAATTTGAGTCATCTCTTCAACATCATGAACTTGCTCTCCAACCTCATTATTGAGAACTCTTATAGTACTTCTTTTCTATTTCACTCTAACAGCAACATGAAAAAGGAAGAATTCATGTCCGCTGGTTTAAGCTAGTTTTCTCTTGACTTCTGCTTAAAAAAAGACTCCTCTGCATCCATTAGAACTCTCAACTCATGTCCCAATTTCTTTTCAGTTTCAAATATGTCGGCAGATGGAGCAACAAGAGCCTGTTGTTGTATGTCATGAACTTCCATCTCCTTCTCCTTCACTCTCTCAGTTAAATCTGAAAACTCCTCTTTATTTAGCTTCCTCAATAGGTTCATTAAGTTCTTCAACTTCTGAATGACCTTGATTAGTGGATGACCAGTAACATTACTTCTCCAAGCCTCTTCCAATAACTCATCAAATCTAGGGTGATGAAGTCAGAACTTGAAAATTTTGAAAGGCTTCGGAAGGGACTTCAAAGTAGCAGTTGTATCAATATACATGGGGCAATGATCCGAGACTCCAGGGGCTTGTAAATGTGATAATCGGCTTTAATATATCGGATTTTTGAACTGTATGTGACTATCATATGATATGTTTAAGCCGATTAGTGCTATTTTAGGTCTCGCTAACCCAAGAATGGTTGAAAAACTATTACTGCCTAGTGCCATGAGTTTGATGTATTACAGGTGAAGAAAGCACGAAAAAGGGGAAATTGCTCAGGCAACAATCGGGTGGAATCACTGATGGAATAACAATTGGGCCTGGTCCAAACAAAGTACAAAGAAAACAGGATACTAGCGGGCTTTTGGTTGGAAGATGGAATTTGGAGGAATTAAAGGAAGCGGGTTTTTGGTGGGAGGAAGGAAATGTCTCTGGGGCGGAATTCTCTTGGAAAGGAGGGAGAAAAGCAGCGCAGCGCAGGGAAGCTTGTCCCGCGCAGAGTTTGGAGCCGCGATTGGGCAATTGACGATCGACTTCTCCAAGGCGGCTTACACTGAATTCAACAAGAGCGATTAATTTGGTTGGATTTTCTAGACCGAACTAGTTGAACATATTTCATGTGACATAGTAACTTATCGAAGAGAAAATGGATTAAATAAGGTACTATGCGGTCTTGATTAGGATATCGGTCTTTAGGCTAAATAATTAAGTCATTGAGCTACGACAGTAGGATTTGGTTTAATTGTTTAGTACGTAGTAATTCCCGACAGGGATAGCTAGCACATTAGTGATATTCTGGCTGTAGAGAATTGGATTAAATTGATTGGAATATGTGAATTGATTTGGATAGGATAGGTAGTGAGTCCTGGTGTTTCTCCCAGAGCTTTCTCCATTGAATTTCTCCCGACAGTTTTCATTTAGTTAATTTGTTTAGTTTATTTTGCTTTTAGAAATTAGTCTCATTCAACTATTTTCACTTATAGTTTGTTCATAAAATTGATAGAACTTAAGGTTGTACCAGTCCCTGAGAGACGATACCCGGACTTTCCGATTTACTACGAGATAGGAATTGAAGCTATACGCTTTTGCCCTATCAAGTTTTTGGCGCCGTTGCCGGGGACTGCCATACCTTATTTTTGTTGATTTTTGTGAGTGAACTATTTTGATCTGGGTGTTAGTGTGCAGGTGAATTTTTCAGGTTTATCCTCCTCGTGCATGCCGAGGAGGACGACTGACAATTTACTGCCACTTGATCCAGAGATAGAGAGGACCTGCCGACAAAATAGTAAGCAGGTCAAGTTAGGGAAGAAACCAACCACAACCACAACTCCTAGGCCTTCCCTAACCAAGAATCGTCAACAGAGAGGGCAGGCGTCATCACTTGTCGTCCATACACCACCGACACCACCATCTCGTGACATTGAGCCAGACATCATGGCAGACGAGGATCGATCAATCAGGGCTCGGCTGAATCGAAGGACTGGAGCTAGAGCTTCATGTGTTGTCATTCCGGCTGGGGATGCAACCATGGAAATTACCCCAGCATTCATCAATATGATCACCAATGGGTACACTTTCTCAGGGGCTAGCACTGAGGATCCTCATGAACATCTCCGCCGGTCCGCTAGCATTTGTGATACGATGAAGAGCCCGATTGTGTCTGATGATGCAATCCATCTTCAGATGTTCTCATTTTCTCTGCTAGGGAATGCATCACACTGGTTCCAGAACTTGACACCTCGTTCCATCACGACCTGGGCTCAACTTGAGAAGGCCTTTCTGGATAAGTACTTCCCACCTGCCTTGGCAATGAAGAGGCAAGAAGAGATTGTTACTTTTAAGCAGGCAAATGATGAGAGTCTGACTGAGGCATGGGAGCGCTACAAGGGGCTTTTGATAAGATGCCCAAGCCACGGTCTAGAAGATTGGAACGTGATTATTATTTTTTTTAATGAAATCAGAAGGGAGTTTCGGGATGCCCTAAATAATGCTTCTTGAAATGGTTTCACAAGGATGGAGGCACCTGCATCATATAAACTGGTAGAGAAGATCTGTTTAGAAGCCACTGAATGGGGTAGTGAGACCAGTATTCGAAGAAGAGGAGGCTTTCATGAAGTTGACAGAGTTACAAGTCTTGAAGCCAAGTTGGATGCTAAATTGGATTCTAAGTTCGATGCACTCGAACGAAGGCTGGCCAAAATTGCTTTCGGTAGACAACAGGAGGTTGCTTTATGTGAACTTTGCGAGGGTCCTCATCATAGGGATATGTGTCCACTAGGAGCTGCTCAGTTGGAAGATGTCCAGTATATCAATAATCCGCGAAGTCAAGGCCAGGGTGGTATGTATTCAAATACATACAACCCTTAATGGAGACATCACCCCAATATGTCATGGTCAAACAATAATCCAACTGGTGTTCGAAACATCCCACCTCCTGGTTTTCAACAGCAGCAGCCTCAACCAGAGAAGAATCCCCAGCTGGAGGAGTTGATTTTGGCTCATATGCAGAAAACAGACAATAATTTCAAGGGCCTGGATCAATTTGTTACTCAACAGTTAGCCACCAACAATAATTTACAATCGTCTATGCTAGCTATGGAGAGGCAGATGGGACAGATGGCTCAAACTTTGGCGGATATGCAAGGCAGGATTCCTAGGACATTACCGGCTAATACCGAGAGGAATCCAAAGGATGCCATGTTTGTAGCAGTCACATTGAGGAGTGGGAAGGAGTTGGAGGATCCAAAGAGCAAGAAAAATCCAGTAGAAAAGGAGGGCAAAGGAGCTGCAGAGGAAGAAAGTGCAAAAGCTGGAAAATCTAACTTGCACAGGCAAACTGCATGCAATCTGCCTGTGCATGAGCATTCAGCCTGTGCACCTCCAAAGGTGGAAAAATTGAAGAATGAAGAGGTAAAGCCTTACGAACCTCATGCACCATTCCCTCAAAGGTTAATGAAGCCCATGGAAGACCCAAACTTCAAGAAATTTGTGAATATCTTCAAGCAACTTCATATCAACATACCGTTGGCGGAGGCACTTGAAAAGATGCCTACATATGCTAAATTCTTAAGGGAGTTGCTGACAAAGAAGCGCAAATAGGCTGATCTGGAGAAGGTAACCCTTACTTCTGAATGTAGTGCTGTGATTCAGAATAAATTACCAGAAAAGAGGGATGATCTGGATAGTTTCACCATTCCATGTGTCATTGGAGGTACAGAGTTCGATAAATCACTTTGTGATCTTGGAGCGGGAATTAATTTGATGCCATACTCAGTCTACAAGAAATTGGGATTGGGAGATGTTCTTAAGCCTACTTGGATCACACTCCAATCGGCTGATCGATCAGTGAAAATTCCAAAGGGAGTGGTGGAGAATGTATTGGTGAAGGTGGGGAAGTTTATTCTCCCAACAGATTTTGTAATTCTGGAGATGGAAGAAGATCGGGGAGTGCCTCTCATTCTTGATAGACCTTTTCTAGCCACTAGTGATGCACTCATCGATGTCGGGAGAGGCAAGTTGACATTCCGAGTAGGTAAGGAGGAGGAAATTTTTATTGTCTTTCAAGTTGACCATAATCACGATGCATTTGATGAATTTGAAAGTGGAGCTCGAGAACAGAAAAATTCCTCTTCCTGTGATAGTGGATCAGCTGAAGTATCACATGTCCTAGCAGCTCAAAGTCTGAAATCAAAGCAAGGGCAGAAATCCTTGCCAGGTCACCTCAAGTATAGATATTTGGGTAAGGATTTCAATCTTCCTGTTATTATTCCTTCTTCACTGACATTGAAACAGGAAGAGTACTTGCTTGAGGCGCTGCAGTACCACCTACGCCTCACTAAAGGGTCCAACATGCCAGCTAAGAAGGCCATACCCAATTTTCGCACACCTGGCCCTGCTGAGGTGACTCATATGTTGGATGGAGGGTATGCGTTCTATCATTGCTCGGGAGGGTATTATGGATACCTTTCCATACCCATTGGTTGAAATCTCGATGAACGTCAGGCTGAGGACGTTAAACAAGCGCTTCTTGGGAGGCAACCCAAGGTGAGTTTTCTTTTATTTATTTATTTTTTTTTGTGTCAAACCCGTGCATGTTTAGATTAGGAGTTGAACATTAGGGACGGTGTTCCATCCTGAGTGTGGGGTGGTGAGTCTTAGTGTTTGTTTGTCCCTAATGCATGTGGTAAAAAAAAACTGTCATTTGGGTTGTGCACAGCCAAACTGCATGCAGTCTACCTGTGCTAGTTCAGTCTGCCTGTGCTAACCTAATGGCTAAAGAACACCTAAAAATCAGAAAATTAAAAACAAAACCCTGTACTCTTGTGGTAACATGATGTAAATGACCGTGATGCGTGTGAAATGAGTTTGTGCTTGAAGAAAATCATCACAATCACCCCACTAGTGTCGAATTGCATAGTTCTTCACAATGAACCTGATGTTTTGACTGACTTGATATGCTTTGAATGAGCAAACTCTTTTAGCAACACTCTATTTTGTGAGGATAGTGTAATGACTTTTGGTGAATTAGTTAGGTGGAGAACATTGACCATTCGACATGTTTGGATACCGTGCTTACTTGAATCAGTTGTGAGATTTTGATTTTGCAATGAGTCTCTCTATGTTGAATGTTTTAGATGGGGTGAACTGTATCTTTATAAAAGGAAAAATCCTACCTGACAAGTAAAAGATAAGAAAGTTGCCAGAACAATTAAAGCGTGGGTAAAATGCCAAAATCGTGTGAGGCAATCACTCATTGCACATAGGGATTAGGAAAGATTCAATTGAGAATCGGTTCACGACCGTACGATGTTGCTTATCAAGTACGATCCCCAGTTGAGTGAAGTGCCATTAGAGGATGTGCAATGACCCTCCACACGGACCGAGGAAAAGGAGTTAAAAGAAGCCCTTATGCGAGTGCTAAGAAGCAGAAATTGCTCTTGCTCGGTCACCGGTAGTAAGAAACAAATCCCACTTGTACTAAATACGACCACTCGGCAAGCAAAATCAGAAAGAGAGAAAGCCTCTCCTTGTCATAAAAGGTAGTGATGTGCTTAAAGTTAAAATCATGTTTGCGAAAGGCTTCCCCCATTAGTTTTTGAGACTCATGCTTTGTTAATTGCTTATGATTGGTGTGAGTAAGCCAGATTGTTCTCACGAGATATGCACCTCACTGATGTGGTTAGATTCTCCTAATAATTGTTGCACCATAAGTTGTTAATCACCCACTACCGACGATCGGAATTGAGTGTTTGCTAATTGAGTTTTTGTGGATTTGAGTCCGTCAATGTTAAAGGGTTGCAAGACCTTGAGTGTGGGGTGAAAGGTATGATCATTAAAGCACAACTCATCAATTGAGAAAGAAACTATTGATTAGAACAAGAGTACAAAGGTAAATTTCTTGTGTTGATGTTGTGTTCTGTGTGTCGTGCGTCTTGTGTCTTGAGTAAGGTTGTGTCTCTATGGTATGTGTTGTGTTTCTCCAATTACCATTCTCTTGTTTGAGTCTTTGCTTAGGGACAAGCAACAATTGAGTGTGGGGTTCTGATAATCGGCGTTAATATATCGGATTTTTGAACTGTATGTGACTATCATATGATATGTTTAAGCCGATTAGTGCTATTTTAGGTCTCGCTAACCCAAGAATGGTTGAAAAAATATTGCTGCCTAGTGCCATGAGTTTGATGTATTACAGGTGAAGAAAGCACGAAAAAGGGGAAATTGCACAGGCAACAATCGGGTGGAATCACTGATGGAATAACAATTGGGCCTGGTCCAAACAAAGTACAAAGAAAGCAGGATACTAGCGGGCTTTTGGTTGGAAGATGGAATTTGGAGGAATTAAAGGAAGCGGATTTTTGGTGGGAGGAAGGAAGTGTCTCTGGGGCGGAATTCTCTTGGAAAGGAGGGAGAAAAGCAGCGCAGCGCAGGGAAGCTTGTCCCGCGCAGAGATTAGAGCGGCGATTGGGCAATTGACGATCGACTTCTCCAAGGCGGCTTAAGCTGAATTCAACAAGAGCGATTAATTTGGTTGGATTTTCTAGACCGAACTAGTTGTTTATTGTTGATTTAGAACATGATGGTCAAAACCCTATTGTTTTATCTCAATTTCATCATGAACTAAACCCCAATTTCTGGGGGAAACACCATAGGATGTAGCTATTTCTATATTTGATGGATTGATTCATAATTCTTTTCTTCCATTCTCTATTGCATGGAATTGCTTAATGCTTTGTGTTGACTGGCCACCAATACAATGATTTGTAGTTAAGTAGGTTATTAGCGAATGTGATGTGAAAATGGATGTAAGGAATTTCGATCAGAGAATGAATCGACCGATTAGGGATTTTGACCAAGGCTCTTTGGTGACTGAAGAGCTCAACCAAAACGAGAACATTTTGAGTGCTTTTATTCTGAGCTGAAACCCGACCAGGCTTTTAGGGAAGAAGCCCGCGGATCAGTTATTCTCGCGATTGGGCTTTTCTTTGCTCGGGCCCGTTCCTCTGTATTGAGAGAAGACAGAAATCGTTCTTCTTCTTCACAGAGACGAGAAGAGCAGAAAACAGAGGAAGGAAGAACAGGGGAATCGAAAAGCAATCAACCATACAGAAGCAGAAAGTAAATGGCACGGCGAGATTTTTAACGAGGTTCACCACAGGGCTACTCCTCGTCCCGGAATAGTAGACACTATTCTGAGAGACACTTTTGATTTTCTGATTTGAGAAAGAAAGAAAGGAAAAGACACGAATACAGACTCTGAATGTGAAAATCAAAAGCTATGGAGACAAGGACCGAATTCTCACATGAATTCACTTACACCTTTGATCAACTGAACCTATTCCTCAGTAGATCAAAGCCACTGTCAATTTCCCCAACCCTTTGCCCTGTTCCACAAAGAGTTCCAGAACCAATACCGAGAAAGGTCTTCGGACTTCCTTTAAATAGACACCAGAGAAGTAGCCGTTGGACTACTGTCGTTCAAATGATTTCAGCAAAGGAAACTTTGAGAATTCTCCGATATGCTCCCCCTTGATTGCAGCTCTGATTTCCTGTAATTTCTCCAAGAATGACTAAGCAATATCGTGACTTGTTTTGATTGAAACCATTCAATTCAACAAGTGAAACCCTAATAACTGAACATATTTCATGTGACATAGTAACTTATCGAAGCGACAGTGGATTAAATAAGGTACTATGCGGATTAGATGCTAGCTTATTCAGCCATGAAAACCAAGAACCAGTGGCCTGATGTTCCTCCAACTCTATATCATTAATCCAATCATTGAAAAACACCATAGCTACATCAACGCTGGGGGAGTTTTAAGCCTCAGAGTGATTTCTTATATCATTGAAATCCCACATCACTATCCAGGGAGCAACAATTACTCTAATTCTCCTCAATTCATTGTAAAGAAACTGACTGGGTGCCTCATCATTTTTTGCATATACTACTGTGCCAAAGAAAGGCTGAGTACCCCCCACCATAAACTGAACAAACTGGTCAGAGGAGTGCAGAACAGTAAGTTGAATATCCTTCTTCCAGATTAACCAAATTTTACCCAAACCAGATGCATTGTGTTTTATCTTAGCCTCCCAATTGGAAAACGCTTCTCAACCAACTTTTCTGTCTCAGAGGCTCTTATTATAGGCTCAAGAACAACTACAATATCTATACTATATTTGTTTATTTTCTTTAGTAAAGCTGTATATTTAATATATGCTTTAAATCCTCAAGTATTCCAGGTAGTAATCCTCATCTTCAACCTTTCCCCCCTTTCTTTGGTTGGTGCGGGATCAAAGGAGAGTCCACCCAAATCTTCTTTCCTTTGTCTGGAGGTTTCATATTCTCCTTACCCTTAACATTTTCAACTCTATCTCCCTAAGATAGTAGAGAATGCAAGCTCCCGGAATCTGGTGACTTCTCATTCTCAACCAACTTCCCAGTAGTAACAAGACTCCCACCTAAAGGTGATGCTCCTCTAACTATTTGAGCAAAACTCAAAGGAGGACTCCCAATTGGTGAAGAAGTCTGCTTAGGAGTTATACCCACGGCTACAGGAGGCACAGGGTCAGCCCCAGCAACACTCTCCAAACCTTCAACCTCATTTACATTTAGTGTACCCTCAATCTGAAGTGTCGAATCTCCCACAGGAGCATCACATCCATTCTCCACAGTCTCAGCATTCAAGAGTTTCTTAGGCTAAGATATAGTCTCTTCAGATAACTATGGATCAACCTTCTCTTTCACTCTCCATTGTCTAAGAGGTTCCTGAAAACAACTATGTCCAAACAAACAACATTTTGAACAGACTCTAGGAAGCTGCAATATTCAACCTCAATTTCAAAATCAGGATCATTGTCTGGGTACAAACGAATTGGGCCTGGGAGATCATAGTCTGCTGCCAATTCAATGCAAACCTTTGAAAACCCCAACTGATCACAAAACCTAGTTTTTTAATCATTCCAGAGAGGCCTCCCAATAGTACTAGCAACCCACTCAATACCATCCTGACCCAAATACTCCAGAGGCAACCCCCAGATTTTAACCCAGATCGGCAATGTCTCTACCTTCAGCTTAATCGGCTGAATACCCACCTCCCACTTTCTAAAGAAAATCGAGTTACCCCCAAAATGCCAAGGTCCCTATTTAAACACCCAATCACAAGAAGAAATAGATGGGAATTGAAATACCAGTAGCTTAGGACCAAATTGTGACACACGAACCAAACCATCTCTCCCCCAAAGTCGATTAGCCCAAGATTGGAGCTCCGCAACCTTTGGACGCTTCCCGACGAATTGACCAATCAAGGACATCTTCCATCGCTCAGTGCCCTTCTCCTTTACCGCCTGAGGAATTCAAAATCCATCCTTAACCTTCTTGGGAGGACGATACGTAAGACGTTTCTCAGGAGCCACTGAGAAAAGCTGGGCCCAGGAAGACGAAGAACCCTCACCAGCCGGCGAAGTAGCCGACGACGAGGCGGCCATCACAAAGGGTTTCCTACAGAGCACGAAAAAGGAGAGAGAAAAGAAGAGAGACAGTTTAAGCCAAACACTCAACTGTTTTTTTGAAAAGTACTTCTCTAAAAGCTCAAGCCAGAAGCTGCTTCTGCAAAAGTTAAAGCAGGGCCAAACTGAGCGTATATTGATTTGGAAACCGAGTCCAGTCCACCTTCCAACCCAATTAAAGTTGAGGGATTTGGACTGGCGTCACTAAAAACTGTTTCAAGGTCATTGGATTAGTCATTTGCTTTTACATTTATTTCTAAATTTTTTTTAATTGCATTAGTGGTCACTATTTTTCATTTTTGTTTGACTATAGGTCAGTGGTCACTCTTTGTCCAACTCTATTATCTTTATACTATGTGATAATCAACTCTCATGTTTGACCGTTAAACTAGTCACTAGTAAATTGAAAAATAAGAAAATAAGAAAAAAATTTAGTTAATTTTAATTTTTCAAATCACAAATAGAATAACTAAAAGATCATAAAGAATATATTTATTTTTTAAAATTTTCCTCCCATTGCAGACTTTGACAAAAATGGGTGTAGATTATAATCGAGAAAATTGTGTTTGATTTTAAGAGTCATCAATATTGGCAATAAGAAGGTGATCTATCGCCTGAGTTTGTGAAGGAGAAAATAACTAAGTTTGAGCTTGGCCAAACAACAAAAGTTATTTTCGGAATTAATGGCATGGTGAAGACTTACTTGTTGTGCTAGGTGTTGAGGTAACCACCACCATCATGTCACTTTGTAAGATGATGAAGGATAACCTTAAGATGATGGTGGAGAACATCCGAGTGATGAGGATAATCACATGACTTTAGAGAGGTGTTTGGTTAGGTTTGGTGAAAGTTCACGATGAACTACCTTCCATATTATTTCTTTGAATGAGAGTCGTGATTGGCTTAGTTCTTGCAGTGATAGAGGATTAGATGGTATGTTTGTTGTAGTAAACAAGGCTTACGAACATTTTGATGAGTTGAATTTTTTTTGAAACCAGTGGTGCAATCAAATGATTTTCCAAATTATGGAATATATCCAACTCCCAACAATGCTACTGGAAGTGAAAACTTCATTTTAGTAGTGGTTGAGGTGCCCAGCCATGACAGAGGAACATGCAACCTCCGACAACTAACCAACCACACCCTTAACATGAGAGCTATGGCGATAATTTCACACTCACATCGGGCAACCACTTGTGAAGAGAGTTATTCGAGAAAATGTTAGAGGCTAGGCCAAGCATCACACATCTTAAAATGAGGGTTGGTGAAGGTCCACTTAATTTATATTAGGTACTATCATGAGCTCGTCCAACCCGAATCTCATCCATGGCAAGTAGGCGTAGTGGATGTGAATCATCAGGGGGAGGGAAGTATACAAGTTGGGAGCAAAAACATACAATCCAGTGGCATGTTGATATCATAAAAATGAACAAAGGGGTGTGTCAAAGAAGAGGCAACAAGAGGAGCAAGTCTAAGGAGCCATATAAACACTATGTAACATATTTTTGTTGTAAGCATGCTAACACGGCTAATAGTGAACAAGGGGCATGTCACCAAACTTGAGCCATATCAACACTATGTAACATATTTTTGTTATAAGCATGCTAACGCGGCTAATAGTGAACAAGGGGCATGTCACCAAACTTTAATAATATATAGGGAGGAATGTCTAGGAGTATGCAATGAACCCATACCACCCATAGTTTTCAAAATCATAAGAGTATCGCAAATAATGCATAGGAGGGCTCGTCCATATCCATGAGTAGTGTGTACATGTCACCAACAATGAAGGGTCAATAAGGTAACATGCACAAGAAGTCCAAATAGATCAACCAAACTTTGTAACATAGGGGGGCCAAGAATGCATATGTTAGGTACATGAGTCAACAAGATCTAACTAATGAAAAATAGAGTCAAGCTAGCCACAAGGATAACAATCCACCTATTAAGCTCAAGCCCAAACACCCATATTTTCAACAATATAAGAAGGATAAACATGTGTCAAGCTGGGGCCAACGAAGGTAGGGAAAACTCATGGTCCCCTTAATGGGCCGAAGGACTTGAGAATGCCAAGTGAACTTCATAGAGGAAGGTATACTCGTTGCGATCAATATAAACAACACAACATGTCATGTACGATAGCCTTGACAGAGGATCATGAGCCCTTTGTAATTCAACCAAGACATGATGTATGGACTAAGTAACCATCTGTGGTTAAGCTGAACTTTTCAAAAGCAACATGTGAAGTTTCGTCTCCTATGAAGCAAGAGAATCATGCAGTGTATGATGAATTGTCTGCTTTAATTCATAGATTTGACAGTGAGTGTATATCTATTGCACGTAGGTGATTTTCAAAGGCTATGAAGAGTAGAAACTTTCATCACTCATTGTCGTATCAAATAAAAAATTAAAAAATAATGAAGTAAAAAAAAGCCAATCATGCCTAATAAAGAAGACGCAAAGATGATAAGCTTCAATTAGAGTTGTTAGACTTTGTTGTGAGGACCTCACAATGGTGTGAGTAAACATGGGTAATTCCTTCAGTCGAGTTTAAAATTTGCAATGTTAATTTGGGTTAATAGTGTAGCTGGTTGAAACCTTGGAGCTTCTTACATTTTGTTGATGTGTTTGGTACGTCATGCCACTTACATGACATAAGATGTGGATGAGTATGTAGCATGGACCGGCCGTCCGTGCCACCCACTACACTGGAGCATATGTGTTAAAAAAATCGGAAGATCATTTGAAATATGTCAATAGCTTGAGCATTATTTTTCTTTCACTTTTGGATGCGAGTTGTTAGCAACATGATTGCCATTATTATGCTAGCCATCATGGTGGTTAGATGTGTTAAGTTGTCTCACTATAAGGCATGGCATGCTACTCTTCTTGATGAACATGGTTCGCATGGCTAGGGGGTTGTCGGCAGACATGACAACGCTAACCAAATACATGTATATCATTAGAGACTAAATGTTAATATCTTCATCCAAAAAAATTATTTAGAGGCATCTGTATTTTGGTAGATATACATATATACCCCCATAATATTATCCCCTTACAACTTCACACCCACGATTTTTCCTTTTTAACAACATGGTGTTGGCATTGCCGGCTTGACTCTCGCCGGAGGATAATCGTCAGTGATGTCTATCTTTAGCATTCTTTCCACAACAACCTTCCTCCCTCCTGTTCCAAAAACGAGCCACAAGATGATTATCACTATAAATAATTCATACAAAGGACCATACCATCTCTTCCCATATATAATTCAGTTATATATGTTGTTGTTCGAGGTTGAAAATCAAATCTTGTATCATTCTTTCACACACACATGCATGTTCCTGTACCGAAACCTCCTTAACTAAAGGTTTTGCTGTGAAAATCATTGTAGTTTGAATGCAACCTCACGTTAGATAGACTTGAAATATGATCTTGTACCATTCTTTAACAAAAACCGTTAGTAGAAACTTAACTGTCAAGAACCAGTTGATCCCAATCAACTGATTCATGACATGGTATCAGAGCTGGTTTGTCCTTCAAGTCACGTGTTCAAGCTCTCACGACCCTCAATATTAACCGTACGTTGTCTTTCAAGCACATGGTATGGCGGGCCTGTGCAAACTTCAAGCCCATGAGTCGGCTTTCGTTTGAGGGGGCGCGTAAGGAAGTTGTTAAGTACCATACTTATATGGACATGTATAAGATCCAACATAACCTTCTTCCAACAACTCGAGTTATTAGGATCAATTGGTTATTGACGTTAACTACGTACATGAAATTTATATACTAGAGTTAACGCGATTCCTTTGGCATATATGAACTCACCGTAAACGGGCTGCTTGTGGCCGAGGTATCCAGGACTAGGAGTCGCATTGTGAGGGCTGTTGGTGGAGCTATCCGAGGCAGAAGAGGCGGGTAAGACGATGAGGATGATGATGATGATGACGAGCACAGACGTGGAGACATGTTTATTGGGATTGTTTCTCTTGGAAATAGCCGCCATATCCATCCTTCGGTTTTGCTTATAAAGGTGGAGAGGAGTTAATTGTCAGCGTAGAACTGATCAAAAGCTCAAGAGATGGATGGCTTACTTTATGGATGCAATGATTATGCTGGTATTTATAGATGGTTGATTGGTGGGGTAAAAAAAAAATGTAGAGGTTTATGTTTCTGCCCTTTTGAGTGACGGAAGAGGGGAGAAGATGCTCAATGTAATCTACAGATTAGTCAGTCATATCGCTCGCGATCTCAATCATTTAGATGTTAATTTTGACGATTAATAATTAATGGCATCGGTTACATACACGTAATGTGGTTACGGAAAAGTCAGAATATGTTGACCCGACCCACCAGTATGTATGCTAGCGAAATTCCTTAATCAAAGGGAGAAATTTAGAAGAGATCCAAACATGTATGGAAGGTGATAGGAAATTGACAAATTCGTTGTGACATGAAAATTTGACATGAGGATTAGAAAGCAAGCCTAATTTAGTCGAGTATGACAATATTCATGATAATTCAAATTAAATTATATCTACCCAATAAATAAAAGTCAAATGAGAAAACTTAAAGTCCCATTTCAAATTTCCTGCATCCAGAGTGAAAATAGGAAGGACATTTTGGTCTTCACAATTACTTTTTTTTATTCATTAAAAAGACACTTATTAGGATTCGAACCATGACCACTTAAAAAAAAACAAAGATCATAACCAATCACACTAACTACATTTGTTGTATCTTTTTAAATTAAAAACATATAATCACAGAGAGGAAAAAACTCTTCCCCCATTTCAAATTCCATGCTCCAGGAGCGTTTGTAGGAAGGGTAGAATAGCAAAGTTTCAATTTTTTTTCTTTTTCCTCTGTGGAATGGGCCAACTTACCGTACACATGCGGATTTAAACGGGTCTAGGAGTGTCAATTTTTTTTCTTTAAGTCCTTTTATTTCTCCGTGGTGGTAAAATATATATGAAAATGCCAAAAAAATACTCTTTTTTATTTCTAAAAAGAAAAAAAATTAACATTAAATTAATGCATGGATTCTAATGGGCTAACCGCTAATCATAAAATAAAAGAGTTGAATGGGTTTGACCTACACGGGATTTGCCTATCAAGTAAAACAAATGAACATCATGGGTTTGCCATTCTAAAACAAACTATTTTCTCTAGCATAATATATATTATGCTATTATTTTATATCTTAGTGGCTAAAATATAATGTATTTTAAAGTTATTCAATGGTTCAACCTCGACCAACCCAATTATTCCAATTTTTATCATTTGAAATTATAGTGTATATTATAGGGAATCGTTTGGTATTTGTTAGTAAGTGTATATTATAGGGAATCGTTTGGTATTTGTTAGTAAAAAACTAAACAGAAAGATCTATTTGCTTGTTTTTAACATTAAAACAATCCTAAACATTTTGAGTTTCCTTTCGAAATTCTATAGTTTTATTCCCGAATCAGTGATGTGCAAATGGCGAATTGCAGTCATCTCTTTTCTTTCATTATTTTTTATTTTCAAATAGAAAGTTTAAAAGTAAAGAATAATTAGAGTTTGGCATGAGTCGGTCAAACAGGCTGAATTTCAAGTTTTGGCCCGTTTTGATCAAGTCTAATTTATAATCACATCTCTTTTCTTTCATCATTGTCCTATCCCAAATCGTGTTGTTCATTCTTGATTTCTTTAGATTTTATCATGGCTTGGCAAAAAACTAGAAAGCACAATGATGACAAGATGAAAGTTTTATAAAGCAAATTAATCGGCCAACGGGCCGAGTAAAAGCTACCAACGATTGTGAGATGCTCATTTCCCGAAAACTGGCGGGATAGACGATTTTTTATTCGATTTTCTGGAATTCAGTTTCTATAAAACTTATTCCACCTCATCATATTACCAGAAACAATATTGTTTCACAAGTTAACATGTACTTGATTTTGGATTTTGATTCGTTGCATCATTCATGTCTCTTTCCTACTAAAATTCACTATTTTTATCACGTGTTTCTAAAAAAAAAAAAACTATACAACAATAAGTTATACACCCAATTACATTATCAAATTTCATACCACACCTTTCTACGACCAAATGGCCGGGGCCACGCTAGTATGTAGTTGTACGTGTATCCCACACACAAATAGTGTATGAATCAATATGGGCACACGAGTGTAGTCATGGCGTTAAAGAGATGCATCCCATCTGGGGATGGATAATGGATAGTAGAGAAATGAAGAAGAGGTTGCACGTGTGGCGAGGAAGGGAGGGATACACCGCGTCGGCCCTTCCACAGTCCCATCGGGAAATAATTGGATTCACGTCTTCTCATCAATTTGTGTATATATGAGCGGTTCCTGTCAATATTTTAGTCAAGCTAACAAGCTAAGATTAGTGATAACCATTTGTCCTAATCACTTCTTTGTAAACCATTCATTTACACGGTGGAGAGAGTATCCTAGTTCACTAGAAATGGACCAAAGCGAGTTGGGCACCATTTTTTTTCAAGCCACTTGATATTAAATCTTGATCAAGAAAGAGATACATGAAACTGAAAGTTAGGGATGAGCAGTGGTGGGCTGAGTGTTAGGTTAAAGTTCATCGGGTGGGCTGAGTATACTCATTTATACCACTACTATGGGTGGATTTAGTGGGTCATGGTGGATGGTGAGTGAGTATGACCATTTTGGTGAGTCAAATATTTTTCAAATAATAAGATAATTATGAACCATAAAAGCTTACAATATGCTAATTGAATATTAAAGCTACAGAATTTAATAAAATTAATAACCATTCAAAAGTAAATTATAGCAAAATAACATCAATAACCTCGTGAACAAAAATATTTTTACTCATAATTATTACAGTTTTAAATAATGACTTAAAGTTATGTTGTACTTCAAACAAAATTTATAATTTTATTGAATCAATCACTACTAACTATTTTAGCGGTTACGGGACTCAAAATTAATCATGACAAGTCAACAATGTTCATTGTAGGCAGGGTCGGCCCTGAGGGTGTGCCGGTTGGCCCTCCGGCACAGGGCCTCCAAATTCTGGGGGTTTCTGGACCTCCATTATGTATATGACTAATTACTATTGCAGATTATTATATTTCGATTATAAATTTAAATGATAGAAAATTTATGAATTGAGTTTTGATTATGGGTCTAAAAAAATATAAAAAATTTAAGTCCAAAGGTTAAAGAAACCAACGAATCACATGAGGCAAATATTTTTTTCTTATTAATTTTTTTTTTCAAACCACATAACATAATTTATTCTTTGTTATGTGTTTCCTAAATAGAACAAAAGAGGTAACTGATAATGCCTCATTATTATCATTATTAAGTTTATTGCTTTAAATTTCTTCATTTTTCAATTTTCCACGGGACAAATTAAAGAATTCAATTTCATCAATTAATCTGCTTGTACTACCAAGTTAGTAATATTAAACTAATTAAATAATTTACATTGATTTATTAAACGCTAACCAAAATAGTTAGGTACAAGTTACCAATAGTATAAAGGAAAAAATAACTAAATCAATTATCAATAGTTTGACATTATGTGATATGACTAATTCTTGTGTAAAGCTACAGATTTTTTTAAATTATTCCACATACTTATACAATTTTTTTTAATTTAATATTTTTGAAACTCGTCGATTGTTTTCCTAATACAAGCATATTTTACAGAATCTTATTAACTATTCCTGTGATTGTTGCTACGGCATGAAGAAGCTTTTCAAAATTGAAGTTTGTTGAAGTTTTATATGCTCTCTACAATGACATAAGAGAGGCTTAACGGGTTAGCTATGTTAGCAATTGAGAATAAGTATTTGGATGATGCAAAGATAGAAGAGCTAATATAGGATTTTATTTCAAATAATATTAAACAATTGTTACTTTTGAAAGAATGATAGATGATTTTATTCCTTTTGTAATAACTTTATGAACTTATGTTTTTTTTATTTATTTCTATTTTTAATAAATTTACGTGGAAAATTTTTAGGGCAACATTATAATTTTTTGAACAGGGCCTCCGAATATCATTTGTCGGCCCTGATTGTAGGTGATGTTCCCGAACCCAATTTCTTTGCTGCAATCTTTGGTTGTAGATGGAGTAGCCAGCCCTCTAAGTATCTTGGTCTTCCGTTGGGTGATTGCCCTAATGCTGTTTCGATTTGGAAACCAGTGATGAGACCGCCTGCAGGGGTGGAAAAGCAGGCTCCTTTATTTTGGAGCTTGCCTGACCCTGAACTGCGCCACTCTCAACAATTATGTCCTGGGTAAATGGCCATGGAAGTATGCCTCTGAAAGAAACAGTTGGTGGAGGCAGCTCATCAACATGAAGTTTCCTAATCCAACCTCCGAGTGGAAAATGAAGAAGATGGAAGAAGGGTTTAATAGCTCCGTTTGGGCTAATATATGTAAGGTCAACGAGTGGTTTTGGAAAGGGGCGAGTGTGGATCCTGATCCGGGTACTGCGATCTCTCTGTGGCACGATAACTAGATTCCTGGGAAGTCACTGGCAGAGTCCTTTCCGCGTGGTGCTGCTGCTGCTACCTTCCCAAATGCTAGCATCCTTGATGCCGAGTCCTCCTCAGGCGAGACGATGTTCTGGGAAATTCCTTTCTCCTTTAATTTGCGGGGTGGGGCTGAATTGAGAGAGTTACTTTCCTTGAAGAGATTAATTCTAATTCCTTTAGAATTAAAAATAGTCATTGCTGGATGTTGTGGAATCTGGATACGGTCTTTTTTGGTTAGTTCCTTTTACAGGCGGCAGGTTGAAGAGCGGTTTCCTGGGGTGGCAATTTTTCAGTATACTTTGATCTGGAAGAGTATCATCCCTACGATAATATGTGGCTTCATTTGGCTAGTTTGGCATAAGAGAATTCTCACTCTTGGCAATCTGAAGAGACAAGGCTTGAAGCTGACAACCGGTGTGCCTTGTGTTAACAAGAAGAAGAATCTATTAATCACCTCATGGTTGACTATAGTTTTACCAGACACGTGTGGCGTTAGGTTTTCAACAACAATATGCTTTCGGATCTGTCTTCTGGCGATATCTCCATTATCATTAACTGCAATAAGCTTAACAACTTGGATGGAGTCTATGCTTGATTTTTATATTGCGTTGTTCACCCGATATATTGGCATGTATTGAAGGAAAGAAACCAGAGGATCTTTGAAGAGTCTAGTAGTACTCCTTTCGTGGTTGCTAGGAAGTCTATGAGAGCAATCATCGATTGGATCACAACTCATAAAAAGGTTGATATAAGATCAAAAATGGCTTTTTTGCAGGCATGGATTCGCAGATGTGTTGCTTAGCATCAGGATTCCTCTACTAGGGGCCCCTAGTTCGCCTTAGGTAGTTGCAGACCCTGCATTTCCCTTTCGATAGACGCTGATCTGTTCAGCGCTTTTCCTCACTTCTCTTTGTACATTCAGGTGAGTTTAGTAGTTGACATGCCCATTACCCATCCCTACTGATGGTTTGGAATGTGAGTTATAAGTATAATATGCCCATCTACTACACATTTTTATTAAACATTCACCTCTACTATTTTTTACATAAAATATGCCTTTATACTTGAAATAATATCAAACATTCCCTTTTGCTGAAAGTTACATACAAATATCATCAAATACGGTCAAATCATGGTTCGAACGACCTGACCTCCACAAAATTGCGGGGAGAATGTTAGTTTTGCTCCTTCTTTCATTTCTCTATGTCTCGTTAAAGTAAAATTAATAGGGGTATTGAGCTACACAAATGAAACAAGAAAATTTTAGGTGAAATTATTAAGAATATTTTATACATTTATGTCCCCAAACCAATGTTCGAAAGTGGTTGTCGGTCATTGGATGAAAATTTTAAAAGAATGACATATGTTTTATAAATTTTCCAAAGTCGAAGAGCATGTTTGATGTAAAAATAGTAGAGAAGTATGTTTAATAAAAATGCATAATAGATGGCCATATTGCACCTTTAACTCTTTGGAATATCTATTTCATGCAATATGATAGGAGAAATAATCGTGAAGATGGTGATCTAGTAGTATTTTTTTGGGGTTGGAGAGTAGCAGTGACCCAACCCAAGATATCTAAATAGGTTAAGAGGTATTAACGTCATATCTGTGATAACATGGGTCTAGTTGACTCCCCCATCCATTACAAAATAAATCCTGGACATCATTCTTGGCATTTTTCATGATAAAATCGAATTGTAAAATCGTAGGATTTTAAGGTCCATAATAAAAAGAAGACGAAATCATATTAATAATAAAACTCATGAATAACACAACAACACATAACAATTACAGTGATAATTTCTCAAGGTTAATGTTCCGATTTATCTAGGATAATGTTGGGAAGTGGTGAATCGATGATGATTAATACGTTGATATGAATTAATGATGGTCAATGGTGGTTAGTGTGCGAGAACTAGATGATATTGGTGGAGGAGAAGGAAAAGAGGCGTAAGTTTGCAAATTATGGGGGGAAAATGTAACATTGACCCAAAGATTTGAATTGTGAGATTTTAAGAATTTAAATCGTGAATAGTGTAGGATTTTAAGGTCCATAGATTTTATAGTGAAATCATAATCGGAACAAGTAAGTAAAATTGTAAAACCGTAGGATTTGAGAATTTCAATCGAGATTTTGACTGCTTTGCTCATGACTTAGGGAAAAAAAGAGAAACTTGCTAGGGAGTCGGTCCCCAGACACTTGACCAAAGAGTACAACTAGTGTTTCACTGGTGGGATAAGATTAGATGGTTCTAACACACCTATCCCTTGAGTCGGGGCCTGCCATACCACCAATCGACAATAGTCTTTTTGTAGATGAAGATACCGCAGAACATACCTCAAATGGGTGTGGTCATGCTGCCAAAAGGAATAATTGTTTTCAGCAATATGTGCGGAACGTAACAAAAAAATCTCGGTGAACACGTGGCCAAGTTGTTTGGCTGTTGATCTTCCTTATGGTTCAGATCGATTGACAAGGCTTATGAAACATTACAAACCTCATTTTCTATAAATGCTAGGCATCCAACCTTTATTTGGGTAATGAATATCCTATCCTTCTATCTCTCACATACTCACTCTCCCTACTTTTTTCTAGGTTTTCCCTTCTAACTTGATTATTGTAGGGTAAATCCTGGCTCCCCAGGATGTTCATTTGTGTTGTTTTGTAGGCCAGATGATAGACGGTCACCTCACCATAAAACTTTACCCTCTCCACTTTTTTGTAGATTCTTTTACATGTGGCATCAAACCCAAATTTATTACTTCGAGTCTCTAACCCAGTTTGGTCCTGAGGTACCTTGTTGGAAAGAATTGGCGCCCACCATGAGGCCTTGTTTAGAGAACTCCTCTAACAACCAAGAAAAAAATCCTTCACTAAACAAGTTCATACATGACTGATGCAAGGTAACAATCATTGACAAGGCTCAAATTATTGAGGACCAATCCATTATTCATAAGGTTGACACATTGAGGTCGTCGACCTGTCCTAACATCCTAGAGAAGGATAAAAAATTCATTCTCATTTATGTTGGCTAGACATTGATAATAACTTAGTTAAAGGGAAATGTGTGGATCTAACCGACGAGACTGGTGAGGTAGATTTGAGACATCTCCGCCAGATCCTACTTCAGGATCTAGAGCGAGAGCCTCCTAGAGCACACAATAAAAAATCTAGTGATTGGCTCTCCTTCCTTTTCATAGCCAATAGAGAGCAAACCTCCCCCATCTCCAGCCGACGAGCGTTACGCCTAGCTAGAGAGGCTTTTTTAAGGACCTCTAGTTTTGCATGAGCTTGTTCTTTCAAACACAATGCCTAGAGTCAGAGTGGTAACCTCTAGTGGCTCCTACAACACTTGACCTACAAATCTGCATACTAGTCATCCTCTAGGGACCTAGTGGTTTTATTAGCTCAACTTCTCTTTGGGTCAACATGTCTCCAACTACACTACCCACAATATGACCCTCTCTTCAAATTTTCATTATTCTCCCTCCACATCTTTCCTCAACAAGTCGGCCACTAGTAGACTATACTATGAAAGCCCCTATGTCTAAAAAGTTTGTAGTGTCCATACCTGATCAACTATTTATGTATTGACATATCTTCAAGCAATTCCATATGCATGGATGTTCAAAATTGTTTCCACTATCCTAACACGAAAAGCGTGCAACTGGTTCATCCAACTTCCCACAGGTCGGTCCCCATGTTTGCACAATTCTTGTAGTAGTAGGCGACATAAAAGAGGAGGGAACAAAGGTTCATGGAGCTAATGGGATGCAACAATGATGTAAAGAGTCATTGAATGGATTTCACAAGTGATGATTGAAAACATCGATATTAATATGAAACTTTGTACTAGCAACCACAATAAGCAGTCTATGTGCTAACATCATGAGTGTCGAGCTTAAGAGGACGCAATCAAAAGGGAGCCCACAATGAAGGTGGGAATTAGATTCATGGGTAACCATGGTGATCCAACTAGAGAAACACCTTGTCATTGCTTCAGAGTTCCATGCCCCAGTAATGGAAGAAGATGACAAAGATTACATGACACCCAATAGGGAGAGGAAGGAAAATAAAAATTATGATACAATTTTTTCTTCTGGAAACAACAACAATATCGGGAGCATCAAGGAAAATTCCTAATCTCCAACAAGGACCATTCCTCTATTGAGTCACCTAGGCACGTCTTCTTGACCATGCATAAAAATGACATGACCTTCAACTCGTCACAATCTCTAAAGGGCCAAAGAAAGGACCAAAAGGAGACTAATACTATGAGTTCCACCATCAGAAGAGCCACCTGACTAACAAATGCATGAAGCTTAGACACGAACTTGAAAAATTGCTTGTCAGCATCACCCTATAGGATCTTGCAAGGAATTAAAAGATGAATTTCAACTCCAAAACACATGCTTTAGAAAGATAAGTGGATCTAAATCTAGGAGGGACAAAAAATTTGAATTCATAATGCCTGGGTGGCTACATTAAAGTTCTGTAACACGATATTGGGGGTGACTCAAGTGGAGAGTGAAAGAGAGAAATAATTTTTTTTATCAAAGAGCACACGATTTTCATAATTCCTGCAAGTGCACAGAATATCACTTTTGGTCTAGATGACTTATGGACTAAGAATAATCTTAGCACCCTCCCCTTAGTACTGGAGGTTCGAATGGTCGACGATGATAAAGTCAGTTCTCATTGATAATGAGAGCTCTAGTTACATCATCTTCCTACCATGCATTTGTAGAGATAGGATTTCCAAAGGGCTCGATGAGGATGTTAAGAACCTCCCTAGTCGGTTGGTCTCGTAGCAAGGTAAATATAAAAGGAATTCTCACTACAAATGTGAAAAATGGGTGCAGATGGATTAATATTCGTCCAACCTATCGTGTTTCGCATATTCGGCGATCCTTTTCCTCATAATTTCATCCATGGGAGAGCCGAATTGGCTCGATTCTAGGAAACACTGACACGGTAAAACACAACACCAAACTGCGACCAAGTGTAATCGCAGTCCGGGAATGTAGTAAAGTTGCAAGTTCTATTATCAACCCGGGGTCTAGATCTACTGCCTACTCCGTGATTATCTATTATCTAGCAAACTAAGTCGAGTGATTGTTGTTTTAACTAAAAGCAGTAAAAAGCAGGAAATGGTTTGATTTTCTGAAGTCAAGGAAGAGTCACTCGGGAATGAGTCCCCCTAGCTCCTTAGTTAGGTCTCAATTGTAATTACCCTGGGTTGACTTACTGTTGGTTAAACTGCGGAAGATCCGACAGTAGCTTGGAATCTCTTAAGCTGACCAAGCCCTCTCAGTCAAACTACCCGGCAGACGACTAGTCTTCACCGGGATAGAAAGCTGAGGCTATGAACACAGAACTCCACTACTGGAATTGGATTCCAGTACAAAGCAGTAGATTGGCTAACTCTCGTATAACCAATCCACTACTACCGAATGATGTAGCTCTAACAACCTAATCAGATTCTATCAATTCAATGAATCATGCATCATTCGATTATAATCAAGCAGTATAACAATCCCAAGTTATTACAATCAAAATCCCTAACACATGGAACTAGGGTTCTTCATACCCAAGTGAGAGAAAGTTCTACTCCATAGAGAGAGAGGGGAAAACAGGATACAAAGCAGTCATACTCATAACAATGGGAAGAATCTGCTCTGGGATGATGATTATCACTCCTATGATGATCTCCAAGCTTGATTTGATGAAACCCAGCTCCAAAACCACTCTTAGGATGAGTTTTTCGCACTTTCTCTCTCTATGGCTCTGTTTTTGCTCCAAGAATTCGATTCTCTCACTTGTGGCTCGAAATTGGGTTAAACCCAGATTTTCTTGACTCACACGGGCAGGCCACACGGCCGTGTGGCTTACCCAGATGCCCGTGTGAGGTCCAAAACGCTGCGTATCGAATAAGTGCACTTCAGGCTTTCCACACGGCCAGGGTCACACGGCCGTGTGGAAATTCCACCATGCCCGTGTGAGCTCTCGGTAAATCCCACACGGCCACAAGGGTGACTTGCACGGCCGTGTGGGTTCCAGGAATGCCCGTGTGGCTTCCTCAGCGCCTCGCGTCCGATCTTCGTCCAATCGCCCCCAAACTCGCTCCCAAGCCTCCATTCACGTACTAGGACCTGAAATATCACAAAAAAGCACAACCTAGCATGAAATCGGCCTAAAACACGAGAATTAACATCTCAAACGGTGTAAGAATAGGGGTAAAAACATGTGCAATTAACGGTCTATCAAACTCCCCCACACTTAACCGTTTGCATGTCCCCAAGCAAACCAAGTCAGACACAAGGTAAGCTCACATTTTCAATCATACCAGCATTGGGGACAAGTCATAAAGGCACAAAACACGTGAATCGTACTGGCTTTCAAACATCAACACATGAGCAACTTCACTAGCAACCTGGACAACCACCACAAAGGACATTCGAGTGCAGCAAAATCGAGTAAAGGAAGAGTCTCCCTTCTGTTCACCAACCAACATAGACTTGACTCAACCACTCACTCAAGACAGTCACCTCATGGACCAAACTGAAGACATCAGAATAGAGACCGAGCAATCTAGGTCCTCACTGGGGTACAAGAGTATATAGAATATGAAAAATGAATCGCTCACTCTCGACCAGTGGGGTCAGGACAGTTTGATGCGAAAAATGCGCATGCTTATTCTCTCAATCCTTAACATCTCTTCACCATGATGGCAGCCTCTAAATGCTAGAGTTCACATATGGGGTGTCACCACCAACTAATCCGGAGGTCTTAGACACAGGTACAAATGACTGGCTAGGGTCTTGGACATGGGGAAAAGGCCTTTTAGGTGGTGGAAGTATTCATAGCACAAGGTTCCACATTTCCAAACCCACACAATCACAGTCAAACAAACCAATATTTCCTTCCTGCCATTCTGCATTACTCAAATTCTCAAAAGCACAAGAGCGAAGGAGGTTATATAAATGTCAGCATTTCCAAGCCAAACTGCTAAGAAACACTACTTAATGGGCACTATTCAGATTTTTGGTAGTGGCTCTCTTTTGCTTTCATTTTTTCTTTGTTTTTCTTTCATTTTTCTTTCATTTCTTAAGAGAACCACCACCTCTGCACATATTTCAAACACATGCCCACTTTTAAGCACTACCTCCAACCCTCACATTAAATTTAGCAGAAACAGCAGAAAACATATAAAAACCACTCTGTGGAACCTTCTAAAAGATGAAAAAGGGTGATTTTTCATTGTAGACCGAAAGAAAGGATAACACACGACTTAAAGGGGCTGACTAGGGGATATGACACATCAGGACAATCAATTTGGTCGTGGGCTAATCCTATGCCCCCCATCATCTTAGCTAGTGACAACGTGAATGCTACAATCATGAAAGAGGGATCTATCGCACAAGAAAGAAACGAGCAGGCTCAAATCTCACATGGCTACCTATATGCTCTATCTCTCATTTTGATTCCCTGAACTAGGTGCATAAACGACTGTCAAGAACAAGTGATCAATCCAAGTCACAGTTGGTAAGCAAACAGTTGAAAAACTGAACCCCTACACAACTCTACTGCACGTCTCAGTCATCATTATAGGCTGTCCTAGTCACATTCCAGTTGTCATGCATCAATCCGAAAACCATTCAATTCATCAATCAAAACACAGTGCCAATATGATCAAACAGCAGTATTTGGAGCCCTCAACTCGTAAGATTCGGACAACGGACTAGGCTCCAAGCACACATTTATAGATTCCAACCGATACAAAGCACCCCCCCCCCCACACTTAAGCACGACATTGTCCTCAATGGAGTAGAGGGAGAGATAAGGGGAACGATGTTACCGGATTGAAATACTGCCGGGGGACTGGAAGTGGACCAGTCAGCGAGAAACAAACGGGAAGATGGACAGTTCTGCACGAATCGAACATCAAAAACACACTAGCACACTGTGCGTTAGGGATCAGTAGCCCAGACGGCCACAAAATAAACAATCCTCAAAAGAAAAAGAAAAACACAAACAAACGACAAACTAAGTTCAAGCTCCGCACACACATTGAGCAAACACAATAAGTCTGAAATGGAAACACACTCAGAGGGGCAACAAGTACAGCCTACTCGTCGCCAAGGTTGTCGAAGTCTATGTCGTCCATGAAAGTATCATCACCATCAGCTGGGGGAGGTGGAAGTGGAGAGTCCTCCCAGGGAGTCCTCCATACTGGCTGCTCGCCCGGTAGCAGATGGAGCAGGTGCTGCTGGACCTCGTGCATGCGCCTAGATCGAGCCTTCTCTCGCTCGATATGAGCCAGTGTCACCCCCTGCCGGGTTGCCATCATGTCCAGGCGCTCATCATAGGCAGCCATCCGAGTCTGATACTCGGCCTGATGAGCCGATACTGCTGCTGCACCGGTCAAGGATCTGCTGGTTCTGGATACGCAGCTGCTCGAGCTGCCACCCCCGTACTCGAAGGTGGTGGGGCGGGGGGCAGCAGCATCATCCACCTCCTCGGGCTCCACATGATCAGCAGCCTCATCCTCCTGGTCCTCTGGCTGGTCTTCCTCTGGGATCTGAGGTTCCGGAAACCCCTCGATCCACATGATGCCTCGGTTCTCACGCAGTAGGTGCATGCGATTAATCGTCTCTCTGCCGAAGACACTGGTGCTCCCCTGCTCAGTGCACCCCTGCAGGGAAAGCCCGAAGTAGGTGACCAGGCGGGTGATGAGGGGAGTGCAGTGGAGGCTCTTCAATTCCGAAGCACTCTTCTCGAAGGTTCTGGCCACCACAGAACCCAAGTGGAGAGGATAGTCGTGCTGGCAGATGTACTGGATGAAGTACAAGTCTCTCTTGGTGATGGCGTTGACACTGTCTGAAGCTGGGGTGTAGGACTTCGCCAGCAGGTGGTGGAGAATGCGGTTGTCGAGGTGCAGGGTGCTGGCCTTCGTCTTCCCGGCCACGAAGGGACGCTGGCCTGGCCGAGCAAGGCGGGTGTACAGCGTCTTGAAGTTCACGCCCACCGGATCGTTGAACTCGGTGACGTAGTCCTCACCATCGGTCAGGCCGAGGTCTAGAGCAGTGGCCAGCTCGTGGTAGCTTATAGACCGGGGTACACCGCCGAGCCGGAACTTGACGGCGTTACTGTCTGTCCAACTCTCTGTGGATGCGTGCTTGAAGGTCGTGTAGAACTCCAGCACGGGCTCGTGGTAGACCTTCTCGCGGATGGAGAGCAGACGGCGCCACGGGCGGTTGTGACGATGGCGGAGAAGTGCTCGTAGCAGTGGAACTGCTCAAACTCCCACCGGGACCAGCAGTGGTGCTGCTGAAACGAGGAGGCCAGGACGTACTTGAAACGATCCTGGTAGGGACCCCTCTTCAAATCCCGAATGAACTGGTGCTTGGGGTCGGGTTTCGTCATTGTCCTGCAAAAGAACATCCCAAAGTGGAACCAAAAGAGCCAAAGAAAAGGTTAATCACACCCCGACACTTAAGAACAGAAAACAGCCCAACCATGGTTTCATCCATAGTTCGGGGGGTCAAAAACTCGATCAATCAAGCATAATCTGAGTGGGGGTGTACATTCACGATAAATTAGGCGACTTAAGGTTCACATCACATCCATAGCAAATACACCCTCAAAGCACATCATTAAGGGCCCCAACCGGTGCTCACAACATGGCATGAAAAACAGGCATTTCATCGAACACCTTGTGTGCACTATTAAGGTAAGCATGAAATTGACAAAATTCTTGCACACAAGGGCTCAAACTAGCAAGGGGGACATTGCCCACCGCAATTCAAACATAATCCAAGCATTCCCCTCAATCAATTGCACAAAATTCACAAGATTCAAAGAGGTTCTCTAAACATGAACCCTAACACCCAATTCTCCATAAATAACATAGTTAAGGGCAAAATCAAACCTGGAGACTCAAGTAGAGGTGTAGGGTATGATGAGGGGAAGGCGATGGAAGCGACGAAAAGCCGAAAAAGTGCCCGGAAGTGCTCGTTGGAGCCTCGCCGGAGTCTCGCCGGAAATCGCCTCCGGCGACTCAAATCGATCCAAATCACCTCAAAATTGAGGGATAGGCCGATAATGGGGAGGGAAGGGTGGGCGCGGTGTTGGATTTGTGAAAAACCGACAAAAAATGGCCGAAAATCGCCAAGGAGGGTGAAAAGTCGCGGTTTTCCGGCGAGGGGGAGAGGATTCCGGCGATTGAAAGTGAATTTTCTGACCACTCGGCCGTGTCGGCCTAATTTATAGCCCGTGGCTCGGCCACACGGGCAGGCTCACACGGTCGTGTGAGGTGCAGGATGTGCCCGTGTGGGCCGACACGCCCAGGCCGAGGAAAACCACACGGCCGTGTGACAATTCAACTGGTCGTGTGGAAAATGCCGAGGCTTCACACGGCCAAGGGGTCAAAACCACACGGTCGTGTGAGCAGCAGAGGTGCCCGTGTCGGCCACACGGCCTGGCCAAGGTAATCCACACGGCCGTGTGAGTTGCACATTTGGCCGTGTGGATTATGCCGAGCCTTCACACGGCCAGGGGCTCAGAACCACACGGCCGTGTGAATTTCAGGCATGGCCGTGTGGATTGCTGGAGCCCCGATTTCAACCTGTTTTCACTCAAAAACGACATTCGACTCTGGAACAACACCTCAAGACTCAAAAAACACAAAAATCAAAAGGAAAAAGGTAAGAAAATGCAAACCTCGGTGGGGTTGCTTCCCCCAAACGCTTCTTTACCGTCTTTTAGCTGGACGCCAGTAGAGGAACTAAGGGTCCTCGAGCTTGATCAGCAGCTCTGCGCGCTCGACAGCACCTCCCAAATACAACTTTAAGAGGTGGCCATTCACCTTGAATGGCTCGGTTTGAGCATTGCTAATCTCTACCGCACCGTGCGGGAAAACTTGGGTGACCGTGAAGGGTCCCGACCACCTCGAACGGAGCTTGCCTGAGAAGAGTTTCAGGCGTGCATTGAAGAGCAGAACACGATCACCTACCTGAAACTCCTTCGGGCCCCTCAACCGAGCGTCATGGAGACGCTTGGTGCGCTCCTTGTAGAGCAGGGTGTTCTCGTAGGCGTGGTAACGCCACTCCTCCAACTCCAGCAGTTGCAACTTACGTTCTGTACCTGCAACACTCAAATCCAGGTTTAGCAGCTTAATGGCCCAGAAGGCCTTGTGCTCTAGCTCTACCGGAAAATGGCACGCCTTCCCATAGACAAGCCTATAGGAAGAAGTGCCAATCGGATTTTTATAGGCCGTCCTATACGCCCAAAGAGCATCATTGAGCTTGGTGGACCAATCCTTGCGGGACTGATCCACCGTCTTTTCAATTATTCGTTTTAGCTCCTGGTTCGCCAGCTTGGCCTGCCCATTTGACTGGGGATGGTAGGCCACCGACACCTGATGCTTAACCCCATAGCGAGAGAGAAGTTTAGTGAATTGCCCTTGAAAATGGGTTCCTCTATCACTAATGATGGCGCGAGGTGTCCCGAACCGGGAGAACAGCTGCTTTAGAAATGAGCAGACCCGTCTTGCGTCATTGGTGGGCATGGCTTGAGCTTCTGCCCACCTCGAGACGTAGTCCACTGCAACAAATATGTACAGATTGCCAAAAGATGGAGGGAATGGGCCGATGAAATCGATGCCCCAAACATCAAAAATCTCACAGATAACAGAAATATGTTGGGGCATCTCATCTCGGGAAGAAATGTTACCTGACCTTTGGCAGCGGTCGCACTGTCGTGCGCAGGTGTCTGCATCCTTGAAGAGCGAGGGCCAATAGAAGCCCGATTGTAGAACCTTCCGCGCTGTGCGGTTTCCTCGATGGTGACCTCCAGTAGGTCCCTCGTGGCATTGAGACAGGATGTCTCCCATCTCGTGCTCCATGACACAACGCCGGATCACGCCGTTTGCTCCGATCCTGAAGAGGTATGGATCCTCCCAGAAGTAGTGCTTCAGGTCGGAGAAGAACTTGCGCTTAGCATGAGTGGCCATCCCCTTTGGTAACAACTTGCCCACCAGATAATTGGCAAAGTCAGAATACCAAGGGGCCACGCTGTTCACCAGCGTCATCGCCAGCAATCGCTCACCCGGGAAGGAGTCATCGATCTCTTCCTCGAAGTTGTCCACCGGAGGGGCTTCCAACCGTGAAAGATGATCTGCAGCAACATTCTCGGCTCCCTTCTTGTCCCGGATCTCTATGTGGAATTCCTGTAGAAGCAGGATCCAGCGGATGAGCCGAGGCTTTGCATCAGCCTTGCTCATCAAGTAGCGAATCGCCGAGTGGTCTGTGTAGACCACCACATGGGAGAGCACCAGATATGGTCGGAACTTATCAAAAGCATACACCACAGCGAGGAGCTCCTTCTCAGTGGTGGTGTAATTCTCTTTTGCATATTTCAAGGTCTTCGACGCGTAGTAGATGGGCTGGAAGTGCTTCCCGCGTCTCTGACCCAGAACAGCTCCGATCGCATAGTCACTCGCATCGCACATCAGCTCAAAGGGTAGAGACCAATTAGGAGTCACCATGATGGGAGCGTGGGTGAGCTTCTCCTTCAAAGTCTCAAATGCTGCTGTGCACTCAAGAGTGAACTGAAATGGTGCATCCTTCTCCAGCATCTTGGTCAGAGGTAGGGAAATTTTCGAGAAATCTTTGATGAAGCGCCGGTAGAAGCCTGCATGACCCAGAAAGCTGCGAATCCCCTTCACAAAAACAGGAGGAGGTAGCTGACTGATCGTCTCAATCTTCGCACGATCCACCTCAATCCCCTGCTTGGAGATCTTGTGCCCGAGCACAATACCCTCACGAACCATAAAATGTCACTTCTCCCAGCTCAGTGCCACATTAGTCTCCTCGCACCTCTTCAGAACGAGTTCCAGGTTATGGAGACATTGAGTGAAGGAGTCTCCATACACTGAGAAATCATCCATGAAGGAATCTGGAAGTAACCAGACATGCCATTCAGGAAGCAATAAAACTCATGGCCAGCCAACCTCTCCAGCATCTGATCAATGAAAGGTAGGGGAAAATGATCTTTCCTGGTGGCGTCGTTCAGGCGCCGATAATCGATGCAGACTCTCCAGCCGGTCACGGTCCGCATCGGGATCAACTCCTTCTCATTTGGGACCACAGTCATCCCGCCTTTCTTCGGACCACCTGAGTGGGACTGACCCACTTTCTATCAGATATAGCAAAGATGATCCCTGCATCCATGAGCTTCACAATCTCTGCCTGGACCACTGCCTCCAAGTTAGGAGACAATCTCCGCTGTGGCTGCCTGACTGGCTTAACCTCATCCTCCATCAGAATTCTGTGGGAGCAGAAGGATGGGCTAATGCCTCTGATATCGGTGATCTTCCAAGCCATGGCCCGGGCATACTTCTGCAGCAGAGCCACTAGGCTGCTCTTATGCTCGGGTGTCAGATCCGAGCTGATAATGACCGGGAGCTTATTCCCCTCCTGGAGGAATGCATACTCCAAGTGAGAGGGGAGGGGCTTAAGCTCAACTCTGGCGGCTCCTCCAATGATGTAGCGATCCGGGGAGAGATAGGGATCGGCTTGAATGGTATCTCTCACCCCTCGATCGCAGCCTCGTCCAGCTCCGCAAGCTGCTCCTCCAACTGCACATCCTGTGATGCCTGTTCCCCTAGCAAAAGACAACGCTCAAGGAAATCATCAGTACCCGCACTCGTGATGGCGAGTGCGGTTTCAAAGTCAGCAACAACATTACAGTAGTTTAAATCATCATGGAGCTGGGGGTGTTTCATATTTTCAGAAACAGAGAAGGGGATTTGTTCACCCCTAGCTCGCAAAATCAGTTTTCCATCATTCACATCAATGAGCGCCTTGGCGGTGGTGAGAAAAGGTCTACCCAATATCAATGGCACATCAACATCCTCATTTATGTCCAAATCACAAAATCAACAGGATATGAAAATGGCCCTACTGCGACTATCAAGTCCTCTACTATACCCCTAGGATGCACAATGGATCTATCAGCAAGTTGAATGCTCATCCTAGTATCACTGGGTTCACCTAGGCCTAGCTTTTTAAACAGTTTATATGGCATGACATTTATGCTAGCGCCTAAATCCGCCAAGGACTTCTCTACATGCAAAACTACCAATCATGCAAGGGATAGTGAAACTCCCTGGGTCTTTTCGCTTCTCTGGTAGTTTGTTCTGCAGGATGGCAGAACACTCCTCATTGAGCATCACCGTTGACAGCTCCCCAAGCTTCCTCTTGTTGGTGAGGAGATCCTTCATGAACTTGGCATACTTGGGCATCTTCGATAATGCCTCCACGAAGGGCATGCTTATGTTTACCTGCTTCAGCATTGCCATGAATTTGGCAAACTCAGTCTCCACTCGGTCCTTGTGCAACCTAGTAGGAAAGGAAAGCTGTGGTACATACTCCTTCACCACTGGTTGCGGTTTAGGGGCAGGCACCTCAATCTCCTTCTCCATTTCCTCCTGATTAGCTGGAAGTGCTGAAGCAGGGGTCTCTCTCTCCTGTGCCCGCACGGGTGGATCAGCAGTCATCTTGCCACTCCTGGTAGTGATGGCCTTGCAGTGCTCATTGGGTCCTGCGGATTAGGGATGGTCTGACCAGGTAGAGTACTAGGAGTCCTCTGAGCTACAGCCTGGGCAACACTCCCAAGCTGAGTCTGTATATCCCGCAGCACAGCCTGTGTGTTTCTCTGACCAGCTTCTAGCTCCAAGAATTTACCTGAAGCTTTCTCCATGAACTGCTCGATGTTATTGAACTTTTTTGCACTGGAGGTGGCCAGAGAACCCACCAAATCTCTCAATTCCGCCATCGGGTCACTCTGTACTGGGGATGCAGGTGTTGCCCCTGTCTGATGAAATGGTCGCACCTGTGACTGAGGTGGAGAAGGCCCCTGTCTTGAGCGGGTAGAGAGGCTGCTGCGGCTGCTGAAATTGCCCTTGTATGGGCTGGTAAGGAGGCCTCTGGAAGCCAGGTCGTCCCTGGGGGCTGGTGGTTTGGGATTTGCCCCACCCTAGGATAAGTTAGGATGCTGGCGCCACCCTCGTTGTACGTGGTTGCTGTAGGGGTCGAAGCGCCTGGCATTACTGATGAAGTCCACCTGCTTCTGGGGAGTAGACGACTCCCTCATCGCCTGACAGTCCTCCACGGTGTGATGGAGCTCTCACACCACTGGCAGTGCATCGCCTGCGGGTGTCCTATACCTGTAATCAATCCAGAGCGATCTATGGATGAAACCAGCTTCGATACCACCTGCACCAAATCAGATGACTGGGTGGCTACAGCATGCACACCCCGCCCTGGTGCTCTTCTCGATCTCCTGGAAGTTCCCCAATCATAGCCCTGCTCTGCCATCTCTTCAAAAAGTTGATTCAGCTGTGGCGGGTTTGGTAGCATATTCCCGCCACAGACCGAGTCAATCAGCTGCTTATCCTCCGGGAAGAGAGCATGGTAGAAGGTGCCCACCTTGAAGGCGTCGGTAAACCATGGTTGGGGCACTTGAGGAAGAGACTGGTGTATCTCTCCCAAGCATCCCGGATGGTCTCATCTTCGTCTTGAGTGAAGTGGGTGATTTGCTTCTACAGGTCCGCCGTCTTGGACGGGGGATGGTAGCGAGTGAGGAACTTGTCCGCCAGGTTGCCGAATGTGTATCAAGCCTGGAGGTCGTGTGTCTAGCCATCCTTGGCCTGGCCCTCCAGAGTAAAGGGAAGTACCTCAGCTGGATGGCATTGGCTGGGACCCCATTTATCTTGATTCCATCGATCAGCTCGTGGAATCGCCTCAATGTGATCGGGGGCACTCCCCCTCCTTGCCACGGAAAACCACTGAACCGCGCAACATCGTGATGACCGAGGTGCTCACCTCAAGTTGTTCGCTGGCACATGAGGGTGTTGAATAGGTGACCTCATGTCCGCGGCTCTGGCGGTCCAGTAGGATCCCATGGTCTGCTCCTCAGGAATGACCACATCATGGTCCTGTGGGTCAACCATCTCCTCTTCGTCAGTGATCTGTAGCTGTGCTAGCGCCTCCTCCGCAGCCAGTCGCGCCTTTAGAGCCCGCTTGAAGTTCCTGCAGGTCCGTTCGAGCTCCTGGTCTAATGTAGTAGTTCTCCTGACTGGCTACGAGTCATGCACTACCTGCACACAACCGGCAAAAGCAACCCGTGAAGGCACACAGGTGGAAGAGAGAACAATGCAGTAAAGAAAAAGCTAGAGTAAAAATTTTCACGTTTCCCCAATAACCTAGAGGGTCCCCGGCAACGCGCCAAACTGCGACCAAGTGTAATCGCAGTCCGGGAATGCAGTAAAGTAGCAAGTTCTATTATCAACCCGGGGTCTAGATCTACTGCCTACTCCATGATTATCTATTATCTAGCAACTAAGTCGAGTGATTGTTGTTTTAACTAAAAGCAGTAAAAAGCAGGAAATGGTTCGGTTTTCTAAGTCAAGGAAGAGTCACTCGGGAATGAGTCCCCCTAGCTCCTTAGTGTAATTACCCTGGGTTGACTTACTGTTGGTTAAACTGCGGAAGATCCGACAGTAGCTTGGAATCTCTTAAGCTGACCAAGCCCTCTCAGTCAAACTACCCGGCAGACGACTAGTCTTCACCGGGATAGAAAGCTAAGGCTATGAACACAGAACTCCACTACTGGAATTGGATTCCAGTACAAAGCAGTAGATTGGCTAACATCGTATAACCAATCCACTACTACCGAATGATGTAGCTCTAACAACCTAATCAGATTCTATCTATCTCAGGTTGCAGCAGAAATCAAGAAAAGCTTATCAGACTTCAATCAATTCAATGAATCATGCATCATTCTATAATCAAGCAGTATAACAATCCCAAGTTATTACAATCAAAATCCCTAACACATGGAACTAGGGTTCTTCATACCCAAGTGAGAGAAAGTTCTACTCCATAGAGAGAGAGAGAGAGGGGAAAACAGGATACAAAGCAGTCATACTCATAACAATGGGAAGAATCGTCTCTGGGATGATGATTATCACTCATATGATGATCTCCAAGCTTGATTTGATGAAACCCAGCTTCAAAACCACTCTAAGGATGAGTTCTTCGCACTTTCTCTCTCTAGGGCTCTGTTTTTGCTCCAAGAAGTCGATTCTCTCACTTGTGGCTCGAAATTGGTTAAACCCAGATTTTCCCGACTCACACGGGCAGGCCACACGGCCGTGTGGCTTACCCAGATGCCCGTGTGAGGTCCAAAACGCTGCGTATCGAATAAGTGCACTTCAGGCTTTCCACACGGCCAGGGTCACACGGCCGTGTGGAAATTCCACCGTGCCCGTGTGAGCTCTCAGTAAATCCCACACGGCCACAAGGGTGACTTGCACGGCCGTGTGGGTTCCAGGAATGCCCGTGTGCTTCCTCAGCGCCTCGCCTCGCGTCCGATCTTTGTCCAATCGCCCCCAAACTCGCTCCCAAGCCTCCATTCATGTACTAGGACCTGAAATATCACAAACAAGCACAACCTAGCGTGAAATCGGCCTAAAACACGAGAATTAACATCTCAAACGGTGTAAGAATAGGGGTAAAAACATGTGCAATTAACGGTCTATCAAACACCCTTCACAACTCATCAATTGATTAAGGGAGAATCATAGCTACCCATGGAGGCCCCAAAAAGACCAAACAATTCTACTAACTGGAACTTATAAAAGTGTAGGTATTGACTGTGGAATCTGTAAAAAGGGGGATTTGATTAAACCAACTGGAGATGTTGAGGTTCCATGCCACCCCGACCAACTAGAGCACTTCATATGACTATCCATCTTGCTTAGAGAACACATAAATGCAGAATCCTTGCTCTAATCCCAAAATTATCTAAATTATTGTGCTACGGTCTTGAGGATATGCTAGTTATAGCCTTGAGGTAGCCGAACGCAACATGCCACTCAAAACAAAGAGTATGACTAGGGCTGTTAATGAGCCGAACTATTTGTGAGCGGCTCGGTCTCGAACTCGATAAAAGCTCGTTCGATTAAAAAAGCTCGGCTCTTTAATAAACGAGCCGAGCTTGAGCTCTACCTTGTTCGGCTCGTGAAGCTCGTGAACTAGCTCGATTAGGTGGCTCGTTTAATACAACTCATGAACTATCTAGTTTTGAGCTTATGAGATGTCCTAATATTGTGACTAGAGAGCCAACTCAACTACAGCTTATGAGAAAATGATAGACCGATAATTATACGTTTTTATCCCTATTCTGAGGCCGTTTGTGACGAGGAATCTCGTGTTTTAAGCCGATTTCACGCTAGGTTGTGTGTTTATGTCATATTTCAGGTCCCGGCGTTGGAATCGAGGCGGAGAAACGAGTTCTGGGTCGAAAGGAGCAAAGTTGGGACGGATAGGCTGAAGGAGAAAATACCCGGTCAGGTGGCCAAATACCCGACCGGGTATTCACCACTTTTGGGCGCCCGAGAAGCAGAGAGGGGCCCGGGCACAGCAGCAAAATCCCCGGTCGGGATTATGGCGATTGACCGGGGATTCTGTCCCTTAAGCGAAACGGTGCGCTGCAGAGATACCCGGTCGAAACCCAAAATACCCGACCGGGTATTTCGACCGGTATCGCGACCAGGCAGCTGATTTAAGGAGGAAGAAGGCCAACATTGAAGGGTTCCGAGTTTTTGAGAGAGAATCGATTCCTAGAGAGAGAAAGCGACGAACCAGAGTTCCCAAGCGCCATAGATCGATCTTCAACACCATTGGAGCCCGGTTTGAGCTTGGAGAAGGGCGATTAAACGTCCAGGAGCAGGAATCCAACTTCACAGTATGATTTCCGCGTCTGAATCTGCTTTTGCTTCTTTCTCTATGGAGTAGTTTCCCCATTCATCTGGGTATGGAGAACCCTAGATTTGTATGCTAGGTCTGATTGTATGAACCCAAGTACAGAGTTTGTGAATTGATTATATTCGATTGAGGTTTGAATGATTGAATGACTTGAATCCTGATCAAATTCCTGTTGTTTTCTGCTTTGACCTAGAATGAGAATATATGCCTAGGTTGATAGAGTACCCTTAATCGAAGGTGGCGAATTGGTGACTTTAGTCGAGGAGCCAATTCGCTATTCTGTACCGAAGTTAATTCGGTAGTGGAGGTTTGGTTCATTAGGGCCTCAATCTGTTTACTCTGGTGGAGGTTAGTCGCCGCTAGAGACTCAGATTGAGAGGGTCTGGAGACCTTTAGTCGAGACTTCAGACTAATTGAGAACCTTCCGCAGTATAACTTTCATGAAAACTGAACTTGGTAATTACAATCCGACTTAACTGCAGTCTAGGGGGAACCATATCCGGGTGACCTCTCTTAACCTGAAACAACCGTTTAGTTACTTTGCTTGCTTGTTAGTTTAGAACTTCACTAAAGTTCTTCGCTAGATAATACGAATTCAGAGTAGTCATCACATCTAGGACCCGGGTTGAATAAAACCCAAACCCGCTATACTACGCTTTAGGAAGTGGTTACACTTGGCCATTTTCTAGGTGACAGTACAGGAGTCAAGTTTTTGGCGCCGTTGCCGGGGACGGCTAGGTTGTTGAAGAAAAGTGATTTCTGTTACTTTAGCATTTTCATTTTTGCATTGAGTTTTTTCTTCCCACTTGTGCCTTCACGGGTTTGCATTGCTTGATTGTGTGCAGATAGTGCATGACCCGTAGCCAGTCGGGAGGTTTACTGCCGTTGAATCCTGAGATTGAGCGCACCTGCAAACAACTTCGGAGACAACAGCGAGCTAGACTGGCTACGGTGGAGCGCGAGACGGCCAATTGACCAGCGACTCCGAGGACGAGCACGAGATGGAAGGCGATCAGAACCCGCCTCCTCAGAACCAGATCCTGGGGAACGACCAAATCCCCAGGGAGCTGGCACCATCATCATCCACCACCACCGGGTCCCACCTTGGAGTACTACTATACTCCACGGATTGCTGACATCCGCCCGGTCATCCTCTATCCCCCATCCTGCAAACAACTTCGAGATCAAGCCATGCTGGATTCAACTCATCACATCCTCTATCCAGTTCCATGGCTTGAAGGATGAGGAAGCCCGGGTACATCTTTCCCGTTTTCTGCAGCTGACGAACGGGTTCAAGCTGAATGGTGTCCGGATGACGCAATCCGCCTTCACCTCTTCCCCCATTCTCTGGCGGGGAATGCTAAGAGGTGGTTGGAGACCCAGCCCCCATTGTCCATCACCTCTTGGGACGATCTGGCTGACAAGTTCGTGCACCGGTATTATCCGGCATCGAAGACCACGGAGATCAGCGGGAGATCACTCACTTCCGCCAAGAGCCAGATGAGTCCTTCGTGATGCATGGGAGCGGTACATGGGATACTTCTGGCAGTGTCCCCATCATGGTTTCAGCGATGCTTTCACAGTAGGGAACTTCTACAGCGCCCTCACTCCAGACAGCCAGAGGGTGATCGAGTCTCTATGCCCAGGAGGGGATTCCTACTAAGACTCCACCCGAGCTGAACCAGATGATCAGTACCTTGGCTGCCCGAGATCATTCTGGGGCAGAACACAGGGCAGGAATCCCGGGACCGGGGTGTGCATGCTATGGAGGCCAGTCCGGGTTAGAGCAGCAGGTGGCTGAGTTGGTGCAGACATTGAAGCAGCCTAACAGTCTCCTTCCGGGCCGAGGTGTAGCTACGCCTCCAGTAGCTCAGTGTCAGTGGTGTGAGAGCCCGAATCACCTGGTGGAGGATTGTCAGTCTATGAGGGAGTTCTACTCCCCAAGAGCAGGTGGACTTCATAGCAAATGCTCGGCGCCTGGACCCATACAGCAACACCTACAATGAGGGATGGCGCCAGCATCCCAACTTGCCTGGAGCAGCAACACCAACAAACCACCTGGTTTCCCAGCACCAGCAGGTGGTTTCCAGCAGAGGCAGCCCTTCCAGGCTAGGCAGGGGCCACCACCACAGCAGCAGCCCTACCAGCCTAGGCAAGGGCAGCCATTCCAGCAGCCCCAGCGCCAGTTTGCTCAGCCTCCAGCAGCCGCAGCACCAGATCCTCAGATATCTGATCTGAAGAATATTTTGCAGGCTTTCATGACCACCAGTCAGGCGAACTTCACGAGGATGGATCAGAACATCGCCTCACTGGAGGCAGACCAGAGGAACCAAGGTGCCATTCTGCAGGATCTCCAGAATCAGATTGGGAGCCTAGCTCGCCAGAACACTACCAGGGCACCGGGGACTCTGCCTGCCACCACCATCCCAATCCACGGGACCCGCATGAGACCGCACACGCCATCACCACCAGGAGTGGCAAGACTACATCTGCTGCTCCTGCCCAGTCCAGGCGAGACGACCCACTACCTGCTTCAACACCTCCAGCTGATACTGCAGAGGTGGGGAAGGCAGCACAGCACCTGCTCCAAAGCCGCAACCTGTGGTTAAGGAGCATACACCCCAGCTGCCCTTCCCCACTCGACTCCATAGAGACAGGCTGGAGACAGAGTTTGCCAAGTTCATGGCAATGTTGAAGCAGGTCAACATCAGCATGCCGTTCGTGGAGGCACTGTCGAAGATGCCCAAGTATGCCAAGTTCATGAAAGACCTCCTCACCAACAAGAAGAAACTTGGGGATCTTTCGACAGTGATGCTCAGCGAGGAGTGTTCTGCCATCCTGCAGAACAAGCTGCCAGAGAAGCGCAAAGACCCAGGGAGTTTCACTATCCCTCTTGTTATTGGCAGCATGCATGTAGGAAAGTCCTTGGCGGACCTAGGCGCTAGCATTAACGTCATGCCCTATAAACTGTTTAAGAAGCTAGACCTAGGTGAACCTAGAGCTACTAGGATGAGCATTCAGTTAGCTGATCGTTCTATCGTGCATCCTAGGGGTATCATTGAGGACTTGCTTGTTAATGTTGGTGCATTCACATATCCTGTTGATTTTGTTATTTTGGATATAAATGAGGATGTGGATGTGCCTTTGATTTTGGGTAGACCATTTCTCGCCACCGCCAAGGCGCTTATTGATGTGCATAGTGGTAAATTGATTCTGCGTGCTGGTGATGAACAGGCTACTTTTTCTGTGTCTGACAATGGGAAACATTCTCATTTGCATGATGACATAGACTACTGTGATGTGCTTGCCGATTTTGAGACCGCACTCGCCATCACGAGTGCGGGTACTGATGATGCTCTTGAGCGTTGTATTTTGCTAGGTGAGCAGGCATTGCAGGAGCCGCAGCTGGCGGAGCAGTTGGCCGCATTGGAGAGTGGCCCCTTCTTGGAGGGCGACAGGCTGTTTAAACCGATCTCATCCTCCACCCGCATCACCACTTCTTGGAGGAACCACCAGAGCTGGAGCTTAAGCCCCTCCCTCCTCATTTGGAGTATGCATTTCTCCGGGAGGGGAATAAGCTGCCAGTTATCATCAGCTCGACCCTCACACCCGAGCAGAAGACCAGACTGGTGGCCTTGCTGAAGCAGTACGAGCGAGCTTTGGCATGGAAGATCACAGATATCCGGGGGATCAGCCCCTCTTTTGCTCGCACCGGATACTGCTGGAGGATGAGATGCGGCCAGTGAGGCAGCCGCAGAGGAGATTGACGCCGAACCTGGAGGCTGTGGTTCGGGCAGAGATCGTGAAGCTGATGGACGCGGGGATCATCTTCGCCATTTCTGACAGCGAGTGGGTCAGTCCCACCCAGGTGGTGCCCAAAAAGGGTGGGATGACCGTGGTGCCTAACGAGAAGAACGAGCTCATCCCGATGCGCACGGTGACTGGGTACCGTGTTGCATCGACTATCGGCGTCTCAACGACGCTACTCGGAAGGACCATTTCCCGCTGCCGTTCATTGATCAGATGCTGGAGAGATTGGCGGGGCACGAGTTCTACTGCTTCCTGGATGGGATGTCCGGGTACTTTCAGATCCCTATTGCACCGGAGGACCAGGCGAAGACCACTTTCACCTGCCCCTTCGGCACATTTGCTTACCGGAGGATTCCATTCGGGCTATGCAACGCCCCAGCCACTTTTCAGCGATGCATGCTCGCCATCTTTGACCGTCTGGTCGGCGAGATCATGGAGGTGTTTATGGACGATTTCTCGGTTTATGGAGACTCCTTCTCTCACTGTCTCCATAACCTGGAACTTGTTCTTAAACGGTGTGAAGAAACGAACCTGGCACTGAGTTGGGAGAAGTGTCACTTCATGGTTCGAGAAGGCATAGTTCTTGGGCACAAGATCTCCAAGATGGGGATCGAGGTAGACAGAGCAAAGATCGAGACTATCAGCAAGCTGCCTCCTCCTACATCTGTAAAGGGGATCCGGAGTTTTCTTGGCCATGCAGGTTTCTATAGGCGGTTCATCAAGGATTTCTCGAAGATCGCCCTGCCCCTAACTAAGCTTCTGGAGAAGGATGCCCCCTTCCAGTTCACTGATGCTTGCACAGCGGCGTTCACCACCTTGAAGGAGAAGCTCACCCAGGCTCCTATCATGGTTGTTCCTGACTGGTCCCTACCATTTGAGCTGATGTGCGACGCCAGTGACTTTGCTGTTGGAGCTGTTTGGGGCAGAGGCGAGATCAACACTTCCGACCTATCTACTACGCCTCGAAGACTCTGAATGATGCCCAGGAGAACTACACCACCACAGAGAAGGAGCTGCTTGCGGTGGTGTTTGCCTTGATAAGTTTCGCCCCTATCTGGTCTTGTCCCGTGTGACCGTGTACACAGATCACTCCGCGATTAGATACCTGATGAGCAAGGCCGATGCCAAGCCTCGGCTCATACGATGGATCTTACTGCTGCAGGAGTTCGATATTGAGATCCGGGACAAGAAGGGAGCAGAAAATGTTGCAGCTGATCACCTCTCCCGGTTGGACGCACCCCTGCGGACAACCTCGTGGAGGAGATTGATGACTCCTTCCCAGATGAGAGGTTGATGATGATGTGCTTGGTGGAGAGTGTCACCCCCTGGTACTCGATTTTGCGAACTATTTGGTGGGCCAGCAGCTGCCCAAGGGGATGGCAACTCACGCCAAGAGGAAGTTTTTCTCCGATCTGAAGTACTACTTCTGGGATGACCCTCATCTTTTTTGAATCGGAGCTGACGAGATCATCCGTCGTTGTGTCATGGAGAGTGAGATGGAGGGCATTCTATCTCACTGTCATGAGGGACCTACTGGCGGTCATCACGGAGGAAACCGCACGGCGAGGAAGGTGCTCCAGTCGGGCTTTTACTGGCCCACGCTCTTGAAGGATGCAGACGCCTTCGCACGCAGGTGCGACCGATGCCAGAGGTCAGGTAACATCTCTGCCCGTGATGAGATGCCCCAGAATGTGTTTATAACTTGTAAGATTTTTTATGTCTGGGGTATCGACTTCATGGGCCCCTTCCCTCCATCTTTTGGTAACACCTATATTCTGGTTGCTGTTGACTCTAGGTGGGCTGAGGCGCAAGCTTTGCCCACCAATGATGCTAGACGTGTTTGTGGTTTTTGAAGCAGCTATTCTCCCGGTTCGGGACACCTAGAGCCATCATAAGCGATAGAGGCACCCATTTCCAGGGCCAATTTGATAAACTACTGTCTCGCTATGGTGTGACTCACAAGGTGTCCGTGGCCTATCATCCCCAGACCAGTGGCCAGGCCGACTGACGAACCGGGAGCTCAATCGGATCCTGGAGAAAACGGTGGATCAGTCCCGCAAAGATTGGTCCACCAAGCTCGATGATGCTCTGTGGGCGTATCGCACTGCCTACAAGACGCCCATTGGTACTTCACCGTACCGGCTTGTCTATGGAAAGGCATGCCATTTGCCCGTGGAGCTAGAGCACAAGGCCTTCTGGGCCCTTAAGCTGCTCAACTTGGATGTTCATGTTGCAGGTGTTGAGCGAAAAATGCAGATGTTGGAGCTGGAAGAGTGGCGTTACCACGCCTATGAGAACACCCGGCTGTACAAGGAGCGCACTAAGCGCCTGCACGATGCCGGTTGCGGGGTCCGAAAGAGTTCCAGGTTGGTGATCGAGTTCTCCTCTATAACTCTCGCCTGAAGCTCTTTCCCGGAAAACTCCGCTCCCGGTGGTCTGGACCGTTCACGGTCACCCAGGTGTTCCCGTATGGCACTATCGAATTGCCAACCCGCAGACTGAGCCGTTTAAAGTGAATGGCCATCGTCTCAAACTCTACCTGGGAGACGAGGTCGAACGTGCGGAGTTGGTGGTGGAACTCGCGGACCCTTAGTTCCGCCATGGGCGTCCAGCTAAAAGACGGTAAAGAAGCGCTTGTGGGGAGGCAACCCCACCACGGTTTGCATTTTCTTTTCCCTTTTTCTGAGTTTTTGGTGTCGTGTCGAGTCAGTTGCATGTCTGTATTGAAGTTCGGTCGTCGTTGATGCCTCGATTTGGTGTTTTCGTGCAGGAGAGGTTGAAAATTTGGGAAAAAATGATTTTTTGGCCGAAAAGAGGGAAATACCCGGTCGTGGGCCAAAATACCCGACCGGGTATTTTCGGCTCACGCCCGGGGCCCCTCTGTTTCTCGGGGTGGAAAAAAGTGAAATACCCGACCCCGTCCCAAAAATACCCGACCGGTATTTTTGGTTCGCGGACGGGTATTCCCCCTACCCTGAACGCCGCGTTTAATGATAATACCCGACCCTGATTCAAAAATACCCGGCCGGGTATTTTTGACTCGAGGCCGGGTATATTCTTCCTTGTGGAATGCAGCGTTTGTGAAAACCCGGTCGAAGACGCCTAAATACCCGACCGGGTATTCCTGAGTCCCGACCGGGTATTTTTCCTATTTAAAGAAAACCCCGGCCATTTTCTCTCTCTACCCTCATTTTTTCCAAATCTTCCCTCTCTCTACTCTCAAACACTCCCCTCTCTCCTCTTAGGGCCGCCGCCGGCAGCCATTCTAAGCCGCCGGCCGCCGCGCCGCCGCCGCGCCACCGCCCGGCGGCCGCCCTCCGCCGCCACGCCGGTCGCCGCCGGCCGCCCTCCGCCGCCGCCGCCGGTCGTCGGACGTTTTCGGACTTTCGGCGATTCGCCGGCCATTTTCCGGCGATTCGCCGGCCATTTTCCGGCGAGTCTCCGGGGCGATTTTTTTCGGCCCCCTCGCGTCCCCTCACCCCCTCTTCGAGTCCTAGCTACGGTCCTCCTTGTGTTTCCAGGTGTGTTTCCTGTTCATTTCTAGTTTGTGGAAAATCGGACTGTAGATTCTAGGACCGAGAACTGTGGTTGCCTGACTGATTTAGAGTAGGGTGAGGGACGACTTGAGTTTGCATGGTTGTATATGTGGTCGATGTGCTGCCCGGGTGCTTATTGTGGTTTATTTTGTGATTCTGCCTTGAACTCCGGTTGAGTTGCTTGCAATTCAACCGGCTGTGCTTAAATTGCTAGCCTAGGTGAGCTTAAGTGTGGGGGAAGTGCTGACCCCATACCGTTGGTCCTGACAGTGTATTTTCTTGGCTCCACCTTTGGTTTGTTGTTTGTGCAGGATCATGTCTCTCGATCATGCCTTTGTGCAGGGCTTGAGCCTGCACCGGGAGTACGCGGACCAGTTCCGCAAGGTGATCCGGGGGACGCTGGAGAAACACCACCACCTCGAGTGGGCAGTGTTGAGCAGCTCCACTGCTTGCAGGAGCTCAGCACCGCCATCAGCCACCCCGATTGGCGGACACTTCTTGCCATTGACGAGCCCACCTACACGGAGCTGGTGTGGGAGTTCTACACCACGTTCGAGTACGACAAGAAGAAGCCTCGGGACGCCCATGCAGTGAAGTTCCGGTTGGGTGGCCGTCCCCGACAGCTGACCATTGACGGGTTGGCCTCAGCATTGGGGATCGAGTACAACCCGTTCGATGGCCACACGGTCGAGCTCCCGAACCCGCCCGACTGGCACCGGGATCATTTCTACAGAGAGGTCGTCAGGTTCGCCTATCGGGATGACTTCTTCGTGGCTGGCCAGACCTACGTCAGCACCCTCAGGCCGGAGTGGCACATTCTGAACCTGCTCATCACCCGCTCCATCGTCCCCAACGCCACCGGCTCGCACAAGGTCCCGAAGCGGGTCCTGTACGCCATGTCCTGTATGGGTGATCCGGAGGACATGCTCCACTTGGGATCTTTCGTGGCCACCACATTCTCCCGAGTCCGCGGGAATCCTACCCACCTCTTCTGTGGTCCTCTGATCACCCGATTGGCCCGCCACTTCGGGATCAGCTTGAGGGGCTTCACGATGCGACCGAGCAGGGTGGTTCCGCACCCCTCAGCCGGGACGTGCTCCACAGTGCACGCCTCCTGGCCACTGACGACATCCGCACCTGGGTGGATGGGCTCTCTATGCCCCCCGAGGAGGTTGTGGATCTTGGTGAGGACGAGGAAGATGATGACTACGTAGGCGAGGAGGTAGATGAGGATGCTGATGATGATGATGACGGCGCTATGGATGCCGATGAGCCGGAACCCCCGCTCTCCCCGCCTGGGGATCTTCAGCCTCGACGGAGACCAGTGAGAGGTGAGTCCTCCTCTGGTCCTTCTGGTCCGTCGATGGACTTCTTCACGGAGCAGTTCCAGCAGATGGGGCTCCAGTTCCAGCAGCTCGGTCTTCAGAACCAGCAGCTCATGGACCATCAGGTCCAGTTTTACCAGCAGTATTCGGCCCACCAGGCCGAGTACCGGTCCAGGATGACGGGCGTTGATGAGCGCCTCGGCCGATTGGAGACCCACATGGGACACACTACTGCTCTCATCGAGCGAGAGAGAGATCGAGGCCGCCGTCTGATGGAGTATTCCGAGCATCTGCTCCAGGCTTGCCACCCTCCTGCGGAGCACCACTGGACCACCCGGTGGGAGCATTCACCGCCACGGCAGCCACCGGATGATGGCGTCGACGACCTTATGGATCAGATTGATTTCTTCGGTCTCGGAGGGCCCTAGGGGCATGTTTTGAGAGTTTTTATCTGTGTCAGCATGCAAACTGTCGGTTTTGTGTCGGTTTTTTCTTTTCTTTTCCTTTTGGATGCTGTACTATTGGGCTGACTGTTGGACCTAACGTATGTGTTGAGCTTTTTGGTCTCTTTTAGCTCTGCCTGTGTTCCCGACTGGTCCTCTGTCCAGTCCGTCCCATGCCGACTGGTCCATTTCCAGTCTCCTGCAGTCTGTGCACACCGGTAACATCGTTCCCCCTTTTCTTCCCTCTTCTCCATTGAGGGCAATGTCGATCTTAAGTGTGGGGGGGGGGTGTTTATCTTTTGACTGCTTTAGCTCTGTTTGTGTGCTTGGAGCCTAGTCCACTGTCCAAATTTTTAAATTTGAGGGCTCCAAGTACGTGTTCCTTGCAATTGCCTGCTCAGTATGCTTTGAATTGACAGTCTCTGTAGTGATTTGCAACCTAGGGAGGTAGTGTAGCACTATGGAGGATGTTGATGCATTTAAGAAGTCTCATTTCTTCTTCATACTGTGTTGGTTGATTGAGTGAATTAGTGATTAGGACCCTTGAATTGTGTGGTATTGTGGACTCTTGCCTGTCATGGACTCTTGTATCATGTTCTGAATGTAACAGGTGCTCGAAATGTGCTTTAAGATAACGTCTCCCGTGCGAATAGGGCGAAAGTGTGTAAGGGGAGACGGGAATCCGTTCCCGATTTCCACCTCTACCTCCAGCCCCCTTACATGTCTTTCCCCCGCACGAGGCTCGAGACACCCGCTCCTGGCATGGCCGGTAAGAGCCGGGCTCCCGCAAAACCTTTGCTAGGTGGGAGCCCTCATTTTCTGCAGAAACAGGTTAGAACCCGTGGAAAAAAAAAAAAAACAGAAAAACAAGTAAAAAGAAGAAAGAAGAGGGTTCCAACCATGTTCAAGACGAAAATCGAGCACCTTGAATTAATGTGAGTCCATGATCTTTTGTTTGTGAGAGTCTCTTCATCCACGATTCATTGTCCTCTGTTCACTATTTGCCATGATGCCGACTCGAGACTAGCGTTCTCGCCGAAGAGGCTATGAGATGACTTGTGCGTCGGTTGACCTCGTAAGCTGCTAAATGATCTAGGAAGTCCTCTACCTACGATCGAGGTTGTTTGTTGCTATAGAGGTCTGGAGAGCTGCATTGGTTTGAGTTAGGTTGCTTGGGGACAAGCAAACGGTTAAGTGTGGGGGAGTTTGATAGACCGATAATTATACGTGTTTTTATCCCTATTCTGAGGTCGTTTGTGACGAGGAATCTCGTGTTTTAAGCCGATTTCACGCTAGTAGATTGTGTGTTTATGTCATATTTCAGGTCCCGGCGTTGGAATCGAGGCGGAGAAACGAGTTCTGGGTCGAAAGGAGCAAAGTTGGGACGGATAGGGCTGAAGAGGAAAATACCCGGTCAGCTGGCCAAATACCCGACCGGGTATTCACCACTTTTGGGCGCCCGAGAAGCAGAGAGGGGCCCGGGCACAGCAGCAAAATCCCCGGTCGGGGATTATGGCGATTGACCGGGGATTCGTCCCTTAAGCGAAACGGTGGGCTGCAGAGATACCCGGTCGAAACCCAAAATACCCGACCGGGTATTTCGACCGGGTATCGCGACCAGGCAGCTGATTTAAGGAGGAAGAAGGCCAACATTGAAGGGTTCCGAGTTTTTGAGAGAGAAATCGATTCCTAGAGAGAGAAAGCGACGAACCAGAGTTCCCAAGTGCCATAGATCGATCTTCACACCATTGGAGCCCGGTTTGAGCTTGGAGAAGTGCGATTAAACGTCCAGGAGCAGGAATCCAACTTCACAGTATGATTTCCGCGTCTGAATCTGCTTTGCTTCTTTCTCTATGGAGTAGTTTCCCCATTCATCTGGGTATGGAGAACCCTAGATTTGTATGCTAGGTCTGATTGTATGAACCCAAGTACAGAGTTTGTGAATTGATTATATTCGATTGAGGTTTGAATGATTGAATGACTTGAATCCTGATCAAATTCCTGTTGTTTCTGCTTTGACCTAGAATGAGAATATCTGCCTAGGTTGATAGAGTACCCTTAATCGAAGGTGGCGAATTGGTGACTTTAGTCGAGGAGCCAATTCGCTATTCTGTACGAAGTTAATTCGGTAGTGGAGGTTTGGTTCATTAGGGCCTCAATCTGTTTACTCCGGTGGAGGTTAGTCGCCCGCTAGAGACTCAGATTGAGAGGGTCTGGAGACCTTTAGTCGAGACTTCAGGCTAATTGAGAACCTTCCGCAGTATAACTTTCATGAAAACTGAACTTGGTAATTACAATCCGACTTAACTACAGTCTAGGGGGAACCATATCCGGGTGACCTCTCTTAACCTGAAAACAACCGTTTGAGTTACTTTGCTTGCTTGTTAGTTTAGAACTTCACTAAAGTTTCCTCGCTAGATAATACGAATTCACTGAGTAGTCATCACATCTAGGACCCGGGTTGATAATAAAACCCAAACCCGCTATACTACGCTTTAGGAAGTGGTTATACTTGGCCATTTTCTAGGGTGACAGTAACAGCGAGTCAGAAAATCAATCTATATTTTATGAGTTGGTTTGTTAATGATGCGTATAATTATTAAATTGTATGTATCACCTCATATGGTGTTTAATACATTGAGTATATGTAAGCAAGTACGTCTCATATATGACATAACATTAGGTAATCGCTTCTATCACATATGACATATTAATATTAGGGTATTTATATTATAAATTATCTTAGAGTTGAGCTCGAAACGAATTTTTGATCTTAATGATGTGTCAAGATTTATAAACGAGTCGGGCTCGAGCTCGGCTCATTTATAAACGAGCCGAACATGAACAAGGCAAAACTCAACTCGGCTCGGCTCCTTAAGAGCCCTAAGTATGACCCATCTAGCAAAAGAGGAGGGGGTTCTCCTAGAAGAGGCAACAAACTTTACTCACGGCTGTACACAAGCTAAAATTTGCAAGGTTCATAAAGGATGTGATTTACCATACTTGGATATCCATCCTCGTGCTAGTTCCTAACACTTTAGGAAATTTGAGGGTGTGAATTGACTATACCTGCATCGACAACTCCTTCCCAAATAAGGTCCAAACCCTCTCAAGAACCTATCAGTGGATCGACACGAAGTTCGGTCATGAGATGATGTGTTTTCTAGACATGTTCTCATGGTGTCATCCTTGAGGGTTGATGACCAAGAGACGACTGTGCTAATGAAACTGATAAACAGTTATTGTTATATCATGACTCTCTTGACCTCAAGAACATGAGGAAACCCTATCATAGGATGGTGGACAAGGTATCCCAAGACTAGTTGGGGTGCAATGTTCTGATCAAAAGAACAAAGGAAGAATTTCACGTGGACAACCTTAGAGAACATTCAAAACCCTCCTAAGGCTCAACCCCTTCAAGAGTGTATTAAGGGCATTCAATGAGGAATCATGAGGTAATTCATAACAAAAAGAGGAAATGAAGTCAACAAAATCATATAAGGGTGAGTATAGAAGCGACTCCCCCATCATCGTCACGGCAAACTAGGTGTTGGCAAGGTGATTAACCACCATTTCAAAGTTCCTACCAAGTGTTTGAAAAGAATGTCCTCGCCTTCCAATTTATCAAGAACACCTCAGAGTTTAAGTGGATCCATGATTGCAATAGAGAGTTTGAAGAATTGAAGGCCATCTTGATAATCTGGTCATTCTTGATGTGTCCTATAATAGGGTCAATCATTTCCTAATAAAAAGAAACAAGACGGAGAAAACTGAGAAACCCGTCTAGTATGTCAGCAAGACCGTGGAAACACAGAGACTTGGTAGTGTCACGATTGATAAGGTTTCCTTCCTCGTAGTCAATGCAGCCAAGAATTTCGACATACTTTCAAGGAAATACGATTGAAGTCATAAAAGAATGTATCCATTTAGAGTGTGGCAGCTTGTTACCCAATAGATAGTCAAGTTGGACTAGTACGATTTACACTTCATCCCTCGGATGACTATAAGCACACAACCTTGGAAAAATTTGTAATGGAAGGAGTGGAAGACAATACAATAGAAGATGGGAAGGAAGTATTTTGCATGTTGAAGGTGGGTTGATGTATGAATTATGATATGCATCACAATATGTAGTAGTATTGATAAGTAATAAAAATCCTTGGAATGTCTAGATTTATAATCCACATGGCCTTCTAATAGCAACTACTCTCGAACTAATCAGTTATGCTCAAACAAAGACACAACAAAGATAAAATTGATGAGTCTAGGTTCCCTATGTTTAGTTGGTTTTCGAGCTAGGCATAGATTATCAAAGTAAATTATAGATTATATAAATAGACAAGATAAGTAAATGATGCACAATTGTTAAAAAAGTTTCATCTAGATGATCATGCATCTCAATATCATTATAACATGCAATGTTGCATCTTCTACTATGATACTTTATCCCTTATACTAAAGCATTACTATTCGTGCTTTCGCTTCATGCAAAAGGAGCACAACTAGCTAATGCGTGCTTCCGCTTCATGTCATTAACTAATCAATCACAAAAGAAGTAAGGATAACACATTGTCATCTATGCCTCTATGAGTTGATAACAATGGTCTATGACATCAATGATCTAGGACATCAAGCATGAAATGTTGAACATTCAATTCATACATGCATATGACAACATCATATCACATAAGAATAGTTTCTTAACAACCTATAATGATATTATAAATATTTGCATACTGGCACACAATAAATTATGTAGAGCATAGTTGATCTAGAGCATCTTATTAAATCATAGAAAAAAAGATACATGAATATCACTAGAATCCTTAAACAAAAAATTGAACTAGCTATACATACGAGAGAAGGATGATAACTCCATCGATGATGAAGACACCTCCATAATTGTGCCCACATATGGATGCAAACTCGGTCTCTACTCAAGAGAGTGGATCCTTTCTCAAGAACTAAACAATAATATTTTTGATTTTCGCAGTCACACTCTATTTCCATAGTTTGTGTTGAAACTTCTCTAGTGGACTCCTCTTGGTCTCATATGAAGACTTCATGTTCGATCCCCTGCATGCTGCATTGGGATTCATTTAATGGACGAATTACTCATTATTCTTCTCTTGATAATCCCTTTTGATTCTCCAATTAGATCCAATTATTGATCTAACTCATCATTGAGTGTATTTGCCTTTGAAAAGAACAAAATTATACACAAATGCATAAAATAATTCTAAAATATAACCTAAGTTTATTATAAACACATTGATTAAATAGTTATGGATTTCGCGTATTGCTCCATTATGATCCTTCTTTACTCCAAAATATATCCTAAGTGTGCTTTTAATCGATAATCACCAAAAAATGCATAAAACATATTCAAAAGTTACACCTAAGGTCTATAAATGACACTTTAAAAACATTAGTTAACATTTTCATCATAGCCCTCTAAGTTTACATCAAACATATATTATTTTAGCCTAGAATGAGGTAGGAAAAAAGCAATTTTTAAGTGTCTTCAATTTACCCCACAATTATAATTGCTTATCCATCAGTAAGGACTAACCATAATCATAAAAATCATTAAACTCTAGAGACGATACGTAACTTCCATCTTAGGTATTGGATCACAAGTACTTACAAGACAACAATTGTACAGTGAAATTGACCACGTTAGTGATGTAAAAATCACATGAGGACAATCTGAAAACATTCTTATTAATCACAAACAACCAACTATGAACAAGAATCTAAAAACATGTAGATTAAAGTTCTGAAATTTTTTGATTTGCTTTAGAACTTCTATACCTTTTGACAATAAGAGTACTCTATTATCATGTTGATTTTTCGTATTTAATAAGTGGGTTTTTGTTTCTTACTATAACAATTTTTACAAAATGTGCATTAGCAAGCCTCTTTTAACTCCTTTCCTCGATCCGTGAGGAAGTCAATGTAGAAAGGGTGCCATAAGCTTTATCCTTGCATTTTAAGCACATACTCAAGGAAAAACTTCATTCGACGGGGGATCATACAATATTGATCAAAATTTGACGATCGTGAACCAACTTTTAATTGAACTTTCATACCCCTATGTGCAATGAATGATTGTACCACACGTTGAGCACTTACCCCACAATATATTCGTTATGGCAACGTGTTTTTATTTTGATGTGAGACAAATTTTTTATTATAAAGGTACAATTCACTATACTAAAAAAATTAAAAGCAAAAGATTCATTGCCATATTTGGAAATTTGTAACGGACAAGATCATGCATGTTATCCAAATATGATGAGTGGTCTTTATGTCTCAAGACAAAATATCACCACACTAGTCTTCCTAGATAAAATGCAATTTATAGATTAAAATTAAATTGATTCAAAGAAAGACGACAAGTCAAATACTGAAGTGGATGCCATAGAGTTGATTTATAAAAGGTCGTGCATCCAAAAATATAGCATTCAACTTTAAAAATCTCATGCCAATAATGGTGGTTGATGCAGTCTTAGATTTGTAAAATTTAGCATAGAATGGAAACAAAACACTATGAAATCTTATTATTTTTATAAATTCAAGCACAATTTGATCTTACTCCACCCTACACTTTAATGGGACGTTGTCTATGTCCTCAATAGATCAAATAATAAGAAGGTAAGGGTAGGTAAGAACGAAAATACTCGAATGTGGGTAATTCATAAAAAGAGTATGCAAAAATAGTGAGGTTAACATCCAAATCATTTAGGAAATGAAAAAAAAAACAAACATTGAAAAAAAGGGAAAGAGAAAATGCTTTTCCTCCTCAACACAAGTAGGGAAAAAATTAGAAAAAAATATTTTTCACCTAAAACCTCATCCGTGGGTTGCTCCAAAGTTTGTGGTGCACATTGGCAATCTGGACCATGTGTGTCCATCCAGGTCCTTGCCTTTGCATTGCTCTGAACTAGAGAGTCAACTTTGATTGTCATCCTCTGCTGCCAAGCTTTGGTAATCCACCGTGTCTGATGGGCATGCCGTCGTGCCACGTTCATGGTGTGATACCGATTAGGGCTGGAAGTTTGGTACCGGTATTTGGATATACCGAATACCGTACCGAATTTGTCTATATTTGGTATTACCGAATATACGTATTATTTTGTGGGATTGGGATTGGGATTGAATTTCAATTGTTATTCGGTATTAGGGATTACATGATTGGGATCGGTATATACCGAAATACCGATCAATAACCGAAATATAAGTTAGTGTGTATTTTATCCTCTCAACTAGACTCTCACATTCACTACTACGCGACCATCAACCACCAAAAGTGTCATTTAATTATACATAGATCATTATATCACTATTTCACACTATTATTAGTCGTCTCTCAACCTCAAATTCGTCAAATTAAAGATTACCAATACAAGAACTTAAGATGTTAGCTCTAGGCAACTCAAGACTATTTTCTTAGTCTCTTCGCCCTAATTAAACAATAAAATTTAATTTATATATTTAATTATTAATTGCAAAGGTAAGTAATTATGTATTCGATAATACCGATTGGGATACGAGGTACGATTGGGATACCGAGGTACGATTGGGATACCGAAATATTTAGGGATTGGGATTGGGATACCGAAATATTAGGGATTGGGATTGATTTTAGGGTGTAATTCGGTATTCGGGATTTCGGTATTTGGTATTGGGATACCGATACCGTACCGATTT